>NC_069410.1:51222732-51316217 GCF_026875155.1 Cherax quadricarinatus | reverse complement strand
GACCTTTTAAAAAATCCCGGCCAGAGTCCGCACCGGGGACATTAATACCGGGCCAGAGCCAGCAAAACAAGTTGAGTCATTATACCTTCATACTTTTACCACGGATGTTTAAGTCCTCCGTCATAAGTAGACTTGTGCCCACTTCTTAATTAATTAATTTGCTTTGTGGGTAAGTGTGAGTAACTTGCATAATGTTAGACAACAAAGTATCATTACATCTCGGGAAAACTGAAGTCATTCTCTTTGGCACGAAACATAAACTGAGAAGGGTAAATAACTTTAATGTTCAGTGTAAAGGGGAGTCCATCACTTCAGGTTCCTCAGTAAAATATCTGGGAATCCTCATTGACCCATGCATATCTGGAGTTTACCTGGAGAGGGTTTCGGGGGTCATCGCCCCCGCGGCTCGGTCTGAGACCAGGCCTCATGGTGTATCAGGGTCTGATCAACCAGGCTGTTACTGTTGGCCGCACGCAAGCTGACGTACGAACCACAGCCCGGTTGGTCAAGTACAGACTTAAGGTGCCTGTTCAGTGCCGTCAGGAGAACTGACAGAGAGCAGTGTAGTAAAGAAAGCGAATGCCAGACTGAAGTTCCTGTATAGACAAGCACAGTGTCTACCTACTGAGGCTCGCAGGACCCTATGTCTAGCCCTTATACAATGCCATATGGATTACGCTTGCTCTTCTTGGTACTCTGCCTTGACAAAAAAACAGAAAGATAGACTGCAAATCACCCAGAACAAAATTGTAAGAGTCATCCTGGGGCTGGGACCAAGAGAACATGTAGGCCAGGATGAATTACAGCAGTTGGATATGCTGAATGTTGAAGACAGAGTAAAACAACTGAAGCTAAATCATGTTTATAAAATTGCTCACAAACAGTGTCCAGAATATCTTGCTGTCAATTTTGTCAAGGTTGGGAACCGCAGCAATCATAGTACTAGGGGGAGAGAGCACAACTTTGTAGTACCCACAGTCAGTGGCCAGGCTTCAAACACCTTTTATTGTACAGCAATAAAGGGATGGAACAGACTACCCGCACATGTCAAAGCCAGTCATAGGATGAACCAGTTCAAGAAGACTGCCAAAAACGTACGTAGTGAATGTAGCCACAGAATGGCAGGAGAATAATTTTTTCATTTTTTATCTAACACAAATGTAAATAACTCATTTTACCTTAGTCCAAGTCTCAGTGTGTACAGTGTTGGGACCCACAGTCTCAGTGTGTACAGTGTTGGGACCAACAGTCTCAGTGTGTACAGTGTTGGGACCCACAGTCTCAGAGTGTACAGTGTTGGGACCCACAGTCTCAGTGTGTACAGTGTTGGGACCCACAGTCTCAGTGTGTACAGTGTTGGGACCCACAGTCTCAGAGTGTACAGTGTTGGGGACCCCAGTCTCAGTGTGACAGTGTTGGACCCCACAGTCTCAGGTGTACAATGTTGGGACCCACAGTCTCAGTGTTGTACAGTGTTGGGACCCACAGTCTCAGTGTGTACAGTGTTGGACCCACAGTCTCATGTGTACAGTGTTGGGACCCACAGTCTCAGAGTGTACAGTGTTGGGGGCCCACAGTCCCCAGAGTGTACAGTGTTGGTACCCACAGTCTCAGAGTGTACAGTGTTGGGACCCACAGCCTCAGTGTGTACAGTGTGGGGACCCACAGTCTCAGTGTGTACAGTGTGGGGACCCACAGTCTCAGTGGTACAAGGTTGGCCCACTCTCGAGTGTACATGTTGGGACCCCAGCTCAGGTGACATGTTGGGGGCCCCAGTCTCAGTGTGTAAAACCGTGGGACCCACATCTCATGTGTACATTTTGGGGCCCCACAGCCCCTCAG
The DNA here is from genome assembly GCF_026875155.1 of Cherax quadricarinatus. Classification (NCBI taxonomy): domain Eukaryota; kingdom Metazoa; phylum Arthropoda; class Malacostraca; order Decapoda; family Parastacidae; genus Cherax; species Cherax quadricarinatus. The sequence continues at coordinate 51,314,375 of NC_069410.1, read as the reverse complement.
TGTGTACAGTTTTGGGACCACATTTTAGAGTGTACAGTGTTGGGACCCACATCTCAGGTTACAGTGTTGGGACCCCCGTTCAGTGTGTACAGGTTGGGACCCACAGTTCATGTTACAGTGTTGGGCCCAAGTTCAGGTGTACAGGTGGGGCCCCACAGCTTGGGGGGGGCCCCGAGTGTACGTGTTGGACCCACGCTCATGTCTTTTTTTGGGGACCCACAGCCGGTGTACGGGTTTTTGGGCCCCACAGTTTCAGGTGTACAGTGTGGGGACCCACGTCATTTCTGGGGGCCCCAAGAAAACATTTTGGGGACCCACAGCCTCGGTGTCTTTTTGGGACCCACGCCCCGGTGTACAGTGGGGGACCCACAGTCTCAGGGGACATTTTGGGCCCCACAGTCTCGATGTACATTTTGGGGGACCCACGCTCATGTGTACGGGTTTTGGGCCCCACGTCAGAGTGACAGGTTGGCCCCAAGCCCAGGGACAGTTGGGGGGGACCCCAGTTAGGGACAGGGGGGCCCAAGTCAAGAGGACATGGGGGACCCCAGTCTCAGGTGTACAGTGGGGGGCCCCACAGTCTAGATGACATTTGGGGGACCCAGTCTCAGAGTGCGTTTTGGGACCCACTCTCAGAGTGTACATGTGGGGACCAAGCCGTGTACAGTTGGGGAACAGTTGAAGGGTGCCCCCGCCCGGGAAGTTTTGGGCCCGATGAAAATTGGGGGGCCCCCACAGTCTCAGGTGTAAAAGTTGGGGCCCCACAGCTAGATTTTACAGTTTGGGACCCCCCCGGGGACGGGTCCCACAGGGTGTTGGGGGCCCCCCTGGGGACTGGGGCCCCCCGTTAATTTTTGGGACCCCCCGGGTGTACGTGTGGGGACCCCAGCCCTAGGTGACTGTTGGGCCCACAGTCCCGGGGTACAGGTGGGGACTCACATCTCAGAGTGTACAGTGCGGGGACCCCATCTCAGAGTGTACAGTGTTGGGCCCACAGTCTCGAGAGTACAGTGTGGGGCCCCACTCTCAAGTGACAGTGTTGGCCCACAGTCTCAGGTGTCAGTGTTGGGACCCACGTCTCAGAGTGACGGGTTTGGGGGACCGCAGTCTCAGAGTTAAGTGTGGGGACCCCAGTCTCAGATTTCCAGTTTGGGACCCACAGTCCAGATTTTACAGTGTGGGGATCACTTCTCAGAGTGTACAGTTTTGGGACCCACTTCAGAGTGTACAGTTTGGGGCCCCCCACAGCTCAGAGTGACGTGTGGGGCCCAACCCTAAAAGTACAGTGGGGGGACCCACAGTCTCAGATGACAGTGTGGGGACCCCCTCTCAGAGTGTAATGTGGGCCCCACATTCCCAGGTGTACGTGTTGGGACCCCAGTCTCGAGTGTACATTTTGTTGGACCCACATCCAGAGTGTACAGGTGGGGACCCACAGTCAAAGAGTGAAAGTGTTGGGACCCCAGTCTCAGAGGTACAGTGGGGCCCCCCCCAAACAGGGTTCAAAATTGTAACTTTGGGTTGGGACCCACATCTCGGGTTGTAAGTGGGGGACCCACAGCCCGAGTGTAGTGTTGGGACCCACATTCGAGTGTACAGTTGGGACCCACAGTCAAGAGTGTACAGTGTGGGGCCCCACAGCTCGAGTGTACAGTTTTGGGGCCCCACAGTCTCAGAGGTACAGGTGGGGACCCAAAAGTTCGATGTACAGTTTTGGGACCCACAGTCTCAATGTCAGTGGGGGGCCCAAATCTCGAGTGTACATGGGGGGGACCCACACCCTCAGATTTTAAAGTGTGGGACCCACGTCTCGATGTACAGTTTTGGGACCCACAGTCTCAAGTGACATGGGGGAACCCACATTTCCGAGGACATTGGGGACCCACAGTTAGAGTGTACAGTTTTGGGGACCCCAGTCCAGAGTGTACAGTGGGGGGACCCACGTTCAAGTGTACAGTGGGGACCCACGTCTCGAGTTACTGTGGGCCCCCCACAGTCTCAGGGGGGGGGGGGGGGGGGGGGGGGGGGGGGGGGGGGGGGGGGGGGGGTACATGTGGGGACCCACAGTCTCAGATGTCAGGTTTTGGGGATCACATCCAATGTACAGTGGGGGGGCCCCACATCACAGAAGGTAAGTGGGGGGACCCCAAACATCAGAGTGTGGTGTGGGGCCCCACAGCTCAGAGTGTACAGTGGGGGGGACCCACAGTCTCAGAGGTACGGAGGGGCCAACAATCTAGATGTAAGTGTAGGACCCACAGTTAGATGTCAGTGGGGGGACCCACACCTCAAGGGTACAATATGGAACCCCAACGGCATCATAGTGTACAGTGTGGGGACCCACAGTCTCAAGTGAAAAGTGGGGGGACCCACGCCTCAGATGTACAGTGTGGGTCCCCCACATCTCAGAGTGACGGGGGTGGGACCCCAGTCTCAGAGTGACAGTGGGGGACCCACAGTCCAGAGTTACAGTGTTGGACCCACGTCTCAAGTGACAGTTTTGGGACCCACGTCTCAAGGTACAGTGCGGGGGCCAAACAGTCTCAAGGTACAGCGTGGGGACCCACAGTCTCGAGTGACAGTGTTGGGACCCACGTCTAAAGGGTACAGGGGGGGACCCCAGTCCGAGTGTACAGTGGGACCCAATTTTCCAGAGTGTACGGTTGGGACCCACTCCGGGGTGTACAGTGTTGGGACCCAGCTCATGGTACAGTTTTGGGGCCCCCACAGTCTCAGATTTACAGTGTTGGGGACCCCACAGTCTCATGTGTACAGGTTGGCCCCACAGTCTCATGTGACAGTTTTGGGACCCACACCCTCAGAGTTACAGTGTTGGGACCCCACCTCAGAGTGTACAGTTTTGGGACCCACACCCTCAGTTTGTACAGTGTGGGGCCCCACAGTCTCATGTGTACATTTTGGGGCCCACAGTCTCAAGTTACTGTGGGGACCCACACTCGGGTGTACAGTGTGGGACCCACATCTCAGAGTGACATGTTGGACCCACAGCCTCAGGTGTCGTTTGGGGACCCACATTCATGTGCACAGTGGGGGGACCCCAGTCTCAAGGACAGTGTGGGACCCCAGTCTCGTGTGTACATTTGGGGGACCCACAGTCCAGAGGTACAGTGTGGGGACCAACATCCCAGAGGTACAGTTTTGGGGACCCACATCTAGAGTGTACAGTGTGGGGACCCCAGTCTCAGAGTGTAAGTGGGGGGGCCCCACAGTTGAAGTGAACAGGCTGGGCCCCCACAGTTCAAAGTGCACAGTGTTGGGACCCCATTCGAGTGTACATTGGGGGGACCCCAGTCCAGAGGTACATGGGGACCCACGTCTCAGAGTGTACAGTGTTGGACCCAGCCCCAGATGTACAGGGGGGACCCACATTCTCAGAGTGTACAGTTTTGGGGACCCACGTCCAAGGTCAGTTTTGGGACCCCCCGCCCAAATGTACAGTTTTTTGGGCCCCCACAGTCTCAGAGTGTACAGGGGGGGGACCCACTCCAGAGTGTACGTTTTTGGGACCACTCCAGAGTGTACAGTGTGGGGTCACAGTCTCAGAGTGACAGGGGGGGGGACCCACAGTCTCGAGTGTACAGTGTTGGGACCCACAGTCTCAGAGAGTAATGGGGGGACCCACATCCAGAGTGTACGTGTTGGGACCCACGTCTCAGAGTGTACATTTTGGGACCCACACTCAGGTTACGGGTTTGGGACCCGCATCTCAGGTGACTGTGGGGACCCACATCTCAGAGTGTACATGTTGGGACCCACGTCCAAGTGAAGTTTGGGGACTAAATTCAAGTGACGTTTTGGGGACCCAAGCCAGAGTGTACAGTGGGGGGCCCCACAGTCTCGAGTGTACAGTGGGGGGACCCCACCTCAAATGTACATGTGGGGACCCCATCTAGAGTGTACAGTGTGGGGCCCCACAGTCCAGAGTGTACAGTGTGGGGACCACATCTCAGAGTGTACATTGTTGGGACCCACGTCTCAGAGTGTACGTTTAGGCCCCACAGTCCGAGTGTCATGTGGGGCCCCCGTCAAAGGGAGTTACAGTTTTGGGGGACCCACAGTCTCAGAGTGTACTGTGGGGACCCACATTCCCAGAGGTACAGGTTGGGACCCACTCTCAGAGGACAGTGCGGGGCCCCACACCTCAGAGTGTACAGTGTTGGGACCCACAGTCTCAGAGTGTACAGTGGGGGCCCCACGTCACAAGTGTACAGTGTGGGGACCCACAGTCTCAAGTGTACAGGGGGGACCCACAGTCTCAAGTGACATGGGGGGACCCACATTCAGAGGTACGGGGTTTGGACCCACCAGTCTCAGAGGTACAGTGTGGGGACCCAAATCCAGAGTGTACATGGGGGGCCCCACGTCTCAATTGTACTGGGGGACCCACATCTCAGAGGTACAGTTTTGGGGACCCACAGTCTCAAGGACAGTGTGGGACCCACATCTCGAGTGTACAGTGGGGGGGCCCACAGTCTCGAGTGCATTTTGGGGACCCACATTTTCCCAAGTGTACGTGGGGGGCCCCACAGTCCAGGGGGTTTACATGTTGGGGACCCACAGCCAAGTTACGGGGGGCCCCCCAGTCCCAGTGTCAGTGGGGGGGGACTCCAGTCTCAGGGGGTACAGTTTGGACCCCAGTCTCAGATGTACGGGGGGGGGACCCACAGTCTCAGAGTGTACAGTGTTGGGCTCCAGTCTCAGAGTGTACAGTGTGGGGACCCCGCACAGGGGGCAGTGTGGGGACCCCCCAGCATCAGAGTGTGTAGTGGGGGGCCCCACAGCCCTCGGTGTACAGTTGGGGACCCAAGTCTCAGAGTGTACGGGAGGGGGCCCAACAACTCAGGTGTACAGTGGGGGACCCACAGCTCAGAGTGTGCAGTGGGGGCCCCCAAGCCTCAGAGGTACAATAGGAGACCCCGGCATCAATGTACGTTTGGGCCCACGCTCAGAGGAACAGTGGGGGGACCCACAGCCTCAGAGTGCAGTGGGGGTACCCACAGTCTCAGATGTCAGGGGGGGACCCACATCCAAGTGTACAGTGGGGGACCCACAGCTAGATGTACAGTGTTGGGACCCCAGTCTAAAGGGTACGTTTGGGACCCCCGTTCAGAGTGTACAGTGGGGGCCCAAACATTCAATGTACAGCGTGGGGACCCACAGTCCAGAGTGTCATGTGGGACCCACAGTCCAGAGTGTACAGTGCGGGGACCCACAGTCTAAAAGTGTACGTGTTGGGACCACACTCAGGTGTACAGTGGGGACCCGCACCCCTAAGAGATATCTAAATTTTAATTTGAAGCCATTTTTATCTTCTTGAGGCTGTGGTCCCCACACGTACACTCTGAGATTGGGGGCCCCACACTGTACACTCTGAACTGTGGGTACCCACACTTACACTCGGGTGTGGGCCCCCCCCCTGTAACACTTTAGATGTGGGTCCCCACACTGTACACTCTAGATGTGGGCCCCCACACTGTACATTTTCTGAGACGGGGGTCCCCACACGTAACCTGAGACTGTGGGCCCTCCCATTTACCTTCTGAGACTGGGGTCCCCACCTGTACATTTGGGGGCTGGGGGGCCCCCACACGTACCCCTTGAGACTGTGGGCCCACACACTTTACCTCTGAGACTGTGTCCCCACCTGAACTTGAGGCTGTGAGTCCCCAAGTTAAAATTTCGAGACTGGGGCCCCACATGTACACCTGATGCTTGGGCCCCTACACTGTACACCTGGGTCGGGCCCCCCACACGTAACTCGGGGGCTGAGGGCCCCACTCTGTACACCTGAAATGTGGCCCCCCACACTGACACCTGAGTGGGGGGTCCCCACACTGTACACTCTGAGCGTGGGTCCCAACACTTTTACACTCTATGCCTGAGCCCCAAACACTGTACACTCTGGGGGCTGGGGGCCCCACACTTTCCCCTCTGATGCTGTGGGCCCCACACTAACCCTCTGATGCGGGGGCCCCACACTTTACCCTCTGATGCTGGGGGTCCCCAATTTTCCCCCCTCTGATGCTGTGGGTCCCCACACTTTCCCCCTCTGATGGTGGGTCCCCACACTATGCAATCTGGACTGGGGTCCCCCACAAACACCTGTGCTGTGGTCCCCCCACTTTAACCCTCTGATGCTTGGGCCCCACACTTTCCCCTCTGAGCGTGGGTCCCCCACTAGCAATCTGAGACTGGGGTCCCCAACTGTACACTCTGATGCTGTCGGTCCCAACATGAAAACCTCTGATGTTTGGGGGTGCCAACACGTACACTCTAGACTGGGGTCCCAACACTGTCACCGAGCTTGGGCCCCCACACGTACACTCGAGATTTTCCCCAACACTGTACCCCCGAGGTGTTGGCCCACATGTACCTTGAGACTGGGGCCCAACACTGTACACTCTGAGTTTTGGGTCCCAACAGTACCCCCTTGAGCTGTGGGTCCCAACACAGTACACTCGATGTGGGGGTTCCCCCCACGTACATCAGACTGCGGGTCCCCACACGTACCTCTAAACTGTGGGCCCCCCACACTGCACTCTGGCTGGGGGTCCCCAACGTAACTCGTGCGTGGGTCCCAACACTGTCCCTTTTGAGCGTGGGTCCCAACACTGACACTCTATGCGTGGGCCCCCCACACATACTCTAAAGAGCGGGTCCCCACATGTAACTCTAGACGGGGGGCCGCACACTGTACACCGATCCCGGGGTCTCCACACTGTACACTCTGAGGCTGGGGGTCCCACACTGAAACACTCGGGGCCCTGGGGCCCCCAAAAATTACACTCTGAGACTGTGGTCCCCACACTGACACTTGAGGCTGTGGGTCCCCCACTGTACACTCGAGGCGTGGGCCCCCACATGACACTCGAGACTGGGCCCCCCACTGTACACTCGAGGCTGTTGGTCCCCACATGTAAAACTCTGAGGCGTGGGCCCCACATTGAAACCTGGGGCGTGGGTCCAACACTGTACACTCTGAGACTGGGACCCCCACATGTACACCTAAAACTAGGGCCCCACCTGTACATTTGGGGCTGTGCGTCCCCACACGACACTCTGAGCTTTGGCCGGGGACACTGTACATTGAGGGTGGGTCCCACATGTACACTTTTTGGCGTGGTCCCCACAGTGTCACTCTGAGGCTGGGGTTTTCCCAACTGTACACTCTGAGGCTGTGGGCCCCACAGTACACTGTGGGCTTTCCCCCCCACACTGTACACTTGGGGGCTTGGGTCCCCACCTGACACTTGGGTGTGGGCCCCCACACTGTCACCTGAGGGGGGGCCCCCACACTTTACACCAATCCGTGGGCCCCACAGTACCCTGGGTGGGGGTTCCCCACTTACACTCTGAGGTTGGGGTTCCCCACGTACACTCTGAGGCTGGGGTCCCCACACGTACACTTTGAGGCTTTGGGTCCCCACTGTACCCTGGGGCTGTGGGCCCAACACTGTACACTCTAGGCGGTGGGTCCCCACATGTAAAACTTGAGGCGTGGTTCCCACACTGTACACCTGGGCTGGGGCCCCCACTGTACAGGTGGGCTGTGCGTCCCCACACTGACACCTGAGGCTGTGGGCCCCCACACTGTCACTCTGAGGCGTGGGCCCCACACTGTACACTCTGGGGCGTGGGTCCCCACACTTTACACTCTTTGGGCCGGGGCCCCCACACTTACACTCTAGGCTGTGGGTTCCCACACTGTACACTCTGAGGGGGTTTCCCCACACTGAAACCCTCTGAGGCTGGGGTCCCCCCCCTGACATCTGAGGCGTGGTCCCCAACTGTCACTCGAGGCTGTGGGCCCCACACTGTCACTCTGAGATGGGGGGGCCCCCCACACTGTACACTCGAGGCTGTTGTCCCCACACGTACACTCTGAGACTGGGGTCCCAACACTGACACTCGAGTCTGTGGGTCCCCACACTTACACTCTGGACTGTGGTCCCCAAGACACCTGGACGTGGGCCCCACACTTACCTGAGGCTGGGCCCGACACTGAACTCTGGACGTGGATCCCTAACGTACACTTGGACGGGGGCCCAAACTGTACTTCTGAGACGGGGCCCCAAACACTGTACCTCTGAACTGGGGCCCAAACCGTACACCTTGGACGGGGGCCCAACACTGTACACCTGAGACTGTGGGTCCCAAACACGTACACCTAAAAAGTGGGCCCCAACACGTACATCTGAGCTGTGGGTCCCCAACTTACCTCGAACTGGGTCCCAACACTGTACACCGAGACTGTGGGCCCAACATGAACACCTGAGACGGGGGGTCCCCAACACTGCCCTCGGGGGGGGAAAGACTGGGTTCCCAACACTGTCACTCAGAGACTGTGGGTCCCCAAAACTGTACACCTGAGACGGGGCCCCCAACACGTACCTTGAGCGGGGGTCCCAACGTACACTCGAGACTGGGGGTTTCCCAACCTGTACACCGAGACTGGGGGTCCCAACCTGACACTCTGAACTGTGGTTCCCCAAGTACCTCGGAAAATGGGGCCCCACACTGTACACTCTTAACTGTGGGTCCCCCCCGCACACTCTGGACTGTGGGTCCCAACACTGTACACTCTGAGACTGGGGGTCCCCACACTGAAACTCTGAACTGGGGGCCCAACTTACATTTGAGACTGTGGGCCCCCAACCTGTACACCCGAGACGTGGGTCCCAACACGACACTCTGGACTGGGGGGCCCCCCACATTTACACTGTGAGCTGTGCGTCCCCACACTGACACTCTGGGTGGGGGTCCCCACACGTCACCTGAGCTTTGGGCCCCCCACTGTCCTTGAGGCGGGGGCCCCCCACATTTACACTCTGATGCCGTGGGTCCCCACACTGACATTCTGGGGCTGGGGGGGTTCCCCCCAAACTGTACACCTGAGGATGGGGGCCCCACCTGAACACTTGAGGCTTTGGGCCCCCACACTGTACACCTGAGGTTTGGGGCCCCCAACTTTAAAATCTGAGGCTGGGGCCCCCACACGACACTCTGAGGCGTGGGTCCCCACATGTACACTCTGGGGCTGTGGTTCCCACACTGTAACTCGGGTTGGGGGCCCCACCTTACAGTGTGAGGCTGTGCGCCCCCACACTGTAACTCTGGGGTGTGGGTCCCCACACTGAATCTGGGCTGTGGGTCCCCACACTTTACACTTGATGCCGTGGGCCCCCCACACTGTACACTCTGGACTGTGGGTTCCCACACTGACACTGGGGTGTGGGTTCCACACTGACACTCTGAGGTGGGGTCCCCACACGTACACCGAGGCGGGGGTCCCCGCACTTCCTCTGAGGCGTGGGCCCCCCACACGTACACCTGAGACGGGGGCCCCCCACATGTACACTCTGAGCGTTGTCCCAACTGCACTCTGGACTGTGGGCCCCAAAACACTGTACACTCTGAGACGTGGGCCCCCACACGAAAATTCTAAAACTGGGTCCCAACACTGACACTCAGACTGTGGGCCCCAACACTGACACTCGAGACTGGGGGCCCAACACTGTATACTTGAGACTTGGGTCCAACACGTACACTCGAGACGTGGGTCCCCACACTGTACACTCGAAAGTGGGCCCCAACACTGTACCCCTGAGGTTTTGGGGTCCCCACACGTACACCTGAGGCTGTGGGTCCTTACACTGACACTCTGAGGCGGGGTCCCCCGGGTTTACACTCTGAGGCTGGGGGTTTCCCCACATTTTACACTCTGAGGCTGGGGGGTCCCCACACGTACGTGTGAGGTGTGCGTCCCCACACTGTACACTCTGGGGGCTGTGGGTCCCCACACTGTACACCTGGGGGGGGCCCCCACATGTACACTCGGGGGTTGGGTCCCCACATTTACACTCTGATCCGTGGGCCCCCACACTGTACACTCTGAGACTTGGGTTCCCACACTGTACACTCTGGGATTGGGTTCCCACACTGTACACTCGAGGCTGTGGGTCCCCAACGTCACTCTGAGGCTGTGGGCCCCCGCACTGTCACTCTGAGGCTGTGGGCCCCCCACACGTACACTCAGGCGGGGGTTCCCCACTTACACTCGGGATGTGGGTTCCCACACTGTACACTTGAGGCTTGGGTCCCCACACTGTACACTCTGAGGCTTTGGGTCCCCACACTGTACACTCTGAGGTGTGGGTCCCTACACTGTACACTCGAGGTGGGGGGTCCCCCACGTGTCCCCCTGAGCGGGGGTTTCCCACACTGACACTCTGGGGCTGTGGTCCCCACATGTCGGGTTGAGGCGTGCCCCCCCACACTGTACACTCTGAGGCTGTGGGTCCCCACACTGTACACTCTGGGCTTGGGCCCCCCCACATTACACTCGAGGCTGGGGTCCCCACACTTTCACTCTGAGCCGGGGTCCCCACACTGTACACCTGAAAACTGGGGTTCCCAAAAGTACCCCTTGGGGAAAAGGGGGTTTTCCCCACTGTCACTCGGAGTGTGGGCCCCCCCACACTTACCTCGAGGCTGGGGGCCCCGACTGTACACTCTGAGGTTTTGGGGGTCCCCACACTGTACACTTGAGCGTGGGCCCCCACCTGTACACTCTGAGGTTTTTGGTCCCCCCCGTACACTCTGAGACTGGGGTCCCAACAGTCACTCTGGACTGGGGGCCCCAAACACTGTACCCCTGAGATGGGGGGCCCAACACGTACTTTCTGAGACTGTGGGCCCCAAACACTGTCACTCTAAACTGGGGGGTTCAACACTGTAAACTCTAACTGGGGTCCCAACCTGTTACTCTAGACTGTGGGCCAACACGACCCTGAGACTGGGTCCCACACTGTACCCCTTGAGCTGTGGTCCCAACACTGTACACTCTGAGGTTTGGGTTCCCACACTGTACACTCTGAGGCGTGGGTTCCCACACGACACTCGGGGCTGTGGGCCCCCACAGAAAGGTGAGGCTGTGCGTCCCCACATTTTACACTCTGAGGCTGTGGGCCCCACCGTACCCTTGGCGTGGGCCCCCCCCTGTACACTCGGGGCTGTGGGTCCCCCCCTTTTACACTCAAAGCCGTGGGTCCCCACACTGTACATTTGAGACTGGGGGTTCCCACACGTAGCTCTAAAGGATGGGGGTTCCCCACACTGTACACTCTGAGGCTGGGGTCCCCACATGAAAACATTTGAGATGTGGGCCCCACACTGACACCTGAGGCGTTGGTCCCCAACTGTACACTCGAGACTGTGGGCCCCAACATTGTACACTCGAGATGGGCCCAAACACTGACACTCTAACTGTGGTCCCAACACTGACCTCTGAGACGTGGTTCCCAACACGACACCTGAGACGGGGGGTCCCAACATGTACACCGAGACTGTGGGCCCAACACTGTACACTCTGAACTGTGGGTCCCAACACGCATCTGAGACGTGGGTCCCCACACTGTACACCGAGACGTGGGGCCCAACACTGTACACCTGAACTGGGGGTCCCAACACTGTAAAACCAGCAAAAAAGACCCTATAACTGGAAATACCTAACCTCACTCATAACAATGATGTGAAAAAAATTACCATACAAAAACAATATACTCAGATCACAACAAAATTGAGGTTTTCAACATTATGCGGGGACCCCCCGACCGACAAAATGAGAAAAACACGGGGGACATTCACCAAATTCAACTTCAATAACAAAAACATAAAGTGGGACCAAGTAAACCAAGTCCTAACCGATATAAGCTGGGAAGATATACTAAGCAACACAGACCCAAACTTATGCCTAGAACAGATTAACTCGGTGGCACTCGATGTATGCAACAAGGCTTATTCCTCTAAGAAAAAGGAGGAGTAGATGTAAAATAGAAAGAGACAGGCGCTCCCTTTACAGGCGACGGAAAAGAATAACAGAGCGGCTAAAAGAGGTCATATATCTGAAATGCGCAGGGAGACACTGGTCAGAGAAATAGCAAGCATCGAACTTAAGCTAAAAGAATCCTTTAGGAGTCAGGGAAACGCGGGAAGAACTAAAAGCTATAAATGAAATCGAAAGAAACCCAAAGTATTTCTTCTCCTATGCCAAATCAAAATCGAGAACAACGCCCATATTGGGCCCCTACTTAAACAAGATGGGTCCTACACAGATGACAGCAAGGAAATGAGTGAGCTATCTCAAGTCCCAATATGACTCAGTTTTTAGCAAGCCGCTAACCAGACTGGAGAGTCGAAGATCAAAATGAATTTTTTATGAGAGAGCCACAAAATTTGATTAACACAAGCCTATCCGATGTTATCCTGACGCCAAATGAACTTCGAAAAGGCGATAAATGACATGCCCATGCACTCTGCCCCAGGGCCAGACTCATGGAACTCTGTGTTCATCAAGAACTGCAAGAAGCCCCTATAACGAACATAAGAACATAAGAACATAAGAAAGGAGGAACACTGCAGGAGGCCTGCTGGCCCATAAATAGGCAGGTCCATTACAATTCATCCCACTAACAAAACTTTTTCCCTACCCAATTTTAAATGCCCCCCAAGAAATAAGCTCTAAAGTGAAAGCCCCCACTAAAAACCCCAACCCCATCCCACTCATGTATTTAAACCAACCCAAAAGTTTTGAAACAAACCCCAAACCCCAAGCCTAAATAACCCAACAAGGTAGACTGTTCCACCCCTAAAACCCCTACCCTTTTTTCCCAAACCAATACTTTCCGATGTCCTTTCTAAATCAAAAACTTTTTTCTAATTTAAATCCATTACTGCGGGGGTTCTCCTTGGAGAACATCCTCAAAAACCTTTTTTAAATACCCCCTTTTAAATTAATACCAAACTTCCCCCTTATACCTTCGATCAGGCTCCTCTCTTTCCCTTCGTCAAACAAGAAAAATGTAACTTAAGAGTCTTCAATTTTTCTTCAAAAGGGAAATTTCTGATGCAGGGTTTTTAATTTAGCCCATCCCTAAACGCTGAAGTTTTCTAAACAAATTTTTATGTCCATTTTGAAATACGGAGACCAGAACTGAGCTGCATAATCAAGGTGGGGCCTTACTAATAAGTATAAAGCTGCAGTATGACCTCGGAAACTTCTGTTGTTTAAACATTTTCTTGAAAATAAACCCCCGTTTCTATTTGCCTTAATAAAATACGCTAGGCATTGCGGGTTTTGGTTTTAAAGGGTTTGCTGCTCACCAAAACCCCCCCGGGCCCTTTTTCGAAATCTGAAAGGGCAAAGTTCTACATCATTTAAATTTATAAAAAACTAAAAGGGTTTAAAGGGCACTCCCAAGCTTCAGAACCTTGCATTTATCAAACATTGAACTGAAATCTGCCACTTTTTTTGACCAAAAATTAAAAAGTTTTTTTAAAACCTTCCCTGAATTTTCCCTAACATCTAGGGTTTTGAATCAATTATCCTCCCAATTTTTTGTGTCTTTCGGCAAAATTTGCTCATATCACTAAAATTTCCCTTTCATCAAAAACTTTGATATAAAATTATAAATAACAAGGGGCCCCCAAGACTGATCCCTGGGGGAAAAGCCACTTGTTACGGGATCCCCATTTCCCCCGGTTTTAAAACCCCATTTATGGACACTCTCGCTTCCTGTCAGTGACCATGACTCGATCCACGAAAAGCATTTTTTTTCCCCCCCCAAAATCCCAATGGCTCCCATTTTCCCTTTAACATTCTATGGGGGGCCCCCTAACAAAAGCCTTACTAAAATCTAATTTAAATAAAAATAAAATTTCTTTATTTTTGGTCAACAGCCCTCAAAAGTTTTCCCTTGAAGAAAGTTAATAAATTAGTTGGGCAAGCCCGGGGCCTTTTTGTGAACCCATGCTAGAATCATTAACCCAAGCTAGGGCTTATCGAGATGGCTTTTTTATAACCCAAAATAAAATTTGACCTAGAAAATTTGGGCCTAAAATTGAGGTCGGGCTTATTGGGCGGTAAATTTGACGGAAAAGACTTTCCCCTGTTTTTAAAAATGGGAGTTACATTAGCCTCTTCCACATATCAGACACTACACCTTTTGAAGAGATAAATTAAAAAAAATTATTTAAAAGGGTTTCCCAATTTCCAAATTTTGCATTCCTTAAAAACCCCTTAAAAAAACCCTCATCAGGCCCCCCGGCGATTTATTTTCCCTTCAGCCCGTCTACCCTCCCCACAACCATCTCACTAGTGACTGTGATTTTTACATAATTTATCTTCTTCTAGCCCACTGAAAAAATTTAATTTTAACGGAATATTTTTTTATGTCTTCCTGTGTAAAAACTAAAGGGGAAAATAATTATTTAAATCAAGCACATTTCTTTCTCATTGTCAGAAAGGGCCCCATAGTTTTTTTTAAAGGGGGCCCTTATCTTACTCTAATTTTTGTTCTATAGCCCGGGGAAAAAATTTTTTGGGGTTTAGTTTTAGAACCCCCCGCCCAAATTTTAAATTTTTCATATCCCTTTTAAAGTTTTTCCCTTTACCCCCCTTTTTAATGTCCCTCTTAATGTCAATAACTGTTTCCCATAAGATGACCCTGGGCCTTTCTTTTGATACGCCTAAAAATTTCCCTTTCTTTTTCCCCAAAGTGATATTTGAGCCTAAAAATTTCCCTTTTCCTTTTTTGGGTCATTTCTTTTTGATCTAATTTCTTTATATGGAAAAACGCCCCTTTGAGGGCAGAAAGTATATGTTCAGAAAACTGTCATATTAAATAGCTCTTTTCCCCGTTACCCAGCCAAAACAGAGGGAATAATGTTCCCCAAAGGGCCCATCGTAACCCTGCTAAGCAAAATTTTGGGACTTTTAAACGATTATCGCTACAAATCGTACTTCCATTTCAATGCAAAATGTAATTGACTTGTGGTCGTTTGGGAAACCCAGTTCCTCTAAAATTTTTCTAAATTATTAAAAAGGGTTTCATTTTTTGCCATAACTAAAGCCCAAGCAGGTTATTTCCCCTTGAAATTTTTCTGCCCAAAAAACTGCTTCAAAAAACAATCCGGAAATACTTCTAAGAAGTCGTACGTTTAAAAAATTTCCCCCAGTCAAAAAATTTCCCAAACCCAACATGACTAAAAGTTAAAGTCCCCTTTAAAATTTAACAAAAACCAATTATCGGGGCCTTGTGGGCCTTAAAAAATTTCCTCCCAAAAGTGGTTTTCCCCCTTTTGGTCCCAAATCAAAAGTTAGGGGGAGGGTTAAAATATCACTCCAAAAAATCAGTTTTTTAAATCCCCCTCAAAAAAATTTCTTTTCCAAAAACAGACCGGAAATTTTTAAACTTCAGATTTAATACCCGTTTTTATGCAACATTTTCAAGCGATCTCGGAATAAAAAAGGGCCACCCCCCCCCCCCTCCCAATACTTCTACCCTTTTTTGAACAATTTAAAACCCTGAAAATACTTTTCCGCAGGCATGTCCCGATTTTTTTGAATTAAACCACGTCCCCATTTAAGGAAAATTTCATCAATTTTTACCTACACTAGCAACTAATCTAAACTCGCCCATCTTATTCCTAGCACAACGGAAATTTTAGCCAATAAAAAACATTGAAAGACTCTCCTTTTTTTTTTAAACCCTTTCCTCCCAAATTCAAATTTTCCAAACTAAACTATTACTGTCCTTATCACCCGGTCCCGGTTTTTTCAATACCCTATCTCGTTCTTATTATTTCTATTTTCCCCTAGAACCCGTAAAAATTACTACACGGGGAAACTTCACATTTTTTCCCTTTGCCAAAACCCATACCACAACTATTCCTATTTTAAAAGTCCTAACTGCCCCCACTGAAGTTGCCAGTGTTTTTCCCACCCCACACCCTAGAAAAAGTAAAACCCCATCCCTGGCATACATGCCCTTTTTCCTCCCATAGAAGGGGTTTTTTTCCCCAGTTGTCAAGGGAATGTTCCCCGGCTTTTTCCCTTTAACGAAATTTGGGTCCACCCCAGAAAATTGAAAACCAATTGCCCTGGACAACCATTAAACTTCCAACTCCCCCCCCTTTGGGCAAAATACACAAAGAAGGGTTCCCCCCCTTTAAACTTCTAATTATTTCTATTGCTACCAAATTACCTGCTAATCGGGTTCCTTCCCCCCTCCTACGCCCTCCAACATCTTTTTCCCCCCACACGGGGACAGAAAATAGGATTGCCCCCAAATTCCCTTTCTCATGATGTCTTCCAAGGGCCCTAACCAATATCCCCAAACCCCAGCCCCGGGAAAAGCAAACCTTTTCTCCTACTCCTGTCCTTCAAGCAAAACGCCCTATCCATATACCAAACCTTGGCTATCCCCAACAACAACAAAAATTCCCTTTCCCCTTTCCCCTTAATGCCTTTCTCGTGCCCGTTCCCATAGCAACTCACATTCGTGGGGTTACCACAGAAAATGTATTGGATGTTTCCAAAAACCATTTTTCCAACGGCAGCCCCCTCTTTCTTCTTCATCGTTTTTTTTAAACCCAACCCTTTCCATTCGTCTTTTTAAATCGCCCAACTTTTTTCCCCTGCTGTCCAGCCACGCCCCATTTTCCCCTTTTCTTGCCCCGAGGACTAAAAAACGGGAGGACACGAATCTTTTTTGTTTTCCCCCCCTTTTCAATCGCCTAATTTTCCCAAATTCGCCCAACCACAATTCTTCCTTAAGCTGTTGGTAAATTTTGCTCGAGGGAAAGGGCCCCCCTTTGCTTAAATTTCTAGAGAGCCCCGCAAACGGTTTTCCCACAGACCCAAAGGGTACCCCGCCCAACACGGGCCGAAAATTTCCCAAAACTAAAAACAGGAGCTACGCGCAGCAGGTCCGCAGGGCCCCCAATAGCGTTTCAAACCCACTCAAACCTTTTCCACCATGGAGAGGGAGCTTGGGAACCCCGGGGGTCTGCCCCACATTTTACCAAAAAAAACCAGACATCCCCACTCCACAAAGGGGGGCAGTAAAGAAAACAGCAAAGAAAACAGCCCGGGATGGGAAACTAACATCCCATATCAAAAAAATCTTTGAAAGGGTCCTAAAAGCAAAAACACCACCCATCTAGAAACCCATCGTTACAAAAACCCGGGGCAAAAAGGGGTTTTTAGAACGGGTTTCGCTCCTGTTGTCTTCAACTACGGGATCACCCCCGACAAGGCCTAAATGCCCTAAAAGACAAAAAGAATGCAGATGTAATATATACCAACTTTCCCAAAAACCCTTTCGACAAGTGGGGGGACATGGCTAATACGCACAAAATGCGGGCTAAAGGAAAAACGGGAAAAAGTGGGTCGAGGGTTTCTAAAATTTTTCCCCCCAAACCCAGAACCCCGAGAGTAGCCCGTCAACAGAGAAAAGTCCGGGGCACTAGGGGTTGAAAAGCTCTGTTCCAAAAGGGCCCAGTACTAGCCCCATTTGTTTCCCATCCTCTTTACCCGACATAGAAAAGGGAAAGGTCAGCCAAACACCGGGTTTTCCCTTTGCAAAGACACCCGAATCTGCATGACAGGGGCCCTTCCTTTGCAGACACGCAAGGCTCCAGGGGACATAAACCCAAAATTTCTTTCAGTGGGGCGCAGAAAACAAAAAGAAGTTAAAACGATGAAAAAATTTCAATTACTCAATATGGTAAACTGAAAAAAATTTAAATCTTCATAAGACAAAACAAATTCGGGCCAAAAAATTGGGGCGAAAAAAAAACCCAACGCCCAAAGACCTGGGAGTGATTAGGGTCGGGGGACCCTCACCTTAAAGGACCAAAAACATTGAATCAACGCTTTCTGCTAGAAAAATGAAAAGGTTTGGATAATGAAAACCCTTTCAAACAAGGGGGGGCCAAACCCCCTGATGACACTCTTTTAAAGGGCACTTGTTCTAAACTAGGCTGGAATATTGCTGCACTCTAAAAAAAACCCCCTTTTAAGGCAGGTTAAAAATTTCCGACCTAGAAAAAAGGGACAAGAACTTTTTTAACGGCGCGCCCTAACGGAGAAAAAAAACCCCAAATTTCTGGGGGGCGCTTGAGGTTTTTTAAACCTTTTTCCCTGGAAAAGCAGGAGGGAAAAGTACATGAAATTTTAAAACACCTGGAAAAACCTAGAGGGACTAGTAAAGGGGAACTTGCACAAAGAAAAAACCCCTTACTACGAAAGCAAAAGACTTGGCAGACATGCACCATCCCCCCAAAAGAAAAAAAGGGGGGCACTAGCACTTTTAAGAAACCAACCCAATTTAAATGTCAAGGGGGGCCCCAGAAATGTTCAACTGCCTTTTCCCCCACACATAAGGGGGGGTTACCAAAAGACCCCTGGGAGTCTTTAAACTGGGGCCCGGACAAGACCCAAAGTCCCTTTCCTGAACAGCCCCGGGGTGTGGCTTTGTACGTTGGTTTGCGGGGCACCCCGCAGCAACAAAACCTGGTTTAACAGGCCTTTATTTCCCCCAAAGGGGGCCTGCACAGACCGGGGCCCCGGGGGGGTTGACCCCCAAACTCCCCAGGTAAAAATTTCCCCGGTAAACTCTAGACTGTGGGTCCCAAACATTACATTCTGAGACGTGGGCCCAACACTGTACACTCAGAGGGCTGTGGGTCCCCCCCAAAATGACACTCTGAACTTTTGGGTCCCAACACGTAAAACTTTTGAACTGTGGGTCCCCACACGTAAAACTCTGGGGACTGGGGTTTCCCCAAAACTGTACACTCTGGGGGGGGGGACTGGGGTCCCCCAAAAACTGTACACTCTGAACTGTGGGTCCCCACCCTGACACCCTGAGACTGTGGGCCCCCCACTGTTACCCCTGAGACTGTGGGCCCCAAAAACTGTACCCCTCTGAGACTGTGGGCCCAACACTGTACACTCTTAGAAATGTGTATCCCGCACTGTATACTCTAACTATGGGTCCCAAAACCCCGTACACTCTGAGACTGGGGCCCCCCCACTTTACACCGAGACTGTGGGGCCCAACCTGTACAAATCGAGACTGTTGGGGGGGAACACCGGGGACACTCTGAGAAATGTGAGTCCCCCCCCACTGGGACACCTTCTGGGAAATTTTGGGTCCCCCCAAATAAACTCGAACGTGGTTTTCCCAACAATTTTACAAATCGATACCGTGGGTCCCCACACTGTTTTCAAATCGGGGACTGTGGGTTTCCCCCCCCCTGGGACACTCTGAGACTCTGGGTCCCCCCAAAGTAAAACTCTTAGACGTGAGTCCCCCCCACACTTTACCCAACTTAAACGACCTCTGGGGACTGTTTGGGGGCCCCAAAACTGTACCAAAAACCCGGACTTTGGGTCCCCCCAACAACAAGGGGCCGTTGGGGAACCCCGAAACTCAAGGGGGCCCCAAAACTGGGGGAACACCCCAAAACCTAGGGCCCCCCCCGACCCCCCTTACCATTTTTGGGGTTTCCCCCCCCATAAAAACCCGGGCCCCCCAGATTTAAAACCCCCCCCAGGAAACCCCGGGGGGGCCCCCCTGGTTCCCCTTTTGGGACCGGGGCCCCCCGGGGCCCCCTTTGGGCCCCAAAACTTCCATTGGACCCCGGGGCCAAAACCCCACTGCCCCGATATTTGGGTCCCCCCCCGCCAATTTCCCCACATTCCCCAAATGTTGGGGCCCGCAAATCTGTTCACCAGAATCTTTGAGGTTCCCCCGGCCCCCAACTTGGGGCCCAAAACTGTCCCTGTATTTCCCCCCCCCCCTTGGGCCCCCCCACTGGCATCCAATGTACCCAACCAAAAGAACATCTAATTTGGGTCCCCCCGATACCCCAGGTGGGGTTCCCCCATTAATTGACCCCCCCCAACCCCCAAAATTCTTAATTGGGGCCCCCACTGACCCCCTCTAGTTGGTCCCCCCCGTACCACCCCGAGCAGTGGGTCCCAAACTGTACACTCTGAGACTGTGGGCCCCACAAAATGTCACTCTGAGAAAAGGGGGGTCCCCAACACTGAACACTTAGACGGGGCCCCCCCCCTGGGAACCCCCCTGGACTGGGGTTCCCCAAAACTGGTACACCTCTTTAGACTGTGGGTCCCCCACACTGTACATCGGGGACTGGGGGGTCCCCCCCAAAAGAAAACTCTGAGACAGTGGGGTCCCCCCCCGAAACTTTAACTGTGGGCCCAAACACACCCGAAAGGGGGGGGTTCCCCGGGGGGGGGGGGGGGGGGGGGGGGGGGGGGGGGGGGGGGGGGGGGGGGAAATTCCCCTGAACTGTGGGTCCCCACACTGTACCCTGAGACTGGGGTCCCCAAAACTGAACCCATCTGAACTTGGGTCCCCCCACACTTACACTTGGGGAAAAGGGGTCCCAACAAATGGGAAAAACTCTGAGACTGTGGGTCCCCAAAACTGTAAAACCCCCTGAGACTGTGGGGGTTTCCCAACCCCCCTGTACACTCTGGGGGACATTTTTTTTTCCCCAACTGGGAACCAAATTTTGAGACCCGTGGGTCCCCCAAAACTGTAAAAACTTTTTTTAACTGTGGGTCCCAACACGTACACCCTGAACTGTGGGTCCCTCAACAATAAAAGTTAGGATACCTGAGACCCGTGGGTCCCCAAAACTTAAAACCTGAACTGTTGGGGTCCCAAACTGTACCTCTGAGACTGTGGGGCCCAACAACTGTTAACATCTCAGTAAAGTGGGTCCCCAAACAACCCGTACCAAAAATCTGAACTTGGGGTCCCCCAAAAACTGTAAACATTTTGAGGCCCGTTTTGGGCCCAAAACTGTAAAACTCTGGGGAAGGGGGGGCCCCCAAAACTTAACACTAGTGTTTGGGTCCCCAAAAACGTACACAACTAAAAAGTGGGTCCCCAAAACTGTACCCCCTTAGAAAATGTGGGTTTCCCCAAACCTAAACACTTTTGAGACTTTTGGGGGGCCCCCAAAACGAAAACTCTGAGACCTTTTTTTGGGGTGCCCCAACAAATGTACACCCGAGAACTGTGGGGTCCCCCAAAACTTTTAACCCAAACCCCTTTAGACGGGGTTTTCCCCCAAAACTGTACCACTCTAGACTTTGGGGGGCCCAAAACTGTACACTCGGGGGAAAAGTGGGGCCCAAAACACTTTTCCAAAAATCCTCATGACTGTGGGGCCCCCAAAATGTACACTTGAGAACCGTGGGGTTCCCCCCCCCCTGTAAAAACTCTGAACTGGGGGTCCCCCCAACACCAAAAGTTACACTTCCCCAAAACTTTTTGGTCCCCCAAAACTGAAAAACTTTTGAACGTGGGTCCCCCAAAACTGTACACTCTTAACTGTGGGGGCCCAACACTGTACACTCTGAGACTTTGGGTCCCCCCCACTGTACCTCGAACTGTGGTTTCCCCCCCCCTGTACACTCTGAGAAATGTGGGTCCCCACACTGTAAAACTTTTGAGACTGTGGGTCCCCCCCCACCGTACCAAATCTGAGACTGTGGGTCCCCAAAACTTTACACTCTTAACTGTTGGGGCCCCAAAAACTGTACACTCAAAACTGTGGGGGCCCAACACTTGGGAACCTGAACTGGGGGGCCCAACACGTTAAAACTCTGAAAAACTGTGGGTCCCCAAAACCGTACACCCGAGACTTGGGTCCCCAAAACTGTACACTCTTAAAACTTTTGGGTCCCCCACTTTTTAACACTCTGAAAATGTGGGGCCCCCCACTGTAAACTCTGAGACTGTGGGTTCCCCCAAAACTGTTTCACTCCCGAGAAATGTGGGTTTCCCCAAAACCTCCTACACCTCAAAAAAGTGGGTCCCCCCAAAACCCGTAAAAAACTTTAGACCCGTTGGGGGCCCAACACTGTACAACCCGGGTTTGGGGGGTCCCCAACCCCTTTTACAACCCGAGACGTGGGTTTTCCCCAAAACTGTAACCCTAGACTTTTTGGGTCCCCAAAACTGGGACACCTGAGCTGTGGGTCCCAACACGTAAACTCTGAGACTGTGGGGTTTCCCCAAAACTGTACACTCTGAGACTGTGGGGCCCAACACCTTACAAAATCTGGGGAAAATTTGGGGCCCAACACTGTACACCTTTAGACGTGGTCCCAAAAACTGTAAAACTGAGACTTTTGGGGCCCAACACAGGGACACTCTGAAACTGTGGGTCCCCACACTGTACACTCTGAACTGTGGATCCCCCAACACTGTACCCCTCTGGACTGTGGGTCCCCAAACACGAAAAAAACCTTCGAGACTGGGGTCCCCAAAACCCCGTACCCCCTGAGACTGTGGTTCCCCAAAACGTACACTCTTAGACTTTTGGGTCCCCAAACTGTAACTCTGAAACTGTGGGCCCCCACACTGTAACTCTTGGGGCCCGTGGGGGTCCCCAAAACTTAGTTAACTTTGAAACTGTTTAAAATGGGTCCCCAAAACTGACACTTTTGAACTGTTTGGTTCCCCAACACTGTACCCCCTCTGAATAAATGTGGGTCCCCACCCTGTACCTCTGAGACTGTGGGTCCCCACACTGTACACTCTGAGACTGTGGGGCCCCCCCCCCGAAAAACTCGAGACTGTTTGGTTCCCCAAAACTGTACACTCTGAGACGTGGGTCCCCCACAAATGTCCCCTCTGAGACTGGGGTCCCCAAAACATTAAAACTCTGAGACTGTGGGCCCAAAAACTGTAAAACTCTGAACTGTGGGGTTTCCCCCCCCCTGTACACCTCTGAGACGTGGGTCCCCAAAACTGTAAACTCTGGACTGTTGGGGCCCCAAAAAGTAAAACTCTTAGACTGTGGGGCCCCAAAAAACTGTACACCTGAGACTGTGGGTCCCCACACTTTTAAAACTCTGAACTGTGGTTCCCAAAAACTGTAACATGGCCCCAGACTGGTGGGTCCCAACACCGAAAAACTCTAGACATTTTGGGGGCCCAACAATGTAACACTCTGGGGACGTGGGGGTCCCAAAACTGTATACTTTTTGAGAATGTGGGGGCCCCACCCCTGAAAACCTGAGACTGGGGGGCCCCAACACGTACAAAAACGAACTGGTTTGGTTTCCCCCCCACTTTACACCTCTGAACGTGGGTTTTCCCCCCACTGTACACTCTTTAGACTGTTTGGGCCCCAACACGTACACCTTGAACTGGGGGCCCCAAAACGGTAAAACTCTGGACGTGGGTTTCCCCCCCCGTACAAAATCTGAGACTGTGGGTCCCCACAAAGTACAACCCGAAAACCGTGGGGGGCCCAAAAACGTTCAATCTGAACTGTTTGGCCCCCAAAACTTCCCCTCTGAGACTGTTTGGGCCCCACACTGTACAAATCCCGAGAAGGGGTTTGGGCCCCAAAACCCGTACAACCCGAGACTGTGGGGGACCAACACTTTTACACTCTGAGACTTTTTTGGGGAAGAGACAAATGGAGAAATGTGGGTCCCCACACTGTCACTTGAGACTGTGGGTCCCCAAAACTGTACACTTTTTAAGGGCTGTGGGTCCCAACACTGTACAACCCCTTTTAGACTGTTTTGGGCCCCCAAAACTGTACCCTTTTATACTGTGGGTCCCCAAAACTGTAACCTGAACGTGGGGCCCAAAACGTACACTCGAACTGTGGGTCCCCCCAAAGTCACCCTTTGAGACGTGTTCCCCAAAACTGTACACTCTAGACCGTGGGTCCCCAAAACTGTAAACTCTAGACTTGTTCCCCAAAAACTGTACACTCTAACTTTTGGGGGCCCACACTGTACACCTGAACTGTGGGTCCCTACAAAATGTCCCCTCTTAGACCCGTGGGTCCCCAAAAACGTAAAACTCTGGGGACTGTGGGGCCCCACACTGGGACATCTTAGACCCGGGGGGCCCCCACGTACACTCCCAGGGCTTTTGGGGCCCCACACTGTCCCCCTAGACTGTGGGTCCCCCCAAATGTCCCCTCGAGACTGTGGGCCCCACACTGACACCTGAACGTGGGTTTCCCCCCACTGTACACCCCTGGGGACTGTTTGGGTCCCCACAATGTAACCCTGAGACTTGGGTTCCCCCCAAAACGTACACTCTTAGACTGTGGGTTTCCCCCCACTGTTAAAAACTCTGAGACGTGGGTCCCCAAAACGTACACTCTGAGATGTTTGGGGGCCCCCACTGTACACCTGGGGAAATGTGGGTCCCCCACACTGTAAAACCCCCTGAGGACTGTGGGTCCCCAAAATGTACACCCCTGAGACGTTTGGGGCCCCCCCCCCTGTACACTTTTGAGAAATGTGGGTCCCCACACGTAAAACCCAGGGACTGGTTGGGGCCCAAAACTGAAACTCCCAGACGTTGGGGGCCCCCCCCACTGTACACCTTTTGAGACTGTGGGTCCCCACACGTACACTCCGAACTGTGGGTCCCAAAACTGAAAACTTAGACTGTTTGGGGCCCAAAACTGTACATTAAGACTGTGGGCCCCAAAAATTTTTTAATAAAAAAATTGGGGAACTGTACAAACTTTTTAAGAACTTTAAAAAGTACATTGAGAAACGGTGGGGCCCCCCTGTACCAAAAAAATGAAACTGGGTCCCCAAAAATTTTTAAACCCGGGACCCAGTTTCCCAAAACGGGGCCCAAAAAACCCCCGGGCCCCTTTTCCTAGGCCCCTCTTAATTTTAAAAAAAATTTGGTAACTTTTTAAATTTAAACCTTTAAAGAAATTTAAATTTCCTTGGAAATTTATTCAAATTTGGAAATTGAAAAAAACATTTTTTTAAAGTGATTCAACCGGGGGGGGGGGGGGGGGGGGGGGTGGCATTTCCTTTTGTTAAAAGTAGGGGTTTTTACGTAAATTTTGTTCATTACCCAAAAAATTTTGGGGTTCAATCCCTTTTTAACCCCTTGTCCCTTAAACAAAACCCTTTTTAAGTCCGATTGGAAACCAAAATTAAACCCCGGAAATTCTTTTTCCCCGAAATTTGGGGGATCCCCTTCCCCCCTTTGGGGAATTGGGGGGACATTACCCCCTTTTGGGGAAAGGGGTTATTTCCGAAAATTTGGGGTGTTCCAAACCTTTGGGGAAAAGGTGGGGCTTCCCCTTAATTTGGGGAAAAGGGGTTTTTCCCCAACCTTTGGGGAAAATTTTGGGTTATTACCGGTAAATTTTGGGTTATGTTGTAAATTCCCCCACAAAATTTTGGGGGGATCCCGCCCCAAATTATGGGGGACCCAGAAATTTTTGACTACCCCCACCCCGGGTGGGTATGGGGTGACTACCTCCCACAGGATGGGGAGGGGGGACTACCCCCCCACCCCCCCGGATTTTTTTATGGGGTGCTTTCCCCCCACAGGAAGTTGGATGGGGTTAAATACCCCCCACCCGTATGGGTATGGGGGGACTACCCCCACAGGAAGGTATGGGGTGACCCAAACCCCCCACAAGGATGGGAAAGGGGTGACTACCCCCCAGGAGGGGATGGGGTTTCCACCCCAACCCGATTGGGGAGGGGTGACTACCCCCCCCAAAGGATGGGTATGGGGTGACTACCGCCCACAGGGTGGGGATGGGGTGACTACCGCCCACAGGGTGGTATGGGGGGACTACCGCCCACAGGATGGGGATGGGTTACTAACCGCCCACAAAGGGTGGGGGGGTGACTACCGCCCACAGGAAAAGGGTATGGGGGGAAAAAACCGCCCACAGGAAGGGTAGGGGTGAAATACCCCCCACAGGATGGGTAAATTTTTTTGACTACCGCCCACAGGAAGGGTTTTGGGGTGCTACCCTTCCTGTGTAAAAACTGAGAAAAAATAATTATTTAAAATCAACACATTTCATTCTCATTGTCAGTAAAGGTGCCATAGTTTTTTTTTAAGGGGCCCTATTTATCCAACTTTTGTTCATAGCCCTGAAAAAACTTTTGGGGGTTATTTTTTAGAATCCCTAGCAATTTTAAAATTCATAGTCCCTTTTAGCTTTTCTTATCCCTTTTTAATGTCCCTCTTAATGTCAATAAACTGATTCATAAGATGACCCTCGCCTCTTTTGATACGCCTAAAAATTCCTTTCTTATGCCCTAGTAGATATTTGAGCTATTATTCATCCATTTTGGTCATTTCTATTTGATCAAAATTCTTTATATGGAATAAACGCTCTTTGACAGCATGTATAGGGGTTCAAAAAAACTGTCATATTGATAGCTCTTTTCGTTAACCCCAGTCAACAGATGATAAGTGTTCTCTAAGCCCATCGTAACTGCTAAGCAAAAATCTGGGACTGTTTACTGAGTTATCGCTACTATCGTACTTCCATTCAATGCTAAATGTAATTGACTTGTGGCCCGCTAGCACCCAGTTCCTCTGAAATTTCTAAATTATTAACAAGGGATTCATTGTTTGCCATAACTAAGTCAACAGGTTATTTCCCCTTGTAGGTTCGTCCACAAACTTGCTTCAAAAAACAATCCTGAAATACTTCTAAGAAGTCGTACGATTCAAAATTTCCCCAGTCAAGAAATTCCAATCAACATGACTAAAGTTAAAGTCTCCTAAATTACTACATTATCGTGCCTTGGGGCCCTTTAACAATTTCCTCCCATAGTAGTTTCCCTTGGTCCCTATCTTTAAGTTAGGGGGACGGTAATATCACTCCTAAAATCAGTTTTTCATGCCCCTCTGAAAATTCTATCCAAACAGACTCTGTATGTGTTACTTCAGACTTAATACCCGTTTTTATGCAACATTTTCAAGCGATCTCGGACATACAATGCCACCCCACCCCCCCCAATACTTCTATCTTTTTGGGAACAATTTAAAACCCTGAATATGACATTCCGCAGGCATGTCCCGACTTTTTGAATTAAACCACCCTCTCATTAAGGCAAATACATCAATGTTACCTACACTAGCAACTAATCTCAACTCGTCCATCTTATTCCTAGCACTACGGCAATTAGCATAATAAACATTGAAAGACTCTCCTTTTCTTTTACCCTTCCTGCTCATTTCTATTTTCCTACTAAACCCTATTACTGTCCTATCACCCAAGGTCCCCGGCTTTTCAATATCTATCTCGTTTTTATTATTACTAGTTTCCCTAGAACTCTAATATTACAACACGGGGACTTCACTGTTTTTCCTCCCAAAACCCATACCACTAACTATTCCTATTTAAAGCCCTAACTGTCCCTCCACTCAGTTGCCATGTTTCCCCCCCACACCTAGAAAAGTGAACCCCACCCTGGCATACATGTCTTTTCTGCCATAAAAAGGGTCCCCATTGTCAATGAAATTTACCGCTTTTTCCCTTACAGTTTTTTGTCCAGCCAAAATTGACCCCAAATTGCCCGGACAACCTTTCACTTCCAATCCCCTCCTTGGCAAAATACCACATATGAGGGGGTTCCCACCCTTTACTTCAAATTATTTCTATTGCTGACCTATACCTCAACGGGTCCTCATCCACTCTCCAAAACATCGTTGCCTCCACACTGAGACAATAATGGGATTGCCCCATTACCTCTCATATGTCTCCAGACGGCTAAAATATCCTCCATCCCCGCCCCAGGAAGCAAACTCTCTGTCTCCTATCCTTCCTTCCCGCAAACGCCCCATCCCCATACCAACTTGGCATCCCCAACAACAAAAAATTTTTTCCTTCCTAATGTCTTTCGCGTGTCGTTCCCCCGTATCAAATCACATTCGTCGGGTAGCCCTGAGAAGTTTGGATGTTTCCACAACATTTCCACGGGGAGTCCCCTTCTTCTTCATCGTTTTTTAAACCCTTTCCATTTTCTCTTAATCGTCAACTTCTTTTCCCCGCTTCCAGCCACTGACCATTTTCCCTTCTTACCTAGACCAAAAAAGAGGACTACGAACTTTTTGTTTTCCCCCGGGCAATCGCCTAATTTTCCCAAATTTGCCAACCTCAAATTTTTCCTTAAGCGTTGGGGAAAGTTGCTCGATGGAGGGCATCTTCTCAAATTTTGAGAGCGCGCAAAAAGTCTTCACAAGCCAAGTACACGTCAACACTGCGCAAATCCAAATCATCAGGGGCTCGCGCAGCACGTCCGCACGGCCCAAAACGATGCGAACCCTCAAGCCTTTTCCCCTCCTTTGGGGAAAGGGGGCAAGGACACGGGGGCTCCCACATTACTAAAAACAACAGACAAACCCCCCCCTCCACAAAGGGGGCAGTAAAACAACAGCAAAGAAAACAGACCGATAGCACTAACACCATATCATAAAAATCTTTGAAAGGGTCCTAAGAAACAAGAACCCACCCATCAGAAACCCATCATTACACAACCCAGGGCAACATGGGTTTAGAACAGGTCGCTCCTGTCTGTCTCAACTACTGGATCACTACGACAAGGTCCTAAATGCACTAGAAACAAAAAGAAATGCAGATGTATATATACAGACTTTGCAAAAGCCTTCGACAAGTGTGACCATGGCGTAATAGCGCACAAAATGCGCGCTAAAGGAATAACAGGAAAAGTCGGTCGATGGATCTATAATTTCCTCACAACAGAACACAGAGAGTAGTCGTCAACAGAGTAAAGGTCCGAGGCAGCTACGGTGAAAAGCTCTGTTCCACAAGGCACAGTACTAGCTCCCATCTTGTTCCTCATCCTCATATCCGACATAGACAAGGATGTCAGCCACAGCACGTGTCTTCCTTTGCAGATGACACCCGAATCTGCATGACAGTGTCTTCCATTGCAGACACTGCAAGGCTCCAGGCGGACATCAACCAAATCTTTCAGTGGGCTGCAGAAAACAATATGAAGTTCAACGATGAAAATTTCAATTACTCAGATATGGTAAAACATGAGGAAATTAAATCTTCATCAAGTACAAAACAAATTCTGGCCACGAAATAGAGCGAAACACCAACGTCAAAGACCTGGGAGTGATTATGTCGGAGGATCTCACCTTCAAGGACCATAACATTGTATCAATCGCATCTGCTAGAAAAATGACAGATGGATAATGAGAACCTTCAAAACTAGGGAGGCCAAGCCCATGATGACACCTTCAGGTCACTTGTTCTATCTAGGCTGGAATATTGCTGCACTCTAACAGCACCTTTCAAGGCAGGTGAAATTGCCGACCTAGAAAATGTACAGAGAACTTTCACGGCGCGCATAACGGAGATAAAACACCTCAATTAACTGGGAGCGCTTTGAGGTTTCTAAACCTGTATTCCCTGAACGCAGGAGGGAGAGATACATGATTATATACACCGTGGAAAATCCTAGAGGGACTAGTACCGAACTTGCACAACGAAAATCACTCACTATACGAAAGCAAAAGACTTGGCAGACGATGCACCATCCCCCCAATGAAAGCAGGGGTGTCACTAGCACGTTAAGAAACCATACAATAAGTGTCAGGGGCCCGAGACTGTTCAACTGCCTCCCAGCACACATAAGGGGGATTACCAACAGACCCCTGGCAGTCTTCAAGCTGGCACTGGACAAGCACCTAAAGTCAGTTCCTGATCAGCCGGGCTGTGGCTCGTACGTTGGTTTGCGTGCAGCCAGCAGCAACAGCCTGGTTGATCAGGCGCTGATCCACCAGGAGGCCTGGTCACAGACCGGGCCGCGGGGGCGTTGACCCCCGAAACTCTCTCCAGGTAAACTCCAGGTAAACTCTGAGACTGTGGGTCCCAACACTGTACATTCTGAGACTGTGGGTCCCAACACTGTACACTCAGAGACTGTGGGTCCCCACACTGTACACTCTGAGACTGTGGGTCCCAACACTGTACACTCTGAGACTGTGGGTCCCCACACTGTACACTCTGAGACTGTGGGTCCCAACACTGTACACTCTGAGACTGTGGGTCCCAACACTGTACACTCTGAGACTGTGGGTCCCCACACTGTACACTCTGAGACTGTGGGTCCCCACACTGTATACTCTGAGACTGTGGGTCCCAACACTGTACACTCTGAGACTGTGGGTCCCAACACTGTACACTCTGAGACTGTGTATCCCGCACTGTATACTCTGAGACTATGGGTCCCAACACTGTACACTCTGAGACTGTGGGTCCCAACACTGTACACTCTGAGACTGTGGGTCCCAACACTGTACACTCTGAGACTGTTGGTCCCAACACTGTACACTCTGAGACTGTGAGTCCCCACACTGTACACTCTGAGACTGTGGGTCCCCACAATGTACACTCTGAGACTGTGGTTCCCAACATTGTACACTCTGAGACTGTGGGTCCCCACACTGTACACTCTGAGACTGTGGGTCCCAACACTGTACACTCTGAGACTCTGGGTCCCCACACTGTACACTCTGAGACTGTGAGTCTCCACACTTTACGCTCTGAGACTGTGGGTCCCAACACTGTACACTCTGAGACTGTGGGTCCCAACACTGTACACTCTGAGACTCTGGGTCCCCACACTGTACACTCTGAGACTGTGGGTCCCAACACTGTACACTCTGAGACTGTGGGTCCCAACACTGTACACTCTGAGACTGTGGGTCCCCACACTGTACACTCTGAGACTGTGGGTCCCCACACTGTACACTCTGAGACTGTGGGTCCCCACACTGTACACTCTGAGACTGTGGGTCCCCACACTGTACACTCTGAGACTGTGGGTCCCCACACTGCACACTCTGAGACTGTGGGTCCCAACACTGTACACTCTGAGACTGTGGGTCCCCACACTGTACACTCTGAGACTGTGGGTCCCATCACTGTACACTCTGAGACTGTGGGTCCCCACACTGTACACTCTGAGACTGTGGGTCCCCACACTGTACACTCTGAGACTGTGAGTCCCCACACTGTACGCTCTGAGACTGTGGGTCCCAACACTGTACACTCTGAGACTGTGGGTCCCAACACTGTACACTCTGAGACTGTGGGTCCCCACACTGTACACTCTGAGACTGTGGGTCCCAACACTGTACACTCTGAGACTGTGGGTCCCAACACTGTACACTCTGAGACTGTGGGTCCCCACACTGTACACTCTGAGACTGTGGGTCCCCACACTGTACATTCTGAGACTGTGGGTCCCCACACTGTACACTCTGAGACTGTGGGTCCCCACACTGTACACTCTGAGACTGTGGGTCCCAATACTGTACACTCTGAGACTGTGGGCCCCACACTGTACACTCTGAGACTGTGGGTCCCAACACTGTACACTCTGAGACTGTGGGTCCCCACACTGTATACTCTGAGACTGTGGTTCCCAACACTGTACACTCTGAGACTGTGGGTCCCCACACTGTACACTCTGAGACTGTGGGTCCCAACACTGTACACTCTGAGACTGTGGGTCCCCACACTGTACACTGTGAGACTGTGGGTCCCAACACTGTACACTCTGAGACTGTGGGTCCCCACACTGTACTCTCTGAGACTGTGGGTCCCAACACTGTACACTCTGAGACTATGGGTCCCCACACTGTACACTCTGAGACTGTGGGTCCCAACACTGTACACTCTGAGACTGTGGGTCCCAACACTGTACACTCTGAGACTGTGGGTCCCAACACTGTACACTGAGACTGTGGGTCCCAACACTGTACACTCTGAGACTGTGGGTCCCAACACTGTACCTTCTGAGACTGTGGGTCCCAACACTGTACACTCTCAGACTGTGGGTCCCAACACTGTACACTCTGAGACGGGGTCCCAACACTGTACACTCTGAGGCTGTGGGTCCCCACACTGTACACTCTGAGACTGTGGGTCCCAACACTGTACACTCTGAGACTGTGGGTCCCAACACTGTACACTCTGAGACTGTGGGTCCCCACACTGTACACTCTGAGACTGTGGGTCCCAACACTGTACACTCTGAGACTGTGGGTCCCAACACTGTACACTCTGAGACTGTGGGTCCCAACACTGTACACTGAGACTGTGGGTCCCAACACTGTACACTTTGAGACTGTGGGTCCCAACACTGTACACTCTGAGACTGTGGGTCCCAACACTGTACACTCTGAGACAGTGGGTCGCAACACTGTACACTCTGAGACTGTGGGTCCCAACACTGTACACTCTGAGACTGTGGGTCCCAACACTGTACACTCTGAGACTGTGGGTCCCAACACTGTACACTCTCAGACTGTGGGTCCCAACACTGTACACTCTGAGACTGTGGGTCCCAACACTGTACACTCTCAGACTGTGGGTCCCAACACTGTACACTCTGAGACTGTGGTCCCCACACTGTACACTCTGAGACTGTGGGTCCCCACAACTGTACACTCTGAGACTGTGGGTCCCCACACTGTACACTCTGAGACTGTGGGTCCCCACACTGTACACTCTGAGACTGTGGGTCCCAACACTGTACACTCTGAGACTGTGGGTCCCAACACTGTACACTCTGAGACTGTGGGTCCCAACACTGTACACTCTGAGACTGTGGGTCCCAACACTGTACAC
Organism: Cherax quadricarinatus; assembly: GCF_026875155.1. Taxonomy (NCBI): domain Eukaryota; kingdom Metazoa; phylum Arthropoda; class Malacostraca; order Decapoda; family Parastacidae; genus Cherax; species Cherax quadricarinatus. The sequence continues at coordinate 51,282,044 of NC_069410.1, read as the reverse complement.
TCTGAGACTGTGGGTCCCCACACTGTACACTCTGAGACTGTGGGTCCCCACACTGTACACTCTGAGACTGTGGGTCCCCACACTTTACACTCTGAGACTGTGGGTCCCCACACTGTACACTCTGAGACTGTGGGTCCCAACACTGTACACTCTGAGACTGTGGGTCCCAACACTGTACACTCTGAGACTGTGGGTCCCAACTCTGTACACTGAGACTGTGGGTCCCAACACTGTACACTCTGAGACTGTGGGTCCCAACACTGTACACTCTGAGACTGTGGGTCCCAACACTGTATACTCTGAGACTGTGGGTCCCAACACTGTACACTCTGAGACTGTGGGTCCCAACACTGTACACTCTAAGACTGTGGGTCCCAACACTGTACACTCTGAGACTGTGGGTCCCAACACTGTACACTCTGAGACTGTGGGTCCCAACACTGTACACTGAGACTGTGGGTCCCAACACTGTACACTGAGACTGTGGGTCCCAACACTGTACACTCTGAGACTGTGGGTCCCAACACTGTACACTCTGAGACTGTGGATCCCAACACTGTACACTCTGAGACTGTGGGTCCCAACACAGTACACTCTGAGACTGTGGGTCCCAACACTGTACACTCTGAGACTGTGAGTCCCAACACTGTACACTCTGAGACTGTGGGTCCCAACACTGTACACTCTGAGACTGTGGGTCCCCACACTGTACACTCTGAGACTGTGGGTCCCCAACACTGTACACTCTGAGACTGTGGGTCCCCACACTGTACACTCTGAGACTGTGGGTCCCCACACTGTACACTCTGAGACTGTGGGTCCCCACACTGTACACTCTGAGACTGTGGGTCCCCACACTGTACACTCTGAGACTGTGGGTCCCCACACTGTACACTCTGAGACTGTGGTCCCCACACTGTACACTCTGAGACTGTGGGTCCCCACACTGTACACTCTGAGACTGTGGGTCCCAACACTGTACACTCTGAGACTGTGGGTACCAACACTGTACACTCTGAGACTGTGGGTCCCCACACTGTACACTCTGAGACTGTGGGTCCCCACACTGTACACTCTGAGACTGTGGGTCCCAACACTGTACACTCTGAGACTGTGGGTACCAACACTGTACACTCTGAGACTGTGGGTCCCCACACTGTACACTCTGAGACTGTGGGTACCAACACTGTACACTCTGAGACTGTGGGTCCCAACACTGTACACTCTGAGACTGTGAGTCCCAACAATGTACACTCTGAGACTGTGTGTCCCAACACTGTATACTCTGAGACTGTGGGTCCCCACACTGTACACTCTGAGACTGTGGGTCCCAACACTGTACACTCTGAGACTGTGAGTCCCAACACTTTACACTCTGAGACTGTGGGTCCCCACACTGTACACTCTGAGACTGTGAGTCCCAACACAGTACACTCTGAGACTGCGGGTCCCAACACTGTACACTCTGAGACTGTGGGTCCCCACACTGTACACTCTGAGACTGTGGGTCCCCACACTGTACACTGAGACTGTGGGTCCCAACACTGTACAATCTGAGACTGTTGGTCCCCACACTGCACACTCTGAGACTGTGGGTCCCCACACTGTACACTCTGAGACTGTTGGTCCCAACACTGTACACTCTGAGACTGTGGGTACCAACACTGTACACTCTGAGACTGTGGGTCCCCACACTGTACACTCTGAGACTGTGGGTCCCCACACTGTACACTCTGAGACTGTGGGTCCCAACACTGTACACTCTGAGACTGTGGGTCCCTACACTGTACACTCTGAGACTGTGGGTCCCCACACTGTACACTCTGAGACTGTGGGTCCCAACACTGTACACTGAGACTGTGGGTCCCAACACTGTACACTCTGAGACTGTGGGTCCCCACACTGTGCACTTTGAGACTGTGGGTCCCAACACTGTACACTCTGAGACTGTGGGTCCCAACACTGTACACTCTGAGACTGTGGTTCCCAACACTGTACACTCTGAGACTGTGGGTCCCTACACTGTACACTCTGAGACTGTGGGTCCCTACACTGTACACTCTGAGACTGTGGGTCCCAACACTGTACACTCTGAGACTGTGGGTCCCCACACTGTACACTCTGAGACTGTGGGTCCCCACACTGTACACTCTCAGACTGTGGGTCCCCACACTGTACACTCTCAGACTGTGGGTCCCCACACTGTACACTCTGAGACTGTGGGTCCCTACACTGTACACTCTGAGACTGTGGGTCCCCACACTGTACACTCTGAGACTGTGGGTCCCCACACTGTACACTCTGAGACTGTGGGTCCCCACACTGTACACCTCTGAGACTGTGGGTCCCCACACTGTACACTCTGAGACTGTGGGTCCCCACACTGTACACTCTGAGACTGTGGTCCCCCACACTGTACACTCTGAGACTGTGGGTCCCCACACTGTACACTCTGAGACTGTGGGTCCCCACATTGTACACTCTGAGACTGTGGTCCCCACACTGTACACTCTGAGACTGTGGGTCCCCACACTGTACACTCTGAGACTGTGGTCCCAACACTGTACACACTGAGACTGTGGGTCCCCACACTGTACACTCTGAGACTGTGGGTCCCCACACTGTACACTCTGAGACTGTGGGTCCCAACACTGTACACTCTGAGACTGTGGGTCCCTACACTGTACACTCTGAGACTGTGGGTCCCCACACTGTACACTCAGAGACTGTGGGTCCCCACACTGTACACTCTGAGACTGTGGGTCCCCACACTGTACACTCTGAGACTGTGGGTCCCCACACTGTACACTCTGAGACTGTGGGTCCCAACACTGTACACTGAGACTGTGGGTCCCAACACTGTACATAATACTCGACATGTACCTAGGCCTCCATCTTTTATATAAGCAAAAATAGGTATACTGTTACATTATAATTCTGGTAATCGAAGCTTAAACGCTACATTGATGATACGAAGATGTTGGAACATAGAATACATAATATATCAGTGATACAGAGCTAGCATACATAGTGTTGTAGGTGTCTGAGCGTACCTAGTTCAGCTATCAAAACTTTGGGGGCCCAGTCCCTGGACCCATTACGTACCTCTGTAATCTGTAAATACCTTTGTAACTTGTCCTGATTGTGACCAGACCTACCTGGAGTTCATTACCTTTGTAAATTGTGAGTTCATTACCTTTGTAAATTGTGAGTTCATTACCTTTGTAAATTGTGAGTTCATTACCTTTGTAAATTGTGAGTTCATTACCTTTGTAAATTGTGAGTTCATTACCTTTGTAAATTGTGAGTTCATTACCTTTGTAAATTGTGAGTTCATTACCTTTGTAAATTGTGAGTTCATTACCTTTGTAACTTGCTCCGCTATCAAAACTTTGGAGTCCAGTCCCTGGACCAATTATGTACCTCTGTAATCTTTTGACTACCGCCCACAGGATGGGTATGGGGTGACTACCTCCCACAGGATGGGTATGGGGTGACTACCGCCCACAGGATGGGTATGGGGTGACTACCGCCCACAGGATGGGTATGGGGTGACTACCGCCCACAGGATGGGTATGGGGTGACTACCTCCCACAGGATGGGTATGGGGTGACTACCGCCCACAGGATGGGTATGGGTGACTACCACCCACAGGATGGGTATGGGGTGACTACCACCCACAGGATGGGTATGGGTGACTACCGCCCACAGGATGGGTATGGGGTGACTACCGCCCACAGGATGGGTATGGGTGACTACCGCCCACAGGATGGGTATGGGGTGACTACCGCCCACAGGATGGGTATGGGGTGACTACCGCCCACAGGATGGGTATGGGGTGACTACCGCCCACAGGATGGGTATGGGGTGACTACCGCCCACAGGATGGGTATGGGTGACTACCGCCCACAGGATGGGTATGTGGTGACTACCGCCCACAGGATGGGTATGGGGTGACTACCTCCCAGAGGATGGGTATGGGGTGACTACCACCCACAGGATGGGTATGGGGTGACTACCGCCCACAGGATGGGTATGGGGTGACTACCGCCCACAGGATGGGTATGGGGTGACTACCGCCCACAGGATGGGTATGGGGTGACTACCGCCCACAGGATGGGTATGGGTGACTACCGCCCACAGGATGGGTATGGGGTGACTACCGCCCACAGGATGGGTATGGGGTGACTACCGCCCACAGGATGGGTATGTGGTGACTACCGCCCACAGGATGGGTATGGGGTGACTACCGCCCACAGGATGGGTATGGGGTGACTACCGCCCACAGGATGGGTATGTGGTGACTACCGCCCACAGGATGGGTATGTGGTGACTACCGCCCACAGGATGGGTATGGGTGACTACCGCCCACAGGATGGGTATGGTGTGACTACCGCCCACAGGATGGGTATGGGTGACTACCGCCCACAGGATGGGTATGTGGTGACTACCGCCCACAGGATGGGTATGTGGTGACTACCGCCCACAGGATGGGTATGGGGTGACTACCGCCCACAGGATGGGTATGGGGTGACTACCGCCCACAGGATGGTTATGTGGTGACTACCGCCCACAGGATGGGTATGTGGTGACTACCGCCCACAGGATGGGTATGGGGTGACTACCGCCCACAGGATGGGTATGGTGTGACTACCGCCCACAGGATGGGTATGTGGTGACTACCGCCCACAGGATGGGTATGTGGTGACTACCGCCCACAGGATGGGTATGGGGTGACTACCGCCCACAGGATGGGTATGGTGTGACTACCGCCCACAGGATGGGTATGGTGTGACTACCGCCCACAGGATGGGTATGGTGTGACTACCGCCCACAGGATGGGTATGGGGTGCATAATAAACATATTAACTAAACTAAAGGTGTCTGAGCTGTGTTCTAACCTCATCAACACAAGTGTCCTAACCTAACCTAACCTAACCTAACCTAACCTAACCTAACCTAACCTAACCTAACCTAACCTAACCTAACTTCACCTTACGAAACAGACAAAGCAAATGTTATTGTAATTATGGACAAGGTAGATTATAGTCGAAAAATGAACATGCTAGAAGATGGTGGAAATTACGTACCTCTTAACCCTCTGAGCCACAACCCTGACCTACTGCCGCTAGTGTTTATGGTGGGGGTCACAACGTTGTGTCTGGTGGGGGTCACAACGTTGTGTCTGGTGGGGGTCACAACGTTGTGTGTCTGGTGGGGGTCACAACGTTGTGTGTCTGGTGGGGGTCACAACGTTGTGTGTCTAGTGTTGGGGTCACAACGTTGTGTGTCTGGTGGGGGTCACAACGTTGTGTGTCTGGTGGGGGTCACAACGTTGTGTGTCTGGTGGGGGTCACAACGTTGTGTGTCTGGTGGGGGTCACAACGTTGTGTGTCTAGTGTTGGGGTCACAACGTTGTGTGTCTGGTGGGGGTCACAACGTTGTGTGTCTGGTGGGGGTCACAACGTTGTGTGTCTGGTGGGGGTCACAACGTTGTGTGTCTGGTGGGGGTCACAACGTTGTGTGTCTGGTGGGGGTCACAACGTTGTGTGTCTGGTGGGGGTCACAACGTTGTGTGTCTGGTGGGGGTCACAACGTTGTGTGTCTGGTGGGGTCACAACGTTGTGTGTCTGGTGGGGGTCACAACGTTGTGTGTCTGGTGGGGTCACAACGTTGTGTGTCTGGTGGGGGTCACAACGTTGTGTGTCTGGTGGGGGTCACAACGTTGTGTGTCCGGTGGGGGTCACAACGTTGTGTGTCTGGTGTGGGTCACAACCTTGTGTGTCTTGTGGGGGTCACAACGTTGTGTGTCTGGTGGGGTTCACAACGTTGTGTGTCTAGTGTTGGGGTCACAACGTTGTGTGTCTGGTGGGGTTCACAACGTTGTGTGTCTGGTGTGGGTCACAACGTTGTGTGTCTGGTGGGGTCACAACGTTGTGTGTCTGGTGGGGGTCACAACGTTGTGTGTCTAGTGTTGGGGTCACAACGTTGTGTGTCTGGTGTTGGTCACAACGTTGTGTGTCTGGTGGGGGTCACAACGTTGTGTGTCTGGTGGGGGTCACAACGTTGTGTGTCTGGTGGGAGTCACAACGTTGTGTGTCTGGTGGGGGTCACAACGTTGTGTGTCTGGTGGGGGTCACAACGTTGTGTGTCTGGTGGGGGTCACAACGTTGTGTGTCTGGTGTTGGGGTCACAACGTTGTGTGTCTGGTGGGGGTCACAACGTTGTGTGTCTGATGGGGGTCACAACGTTGTGTGTCTAGTGTTGGGGTCACAACGTTGTGTGTCTGGTGGGGGTCACAACGTTGTGTGTCTGGTGGGGGTCACAACGTTGTGTGTCTAGTGTTGGGGTCACAACGTTGTGTGTCTGGTGGGGGTCACAACGTTGTGTGTCTAGTGTTGGGGTCACAACGTTGTGTCTGGTGGGGGTCACAACGTTGTGTGTCTGGTGTGGGTCACAACGTTGTGTGTCTGGTGGGGGTCACAACGTTGTGTGTCTGGTGGGGGTCACAACGTTGTGTGTCTGGTAGGGGTCACAACGTTGTGTCTGGTAGGGGTCACAACGTTGTGTGTCTAGTGTTGGGGTCACAACGTTGTGTGTCTGGTGGGGGTCACAACGTTGTGTGTCTGGTGGGGTCACAACGTTGTGTGTCTGGTGGGGGTCACAACGTTGTGTGTCTGGTGGGGGGTCACAACGTTGTGTGTCTGGTGGGGGTCACAACGTTGTGTGTCTGGTGGGGGTCACAACGTTTGTTTATGGTGGGGGTCACAACGTTGTGTGTCTGGTGGTGGGTCACAACGTTGTGTGTCTAGTGTTGGGGTCACAACGTTGTGTGTCTGTTGGGGGTCACAACGTTGTGTGTCTGGTGGGGTCACAACGTTGTGTGTCTAGTGTTGGGGTCACAACGTTGTGTGTCTGGTGGGGGTCACAACGTTGTGTGTCTAGTGTTGGGGTCACAACGTTGTGTCTGGTGGGGGTCACAACGTTGTGTGTCTGGTGTGGGTCACAACGTTGTGTGTCTGGTGGGGGTCACAACGTTGTGTGTCTGGTGGGGGTCACAACGTTGTGTGTCTGGTAGGGGTCACAACGTTGTGTGTCTGGTAGGGGTCACAACGTTGTGTGTCTAGCGTTGGGGTCACAACGTTGTGTGTCTGGTGGGGTCACAACGTTGTGTGTCTGGTGGGGGTCACAACGTTGTGTGTCTGGTGGGGGTCACAACGTTGTGTGTCTGGTGGGGGGTCACAACGTTGTGTGTCTGGTGGGGGTCACAACGTTGTGTGTCTGGTGGGGGTCACAACGTTGTGTTTATGGTGGGGGTCACAACGTTGTGTGTCTGGTGGGGGTCACAACGTTGTGTGTCTGGTGGGGGTCACAACGTTGTGTGTCTGGTGTGGGTCACAACGTTGTGTGTCTGGTGGGGGTCACAACGTTGTGTGTCTGGTGGGGGTCACAACGTTGTGTTTTATGGTGGGGGTCACAACGTTGTGTGTCTGGTGGGGGTCACAACGTTGTGTGTCTGGTGTGGGTCACAACGTTGTGTGTCTGGTGGGGGTCACAACGTTGTGTGTCTGGTGGGGTCACAACGTTGTGTGTCTAGTGTTGGGGTCACAACGTTGTGTGTCTGGTGTGGGTCACAACGTTGTGTGTCTGGTGGGGGTCACAACGTTGTGTGTCTGGTGGGGGTCACAACGTTGTGTGTCTGGTGGGGGTCACAACGTTGTGTGTCTGGTGGGGGTCACAACGTTGTGTGTCTGGTGGGGGTCACAACGTTGTGTGTCTGGTGGGGGTCACAACGTTGTGTGTCTGGTGTTGGGGTCACAACGTTGTGTGTCTGGTGGGGTCACAACGTTGTGTGTCTGGTGGGGGTCACAACGTTGTGTGTCTAGTGTTGGGGTCACAACGTTGTGTGTCTGGTGGGGGTCACAACGTTGTGGTGTCTAGTGTTGGGGTCACAACGTTGTGTCTGGTGGGGGTCACAACGTTGTGTGTCTGGTGTGGGTCACAACGTTATGTGTCTGGTGGGGGTCACAACGTTGTGTGTCTGGTGGGGGTCACAACGTTGTGTGTCTGGTGGGGGTCACAACGTTGTGTGTCTGGTGGGGGTCACAACGTTGTGTGTCTAGTGTTGGGGTCACAACGTTTGTGTGTCTGGCGGGGGTCACAACGTTGTGTGTCTGGTGGGGGTCACAACGTTGTGTGTCTGGTGGGGGTCACAACGTTGTGTGTCTGGTGGGGGTCACAACGTTGTGTGGTCTGGTGGGGGTCACAACGTTGTGTGTCTGGTGGGGGTCACAACGTTGTGTTTATGGTGGGGGTCACAACGTTGTGTGTCTGGTGGGGGTCACAACGTTGTGTGTCTGGTGGGGGTCACAACGTTGTGTGTCTGTTGGGGGTCACAACGTTGTGTGTCTGGTGGGGGTCACAACGTTGTTTGTCTGGTGGGGGTCACAATGTTGTTGTGTCTGGTGGGGGTCACAACGTTGTGTGTCTGGTGGGGGTCACAACGTTGGTGTGTCTGGTGGGGTCACAACGTTGTGTGTCTGGTGGGGGTCACAACGTTGTGTGTCTGGTGGGGTCACAACGTTGTGTGTCTGGTGGGGGTCACAACGTTGTGTGTCTGGTGGGGGTCACAACGTTGTGTGTCTAGTGTTGGGTCACAACGTTGTGTGCCTGGTGGGGGTCACAACGTTGTGTGTCTGGTGGGGGTCACAACGTTGTGTGTCTGGTGGGGGTCACAACGTTGTGTGTCTGGTGGGGGTCACAACGTTGTGTGTCTAGTGTTGGGGTCACAACGTTGTGTGCCTGGTGGGGGTCACAACATTGTGTGTCTGGTGGGGGTCACAACGTTGTGTGTCTGGTGGGGGTCACAACGTTGTGTGTCTAGTGTTGGGGTCACAACGTTGTGTGTCTGGGTGGGGGTCACAACGTTGTGTGTCTGGTGGGGGTCACAACATTGTGTGTCTGGTGGGGGTCACAACATTGTGTGTCTGGTGGGGGTCACAACGTTGTGTGTCTGGTGGGGGTCACAACATTGTGTGTCTGGTGGGGGTCACAACGTTGTGTCTGGTGGGGGTCACAACGTTGTGTGTCTGGTGGGGGTCACAACGTTGTGTGTCTGGTGGGGGTCACAACGTTGTGTGTCTGGTGGGGGTCACAACGTTGTCTGTCTAGTGTTTAAATTACCGATGGTTTGAGTATTAATTCAAGTAGAAAGATGTGTATGATTGAGGCAGTTGGTAATTATTAAGCACATTTAGTGTACAGTTGCCAGTGTGTATCCTTGAGACTGGATCCTGCAATTTATCAAATTTTTCAGAGAGAAGACGCACACTAATTCCTCCAATATTACATAGAAAGTGAGGGGAACAATTGAGCCATCATCAGCTATTTTCCCACTGTGTGTCTACAGTGGGAAAATAAGTAACACAATAGTGATTTTACGATGCTTATAGCGAGTCCCAGACAACTTGGGAAAAAAAAGTGGACAGGTTTGTAGTATGACACTGAGTTGTGTAGTGTGGGTTACCTGGTTGTTGTGTTGGGTAACACGGGTCGAGCCCCGGGGAAAACTGTCAACACCTGTCTGCCTACAGTGGCCACGTCTGACCTAGGAATTTGAGTCGTGGATCAGGTTTTTAATACAAAGTAACTCTGGTTCTCTGTGTAAAGTGATTCGTTTCTTTTTGGTAGCTGCGTCGGCTCAAAACTGGAGAACCCAGGCTTGATCTTGGAGAACCCAGGCTTGATCTTGGAGAACCCAGGCTTGATCTTGGAGAACCCAGGTTTGATCTTGAAGAACCCAGGCTTGGTCTTGGAGAACCCAGGCTTGGTCTTGGAGAACCCAGGCTTGGTCTTGGAGAACCCAGACTTGATCTTGGAGAACCCAGGCTTGAGCTTGGAGAACCCTGACTTGAGCTTGGAGAAACCAGGCATGATCTTGGAGAACCCAGGCTTGATCTTGGAGAACCCAGGCTTGAACTTGGGGAACCCATGCTTGAACTTGGAGTACCCAGGCTTGATCTTGGAGAACCCAGACTTGATCTTGGAGAACCCAGGCTTGATCTTGGAGAACCCAGACTTGATCTTGGAGAACCCAGGCTTGATCTTGGAGAACCCAGACTTGATCTTGGAGAACCCAGGCTTGATCTTGGAGAACCCAGGCTTGAGCGTGGAAAACCCAGGCTTGAGCTTGGAGAACCCAGACTTGATCTTGGAGAACCCAGACTTGATCGTGGAGAACCCAGGCTTGATCTTGGAGAACCCAGGCTTGAGCTTGGAGAAACCAGGCTTGATCTTGGAGAACCCAGGCTTGAGCTTGGAGAACCCAGGCTTGAACTTGGAGAACCCAGGCTTGATCTTGGAGAACCCAGGCTTGAACTTGGAGAACCTAGGCTAGATCTTGGAGAACCCAGGCTTGAACTTGGAGAACCCAGACTTGAACTTGGAGAACCCATGCTTAAACTTGGGGAACCCAGGCTTGATCTTGGAGAACCCAGGCTTGAACTTGGAGAACCTAGGCTAGATCTTGGAGAACCCAGGCTTGAACTTGGAGAACCCAGGCTTGATCTTGGAGAACCCAGGCTTGATCTTGGAGAACCCAGGCTTGATCTTGGAGAACCCAGGCTTGATCTTGGAGAACCCAGGCTTGATCTTGGATAACCCAGGCTTGATCTTGGAGAACCAAGGCTAGATCTTGAAGAACACAGACTTGATCTTGGAGAACCCAGGCTTGAGCTTCGAAAACCCAGGCTTAATCTTGGAGAACCCAGACTTGATCTTGGAGAACCCAGACTTGATCGTGGAGAACCCAGGCTTCAGCTTGGAGAACCTAGGCTATATCTTGGAGAACCCAGGCTTGAACTTGGAGAAGCCAGACTTGATCTTGGAGAACCCAGGCTTGATCTTGGAGAACCTAGGCTAGATCTTGGAGAACCCAGACTTGATCTTGGAGAACCCATGCTTGAACTTGGAGAACCCAGGCTTGACCTTGGAGAACCCAAGCTTGATCTTGGAGAACCTAGGCTAGATCTTGGAGAACCCAGGCTTGATCTTGGAGAACCCAGGCTTGATCTTGGAGAACCCAGGCTTGATCTTGGAGAACCCAGGCTTGATCTTGGAGAACCCAGGTTTGATCTTGGAGAACCTAGGCTAGATCTTGGAGAACCCAGACTTGATCTTGGAGAACCCAAACTTGATCTTGGAGAACCTAGGCTAGATCTTGGAGAACCCAGGCTAGATCTTGGAGAACCCAGACTTGATCTTGGAGAACCCAGGCTTGACCTTGGAGAACCCAAGCTTGATCTTGGAGAACCTAGGCTAGATCTTGGAGAACCCAGACTTGATCTTGGAGAACCCAGGCTTGACCTTGGGGAACCCATGCTTGAACTTGGAGTACCCAGGCTTGATCTTGGAGAACCCAGACTTGATCTTGGAGAACCCAGGCTTGATCTTGGAGAACCCAGACTTGATCTTGGAGAACCCAGGCTTGATCTTGGAGAACCCAGACTAGATTTTGGAGAATCCAGGCTTGATCTTGGAGAACCCAGGCTTGAGCTTGGAAAACCCAGGCTTGAGCTTGGAGAACCCAGACTTGATCTTGGAGAACCCAGACTTGATCGTGGAGAACCCAGGCTTGATCTTGGAGAACCCAGGCTTGAGCTTGGAGAACCCTGACTTGAGCTTGGAGAAACCAGGCTTGATCTTGGAAAACCCAGGCTTGAGCTTGGAGAACCCAGGCTTGAACTTGGAGAACCCAGGCTTGATCTTGGAGAACCCAGGCTTGAACTTGGAGAACCTAGGCTATATCTTGGAGAACCCAGGCTTGAACTTGGAGAACCCAGACTTGATCTTGGAGAACCCAGGCTTGATCTTGGAGAACCTAGGCTAGATCTTGGAGAACAAAGACTTGATCTTGGAGAACCCATGCTTGAACTTGGGGAACCCAGGCTTGAACTTGGAGAACCCAGGCTTGATCTTGGAGAACCCACACTTGATCTTGGAGAACCCAGGCTTGATCTTGGAGAACCCAGGCTTGATCTTGGAGAACCCAGGCTTGACCTTGGGGAACCCATGCTTGAACTTGGAGTACCCAGGCTTGATCTTGGAGAACCCAGACTTGATCTTGGAGAACCCAGGCTTGATCTTGGAGAACCCAGACTTGATCTTGGAGAACCCAGGCTTGAACTTGGAGAACCCAGACTAGATCTTGGAGAATCCAGGCTTGATCTTTGAAAACCCAGGCTTGAGCTTGGAAAACCCAGGCTTGAGCTTGGAGAACCCAGACTTGATCGTGGAGAACCCAGGCTTGATCTTGGAGAACCCAGGCTTGAGCTTGGAGACCCCTGACTTGAGCTTGGAGAAACCAGGCTTGATCTTGGAGAACCCAGGCTTGAGCTTGGAGAACCCAGGCTTGAACTTGGAGAGCCCAGGCTTGATCTTGGAGAACCCAGGCTTGAACTTGGAGAACCTAGGCTATATCTTGGAGAACCCAGGCTTGAACTTGGAGAACCCAGACTTGATCTTGGAGAACCCATGCTTGAACTTGGGGAACCCAGGCTTGAACTTGGAGAAGCCGGGCTTGATCTTGGAGAACCCAGACTTGATCTTGGAGAACCCAGGCTTGAACTTGGAGAACCTAGGTTAGATCTTGGAGAACCCAGTCTTGATCTTGGAGAACCCATGCTTGAACTTGGGGAACCCAGGCTTGATCTTGGAGAACCCAGGCTTGATCTTGGAGAACCTAGGCTAGATCTTGGAGAACCCAGACTTGATCTTGGAGAACCCAGGCTTGAGCTTGGAGAACCCAGGCTTGATCTTGGGGAACCCAGACTTGAACTTGGAGAACCCAGGCTTGATCTTGGAGAACCCAGGCTTGAGCTTGGAGAACCCAGGCTTGATTTTGGGGAACCCAGGCTAGATCTTGGAGAACCCAGACTTGATCTTGGAGAACCCAGGCTTGATCTTGGAGAACCCAGACTTGATCTTGGAGAACCCAGGCTTGATCTTGGAGAACCCAGACTAGATCTTGGAGAATCCAGGCTTGATCTTGGAGAACCCTGGCTTGAGCGTGGAAAACCCAGGCTTGAGCTTGGAGAACCCAGACTTGATCTTGGAGAACCCAGACTTGATCGTGGAGAATCCAGGCTTGATCTTGGAGAACCCTGACTTGAGCTTGGAGAAACCAGGCTTGATCTTGGAGAACCCAGGCTTGAGCTTGGAGAACCAAGGCTTGAACTTGCAGAACCCAGGCTTGAGCGTGGAAAACCCAGGCTTGAGCTTGGAGAACCCAGACTTGATCTTGGAGAACCCAGGCTTGATCTTGGAGAACCTAGGCTAGATCTTGGAGAACCCTGACTTGATCTTGGAGAACCCAGGCTTGATCTTGGAGAACCCAGGCTTGAACTTGGAGAACCCAGGCTTGAACTTGGAGAACCCAGGCTTGATCTTGGAGAACCCAGACTTGATCTTGGAGAACCCAGGCTTGATCTTGGAGATCCCAGGCTTGAACTTGGAGAACCCTGGCTTGAACTTGGAGAACCCAGGCTTGATCTTGGAGAACCCAGGCTTGATCTTGGAGAACCCAGGCTTGAACTTGGAGAACCCAGGCTTGAACTTGGAGAACCCAGGCTTGATCTTGGAGAACCCAGACTTGATCTTGGAGAACCCAGGCTTGATCTTGGAGAACCCAGGCTTGATCTTGGAGAACCCAGGCTTGATCTTGGAGAACCTAGGCTAGATCTTGGAGAACCCAGACTTGATCTTGGAGAACCCAGGCCTGAGCTTGGAAAACCCAGGCTTAATCTTGGAGAACCCAGACTTGATCTTGGAGAACCCAGACTTGATCGTGGAGAACCCAGGCTTGAGCTTGGAGAACCCAGGCTTGATCTTGGAGAACCCATGCTTGAACTTGGGGAACCCAGGCTTGAACTTGGAGAACCCAGGCTTGATCTTGGAGAACCCAGACTAGATCTTGGAGAACCCAGGCTTGAACTTGGAAAACCCAGGCTTAATCTTGGAGAACCCAGACTAGATCTTGGAGAACCCAGACTTGATCTTGGAGAACCCAGGCTTGAGCTTGGAAAACCCAGGCTTAATCTTGGAGAACCCAGACTTGATCGTGGAGAACCCAGGCTTGAGCTTGGAGAACCCAGGCTTGATCTTGGAGAACCCATGCTTGAACTTGGGGAACCCAGGCTTGAACTTGGAGAACCCAGGCTTGATCTTGGAGAACCCAGGGTTGATCTTGGAGAACCCAGGCTTGAGCTTGGAAAACCCAGGCTTGAGCTTGGAGAACCCAGACTTGATCGTGGAGAACCCAGGCTTGATCTTGGAGAACCCAGGCTTGAGTTTGGGAGAACCCAGGCTTGAACTTGGAGAACCCAGGCTTGATCTTGGAGAACCCAGGCTTGAACTTGGAGAACCCAGGCTTGAACTTGGAGAACCCAGGCTTGAGCTTGGAGAACCAGGCTTGAACTTGGAGAACCCAGGCTATATCTTGGAGAACCCAGGCTTGAACTTGGAGAAGCCAGACTTGATCTTGGAGAACCCAGGCTTGATCTTGGAGAACCCATGCTTGAACTTGGGGAACCTAGGCTTGAACTTGGAGAAGCCGGGCTTGATCTTGGAGAACCCAGACTTGATCTTGGAGAACCCAGGCTTGATCTTGGAGAACCCAGGCTTGATCTTGGAGAACCCAGGCTTGATCTTGGAGAACCTAGGCTAGATCTTGGAGAACCCAGACTTGATCTTGGAGAACCCAGGCCTGAGCTTGGAAAACCCAGGCTTAATCTTGGAGAACCCAGACTTGATCTTGGAGAACCCAGACTTGATCGTGGAGAACCCAGGCTTGAGCTTGGAGAACCCAGGCTTGATCTTGGAGAACCATGCTTGAACTTGGGGAACCCAGGCTTGAACTTGGAGAACCCAGGCTTGATCTTGGAGAACCCAGACTAGATCTTGGAGAACCCAGGCTTGAACTTGGAAAACCCAGGCTTAATCTTGGAGAACCCAGACTAGATCTTGGAGAACCCAGACTTGATCTTGGAGAACCCAGGCTTGAGCTTGGAAAACCCAGGCTTAATCTTGGAGAACCCAGACTTGATCGTGGAGAACCCAGGCTTGAGCTTGGAGAACCCAGGCTTGATCTTGGAGAACCCATGCTTGAACTTGGGGAACCCAGGCTTGAACTTGGAGAACCCAGGCTTGATCTTGGAGAACCCAGGGTTGATCTTGGAGAACCCAGGCTTGAGCTTGGAAAACCCAGGCTTGAGCTTGGAGAACCCAGACTTGATCGTGGAGAACCCAGGCTTGATCTTGGAGAACCCAGGCTTGAGCTTGGAGAACCCAGGCTTGAACTTGGAGAACCCAGGCTTGATCTTGGAGAACCCAGGCTTGAACTTGGAGAACCCAGGCTTGAACTTGGAGAACCCAGGCTTGAGCTTGGAGAACCCAGGCTTGAACTTGGAGAACCCAGGCTATATCTTGGAGAACCCAGGCTTGAACTTGGAGAAGCCAGACTTGATCTTGGAGAACCCAGGCTTGATCTTGGAGAACCCATGCTTGAACTTGGGGAACCTAGGCTTGAACTTGGAGAAGCCGGGCTTGATCTTGGAGAACCCAGACTTGATCTTGGAGAACCCAGGCTTGATCTTGGAGAACCCAGGCTTGATCTTGGAGAACCCAGGCTTGATCTTGGAGAACCTAGGCTAGATCTTGGAGAACCCAGGCTTGAACTTGGAAAAGCCGGGCTTGATCTTGGAGAACCCAGGCTTGAGCTTGGAGAACCCAGGCTTGATCTTGGGGAACCCAGACTTGATCTTGGAGAACCCAGGCTTGATCTTGGAGAACCCAGGCTTGAGCTTGGAGAACCCAGGCTTGATTTTGGGGAACCCAGGCTAGATCTTGGAGAACCCAGGCTTGATCTTGGAGAACCCATATTTGATCTTGGAGAACCCAGGCTTGGTCTTAAAGAACCCAGGCTTGATCTTGGAGAGCCCAGGCTTGATCTTGGAGAACCCAGGCTTGACCTTGGAGAACCCAGGCTTGATCTTGGAGAACCCATGCTTGAACTTGGAGAACCCAGGCTTGATCTTGGAGAACCCAGGCTTGAACTTGGAGAACTCAGGCTTGATCTTGGAGAACCCAGACTTGATCTTGGAGAACCCAGACTTGATCTTGGAGAACCCAGGCTTGATCTTGGAGAACCCAGGCTTGATCTTGGAGAACCCAGGCTTGATCTTGGAGAACCCAGGCTTGGTCTTGGAGAACCCATGCTTGATCTTGGAGAACCCAGGCTTGAACTTGGAGAACTCAGGCTTGATCTTGGAGAACCCAGACTTGATCTTGGAGAACCCAGACTTGATCTTGGAGAACCCAGGCTTGATCTTATAGTGTGTGGAGAAATTTGTCGTATTTCCTGACGTTTGTGGCCCCAGATTGCGTAGCAGGAAGTAGGTACCTGGGTGTTAGCAGGAAGTAGGTACCTGGGTGTTAGCAGGAAGTAGGTACCTGGGTGTTAGCAGGAAGTAGGTACCTGGGTGTTAGCAGGAAGTAGGTACCTGGGTGTTAGCAGGAAGTAGGTACGTGGGTGTTAGCAGGAAGTAGGTACCTGGGTGTTAGCAGGAAGTAGGTACCTGGGTGTTAGCAGGAAGTAGGTACGTGGGTGTTAGCAGGAAGTAGGTACCTGGGTGTTAGCAGGAAGTAGGTACGTGGGTGTTAGCAGGAAGTAGGTACGTGGGTGTTAGCAGGAAGTAGGTACGTGGGTGTTAGCAGGAAGTAGGTACGTGGGTATTAGCAGGAAGTAGGTACGTGGGTGTTAGCAGGAAGTATGTACGTGGGTGTTAGCAGGAAGTAGGTACGTGGGTGTTAGCAGGAAGTAGGTACGTGGGTGTTAGCAGGAAGTAGGTACCTGGGTGTTAGCAGGAAGTAGGTACGTGGGTGTTAGCAGGAAGTAGGTACGTGGGTGTTAGCAGGAAGTAGGTACGTGGGTATTAGCAGGAAGTAGTACCTGGGTGTTAGCAGGAAGTAGGTACGTGGGTGTTAGCAGGAAGTAGGTACGTGGGTGTTAGCAGGAAGTAGGTACGTGGGTATTAGCAGGAAGTAGGTACCTGGGTGTTAGCAGGAAGTAGGTACGTGGGTGTTAGCAGGAAGTAGGTACGTGGGTGTTAGCAGGAAGTAGGTACCTGGGTATTAGCAGGAAGTAGGTACCTGGGTGTTAGCAGGAAGTAGATACGTGGGTGTTAGCAGGAAGTAGGTACGTGGGTGTTAGCAGGAAGTAGGTACCTGGGTGTTAGCAGGAAGTAGGTACCTGGGTGTTAACAGGAAGTAGGTACCTGGGTGTTAGCAGGAAGTAGGTACCTGGGTGTTAGCAGGAAGTAGGTACGTGGGTATTAGCAGGAAGTAGGTACCTGGGTGTTAGCAGGAAGTAGATACGTGGGTGTTAGCAGGAAGTAGATACGTGGGTGTTAGCAGGAAGTAGGTACCTGGGTGTTAGCAGGAAGTAGGTACCTGGGTGTTAGCAGGAAGTAGGTACCTGGGTGTTAGCAGGAAGTAGACACGTGGGTGTTAGCAGGAAGTAGATACGTGGGTGTTAGCAGGAAGTTGTGGGATCCTGGGAGGGCGGGTCAAAGGACCGTCACTCACGGGACACCAGACACAACCACCATTCTTGTACAACATTAAGACGAGAGGTGGTCAGACTCCTGAGCTTCAGATTATACAATAATTTGTCTTCCACGACAGACATTCTCTTGGTTATACGTCCTCCCTCATGACAAGTTACCTAGAACGTCTTTATCTCATGATTACTGAATAATGAATGGGTCATTCAGGATTTTTTTTGAGCTAAATGATTCACACAAAATTAGCGCTTCACCTAGCGTAAGATAAATATTTTAGGAGCATAACGTCATAGTGATATGACTTATTATTATTATAATCAAAAAGAAGCGCTAAACTACAAGGGTTATGGTGATATGAAGGCAATTTAACAACAATCTTAATAATAGAGTTACAGTGCACTCAGTGGCCACTTTATTAGGTACAACTGTACAATTCGTTAATTTAAATATCTAATCAGCCAATCACGTGGCAGCACCTCAATGTTCCTAAAATTATCCATAGTTAAAACGTTCATTTATTATTCTGACTGAAAATCAGACTGGTGAAGAAATGTGACTTTGACTGTTTAATGATTGTTGGTGCCAGACAGACGGGATGGTCCGAGTATCTCAGAAACTGTTGATCAGAAACTTTCACTCACTGCAGAGTTTACAGAGAATGGTGTGAAAAAGAAAACATCCAGCGAGCTGCAGTTGTGTGGACCAAAACACCTTGTTAATGAGGTCAGAGGAAAATGGCCTGACTGGCTTGAGCTGACAGGAAGATGATAGTAACTCAACCGTCCAATATTACAGTGGAATGCAGAAGAGTATCTCTGAATGCACAACACGTCGAACCTTGAAGTGGAAGGGCACAGCAGCAGAAGACCACACAGGGTTCCACTTCTGTCAGCTAACAACAGAAAACTGAGGCAACAGTGGATACAGTCTTGCTAAAACTGGACAGTTGAAGACTAGAAAAATATCGTCTGGCCTGACGAATCGAGATTTCTGATGCGACCTGCTGATGGTATACTTGGAGGGTGGGAGGGGGTCAGAATTTCCCTTTAAAAGCCTAGAAATGGTGATAGAACGAGACATTCACAATCAGAATTTAGCAAAGGAATCTGCAGCAACTGCATGATGCATCATGCCACATGGACAGACTGTTAA
This sequence comes from Cherax quadricarinatus, assembly GCF_026875155.1. Taxonomy (NCBI): domain Eukaryota; kingdom Metazoa; phylum Arthropoda; class Malacostraca; order Decapoda; family Parastacidae; genus Cherax; species Cherax quadricarinatus. The sequence goes on along the minus strand of NC_069410.1, from coordinate 51,263,274 downwards.
GACAGTTTCAAGGACCTTCTTGCATCCAGACACCAATAATCAGGCTGTCGGGCAGTGGAGACCTCACCCAGCACTTAGAAGTTGTAAGTAATACAGTGCCCCTGAAGGCGTATTTTTCTACCTCAAGATACATAAACTCCGTCTCGAGATTACCTATTGACGATCTTTAAAAGCGATCCTTGACAGAGGATGAAGGTGATGGTACACGCTTGTCTCACTTCCGGTATCTTCCTCATGTACTTTGACCAACCCAGTGAGAGTTTGTACGTAGAGAATGTTGTGACGTAGAGAGTATCTTGTGACGTACATTCATTATACATACAGCAAACAGCTGGGGGAGTCCTAAGTATATGATGTAGCAGGAGGGAAGGTGCAGCGTCATGGCTCACTGTAAGCAACCCGGGTGAGCAGGAGTGCGACATGACGAAGGGCAGGTCAGAGAGGGGTATCCCCAGTCCTCTCACCTTGGGAAGCTGACTGATGTGCTGGTCTACCTACCAGACACTGCCAAGCGGGATGCGGGTCTACACAGACACTGCCAGGTGGGAGTACTGGTCTACTAAGACACTCCAGGCTGGGGAGTACTGGCTAACCTACCAGACAACTGCACTGGGAGTGCTGACTACTCCCAGACACTCCAGGCTGGGAGTGTTGGTCTACCTACAGACACTGCCAGACTGGGAGTCTGGTCTACCTACCACAAAATTTCCTGGCTGGGGAGTGCTGATCTACCTACCAGACACTGCCAGTGGGGAGTGCTCGCTACCTACCAGACACTTGCAGGCTGGGAGTGCTGGTCTACCTCCAGACACTGCCAGGTGGTGCTTGTCTACTACCAGACACTGCAGGCTGGGGAGTGCTGATCTACCTGCCACACACTGCTGTGGGGAGTGCTGGCTACCACCAGACACTGCCATGCTGGAGTGCGGGTCAACCTACCAGACATGCCAGCTGGGGATGCTGGTCTACCAAGACACTGCCGGGCTGGGAGTGCCTGACTACCACACACATCCAGGCTAGCTGGAGTGCTGGTCTACCTACCACCACACTGCCAGCTGGGAAGTGCTGGTTACTACACACACTGCCAGCTGGGGAGGCTGTTCTACCTACCACATAACTGCCAGTCAGGGATGTGTTACCTACCAGACACTGCCGCGGAGTGCTGGTCCTCCCTACCAGACACTGTCAGGTGGGAGTGCTGGTCTACTACCGGACACCTGCATGCTGGGGATGCTGGTCTACCTACCAGACACTGCCAGGTGGGAGTTGTTGGTCTACCTACCAGACACTGCCGGGTGGGGATGTTGTCTACTACCGACACGCCAGGCTGGGGAGTGCGGTTCTACCTCCCAGACACTGCCAGACCTGGGAGTTCTGGTCTACCTACCACACTACTGCCAGGCATGGGAGTGCTGGTCTACCTACCAGACACGCCAGGCGTGGGGAGTGCTGGCTACCTACAACACTGAGAGGCTGGGGAGTGCTGCCTACCTACCAGACCCTGCCAGGCTGGGGAATGCTGGTCTCCTACCAGACACTGCAGCTGGGATGCTGGTCTACCTACCAGACACTGCCAGACTGGGGAGTGCTGGTCTACCTACCTGACACTGCCAGGCTGGGAAGTGCTGGTCTACCTACCAGACACTGCCAGGCTGGGGAGTGCTGGTCAAACCTACCTGACACTGCCAGGCTGGGGAGTGCTGGTCTACCTACCTGACGCTGCCAGGCTGGGGAGTGCTGGTCTACCTACCAGACACTGCCAGGCTGGGGAGTGCTGGTCTACCTACCACACAATGCCAGGCTGGGGAGTGCTGGTCTACCTACCAGACACTGCCAGGCTGGGGAGTGCTGGTCTACCTACCTGACACTGCCAGGCTGGGGAGTGCTGGTCTACCTACCTGACGCTGCCAGGCTGGGAGTGCTGGTCTACCTACCAGACACTGCCAGGCTGGGGAGTGCTGGTCTACCTACCAGACACTGCCAGGCTGGGGAGTGCTGGTCTACCTACCTGACACTGCCAGGCTGGGGAGTGCTGGTCTACCTACCAGACACTGCCAGGCTAGGGAGTGCTGGTCTACCTACCAGACACTGCCAGGCTGGGGAGTGCTGGTCTACCTACCTGACACTGCCAGGCTGGGGAGTGCTGGTCTACCTACCTGACAACTGCCAGGCTGGGGAGTGCTGGTCTACTACCTACCTGACACTGCCAGGCTGGGGAGTGCTGGTCTACCTACCTGACACTGCCAGGCTGGGGAGTGCTGGTCTACCTACCAGACACTGCCAGGCTGGGGAGTGCTGGTCTACCTACCTGACACTGCCAGGCTGGGGAGTGCTGGTCTACCTACCAGACACTGCCAGGCTGGGGAGTGCTGGTCTACCTACCAGACACTGCCAGGCTGGGGAGTGTTGGTCTACCTACCTGACATTGCCAGGCTGGGGAGTGCTGGTCTACCTACCACACACTGTCAGGCTGGGGAGTGCTGGTCTACCTACCTGACACTGCCAGGCTGGGGAGTGCTGGTCTACCTACCAGACACTGCCAGGCTGGGGAGTGCTGGTCTACCTACCTGACACTGCCAGGCTGGGGAGTGCTGGTCTACCTACCTGACACTGGCAGGCTGGGGAGTGCTGGTCTACCTACCAGACACTGCCTGGCTGGGGAGTGCTGGTCTACCTACCAGACACTGCCAGGCTGGGGAGTGCTGGTCTACCTACCAGACACTGCCAGGCTGGGGAGTGTTGGTCTACCTACCTGACACTGCCAGGCTGGGGAGTGCTGGTCTACCTACCAGACACTGCCAGGCTGGGGAGTGCTGGTCTACCTACCTGACACTGCGAGGCTGGGGAGTGCTGGTCTACCTACCACACACTGTCAGGCTGGGGAGTGCTGGTCTACCTACCTGACACTGCCAGACTGGGGAGTGCTGGTCTACCTACCTGACACTGCCAGGCTGGGGAGTGCTGGTCTACCTACCTGACACTGCCAGGCTGGGGAGTGCTGGTCTACCTACCTGACACTGTCAGGCTGGGGAGTGCTGGTCTACCTACCAGACACTGCCAGGCTGGGGAGTGCTGGTCTACCTACCAGACACTGCCAGGCTGGGGAGTGCTGGTCTACCTACCTGACACTGCCAGGCTGGATAGTGCTGGTCTACCTACCAGACACTGCCAGGCTGGGGAGTGCTGGTCTACCTACCAGACACTGCCAGGCTGGGGAGTGTTGGTTTACCTACCTGACACTGCCAGGCTGGGGAGTGCTGGTCTACCTACCACACACTGTCTGGCTGGGGAGTGCTGGTCTACCTACCTGACACTGCCAGGCTGGGGAGTGCTGGTCTACCTACCAGACACTGCCAGGCTGGGGAGTGCTGGTCTACCTACCTGACACTGCCAGGCTGGGGAGTGCTGGTCTACCTACCTGACACCGCCAGGCTGGGGAGTGCTGGTATACCTACCAGACACTGCCTGGCTGGGGAGTGCTGGTCTACCTACCAGACACTGCCGGCTGGGGAGTGCTGGACTACCTCCCTGACACTGCCAGGCTGGGGAGTGCTGGTCTACCTACCACACACTGCCAGGCTGGGGAGTGCTGGTCTACCTACCTGACACTGCCAGGCTGGGGAGTGCTGGTCTACCTACCAGACACTGCCAGGCTGGGGAGTGCTGGTCTACCTACCTGACACTGCGAGGCTGGGGAGTGCTGGTCTACCTACCACACACTGTCAGGCTGGGGAGTGCTGGTCTACCTACCTGACACTGCCAGGCTGGGGAGTGCTGGTCTACCTACCACAACTGTCAGGCTGGGGAGTGCTGGTCTACCTACCTGACACTGCCAGGCTGGGGAGTGCTGGTCTACCTCCTGACACTGCCAGGCTGGGGAGTGCTGGTCTACCTACCTGACACTGCCAGGCTGGGGAGTGCTGGTCTACCTACCTGACACTGCCAGGCTGGGGAGTGCTGGTCTACTTACCTGACACTGCCAGGCTGGGGAGTGCTGGTCTACTACCTGACACGCGTGGGGAGCTGGTCCCTACTGACACTGCCAGGCTGGGGAGTGCTGGTCCTACCTACCAACACTGCCAGGCTGGGGAGTGCTGTCTACCTACCTGACACTGCCAGCTGGGGAGTGCTGGTCTACCTACCAGCACACTGCCAGGCTGGGGAGTGCTGGTCTACCTACCAGACACTGTCAGGCTGGGGAGTGCTGGTCTACCTACCTGTCACTGCCAGGCTGGGGAGTGCTGGTCTACCTTCCTGACACTGCCAGGCTGGGGAGTGCTGGTCTACCTACCTGACACTGCCAGGCTGGGGAGTGCTGGTCTACCTCCTGACACTGCGAGCTGGGAGTGCTTGTCTACTACCTGACACTGCCAGGCTGGGGAGTGCTGGTCTACCTACCTGACACTGCCAGGCTGGGGAGTGCTGGTCTACCTACCTGACACTGCCAGGCTGGGGAGTGCTGGTCTACCTACCTGACACTGCCAGGCTGGGGAGTGCTGGTCTACCTACCAGACACTGCCAGGCTGGGGAGTGCTGGTCTACCTACCTGACACTGCGAGGCTGGGGAGTGCTGGTCTACCTACCACACACTGTCAGGCTGGGGAGTGCTGGTCTACCTACCTGACACTGCCAGGCTGGGGAGTGCTGGTCTACCTACCACACACTGTCAGGCTGGGGAGTGCTGGTCTACCTACCTGACACTGCCAGGCTGGGGAGTGCTGGTCTACCTTCCTGACACTGCCAGGCTGGGGAGTGCTGGTCTACCTACCTGACACTGCCAGGCTGGGGAGTGCTGGTCTACCTACCTGACACTGCCAGGCTGGGGAGTGCTGGTCTACTTACCTGACACTGCCAGGCTGGGGAGTGCTGGTCTACCTACCTGACACTGCCAGGCTGGGGAGTGCTGGTCTACCTACCTGACACTGCCAGGCTGGGGAGTGCTGGTCTACCTACCAGACACTGCCAGGCTGGGGAGTGCTGATCTACCTACCTGACACTGCCAGGCTGGGGAGTGCTGGTCTACCTACCAGACACTGCCAGGCTGGGGAGTGCTGGTCTACCTACCAGACACTGTCAGGCTGGGGAGTGCTGGTCTACCTACCTGTCACTGCCAGGCTGGGGAGTGCTGGTCTACCTTCCTGACACTGCCAGGCTGGGGAGTGCTGGTCTACCTACCTGACACTGCCAGGCTGGGGAGTGCTGGTCTACCTACCTGACACTGCGAGGCTGGGGAGTGCTTGTCTACTTACCTGACACTGCCAGGCTGGGGAGTGCTGGTCTACCTACCTGACACTGCCAGGCTGGGGAGTGCTGGTCTACCTACCTGACACTGCCAGGCTGGGGAGTGCTGGTCTACCTACCAGACACTGCCAGGCTGGGGAGTGCTGGTCTACCTACCAGACACTGCCAGGCTGGGGAGTGCTGATCTACCTACCTGACACTGCCAGGCTGGGGAGTGCTGGTCTACCTACCAGACACTGCCAGGCTGGGGAGTGCTGGTCTACCTACCAGACACTGCCAGGCTGGGGAGTGCTGGTCTACCTACCTGACACTGCCAGGCTGGGGAGTGCTGGTCTATATACCAGACACTGCCAGGCTGGGGAGTGCTGGTCTACCTACCAGACACTGCCAGGCTGGGGAGTGCTGGTCTACCTACCTGACACTGCGAGGCTGGGGAGTGCTGGTCTACCTACCACACACTGTCAGGCTGGGGAGTGCTGGTCTACCTACCTGACACTGCCAGGCTGGGGAGTGCTGGTCTACCTACCACACACTGTCAGGCTGGGGAATGCTGGTCTACCTACCTGACACTGCCAGGCTGGTGAGTGCTGGTCTACCTACCTGACACTGCCAGGCTGGGGAGTGCTGGTCTACCTACCACACACTGTCAGGCTGGGGAGTGCTGGTCTACCTACCTGACACTGCCAGGCTGGGGAGTGCTGGTCTACCTACCTGACACTGCCAGGCTGGGGAGTGCTGGTCTACCTACCTGACACTGCCAGGCTTGGAGTGCTGGTCTACCTACCAGACACTGCCAGGCTGGGGAGTGCTGGTCTACCTACCTGACACTGCCAGGCTGGGGAGTGCTGGTCTACCTACCTGACACTGCCAGGCTTGGGAGTGCTTGTCTACCTACCAGACACTGCCAGGCTGGGGAGTGCTGGTCTACCTACCTGACACTGCCAGGCTGGGGAGTGCTGGTCTACCTACCTGACACTGCCAGGCTGGGGAGTGCTGGTCTACCTACCTGACACTGCCAGGCTGGGGAGTGGTGGTCTACCTACCACACACTGTCAGGCTGGGGAGTGCTGGTCTACCTACCTGACACTGCCAGGCTGGGGAGTGCTGGTCTACCTACCTGACACTGCCAGGCTGGGGAGTGCTGTCTACCTACCACACACTGTCAGGCTGGGGAGTGCTGGTCTACCTACCTGACACTGCCAGGCTGGGGAGTGCTGGTCTACCTACCTGACACTGCCAGGCTGGGGAGTGCTGGTCTACCTACCAGACACTGCCAGGCTGGGGAGTGCTGGTCTACCTACCTGACACTGCCAGGCTGGGGAGTGCTGGTCTACCTACCACTCACTGCCAGGCTGGGGAGTGCTGGTCTACCTACCTGACACTGCCAGGCTGGGGAGTGCTGGTCTACCTACCACACACTGCCAGGCTGGGGAGTGCTGGTCTACCTACCAGACACTGCCAGGCTGGGGAGTGCTGGTCTCCTACCACACACTGCGGCTGGGAGTGTGGTACTACCAGACACTGCCAGGCTGGGGAGTGCTGGTCTACCTACCTGACACTGCCAGACTGGGGAGTGCTGGTCTACCCACAATAAACTAGCCACTTCGGTGGCAAAATCTAATCTCATTACTTGTTGTACATAACCTGAGACCTGAATGTAGCATGCTTGTGTGTGAAGCCAGGCACAGATCTACACAAATTATTAAGATAACAACAATGTGTTTACTGCATCTGATAGAAAAAACGAGAGGATGAATAATGAGAACCTTCAAAACTAGAGATGCCAAGCCAATGATGAATCTCTTCAAATTGCTTTTCTCTCTAGGCTGGAATATTTCTGTACACTATGGCCCCTTTCAAGGCAGACGAATTGCAGACCTGGAGAATATACAAAGAACTTTCACTGCACTTATAAGTACCAGAAATCACCTAAATTACTGGGAACGGTTGAAGTCCCTTGATTTGTATTCCCTGGAACGTGGACGAGAAAAGTACATGATAATATACACTTGGAAAATCTTAAGAGGGACTTGCTCCAAATCTGCACACTCGGCAGACCGTGCAACATCCTCCCCAATGAAAAGCAGGGGTGCCATGAGTACGTTAAGAGACAACACAGTAAGTGTCTGGGGCCCAAGACTGTTCAATTGCCTCCCAGCCTACATAAGGGGGATTACCAACATACCCCTGGCTGTCTTCAAGAAGACTCTGGAAAAACACTAAGTCAGTACTTGACCAGCCGATCTGTGGTTCGTACGTCAGCTTGCGGGCGGCCAACAGTAACAGCCTGGTTGATCAGGTCCTGATCCACCACGGGGCCGAGTCATGGACCGGGCCACAGTGGGCATTGACCCTCGGAACACCCTCAAGATATCTAGGTAAAAATTAACTTTTTGTTGAGTCGCACTCACACAGGCCTCCAGGACACGGCCGGAGTTATAAGGGGGCAACTGCCCCGGGCATCCCTGCCGGAGGGGCCCTCCCCCCCCAGACGAAGGACTTCCATTATAACAAAATGTAATAATAAAAAAAATAGTTTAACTAATAAAAGGAATTAACAAATGAAGTGTGTGGAGGCATCAGAAAATAGAGAGAAAGGCTGTACCCCCCCCCCCTCCGTCCCTTTCAATAGCTTGACTTAATTATTTCTCGTTAGTGTCAGCTTAGAGGTAAATGACCAGACTGTGGAGAAATTTTCTCCAGGAGGGGGGTATCAGCCCCCTTCAGCCCTTTCAGCCCCTTCAGCCCCTTTCAGCCCTGAGGGGCCAAGCCCTCTCAGAAGGGGCGAGCGTCTTGTTTACTGCTAGAGTGAGTAATTGATCACAGATGCTATGCCACGTAGTCAAGTGACCTCTGCTCCTTGCAGCGGTGTTGCAAAGTGTATTTTTATAAGAGACAGTACATTCTTACTTTAGCAGGACAATTAAGGAAAATCCTGCTCCCACTTTATTGCCATAGTAAAGATAGTGTACATTTTTGTCTATGCTTAAGACAGCAAGAAACAAACATTCTGCTTTGCTTCATCGAGGAGGTGACAAGGATGCAAGGTACTAGGTCAGCGTTTTTTTTTTTGTGTATTAGGGCAGTGACGGCTTGGGGGGGTGTGGCCCCCAGATTAAATTTTGACTCTAGAGAGAGTGAATGCGCCAGGTAACCACAAAGAACCTGATCTGTGCTTTGTGAAAAAAAAGTGTCTCAAAAACAAAAAAACATAAGAGAAGTGTGTAGTTCTCTTGGATACATTGGGGAAATAAAGACAAATCTTTGGAAAAAGTGTCCCATTGTGCGTTTCCTAGAAAGGGAAAAGACGTGGACACCAAAGGACACTTCAGTTCTATCAAGTCCCCCGTCCCTGTGAAGGTGTGAAGAACACCATGCTCACTTTTACAAAGAGCAAGGTATGTTACAAATTTTCTTGTAAACGGGGATTGCGAATTCTTGAGTCACAAGGAGTTTGAAAAACCCTATAATGGGCAGTAAGGTGGACTTTGAGTCCAAACAAGTAGGTTTTTCGTCACCATCTCGAATGAAATTGCTGACAAAAACACCCCCTAGGGTTTTAACTTACAAATTGTATCTCTTGACACCCCAATGTTTGTTGGTTTCGACGCTTCTGGGACCTGTCGCGGGGGGCGGCGGGTGGGCGATTTGTGTCATTATCGTAAGTGTTCATTTATATATTTAATTTAAACACAGCAGGTAAGGGGGCCCAAAATCTTCAACACAGACCATGAAAACAGAAGTGACCAGGTGCACACGTGTGTTGTGTTTTGGGTGGGTGTGTGTTGTGTGTGTGGTGTGGTGTGTTTTGGTTTTTGTGTGTGTGTATGTTGTGTGTGTGTTTGTGTGTGCGTGTGTCATTAACTACTTGTCAAAAAATGTAAAAAAAATGTAAATATTATTTTTTCAGAAGAGCAGTATCCCACGGACAGTTGGGTTGTCAGGGCTCAAAAAAAGATTTCCAAAAAACAAGCAAATAAATGTTGTTGTGGTCTTGGCAGAGACAAAAGGGATTTGCAGAAGTTTTTCAGCTTCCCGTAGTGGAAAAAAAAGGGAACTATATGAAGCCCCATACCACTACCAAGATGTTTTTCTGAGGACACACCCATTCCTGAGACATCTGCGAAAAAAAAAAAAGAACATCCCAAAATAAAAGATAGTAAAAGTGATGAATCCCAAAACCACATTATACAGTACTTGTTTACCTGGAAGAGTTCCGGGGGTCAAACGCCCCGTGTTTACTGGCTGCAAAAATCCAACGTACAAGCCACAGTCCGGCTGGTCAGGTGTGACATGGAAGTAAAGCCCCCCATGTGTTCGGGCCCCAGCCAATGTTTTTCCCTGTCAAGAAAACCATTTTCCCCATTTGGTAAACTGCCAATTTTCGCCCTCTCGGCCTCAGAAAAGAGGACGTACGGGGCCCTGCCTTTGGGGCCCTGGTGGCAGGTGACAGCCTTTCATCTGGCGGAGAGTGGCCGCGACGTGAAAACCCCTGTTTGTGTGGAGCTGATGGGGGCTTGCTCAATGCTCAGAATACGGTATTTTGCTGGGGGCGATTTTACCCGACCGTCCCGCATCACTAAGGACCTAAATGGTGTTTCATGAATGGTTGGGCACGAATTTTTGTAAATTCCGGCTGGCAGCACTTATAAAAACATGGGGGCCCAAGTACCAGGATATGGTAACCGAAAACAGACGGGTAAAACATTCCCCAAGGATCGAAAAAACGGACCCGACCTCCGCAATGAATCAGATGCATGATCTTGTCCAAGAAAGGGCAACGCGGCACTTCCCCGCCCCATGGGATATTACCCCATTCCAAACTACTTCCTCCTTTCCCCCCAAACTATTTCTTAAATCAAAACCCAAAATTTTCGTTTTGAAGCCAAACTGATGCCTTAAGCTGTATTGATAATTTATCACACAGCCCTCTTCACAAATTATTTTCCGCTGATGGTTCTGTTCACCAATCCACTGTGAGCTGGTAGTGTGTTTTGTCTACACTGGTGCAGTGTAGTGCTGTGTTGTCATACACGGGTGCAGCTGGTGTCTGCTGTTGTCGTAACTGGTGCAGCTGGAGTGTGCTTTTGTCGTACCGGGTGCAGCTGGTATGTGCTGTTGCATACACTGGTGCGGGGTAGTGCTGCTTTTGTCCACTGGTGCGCTGGTTGTGCTGTTTTGTACACTGGTGCGCGGGTAGTGCTGCGTTGTCATACACTGTGCAGCTGGAAAGTGCGTGTTGTCGTACATGGTGCAGCTTAGTGTTGCGTTGTCATACACGGTGCAGCTGGTAGTGTGCTGTTGCATACCTGGTGGCGGGTAGTGCTGCTGTTGTATACAGGGTGCAGTGGAGGCTGTGTTGTACATCACTGGTGCAGTGTATGCGCTGTTTGCATACTGGTGCGCTGGTTGCTGCTTTTATTACACTGGTGCGCTGGTATGGCTTTTGTCATAAATTTGGGAGTGGTGTGTGCTTTTTTCCCATACACTGGTGAAGGGTAGTGTGCTGTTGTCTAAATGGTGAATGGTAGTGCTGCGTTGTCTCATGGTGCAGCTGGTAGTGTGCTTTTGTCATACATGGGCAGGGGTTTGTGCGTGTTGTCATACCGGGTTCAGCTGGTAGTGCTGTTTTTCAAAAACTGGTGCAGCGGGTAGTGGCTGTTGTCAAAACACGGGTGCAGCTGGTAGTGCTGCTGTTTATCACGGGTGCAGCTGGTATGTGCTGTTTCAAAAACACTGGTGCAGGGGGAGTGCTGTTTTTGTTACACTGGTGCAGCTGGGGTGTGCGTTGTCATACCTGGTGCAGCTGGAGTGCTGCTTTGTATAAAAACTGGTGCAGCTGGAGTGTGTGTTGTCAAAACTTTTGGGCGCTGGTAGTGCTGCGTTGTCATACACGGGTGCGTGGTATGCTGTTTGTCATACAGGGTGCACGGTAGTGCTGCTTTTTGTATACATGTGCAGCGGGGTAGTGTGCTGTTGTTCATGGTGCAGCTGGTAGTCTGCGTTGTCATAACAGGTGCGTGGAGTGTGCTTTTGCATACACTGGTGCAGTGGTAGTGTGCTGTTGTCATACAGGGCAGTGGTAGTGCTGCTGTTGTATACCTGGTGCAGCTGGTAGTGCTGCGTGTCAACATGTGCAGCTGGTTGCTGCTGTTGTCATCCCACTGGGGCAGCTGGTAGTGCTGCGTTGTATAAAATGGGGCAGCGGGTAGTGCTGCTGTTGTCATACACTGGTGCAGCTGGTGGGCTTTTGTCATACACTGGTGCAGTGGTTGTGCTGTTTTCATACACTGGTGCAGCGGTGTGCTGCTGTTGTCATACACTGGTGCGCTGGTAGTGGCTGTTGCTAAGTGCGGGGTTTTAGGGGTGCTGTTGTCATACATGGTGCAGTGGTATGCGCGGTTTGTCTACACTGTGCAGTGGTAGGCTGTGTTGTATACACTGGGCAGCGGGTTAGTGGCTGCTTTTTTCATACACTGGTGCAGTGGTAGTGCTGCGTTGTCTACACGGGCAGCGGTAGTGTGTGTTGTCATACCTGATGCAGTGGTAGTGCTGCTGTTGTCCTACACTGGTGCAGTGGTAGTGGCTGTTGAAAACCGGGTGCAGTGGTATGCGCTGTTTCATCAGGGTGCAGTGGATGCTGTTTTGTCATACATGGTGCAGTGGTGTGCTGTGTTGTATACACGGTGAAACTGGTTTGCGCTGTTGATACACTGATGCACTGGTATGCTGCTTTTGTCATACAGGTGCAGCTGGTATTGCTGCTGTTGTATACATGGGAACCTGGTAGGTGCTGTTGTCATACACTGGTGCAGCTGGAAAGTGCTGTGTTGTCATCACTGGTAGTGGTAGTGCTGCTGTTGTCGTACACTGGTGCGCTGGTAGTGCTGCTGTTGTCATCACGGTGCAGTGGTAGTGCTGCTTTTGCGTACAGGTGCAGCGGTAGTGTGCTGTTGTTCACGGGTGCAGCGGGTAGTGGGCTTTTGTATACAGAGTGATGGTTCTCTTATAAAGAAATTGGGCACGATCAATAACTGGGCCTCTACCTTCAGACAGAACTGTTTCCCATATCCTTGCACTCAAAAAGTGTCCCTGTATCTAAGGTTGACATTTAATTGTACTGATTTTCTTCATCCCTAAATGCTCTCAACTCATTTAAATATAGTTAATTAAATATAATGTTTGTGTCAGAAGCCAGACACAGTAGGTAGGATTGTGGGCAGGGGGTAGAGTGCACTGCTGTGGATTCCATCTCACATTGGTCTTCAGATGATGATAGAACTGATAAATTGGCCAAGCTCTTTCTTTTAAAGAGGGGGTAGATTACAATCTTGGCTTGTCAGTTAGCAGTTTTAGAAAATAAAACGAAAAGAAATACAACGAATTTTATTGATTAAGACTCAGGGAGATTTTTTCACTGAGTCCATCTATCAAATTCTAATGCAGGAAGGCCCATGTCTGTGGTGCATCCAACAAGATAAGCCGCTCATGGATGTCACTACCGCCCGGTGGCGGGGACAAGTATTAGGCAGGGGTTAAAAAAAACCACCACCCGATGTAGATCAAAAGAAAAGTAAAATTTGCCAGATGGACTATTGTCACACCCCCGGTATTATGTACTGGAGTGAGTCACACCCTGCGATTAGTACTGGATGTGACAAATTTTAAAGAATTTAGAACAACTCACTCAGAAATGTTCAAGAAATGGCCAAAATATTTTATCCACAGTGGATATTGCAGACCATTCTGGGAAATACCCTGACTTTGTGCTGTAAATAAAGTTACCATGTGTGTGTGTGTGTGTTTGTGTGGGTTTTGTGTGTGTGTTGTGTGTGGGTGGGGTGGGTGGGTTGTGTGTGTGTGGTGGGGGGTGGGTGGGGTGTGTGTTGGGTGGGGTGGGTGGGTGGGGGGGTGTGGTGTTTGTGTGTGTTGTGGTGTGTGTTTGGTGTGTGTTGTGGTGGGGGTGTGGGGGGTGGGTGGGTGGGGGGGGGTGTGTGTGTGTGGGTGGGTGGGTGGGTTGGTGTGAGTGGAGTGTGTGTGGGTGTTAGTTACCAATTTGTCCTGGCACATGTGATTCGACCTAGGCCTGTTTATATTTGTGTGGGGATGGTGTGTGTGTGTTGTGTGTGGTGTGTGTTGGGGGTGTGTGGTGTGTGTGTGGTGTGTGTGGTGTGTGTCTGTGTGTGGAGTATGGTGTGGCGTGTGTGTGGTGTAGTGTGTGTGTTTTGTTTTGTGGTGTGTTGTGTGTGTGTTGTGGTGTGTGTTGTGTGTGTGTGTGGGTTGTCTGTTGTGGAGTATGTGTGTAGTCTGTGTTGTGGTGTGAGTGTGTGTGTGTGTGTGTGGTGTGTGTGGTGTGTGTTGTGTTGGAGTATGTTGTAGTCTGTTTTGTTGGGGTGGGGTGTGTGTGTGTTGTTGGGGTTGTGGTGTGTGTCTGTGTGGGAGTATGGTGTGGGCGTGTGTGTGGTGTGGGGTGTGGTGTGTGTGTGTGTGTGGTGTTGTTGTTGTGTGTGTTTTGTTGTGTGTGTGTTTGTGTGTGTGTGGTTTGGGGTGTGACACAACAATCAACTTTGACCAATAACTCATTACAGTTTTTGACCCGGGGGGGGAAGTGGAATTTCTCATTACTCTATAATTTTTTTTCTGATTGTAACCATGTAAAACGTTTTAAGTAACCATTTTCAGTTTTTTTACCTTTGTAACTTGTGAGTCAATTACCCTTTTCCTAGTTCAGCTTTTAAAAATTTGGCCCAGCCCCCGGGCCCATTACGTACCTCTGTAATCTGTAAATCCTTTGTAAAATTCATGATTTTGACCAGACTTACCTGGAGTTCATTACCTTTGTAAATTGGAGTTCATACCTTTGTAAATTGTGGTTCATTCCTTTGTAAATTGTGGTTATTCCCTTTTTAATTGTGAGTTTTTTTCCTTTGTAAATTGTGAGTTCATTACCTTTTTAAAAATTTTGAGATTACCCTTTTAAAATTTTGAGTTCATTTTCCTTTGTAAATTGTGAGTTCATTACCCTTTTTAAATTGTGAGTTCATTACCCTTTTTAAAATTTTGGGGTTTATTTCCTTTTTTAAATTGTATGTGAAGGCTTACCGCCCTGTAAAAAACTTTAGACAGTATTTCCCAAACTGGCTCCTCCTAGGAAAATTAAAAGATGAAAAAGAAAAAAAACGGGCAAACATAAAAACCCTTTTTTATTTAGAAAATATAAATTATAAAACACTTAAAATGAAAAATTGCCTACATTAAAGAAAAGAAAAATGAAAAAGATAAAAGATAACTGAATTTAACGCAATAAAACTTGGGTTTGGTGTTGGGGACACTGCTGTTTTTGAAATCGATTTTGCTGATGATTGGGGGGGGGGGTGCAGGTGTTGAGAACCCCACGGCTCGTTCTTCACAGTTTTCTAGCCGTCTAAATCCCTCAGTGAAAAGGAAAGCAGGGTTTTTTCCCACTGCATGATGAGGGGGTTTATCCCGCTATTCATACAGGTGCACAGGTAATTAATCCCAAAAAGGGAAAGTCTCAGGGCGTTAGTCCTCTCCATCATTTTTATCGTTGATTTTGGGAGGTGACCCCCTCGCATCCCCAAATGGAAAATAGCAGGTTACCCCCTGCTTAAGAAATCTCTCCATGATAAGTACAAATACCTAAAAAGACGTGGTGATTATTACATCATTCAACTTAGAGCAAAGACTGAAAGGACTAAGTTAAATATGGTTCCAAAGTGAAGCTTTATCCAATAAACACTAGAATACAAGGCATGCATGTGCTTACAGTAGTGCTGGGAGCTGTAGTTGGTCTTATGTGATTACTGTTTGCGACGGAGCCCCACACGTCACCTTTCGGGGGGGCCGGCGGTGGAGGAAGGAGGTGGATGGGATTGCGGGAGCTAGACTGACCCTGTACCTGTATACAAGCAGCCGGCAATCAAAATATCATTTCGTTGGTGGGGGAAAAAAGGCGGAATAGCGGTGAGCTAGACTTACCTTACCTTATCAAGTAGCCGGCAAGCTCAACTAATCACTTTCGGGGAGGGGGAAGAAACAAGGGTGGGAGGGGAGGGGAATAGCTGGCGAGCTGGACTGTACCCTACCTTAAGAAGTAGCCGGCAATGAAAACTATTGTTACTATATACTCCAAGCTACTCTATCTATGAACTTTCCCTCCACTCTCCCATACAAGACTGTATAGTCATGAAGTATAAGATAGAATAGGCAGAGGAAAAAGTTCAAACATGTGGAAGGTCGTGTAAGGCCAACAAATCTTCTACTGACTGTCACGGACTTGTAAACCTGTCAGAGACTATAATGGGGATGAACCATTGATATAACAACTATTATCCAAACCTTAAAAGCCCCCCCCCCCCCTGGGTGCCAATGTCCACCTCAAGAGGCGACTGTTGGTTCCTTAAAAAGTTGTTCTAGGTATATCATGGGTTTGTGGTCGTTTCTAAAATGTAATTCTTTTCCCAGCAAATAAATTTAAAGTTTGGAGATACCCAACATGGGCAAACATTCCTTTTCTATGGTGGAGTTATCTCGTTCTGCAGGAGAAAGGAGTTTCTGCTTAGGAAAGCATAAGGGAAGGAGGAGAAACCATCATGGTATTGTAGTAACACCGCACCTAGCCGTATTGGAGGTCATCAGTTCTTAAGCAATATGTTTTATTAATATCTGGAATCTTAAGTTGAGGGGCTTTTTCTTGAAAAGATACTTTTAAACTTCATTTAAACCCTTTTTTTTTCCCGGCTTACGTCGGAAAGTTCAAAGGTTCCTTCACAGACTTTTTAAGGAAGTCGGATTCGATGCCTGTTAGAACTAATATTGGGTTCGCGGATAAACCGTGCATAAAAATTTTACAGAACCCAAGGAAAAGCTACGCATGAGCTTCTTGGTTTTGGGGAATTTAAATTCTAATAAAGCTTTGCTTCTTACTGGGGAGAGGCTGCAGAGAGTTATTAGAAAGTTAATCAGTCCAAGATATCTAATCTTGTTAACCCTAGGAAGCATTTCTTCGGCTTGGCAGTGAGGCCATGTGAGCATAACCTACGCAAAAGTGATGTTATGTTTTGGTTATATTGCCCCACTTGGGTGTCATTACGTAAATGTTATCAAAATAAACTGAATACATTTGGCATATTACCAAGGCTTTCTCATCAGTCATCAGTAGGTAGCAGAGGCAGTTTACCAAACCGGGAAGGGCATAGTTCTATACTGCCTCAGTCACTTGGTGTGTAGGGATAAAGCACGTGTACGGCTTAGAAGAAGGACCTAACATTACATTGGATGATTGCTGTGCAATATCAATCTCTTGAAAAGAAGGAAGCGTCAAAAATTTGTGTAGTTCATATCTATTAAAGGGCATAGGATCAGCATCCACGAGTGTATTGCATTAAGGCCCTCTGAAGTCAATAGCTAGTCTTTATGAATTATCCTCCTTCTTAACCATGACTACTGGTGAACAATATGAAGATACTGATGGTTAACGATCTTTAGTTTTAATAATTTGTCTACTTCGGTCAAATGCATCCCGAAGGTGACTGGAACTGGGTTTAATTTCCGTTTGATAGGATTGTCCGTCACTAAGTCAATTACTTAAGGACTACCGTGGAGGTAACACCTGGAATATCAGTAAAGGACGTTCTGAAAATTACTCACTCCTATTGGAAGATAGTTCATGTCTCTTATGGGTATCCAAAGATTCTTTAATATTAATGTTGGTTGCGTCGAGTGGTCAAGAGTCACCAAGTCATGTAGTTCTTCTTCTTGTCTAAGTTAGAGGGTGGTCAATTACGCACCACTTTACATTCTTCAGTTGTTTATCAAGTTCGTGTGGAAAAAACCAAGTCAAAAAAAAGAAAATTTTTTTGGCAGTTGACCGATTATTTCTTCGTAATATTTCTTTAAGGATGTGATATGTTAAAAGCTTAGGTTTCCCTTGACTCTATGAGTTTAGTCAACTTTCCCACAAATTTTTATACTTTATATGGAACACTTCCATGCTACCTAATAATTTATTTGACTTGTTAGGCAAAAGTACCAGAATTTTCCACCTAACTTTAAAACTTTTCCTCTGACATTTTGGAATCAAAATATGTTTTGTACTGGACAATTGACAGCTTTAGTTTTCCAATACTATTTCAGGTTCCTGCTCAAGTTTGGGTCTAAGGTCAGGAGAAGAAACTGGTTAAGAAGGAATGAACCTCGCATTTACCTCATCATTAGTCCATTAAGTCATGAAGGTTGGCCAATGGGCCTTGCATGTATACCATCAGAGAAGTTCTTAAAGGTGAAAACCTCCAATGAGTCATGGGAACTTCCCTCATGGCTCAAACAAAGCACAGGTAGGTAACGATGCCACTCCTTAGGTTTAAGGGTAGCAAAGGTTTCCTTATTAAAATGGACTTGAGAAAGAATCGAATGCTGGCGATCAATCCTCCATTACAGCTGGGCTGATGGGTGTGGTGAAGAGAGGCTTCACTCCCAGAATGTTGGCTATAGATGTCTGCATTAAGTCAGATGTGAATTTGTGTCCCACGGGTCAGACAAAATTTCTCTAGGGATGCCCACTCTGGAGAGATGGACAAAAAGGGGCTTCAGGCCACCTCTGTAGTGTTATGGTCCTCAAGGTATGGCTTCAGGGAAACTCGAAGCATAATCAAACTAATGTTAGTATATATCTACGTCCCCAGTTGAAAGTGGAGAGATATATAGGACAAACGATTCAATAGCTACTCTTTAAAAAGAGTACCGTAAACGTTTTGGCATTTTGACCATAGGTACTAGCCTGGTACTTCGGGAGGATGACAGTGGAAAACCTTTACACGATCTTACAATAGGTAGTGACTCTGAGGACTTTTGTGGCCAAAAAAAATAGGTTTTCACTAATTTTATTTAAGGTTTTACGAAGCGAGATTTGTCGGCCACTGGCTGGTCATGAGCCATTTTAAGAACAGTATCTCTGCATTGACTTGGAAAACTAAGATGGAATAGTCTATCTCATCTGAATTTAATTTGTAATACTGACTTGTGACAAGTACTTTTATTTATATTCAAACTTTATATTGAAAAGTTTTTCCTTTGGACACTGATTTTGTTTAGCGGCTTATGCAATTCTGAGAGAAGGGCATTTACGTTGTAACTTGACCAAAGGAGTCCTTCGATATAGCTTAAAGGCTTAAAGAGTCAGGAAAATACATAGGATGGACAGTAGGAGAAGCCTGGGCTTTGGTCCTGAGCCTAGTCAAGACCATTTATGGTATCGGTGGTGATATCTTCACTTTCATCGAACTATAGTGAATCGGTGATTACTACTTCCTCGCTTTTCGAGAGTAGCATCACTGGTTTTAAATCCCCACTTGAATCTCATGGACATTGTCTCAGTCTGAACTTTCGAGGGGGCTTCTCTGATTCATCAATTTGGTGATGAACAGGTCAAGCAGAAGGAAGTATGGCACACTTTTTCATTACCTATTAGTACGGAGCAAGAGTGATGGGGGAGCTGTTCGGCTTCAGACCAAATCCTGCTGAACCATTTAGGACCTAATGTAACACGGGATGGTAGGAAAAAGTGTCCGTACGGCCCAAGTAGTCTGAAAGTATAGCAGAGGAATGTGTTTCTTTAAGGTTAGGGGAACAAGCTTATCAGAAATGGACTATACAGTGCATCCAGTGTCTCGTAAAATGGTACGATACATTAAGTCCATTAATGTTCTGAACAGAAGGGTGCTTGGTCATTACTGTCCTTTAAAACATCTTCCAATCTTTTTGGACTTCTTAGAAGGACAATCATGGAATTTTATGTCCATTAACACCAACTAAATGACAAACAGGAATAAAGAAGTCAATTTACTTTCCACTAGGGTTGTTGATTTCGTAAGGTCTGATGAACCCTTGCCCTTAGGGTTCGATCCATTTAGGTCTTTATAGGATATTGTGAGCCCAGCATACAGGTCAGCAAGCATCAGCAACTTCTTCAGTCTCTTAATCTGGTAACGTTATACTTATGAGATGTTCCGTAACTGGTAGGAGGAAGTAGTGATATCAGGAATGGTCAGCAACCAGAAGTCTAGAAGAGAGTTCTTAACTATGATCAATTCCTGGCTCTCTTTACAAAAGTCGAACTAACGAAAGAGTGTTACCTGTAACTGCTGAATAGTTCTGGGGGGGCCAGGCTGCTGTAAGGTGGCCATTCCTGGAAATCTTTCCCGTAAGTAAGTAGTGGGTTTTTTGATATGCTTGAAGGATTGCTTCTTCAGTATAGGTTTTAAATTACCTTAATATCCTGCGGACAAAAGTTGCATAGATATTAAAGCTTTGTACAGATATATAAAATCCTAACCTGGTAGCCCAAGGTAGATACAGCAGGCCCTATTCACGAGGGTAGCGGTATTTTCAAACTGATAATGTATGAAGTTTGTCTTCCACGCTCTGTGAAGGGAGGTAATTAGGTGTTGGGGTTTGTGCACTAGGCTGCATGATGTTCAATTACTCCTTCCTTCTAATTGTTGTTGTGTATGAGTTTAACTTTTTATTCTCTAATTCAAGGGAGCTTCTTCGAGCTCGCGATCCTTTCTCTCTCAATTAAATCATGTCTTAGTTTTTCCTCATACCTTCTCTTTCCTTTGCATCTTTTCCTCAAGTTCTTATTTTAGCCTGTTACTCAATATTTTAGCCTGTTTACCTGGGAGACCTGGAGAGGTTCCGGCGGGTCAACGCCCACCTGCGGCCGGGTCTGAGACCAGGCCTCCTTGTGATCAGGGCTGATCAACCAGGCTGTTGCTGCTGGCTGCACGCAAACCAACATACGAGCCACAGCCCGCTGATCAGGAACTGACTTTAGGTGCTTGTCCAGTGCCAGCTTGAAGACTGCCAGGGGTCTGTTGGTAATCCCCCTTATGTGTGCTGGGAGGCAGTTGAACAGTCTCGGGCCCTTGACACTTATTGTATGGTCTCTTAACGTGCTAGTGACAACCCCTGCTTTTCATTGGGGGGATGGTGCATCGTCTGCCAAGTCTTTTGCTTTCGTAGTGAGTGATTTTCGTGTGCAAGTTCGGTACTAGTCCCTCTAGGATTTTCCAGGTGTATATAATCATGTATCTCTCCCTCCTGCGTTCCAGGGAATACAGGTTTAGGAACCTCAAGCGCTCCCAATAATTGAGGTTTTTTTATCTCCGTTATGCGCGCCGTGAAGGTTCTCTGTACATTTTCTAGGTCGGCAATTTCACCTGCCTTGAAAGGTGCTGTTAGTGTGCAGCAATATTCCAGCCTAGATAGAACAAGTGACCTGAAGAGTGTCATCATGGGCTTGGCCTCCCTAGTTTTGAAGGTTCTCATTATCCATCCTGTCATTTTTCTAGCAGATGCGATTGATACAATGTTATGGTCCTTGAAGTGAGATCCTCCGACATAATCACTCCCAGGTCTTTGACGTTGGTGTTTCGCTCTATTTTGTGGCCAGAATTTGTTTTGTACTCTGATGAAGATTTAATTTCCTCATGTTTACCATATCTGAGTAATTGAAATTTCTCATCGTTGAACTTCAATATTGTTTTCTGCAGCCCACTGAAAGATTTGTTGATGTCCGCTGGAGCCCTTGCAGTGGTCTGCAATGGGAAGACACTGTCAACAGCAATTCGGGTGTCATCTGCAAAGGAAGACAACGGGCTGTGGGCTGACATCCCTTGTCTATGTCGGTTATAGGATGAGGAACAAATGGAGCTATACTGTGCCTTTGGAACAGAGCTTTTCAAACCGTAGCTCTCGGACTTAACTCATGTTGACGACACTCTCTTGTGTATCTGTTAGTGAGGAAATTATAGATCCATCGACCCGACTTTTTTCCTGTTATCCTTTACGCGCTTTTGTGCGTCCTATTACGGCGCCCATGGGTCACACTGTCGAAGGCTTTTGCAAAGACCTGTATATATTACCATCTGCATTCTTTTTGTCTTCTAGTGCAATTTAGGACCTTGTCGTGATCCAGTAGTTGAACCGACAGGAGCGAACCTGTTCTAAACCCATGTTGTGCCCTGGAGGGTCAATTCCTGCTCTGCTCAAACTGTAAATAAACCAGAAGCTCGATCCCTACTTCAATTAAACAATATGTTATTAATTAAAAACGAAGGGTTCTATGCCGGCTCCGAGCAAACAGTAATAGAATGGGGTCACTTGGACCCCATCCAATCTTCCCCCTTTCCTCACCAACAAATCAAGAGAGTCCTATAGTGACAGTTCCCTTGAATATAAATAAAGGAGCTCAGTGAAACAAATTGCAACTGGAAAGTCTAGGGTTCCACTAGAGGTCATAATCCTCCAAAGTGTTTCAACATAGCTCACACAAAAATAGATAGCAGAATTAACTAGTATTCCTGCCTTGACTTGACTTACAATAAAGATTGAGACTATAACAATTTCCCCAAAATCTTTTTAAATATCTGTACTGTATCCTAGCCATAGTAGAATGATTACTCATTGGCTGGTGGTAACCGTCTGTGGTATGTGCGGCGTTGAAGTTCCAATGGTAGATTCGAGATAGAGTTGAATCTTGATTCAGTAGAGTTGATCCTGGCAAGGTCGCCACTTGTGAAGGCTTACTCAGCCCTGTAACAACTTCAGACAGTATTACCAAGGCTGGCTCCTCCTCAGGAAAATTAATGTATAGAAAAAGAATAAAAACTGACAAACATAAACACTTTATTATTTAGAAAATATAAATTATAAAACACTTAAATATGAAATATTGATCCTACATTAAAGAAAATGAAAAATGAAAAATATAAATGATAACTGAATTCAACGCTAATATAAAACTTGGGTGTCTGGTGTTGGTGACACTGCGTGTTGTTGAAATCGTAGCCGTTGCTGATGATGTGGGGGGGGGGTCGCAGGTGTTGATGACAACCCACCGGCTCGTTCTTCACAGATTTTCTAGCCGTCAATAATCCGTACAGATGACAGGAAAGCAGGTTTTTTTTCCAACTGAAATGATGAGGGGTTATATCCTGCTACTTCATACAGGTGCACAGGTAATTAAATCCAAAAAGGGGAAGTCTCAGGACGTTAGTCCATCTCCTTCAGTTCTACTCGTTGATTGGCAGGTGACCCTCTCTGTCATCCAAGCTGGAAAGATAGACAGGTTACCCACTGCTTAAGAAATCACTCTCCATGATAAGTACAATACCTAAAAGACGTGGTGATTATTACAACAGTCAACTTAGAGCAAGACTGAAAGGACTAAGTTTATTATTGGTCAAAAGTGAAGCTTTCAACCAATAAATCCACTAGAATACAAGGCAGGCATGTACTTACAGTAGTGCTGGGAGCTGTGAGTCTAGTGATTACTGTTTGGACTGGAGCCCCACACGTCACCTTTCGGGGGGGGGGAAAGAAGGGGAAGGGATAGCGGGAGCTAGACTGACCCTACCTTAACAAGCAGCCGGCAATCAAACTATCATTTTCGGGGTGGGGGAAAAAAGGTGGGAATAGCCGGAGCTAGACTTACCTTACCTTAACAAGTAGCCGGCAAGCAAACTATCACTTTTGGGGAAGGAGAAAAAGGGGAGGGGAGGGAAATAGAGGGAGCTGGACTTACCCTACCTTAAGAAGTAGCCGGCAATGAAACTATTGTTACTATATACTCCATCGCTACTCCTATCTATTGAACTTTTCCCTCACATTGTGATTTCATTACCTTTGTAAATTGTGAGTTCATTACCTTTGTAACTTGCTCAGCTATCAAAACTTCGAGGCCCAGTCCCTGGACCCATTATGTACCTCTGTAATCTTTTGACTACCGCCCACAGGATGGGTATGGGGTGACTACCCCCACAGGATGAGTATGGGGTGCATAATAAACATATTAAACTAACTAACGATTGTGATCAGATAAAAACATGTAAATAGTTCATTACCATTGTAACTTGTTCAGTTATCAGAACTTTGCGGCCCAGTCCCTGGACCCATTGTGTACCTCTGTACTGTTGCATATTTGTCTTACCTAACAACCTGTCGGTATTTTATACCATTTTAATGTTCACCTCTGTAATGTTGAGGTACAGTCCCTGGACCTATTATATACCTTTGTAATGTTGAGGTACAATCACTAGACCTATTAAGGAATCAATAAACCAATTAAGAAATCAATATATTCAGTTAAAGAGAGAAATATAAAAGGGAATAAGAAAAGCAAAAAGTGATTATGAGGTTAAAGTTGCAAGAGAATCGAAGACTAACCCAAAAGGATTCTTTCAGGTATATAGAAGTAAGATCAGGGACAAGATAGGCCCACTCAAAAGTTCCTCGGGTCAGCTCACTGACAGTGATAAGGAAATGTGTAGAATTTTTAACACATACTTCCTCTCAGTTTTTACACAGGGAGATACTAGCAATATTCCAGAAATAATAAATTATGTAGAACAGGATGATAAACTATGCATGATTAGGGTCACAAGTGACATAGTCCTTAGACAAATAGATAAATTAAAACCTAACAGATCCCCAGGCCCTGATGAACTGTACACAAGGGTTCTAAAGAAATGTAAAGGGGAGCTTAGCAAACCTTTGGCTAATCTTTTTAACATATTACTACAAACTGGTATGGTGTCAGATAAGTGGAAAATGGCAAATGTAATACCTATTTTCAAAGCAGGTGGCAGGTCCTTAGCTTCGAACTATAGACCAATAAGCCTAACCTCCATAGTGGGAAAATTTATGGAACCAATAATTGCCGAGGCAGTTCGTAGCCACCTTGAAAAACATAAATTAATCAACGAATCTCAGCATGGTTTTACAAAGGGGCGTTCCTGCCTTACGAATTTATTAACTTTTTTCACTAAGGTATTTGAGGAGGTAGATCATGGTAATGAATATGATATTGTGTATATGGACTTCAGTAAGGCTTTTGACAGGGTCCCACATCAGAGACTATTAAGGAAAATTAAGGCACATGGAATAGGAGGAGAATTTCTTTCCTGGATAGAGGCATGGTTGACAAATAGGCAGCAGAGAGTTTGCATAAATGGGGAGAAATCAGAATGGGGACACGTCACAAGCGGTGTTCCACAGGGGTCGGTGTTGGGCCCCTTGTTGTTCACAGTCTACATAAACGACATTGATGAGGGCATAAAGAGCGACATAAGCAAGTTTGCCGATGACACCAAAATAGGCCGCTCGAATTCATTCTGACGAGGACATTAGAGCACTCCAGGATGATTTGAATAGACTGATGCAGTGGTCGGAGAAGTGGCAGATGCAGTTTAATATAGACAAATGCAAGGTTCTAAATGTTGGACAGGAAAATAACCATGCCACATATAAACTAAATAATGTAAACCTTAACATTACGGATTACGAAAAAGATTTAGGAGTTCTGGTTAGCAGTAATCTGAAATCAAGACAACAGTGCATAAGTGTTCGCAGTAAAGCTAACAGAATCCTTGGCTTCATATCAAGAAGTATAAATAATAGAAGTCCTCAGGTTGTTCTTCAACTCTATATATCCTTGGTTAGGCCTCATTTAGACTATGCTGCACAGTTTTGGTCACCGTATTACAGAATGGATATAAATGCACTCGAAAACGTACAGAGGAGGATGACAAAGTTGATCCCATGTATCAGAAATCTTCCCTATGAGGATAGACTGAGGGCCCTGAATCTGCACTCTCTAGAAAGGCGTAGAATTAGGGGGGATATGATTGAGGTGTATAAATGGGAGACAGGAATAAATAAAGAGGATGTAAATAACGTTCTGAAAATATCTAGCCAAAACAGGACTCGTAGCAATGGTTTTAAGTTGGAAAAATTCAGATTCAGGAAGGATATAGGAAAGCACTGGTTTGGTAATAGAGTTGTGGATGAGTGGAACAAACTCCCGAGTACAGTTATTGAGGCTAAAACGTTGTGTAGTTTTAAAAATAGGTTAGATAAATACATGAGTGGGTGTGAGTGGGTGTGAGTTGGACCTGATTAGCTTGTGCTACTAGGTCAGTTGCCGTGTTCCTTCCTTAAGTGAATGTGACCTGACCTGACTAGGTTGAGGCATTGGCTTAAGCCGGTAGAAGACTTGGACCTGCCTCGCATGGGCCAGTAGGCCTGCTGCAGTGTTCCTTCTTTCTTATGTTGTTATGTTCTTAATACTTTTAGATTACAATGGTTGTAGGTTGTGCTAAAAAAAAGTCAATATTTGTATCAGGGTTCGATTATTTATTGTATACGACAAGTTACAGATGACAGGAACATTATACTGACATGTCAGTGACCCAAGACTCTCCCTTCATGTCTCTCTGTTACAATGATACAGCCCTTGGTGGGCGAAACGTCTCTCAAATAAAGATACCGAGGTACTGTACATGTGTCTCAGTCATCATCTCGTCGGTATTAAATATCTTTGATATAATCAGTCATTCTTGTATATTGTGTCATGTTATGCTACTTTATGTATTGACTTACTAAAGTTCTGTTTACACCTCAACCAACCCTGTAAAGACTTCATCTTCTTGCAGCGCCTTTTTTACGATATTTTTCGAGAAATTTTGTAAGCCAGCGTTTTGACCAAACAGTTGCTACATCAGTGACAATATCAACGTTATCATGCAAGGCTGCAACAGTGTTTAGCTGCAGCTACTACGTACTTTTTTGTTCCGATGTGCGTAGACTGTTTTTTTTTTTGTGAACTACAACATATAAGTCAAATGTTTGAAGGTAGAAACCACGATTGAATGAGATGAATCTCCCGCCAGCTGGGGGGAGATTCATCTGTAGAAACTTGCGTTTGTGGTCACAGTGGGACCTATGCTAACCTGCCTATGGTGTACCTAGTTAGATGAACTTTATTGTAGCCAGTTGGCCCCGTGGCTTACACTCTGGCCTGCAATTTTACGACTCACTTGTTAAAGTGAGTTCTGTTTACACCTCAACCAAGCCTGTAAAGGCTTCATCTTCTTGCAGTGCCTTTTTTACGATATTTTTCGAGAAATTTTGTAAGCTAGCGTTTTGACCAAACATAGCTGAGAGTTCACTCCCCACCTGTGCCGTGGCTTGTTTGCAATCGTGTCATTACGATTTCGTGAGTACGAAGGTAGCAGAGGCAATATAAACATCAACGCTCTCACGGTTTATTATGGTAGCTTGTAAGAGAGAAGCTGCCACTTGTTAAGAGGTTATATTGCCTATGTAACCTCTCCAAATGTTTCAGAATTTGTTGTCTTTCAGTTTTCAGGCTTTCTACCTCGGCTGTTATCTTCTGGATGTTCATCTGCAGCTCTCTGTGTTGGGACTTCTCCTCCTGTCTTTGTTGGTGCGCCCTCACTGCTCTCTGTCTTTTTATCTCTTGCTGGGGATTTTCCTGAGGTGGAAGAAGGTAAGAGAAGACTTTAGTGCTCTTGCGTCGCTCCGAGGACCTCTGCTTTGATGTTGCAGCACGGTGGATGTGTTTGTCCTGTTCGGTGGGTAGCAAGGAGGTGCAGCCTGTCTGGCCAGTTGAAGTTTGGGTCTGGTGTGCGAGTGGTGGTGCTGGTTCCTCTAGGGACATTGACGAGAGACCCAGGAAGCAGTTATGTTCTGTCTCTTGTTGCAGTAAGTTCCAGGTGTTGTTTGTGGTGCTGGTATTCAGTGATGGTTCTGTCTGTGGGGTGTCCCTGGTGACATTGAAACATGCGGATACTGAAGACACATCACTGCTGGAGTCCCACCAACTATTGTCAGTGGATGCATCTGAGAGATCATAACTACTGAGGCCGAGATTGCATGGAACCTGTGAAGAAGTCCCTGGCAACACATCTTGAAAATCCTCATTACAAGACACAGACGAAACCGATAACACCTTATTTGTGGCGGCTTCCCCAGATAATGTACTCTCGAGGGCAAGTAACCTGCTCCCAGGTGAGTTACCAGACTGTTGTTCTTGGAGGCGACTCAACGAGTCTTCAAATACTGTGATCTCCTCTATAAGTTGTTGCTTCTCTTTTTTTAACTTCTCCACTTGTTCTTTAACATCGATAATAGTGATCCTCAGATATTCTTCGTATTTCTTGGCATTTAGTCTGGCCTGCCGTGACCTGTGAGCCTTTAGCTTCTTCTTGTCTTGTTGTGAATCACTGTCTTCTTGAGACGGCTGGGAGGCTGGCCCAAACATCTTGCTGCTGACGGATAACTTACTTCTCCACGCACACTAGCTGTAAGCACTGCTCTTGTTTTATTAATATTCTACGTAGGTTTTGTGGTTGGTATATGATGAGTCAACACTATGGTTGTGATAGTATTACCAAGTGGCAGGTGTTGCTACCTTCACAGTGCTAACAATGTGAGGAGGAGGAGGACTGCCTCGCTCCTCACTCTGACTCACTTATATACTCACTGATGCTGCTGCAGTCCGCATACGTTTCTGCTTCCAAGCAGCCAAAAACGTTTGTAATATTTCCTTCATACGTTCTTGTACACGTACAGTGTTGTGGGATCCCCAGCGTGTAAACACAGGAACTGAACCATTCTTCTGGTGTCCTGTTTCCACATATTAACAAAAAGTATACTAATCCCTCTCGTCCCCGTGAGAGTAGTGGCTATTACCTTCTCTTCTAACAGCTCTGAAGAATTTTCTTAAGTCTTCTCAGCACCTGTTTCCCCCAGCTTAGAACTATAACGTTAGGTTCTTCCTGGTGACAGTCTTAAGAACTCTCACTATCAGTTCTTTAGTATCTTGATTAACAAATATTGTGATCACGTCTCTTTTTATCTCCCACGAGCCAGGGAGAATTTATCAAGTTAGTCAATAAGTTTATTCAGGTATACACATATACAGTTACTCAGATTATCATATATAGCAACATATGTATAGTTTCATAGATTATCATACATAGCAACATATGTGTAGGTACATAGATTATCATACATAGCAACATATGTGTAGGTACATAGATTATCATACATAGCAACATATGTGTAGGTACATAGATTATCATACATAGCAACATATGTGTAGGTACATAGATTATCATACATAGCAACATATGTGTAGGTACATAGATTATCATACATAGCAACATATGTGTAGGTACATAGATTATCATACATAGCAACATATGTGTAGGTACATAGATTATCATACATAGCAACATATGTGTAGGTACATAGATTATCATACATAGCAACATATGTGTAGGTACATAGATTATCATACATAGCAACATATGTGTAGGTACATAGATTATCATACATAGCAACATATGTGTAGGTACATAGATTATCATACATAGCAACATATGTGTAGGTACATAGATTATCATACATAGCAACATATGTGTAGGTACATAGATTATCATACATAGCAACATATGTGTAGGTACATAGATTATCATACATAGCAACATATGTGTAGGTACATAGATTATCATACATAGCAACATATGTGTAGTTACATAGATTATCATACATAGCAACATATGTGTAGGTACATAGATTATCATACATAGCAACATATGTGTAGGTACATAGATTATCATACATAGCAACATATGTGTAGGTACATAGATTATCATACATAGCAACATATGTGTAGGTACATAGATTATCATACATAGCAACATATGTGTAGGTACATAGATTATCATACATAGCAACATATGTGTAGGTACATAGATTATCATACATAGCAACATATGTGTAGGTACATAGATTATCATACATAGCAACATATGTGTAGGTACATAGATTATCATACATAGCAACATATGTGTAGTTAATAGATTATCATACATAGCAACATATGTGTAGGTACATAGATTATCATACATAGCAACATATGTGTAGGTACATAGATTATCATACATAGCAACATATGTAAAGTACACAGGATAACCCAAAAAGTTACTCAGATGACTGATACACAGAACTGAACATTGATCAAGACAGATTCTAAAAACTGGTCTGGTACACAAGACACTAGGAACTGGTCTGGTACACAAGACACTAGGAACTGGTCTGGTACACAAGACACTAGGAACTGGTCTGGTACACAAGAC
Source organism: Cherax quadricarinatus (assembly GCF_026875155.1). NCBI lineage: Eukaryota > Metazoa > Arthropoda > Malacostraca > Decapoda > Parastacidae > Cherax > Cherax quadricarinatus. Next base: position 51,234,007 of record NC_069410.1, on the reverse strand, counting down.
ACTAGGAACTGGTCTGGTACACAAACACTAGGAACTGGTCTGGTACACAAGACATAGGAATGGTCTGGTACACAAGACACTAGGAACTGGTCTGGTACACAAGACACTAGGAACTGGTCTGGTACACAAGAACTAGGAACTGGTCTGGTACACAAGACACTAGGAACTGGTCTGGTACACAAGACACTAGGAACTGGTCTGGTACACAAGACACTAGGAACTGGTCTGGTACACAAGACACTAGGAACTGGTCTGGTACACAAGACACTAGGAACTGGTCTGGTACACAAGACCATGTTTGTGTAACGTTAACAGTTACGTGGAAATAAATCACTTTGTCTAACTTTCTTGGGTTATCTTAGGCACTTGATACATATGCTGCAATGTATGATAATCTATGTACCTGTATTTGTGTACCTGAATGAACTTACTTATACCTGGAGTATACCTGGAGAGGGTTTCTAGCTTTTGCAGTAACCTCTTGTGAGGAACTGTGTCGAAGGCCTTCTTGCAGTCCAAAAAAATGCAGTCGATCCACCCCTCTCTCTCTTGTCTTACTTCTGTCACCTTATCATAAAACTCTAGTAGGTTTGTGACACAGGATTTTCCTTCCCTGAAACCGTGCTGGTTGTCAATTATACACTTGTTTCTTTCCAGGTGCTCCACCACTCTCCTCCTGATGATCTTCTCCATGACCTTGCATACTATACACGTTAGTGATACAGGTCTGTAGTTTAGTGGCTCATGTCTGTCTCCCTTTTTAAAAATTGGGACTACATTTGCCATCTTCCATACCTCGGGGAGTTGCCCAGTTTCAAATGATGTGTTGAAGATCTTTGTTAATGGTACACACAATATCTCTGCTCCCTCTTTAAGGACCCACGGAGAGATGTTGTCTGGTCCCACTGCCTTTGAGGTGTCAAGTTCGCACAGCAGCTTCTTCACCTCCTCCTTGGTTATATGTATTTCATCCAGCACTTGCTGGTGCCCCCCCCCCCTGTTCTGATTTCCTGGAGTCCTACTGGTTTCACTGTAAATACTTCTTTAAATCTCGTGTTGAGCTCCTGACATACCTCCCGGTCGTTTCTTGTGAATTTCCCATCACCCTTCCTCAGTCTGATTACCTGGTCCTTGACTGTTGTTTTCCTCCTGATGTGGCTGTACAACAGCTTCAGGTCAGTCTTGGCTTTTGATGCTATGTCATTTTCATATTGCCGCTGAGCCTCCCTTCTTATCTGTGCATATTCGTTTCTGGCTCTTCTGCTAATCCCTTCATTTTCCTGAGTTCTCTGTCTTCTGTACCTTTTCCATTCTCTAGTACACCTAGTTTTTGCCTCCCTACACCTTTGGGTGAACCAAGGACTCGTTCTGTTCTTCCCATTATTTCTGTTTCCCTTGGGAAGAAACCTCTCCTCTGCCTCCTTGCATTTTGTTGCCACATAGTCCATCATTTCTTGTACTGGTTTTCCTGTCAGTTCCCTCTCCCACTGAATGTCTTGAAGGAAGTTCCTCATGCCTGGGTAGTTCCCCCTTTTGTAGTTTGGTTTTTCCCACCCTATTCCTGCTACTCTCTCCACTTGGAGCTCAACTATGTAGTCGAAGCACGAACCACATGATCACTAGCTCCCAGGGGCCTTTCATACATGATATCCTCGATGTCTGAACAACTCAAGGTGAATGCAAGGTCAGTCTAGCTGGTTCATCCTCTCCTCTCTCTCTGGTAGTGTCTCTAACATGTTTATGCATGAGGTTTTCCAGTACCACATCCATCATCTTGGCTCTCCCATGTTTTGGGACCCCCATGGGGCTCCAGATTTTCCCAGTTAATTCCTTGTGATTGAAATCACCCATAAAAACCTAGTACTTTACTCTCCCCCGTGATGTACTCTCCTGGCCACCTCGCAAGTGTGTTGACCATTGCTCTGTTTGCTCTCATCGTATTCTTTTCTTGGCCTCCTGCAGTTTCTGTGGTGTTTGTACATTACTGCAATTATCACATTATGTCCCTCAAACTGGATGTTCCTACTGATAGTTCCCTTTCGCCCGTGCCATCCATTCCTTTCCATTTTCTCAAAAACCCAACTGTTTTTTTTAATGAGCAGTGGCAACTCCTCCTCCCCCTCTCCTCCTCCCTCCTGTCCTTTCCACTGAGATTTGATATCCGATGAAAATTGAGTCTGTTTATTATTCTGTGAGTTTTTGTTTCTGTGAGTGCTATTATGTCCTGGGGATGTCACCGTTGATTCTTTCGTGCCACTCCTCAAATACTTATTTGTTTATTCCATCTGCATTTAGTATACCACATCCTTCAAATTTCTTTTCTAAGACTGTGGTCTGGGAGGTGTACTGGGTGGGGAAGTGGGAGACCTTGATAAGGAACTATGGGTGTTGCTGTAGGGGGGGGGGTGGGAGTTTGTAGTGTAGTGGGTGGGGGCATTGGATGTGGCATGAGATTTGGTTTAGAGTGTTTGGGTTGCACTGGGGGTTGACCTGGTTGGAGGCTTCTATAGGAAGTTTGAGGGAACTGTATTTTTGATCTTCCTGTGTCTGGGATCTCGCTGTCGGTCTCTCCATCCCTTCTCTTTCGCTCTTTCGCCTTTGTAACCATCTCTCTCTCCAGTTTCCCCGCCTTTCTTCTGTGTTCAGTCGCATCGAGATACACCTTCCTGTATCCGGCATGTCCCTTAATCGTGCTTTCTCCTGCCAGGATCCCTTTCCGAGTCGATTCTGCCTGAAGTCACTTTCACAGGCCGTGTCCTTTGTTTTGCAAAACCCCCCTATCTCTGAAAATTTCCAAGCTGGGTCATGTCCGTCTTCCTCCTATTGCTTTCATGATGCTTTGCAATTGGCTTTTTTTCCCCCCTTGTTTTCTTCATATGTTTCTCCTTCAACTTTCCCTGAGCCCATACACGAAGACTGACCTCACCCTTTCATTCTCCCACTGCATATCCCTGTGTACCCCTCATTCAATTTGGTTTTCCTCCATTGCAGGTTTCCTTTCTCTTTTCAGTTTCAACTAGCTACTGTACTTGGGTCAGTGGCCTGTCATTTTCCCTTCTTCTCTCGGCTTTCCCTGGGCTCTGCTAATGGTCTGTTAGGGCCTCCACATATAGCTTTAGCTCTTTCATTTACACTACAGTCTCCACTGATTGAGCTTCTACATGCAGTTTGGCTCCTTCTTTCCCTACAGTCCCCTTATTTGTGAGAGTTAAGCAGTCTCTGTTGTCAATCCCAAAAATGTTCTTTAGGTTCTTTGGCTGTTTCATCAGATTTTTCAGTTCCCTTCTAAATCTGTATCCTTGCCTCTGCTAGCGTTTGACTTGCACTCCCACTTCCTGCTTTCCATTACTATTCCCTCTTTCCATTCTCATGCTAATTTCTTCTAGTTTCTTTTCCCATTCATGTTTCGACTTTTTGTTGTGACTTCTCTGCCCATTCACCCTTTGCAGTTTCCTCCTCCTGTCCCTTGGTTTTTCTTGTTGCTCTCTGGCAATATCCATTTTTGTTTTATTATCCTGATTGCCTCAGAGTGGGAAACCTATGTTAGTCTGTGTGTTAGGTTATATTGTGTATGTCAGAGTGTGTGGGGGGGGGTAGAGGAGGAACTGTGGGGGGGTGGGGGCTATGGGGAGAGGAGTTGGGAAGGAGGGACAAGCAAGTGGGTGATGGGAGAGGGAGAGGGGAAGGAGGGATATGTGGGGAGGGAGAGGGTATAAGGGAGGTGAGAGATACAGGGGAAGGATGAGATGCCGTGGGGGAGAGGGGGGAGTGTATGTGTGTGTGTGTGTGTTGTGTGGTGTGGTGTGTGTGTGTGTGTGTGTGTGTGTTGTATGTGTGTATGTGTGTGTGTGTGTGTGTGTGTATGTGCGTGTTGTGTGTGTGGCGTGTGTGTGTGTGTGTACTCACCTAGTTGAGGTTGCGGGGGTCGAGTCCGAGCTTCCTGGCCATCGCCTCTTCACTGTCGCTAACTAGGTCACTCTCCCTGAGCCGTGAGCTTTATCATGAACCTCTGCTTAAAAAGCTATGTATGGAGCCTGCCTTCCACTTACATCGCTTCCCAAACTATTCCACTTACTGACATCTCTGTGGCTGAAATAAATACTTCCTAACATGCCCTGTGATTCATCTGTGTCTTCGCTTTCCAACTGTGCCCCCCTTGTTACTGTGTCCAAATCTCTGGAACATCCTATGTCTTTGTCCAACCTTGTCGTCATGTCCTCTCAGTATTTTTGGTATTTTCCGTTATCAATGTCCCCCTATCTCTCCTGTCCTCCAGTGCGTCAGGTTGATCCCTTAACTCTCCTCGTAGACATCCCACCTCTTAGCTCTGGGACTAGTCTTGTTGCAAACCTTTGCACTTTCTCTAGTTTCTTCTTCCGTCCTTGGCTAGGTGTGGGTTCCAAACTGGTGCCGCATACTCCAATATGGCCTAACGTACAACGGTGTAACAGGGTCCTGATTGATTCCTTATTAAGAGTCCGGAATGCTGTCTGAGGTTGCTTAGGCGCGCCATATGCTGCAGCAGTTTATTTGGTTGATGTGTGTTCAGGAGATGTCCTGGTGTTATACCTCCCACCCCTAAAGATCTTTTCCTTGAGTGAGGTTTGTAGTCTCTGACCCCCCTAACTGTAAGCCTCTGCGGCTTCTTTGCCCTCCCCAATCTTCATGACTTTGCACTTGGTGGGAGTTAATTCCAGGAGCCAATTGCTGACCAGTCTGCAGCCTGTCCGATCCCTTTGTAAGTTTACTGCCTGGTCTTTCGATCGAGTGTATTCTTCTCATCAAACTTCACGTCATCTCAAACAGGGACACCTTCAAATCTTTTCCCTTCCGTAGATGACGTATCACAAATACCAGAAACCAGCACTGGTCCTAGACTGACCCCTGCCGGTACCCCCTGGTCAGAGCTAGGCGTTGGGTGCCGTGGGGTCACTCTGACAATCTCCCACGTAAAACCATGACTTCGCTGCTGTCATCCTGACAAGTATTTTCCATGGATCCATTGTAAGTGCCATCCCTGTTAGCCCTGCTTGGACCCTCCAGTTTTTTTGGCACCAATCTCGTTGTGTGGAACTGTGTCAAACGCCTTCTTGCAGTCCCAAGAAAAATGCAATCCACCCACCCCTCTCTCTCTGTCTTACTGCTGTCACCATGTCATAGAACTCCAGTAGGTTTTGTGCCACAGTATTTCCCGTCCCTGAAACATGTTGGCTGCTGTTGATGATATCGTTCCTTTCTAGTGTTTCCACCACTCTTCTCCTGATAATCTCATCCATGATTTTGCAATACTATACATGTCAGTGCACTTGGTCTGTAGTTTTATTGCTTCATGTCTGTCTCCCTTTTTTAAGATTGGGACTACATTTGGCTGTCTTCCATGCCTCAGGCAATCTCCCTGTTTCGATAGAATGTATTGAATATTTGTTGTTAGGGTACACATAGCGCTCTGCTTCCTCTCACTCTCCAATAATACCCAGGGGTGATGTTATCTGGCCCCCATTGCCTTTTGAGGTATCTAGCTCATCTCACTCAGAAGCCTCTTCACTTCTTCCTCGTTGTGTGCACTGTGTCCAGCATCTGCTTGGTGTGTGCCCCACCTCTCTGTCTTTCTGGAGTCCCCTTCTGTCTCCTCGTGTGAACACGTTCTTTTGAATCATCTTGTTAGTTCCCTTCACATACTTCACGGTCTTTCTTGTTGTCTCTCTCCTCCTTCCTTCTGTGTGTGTGTGTGGTAGTGTGTGGTGTGGTGTGTGTGTGTGGTGTGTGTGTGTTGGTGTGTGGTGTGTGTGGTGTGTGTGTGGGTGTGATGGGTAGGGGGGATGTAGCGATGGGTGGGATGTGGATTGTGAAGTGTGTGTTGAGACGTGTGAGTTAGGTGTAGTATGGATGTGGGGTGGTGTTGATGGGTAAAGGGGTTGTGAGGTATAGGTTATGGTGTGTGGTGTATGTCTGGAGTGGTGATCTATAACAGCTAGTATAGAATATAGTGTGATGTACGTCTGATGTTATGTACTGACAATTCATGTATGTAGGTGTGTTGTCTCATGTGTGTGTGTGGTTGTGTTGTGTGTGCTTCAGTATGTGTGTGTGTATGTGTGTGTGTATCAATTGTGTAAGTGCTAGTATGATACTAGTGGATGTGTGTAGTACTATGTGTTTGTAATGTGTGTGTTGGTGACGATAGTGCGTGACATTATGTGCTGATCTGCTGCTTTAGTCATTTCGAATGATACTACAAGAGGAGTGAGAGACGGTATTCATTGCTAGTGGGAAGTGTACTGTTAATACATACCGAGTAATTGTCTGGGTTATAAAAGCAATTAAGTGCTGATAGTGGGAGTCTAACTAGATTCTGATGATCGGTCTACAACAGGGCAATGGTGCTGGTGTGTGAGGGAGGGTGTTAGGGGGGGTAGATCCGTTATACCTCTCTGTTCTGTCTTTCCCTAGAAATGCTACACTCTTTGCTGATTGTCCTTTTCTTGATTTAAGTATCAAATTATTGCGTTATTATCCTATTCCTGGTTCACGTTTAGAGAGGACTCCCTAGCTTCCTAAGTGTTCTTACTACTATTTTAACTACTGTAAGCTTGCAGGAAGTGACCAGTATCTAACAGCGATGCAAGCCAAGCCCAAGCCAAGCCTGCGACATGCAAACCACAATATAGGGTGATACTTGCGCTGGCAACGGTCGTGCCAAGGTGCCAGAATGCTGATGACGTAGTCGTCGTACGTAAGCCAAAATCCCTATTTTGGAGAACCTTCCATCCGTGACGATTAAACCCATGTACTCATACATCCCCGTTCCTCACGCGATTTCACTTGCTTCAGCTTAATACACAACCACTACCCTACTTTCCTCATAACAACTCTTGAAAACTACCCCAAGACACCTACTAAAGTCACCTTCAGACTTCCAATGAGGCAGCCATTAATAAATTCACAACAGCAATAGCAACATTGATTGGCACACTGAGCTTGAAACCTATACAGATATTGACGAATGTATTAATAATTTCCTAAAAAAAAACCAATACCTCTATAACAGCACTGCCCTAAAAAAACTAAACAGATACACAAAGGACTGAACATCCCTGGCTAACAACCCACATTCTCAAATCCATAAATACAAAACACCAATATGAAAAACAGTACAGAATGGGTCACATAACCAGAGACCAAAACAAAACGTTACTCATCAATCCTAACCAGCCTGATAAGAAGGCAAAAAAATTTGATTATAGAACAGATTATCCAACTTACGAGTGATAAAAAAAAAGACCTGGAAAACCCTATCAGAAATTCTGGTAACAAAAAAGATATCACGAAATAGCGAAATAAAATTAGCAAAATCAGATGAACCCCAACTCCCACCACAGAAACAGCAAACAGACTCAATGATTTCTTCTCCACTATAGGACAAAACATTGCCCAATAAAATCCCAAGCTCAGATACCACCAAATGACTACCTCACCGGCAATACCCATCACACTGTTCCTAGCTCCGACTAACCCATATACGAAGTCTCCCTTATTTCAACGCACTAAAAAACAGGCAGGAGATTTAAATACCCTTACCACCCTTATATACAAAAAGAGTCACAAGTGCTATCACCAATTCAATGCAACACTCTTTAACAAATCCCATTAATCCTCCCACCCTTCCTCTACAGTACTCAAAATAGCAAGGGTCCCACCCGATCCACAAAGGAGGAGACCAAACAGAGTTGAATAACTATAGGCCAATATCCAACTTACTCCCTCTCTCAAAAATCTTCGAAAAATTAATTTCATAAACGAAATCCTACTCCTACCTTTATCTCCCAAAACAACTCAACCCCTGCCAATTTGGATTCAGGCCTAATAAAAATACTAATGATGCCTATTATACACATGCCTTAGAACATATATACACTGCAATAGAGAAAAAAGAAGTCCCACTGGGGATCTTCATTTGACTTAACGTAAAGCTTTTGATACAGTTTGACCATGGACTTGCTCCACGTAAAATTGTCACACTAATGGTATAATAGGGCACTCCCTCACTACCTCAGAGTCAAACCTCAGCAAACCAGAAGCCAATATGTGTACGCAAATGGGGCAAACTCTTCGCCAACCAATTCAGTTGGTGTCCCAGCAAGGGAAGTGTCCTTGGCCCTCTTCTCTTTCCTCCTATACATAAATGACCTCCAAATGCTTCGCAATTACTCAAACCCATCACATTTGCAGATGACACTATTCATACGTCTCTCTCCACCCAGCCCATTCACGCTAGCCAATACTGTAAATACCGAAATTACAGAAAATACTACCGGATTGAGGACCAACAAACTTACACTAAACCATTGAACAAACCTACTTCATTCCAGTTTGGTAACAGAGCTACAGATGTCCCCTCTTAAATAATGATAAACGGATTCACCTATCACAAAGCTAACAGATGGAAAATTCTTATGGAATCCACCTTGATAATAGACTCAAATTTCATACACATATACAACAAATTTCTAAGAAATTTTTCGCAAGACTGTAGGCATACTATCGAAGATACGGTACTATGTTTCCACAGTCAGCCCCTCCTGGCCCTATATCAACTCTCTTATTTTACCCCTATCTCACCTATGGAATTTGTGCATGGGCTCAATACAAACAATTAACCATCCAGACCACTATTTACCCAACAAAAGCTGCAGTTAAATGATAACAAATTCTCACTATAGCAGCACACTCCACCAATATTCATTACACTAAACCACTCACCAACAAAACCATCCATACTTATTACTGCACCTATTACATACATAAACACTTTAACTCTGATATTAACCCTCCCCGCAAACACTCCTTTGCCAACCTCAACAGGACACATGAACCATAACACAAGCCATATCACTCTTTGATGTTCCTCGTGTCCAACTCACACTATGCAAAAACTCAATGCACATAAAAGGCCCTAAAATCTGAATCATTACCTGTAAATATAAAAGAAACACTACCTGTTTTATAAAATTCAAGTCCTCTTCTCAAGTCACTTACTCACCCAAAACCAAATGAAATACTGAAATAACTGAACCTTATAAATTGTATATCTTAAATGTTTCTCACAATTATATCACATAAATGTTAAAACCTAAAACCCAATCTTAACTTTATTATTTTTAATACACTGCCTAACAGAATACTCCATTCTACTGAATGTACAACAATGCATACAACCATATTTTTGTTTTTTTGTTTTGCGTGTCAGCGTGCCTCGTTGTGCTCCCGGTTTTTCTGGTGGTTTTCACGGTCGCTCTTAAGTGCTAGAACTTAATTTGTGTCATCAATCCTATACGAAACCATCCCTCTAGCCCTGGAACAATCATGGGCCGAAACATTGATATACTGAGTAAAAATAGGAGAATTAAGTGTGCACTTCCTAGCAAGTGTAATCCAAGGGGAATCATAGGCATGTTCCCGGTGTGGAAAAATAATATATTGAACTTTGTGTCAAGAGGAAAGAAAGTCTCCCTGAAAGCATTGATATACATAGTTATAGTGTATACTACAGTGGCTTCCTAGTATATTGATGAAAAGGCTAAAGTGTCTTTTGAAAACAGGTGAATTTGTAAATGAAGTGATAACCTATAGAGGAGCAGGTGCCAGAAGTCGACCAGAATCTTACCACAGTGGTCAGCTGTTTTATAATCTTCCTGGCCTGCTAGTTGTACTCGCATATATTAGTGATACCAGTGAATAGCAAATACAGTGTTGTAGTAGCAACTAACCAGTTTATAATGGTACTTAGTGAAGTGGAGTGACTTTCAATTGTTTCCTTTTTCTTGAAATACCAGACGTTACTGTGAATTTCATATAACCTGTAGTTACCAGCGGTCGCAATATACACAACGAGAAGCAATTATTACTACAGAAAAAGCGCCCTTCCTCCAAAATTTGCACCAGTCAACTATAGTGATAATATAGCATTTATTGTGGTGGAGACGGAAAAAAAAAAAATAGAGAAGCTAGATACAGCGATTGATAAACAAAGGTGGAGGCTCGACCGTTCGTCATTGTAGGAGTGCCAGCAGTCACCGGCTCTTCAACACGCAAGTTATACTTTTGTATCAATCAAATCACATATTACTCGGGTAGATAATTTCCAGTAGATCCTTCATGTGTTAGCTCAAATCACCGACCAGTATGGTTTAAATAAGTGACCCACTGATCAGATCAGATAGACTGGTCGAACTGACGGTCGAACCCTTGACTGGTCCGAACCTTGACTGGTCCGAACCCTGGACTGGTTTCAAACGGTTTCGTTGTGCACCACCTAGCAGGTTATTAATAGAATATTCAAGAGGTTGCTAGTAGAATTGCAGTAAATAACCATTCAAATCATTATGAAGCTGTGTGTAGTCTGTGGTCAGTCAAACAAACGGGCTTCCACATGCATAAATTGTCATTTCTGTGGAAATTGGTGTCACGCCCCTTGTGCAGATATCCAAGAACTAGCTACAAGCAGTATTAAAACAGGGAAGTGTTTTTGGGTATGCCCAAATGAGATAAATCTGTGGACTAAAATCACAAGGGTATTAAAAGAGGTCAACATCAAAGCTGCTTTCATAGAAAACCTGGAAGCTTTCTACAACAGATGGGAACATAAAAAGTCCGGGCTGAATGGTACTGCCCTTGATACTGGCCATGTAGTCAGAAACTGTAAGGCTGGAGATGATGTCCTGGTAGTCAGTAAATGGGGGGCTGATAGTGCTGTCCTGGGAGACAGTAATGGGGAAGCTGGAGGTGCTGTCCTGGGAGACAGTAATGGTGAAGCTGGAGGTGCTGTCCTGGGAGACAGTAATGGTGAAGCTGGAGATGCTGTCCTGGGAGACAGTAATGGGGAAGCTGGAGATGCTGTCCTGGGAGACAGTAATGGTGAAGCTGGAGATTTTGTCCAGGTAGTCGGGAATTATACGCAGGAAGGAATACATATGAATGACCGCATAGGGGACAGGAGCCATAGTAGGGAAACAAGTGTAGTCAAAGATAAGATAAAACCAATATTGCAAACTAGAAATACCGCAGGAAATAGCAAACAAGAGGACTCCACTAGCAATAGTGAGGATATATTACCAAAAACAAATGGTGGGAGCTCCATTGTTGGTGCTAGGGAGGATAGAAGTAAGACAGGGAAACATGCACCAACAGGGAATACAGTCACAGAAACCCAAGGCAAACGGAAACCAAGCCTGTGCACATACTATGCACTCGGTATCTGCTGGCATGGGAAATCTGG
>NC_069410.1:51152838-51222232 GCF_026875155.1 Cherax quadricarinatus | reverse complement strand
AAACCCTTTAAACATTTACAGACAACACCTAAGGCCTAAAAAGTTTCCCCCCTGTTCCTCTCATCACCTTACAACTCCAGCTTAAATTTTATTTGACACCTCAGAGTGCTCTCTTTCCCTCCCCCCTTCTTCCGGTGCCTCCTATCATGGCTACCACCACCTACACCACTACCTCACACTTCACCTCAGTCTGTTTCCCAGGCCTTTGTGCAGGCGTAAGGACGTCATCAGAATCTGATGTAGCCGCCCTCTTTCTCGTGACAGTCATGTTACACCATATCTTGGTCAGATGTTACCTCTCGATGAACCTCCACCTCCACCTGAGAATGGTTTAATGAGTCACTGGACGACTCCAAACCACCATCACGTCCCAAATTTTCATGTCTCAGACTTTCTGGAAGCGACGATTCTCCAATGACACCACGCTCAGATGTAACGTCCCTCTCTGGTGGTGACAACGTCTTCAACACTTCCACCAATTCCTCCTCAATCTCAAGAATCTTCTCTTGTACTTGCTGCTCCTCCTTATCCACAGGAGACGACACCTGATCAGGCAGTTGGGGGCGGGCCTCCAACTCACCACCAGTCCTGTGTGCCCGATCCACTATCTCGCTCCACAAAACACCACGCCCTCCATCCAATGTTTGTTCCTCACCTGCCACCTTTGAAGCAGGGGCTGCGACGTCCACCACAGGTCCAGGCACATGTCTTCTCTTGTCACAGGTCGCCGCTATGTGATCATACTCACCACATATGCGGCATGTACGTCGTTGTCCTGGGTACATTACCATTACCTGCGTCCTGAAATCTTGTAGGTACACATAGGATGGTATTTGGTGCCTCAAAGTCATTTTGAGGTTGAAAGAACCCTCTGGAAAACCAGCATAGGCTCCTGCCGCCCACGTACCATGTTGAGCATAATGCACCGTCCCATACTTCTCAAAAACTTTCCTTATATCTGCCTCGTCCGCCTCAAAGGGAACGTTGCGTAACTTGATCCACGTATAATACCGTGAAACATCTATCATCCTTACAGTGACAGCTGGTGTGACGTTAATACTCACGTCCTGAAACCTGGTGATTAACGATTCATAAACCGTTGCTGATAGCAGTTTGACGAAAATTCGTTGTCCTCCGTTCAAGGCTACACCATACAAGTCACTATCTTGTACTCCATAAGTCTCCCGTATGATCTTTGGCAATAAGACTTGCGCAGAACTGGTCGTTATCGTTCCTTTAAGTAGCTCGATGCCTACAGTATTTATCCTTCGTCTCAGACTAACCGCCATCTTGACGATCACAGTGCACCTAAGTTGTTAGCCGAGGTGTGACAGCACCACTTCACACCACTGCAGCCAGGTAACTGACAAGGGCGCTCGCCTACACACAGCAGAGGGGTGCAGAGCACTACCGCACAGTACCGTGGTCAGGCAGCGAATTTGCCCTAGCATGTTCTCTGACATCTATAAGTACTGCAGATCATGTCACGTATGCCAACTTTCCACGCAGAAGGGTAGAACTAGGAGAGTTCCTATGGTAAAGATGCCAATTTTCTCAGTACCTTTTGCAAGGGTTGCAGTAGACATAGTTGACCCTATCACTCCTCGTTCATCAGGTCATAAATATATTTTATCTTTGACTAGGCGTCCAACTGCCCAAAGAAGAAAGATATTCCACTGTGGATAAAGAATGTTATGCATTAACAGACACTTGAAAGGGGCTCTGGCTATTCAGCCCTATAAGTCTAAAGTCGTTCATATTTCTGGCTCTGAAAACCACTTTTCAGATTGGCTGAGCCGAGGTTGTAGTTAGTTCTTTTCCCTCTGTTCGTTGACTTATTGACTCCGTCCATAAGTTTTGGAAGGGGGTATTGTGAGGGAAAAGTAGGTGTAAGTGGGGTTAAGGTTGTTCGGGCAACCAGGAACCATTAGTTACGTCGCGTGCACCCCCCCCCCCCTCTGGCGGGCTGGGGCGAAACTAGTTCCTGGTGTCCGATTTGTTTCTACTCCTGGTAATATTGACCTTACCTGGTGTGGGTTGAAGTTTGGAGAGTCACTTCACCTCCACTCTTCTCCTAATCAGGTAGGGTGATCTACCAGGAGTATCACTTTGTTTCTTATTTTGTTTGCTGGTTACCAGTAATGATTTTGGCATTTATCATTCTTTTCAATTCTTAAATGTTATATTATCATGACTATGGGTAACCAGTTTTCTTTTCTCATTACCAGCTCTGTTCCTGGCGTGGTCTTCCAGGATAGACGCCAGATGAAGGAGCGAGACATATGTTAATGAGACTTGTTAACATTATTCTACTACTACTGGCCCTTGCCTGTTCTACTTGTGGTGCTCCATCCAAGTGGTAGGAGATTCCAAAACATCGGATTATCACCATCCGCCCAGGATAACCTACATCAATAATATCAGAAGAACTATCCAGGGCCTTACCTACTCCTGCCCAACTACAAGAACCGAAGGCCATATTTTTTTATTATATTTAAATTTTAAGTAAAATCCTCAAAAAATCATTCTTATTTTTCCTAGTCGTTTCTTTATTTATTTTTCCATTAGTTTCATTTGTTCAGATGGAAGGCGTTCCACTGACAGGCATAGTTCTAGCTGCTCAGTCAAATTATGTTCCAAATAGGGAAATCAGATCAAACAAAAATGATCCTAAATGGATGAACAATAGATTAAAATATCTGATTAGTCAAAAGAGAGGCATATATAGGCAAATCAAAAGGAGAGGGGCAATTAAGAAATCGATATATTCAGTTAGAGAGAGAAATAAAAAAGGGAATTAGAAAAGCAAAAAGAGATTGAGGTTAAAGTTGCAAGAGAATCGAAGACTAACCCAAAAGGATTCTTTCAGGTATACAGAAGTAAGATCAGGGACAAGATGGGCCCCACTCAAAATTTTCCTGGGGTCACTTACTGACAGTGATAAGGAAAGTTTTAAGAATTTTTAACTGCTTCCTCTCAGCTTTTACACAGGAGGATACCAGCGATATTCCAGTAATGAAAAATTTTATGTAAACAGGACGATAATAAACTGTGCACGATTAGGGTCACAAGTGACATGGCCTTAGGCAAATAGATAAATTAAAACCTAACAAATCCCCAGGCCCTGATGAACTGTATGAAAGGGGTTCTAAAGGAATGTAAAGAGGAGCTTACCCACACCTTTGGCTAATCTTTTCAACTTTATCACTACAAACTGGCATGGTGCCAGATAAGTGGAAAATGGCAAATGTGATACCTATTTTCAAAACAGGTGACAGGTCCTTAGCTTCGAACTATAGACCAATAAGCCTAACCCCCATAGTGGGAAAATTTAGGGAAAATTAATAATTGCCGAGGCAGTTCGTAGCCACCTTGAAAAGCATAAATTAATCAACGAATCTCAGCATGGTTTTACAAAGGGGCGTTCCTGCCTTAACGAATTTATTAACTTTTTTCACTAAGGTATTTGAGGAGGTAGATCATGGTAATTTATTTATTTAGAAATTTTAGCATACAAACAGAGGTACAAAAAATACAGGTAAGAGCAGCATGCCGAAGCCACTTATATGCATAGCATTACGGGCTGGCTTAAAATTAACTTAAGATTAACTAAGCAATGATGAAATCAGTGATAAGACATTATTGTAAACAGATAACTATAAAATACAAATGAGTATTACAAAGACAGGTCCTATGGTTGCATGCATTGCTGTTCATTCAGTAGAATGGAGTATTCTGTTAGGTAGTGTATTTAAAAAAACAAAGTTAGGTTTAAACATTTGTGTGATAAAATTTGTGGTAACTTTTAGGATATACAATTTATAGGGTTTTCAGTTATTCAGTATTTATTTGGTTTTGAGTGAGTAAGTGAACTTGGAGAAGAGACTGAATTTAAAACGGTAGTGTTTCTTTTAATTTACAGGAAATGAATTCCAGATTTTAGGGCCTTTTAGGTGCATTGAGTTTTTTGCATAGCGTGAGATGGACACGAGGAACATCAAAGAGTGATCTGTGCCTTGTGTTATGGTCATTGTTCTGTTGAGCTTGGCAAGGAGATGTTTGAGGGGAGGGTTAATATCAGAGTTAAGTGTTCAATGTATGTAATAAGTGCAATAATAAGTATGGATGTTTTGTATGGTGATAGGTTGAGTGTTAAATATTGGTGGAGTGTGCTGCCTGTAGTGAGAATTTATCATTCTAACTGCAGCCTTTTGTTGGGTAATTGTGGTCCCGAGATGGTTAATTGTTGTTTAGCCCCATGCACAAATTCCATAGGTGAGATAGGGGGAAATAAGAGAGTGATATAGGGCCAGGAGGGCTGACTGTGGAACATAGTACCGTATCTTCGTAGTATGCCCACAGTCTTGGAAATTTTCTTAGAAATTTGTTGTATATGTGTATGAAATTTGATCAATTATCAAGGTGGATTCCTAAGAATTTTCCCTCTGTTAGCTTTTTGATAGGTGATCCTTATCGTTTATGTTAAGAGGTACATCTGTAAACCCCTGGGTACCAAACTGAATGAAGTAGGTTTTGTCAATGTTTAGTGTAAGTTTTTTTAGTCCTCATCCCGGTAGATATTTTCTGTAGTTCGTGTTTACAGTATTGGCTAGCGTTGGACTGGGCTCGGGTGAGAGAAGACGTATGTGGTGTCATCTGCAAAAGTGTGGGTTTGAGTAATTGCGAAGCATTTGGTAGGGCATTTTTGTATAGGAGAAAGAGAAGAGGGCCCCAAAGGAAAACTTCCCTGTTTGGGGCACCAACGTAATTGGTTGTGCGGAAGAGCTTGCCCCATTTGCGTACACATATTGGCTTCTGTTGCTGAGGGAAGACTTGAGGTATTTGAGGGAGTGCCCTCCTATACCATAGTTTTGACAATTTTACGTGGGCAAGTCATGGTCAACGTATCAAAAGCTTTACGTAAGTCAATGAAGATCCCCCGTTGGGGCTTCTTTTTTCTCTATTGCAGTGTATATATTTCTAGCATGTGTATAATAGCATCATCAGTATTTTTATTAGGCCTGAATCCAAATTGGCAGGGTTTTAGAATGTTTTTGGAGATGAGGTAGGAGTGGATTCGTTTTTGAATTAATTTTTCGAAGATTTTTGAGAGGGTGTAAATTGGATATTGGCCTATAGTTATTCAACCTGTTTGGTCTCCTCCTTTATAGATCGGGTGACCCTTGCTATTTGAGAACTGTAAGGAAGGTGGAGGATTCAATGGATTTGTTAAAGAGTGTTGCAATGATTGGTGATAGTACTTGTGACGCTTTTTTGTATATAAAGGGTGGAAGGAATTTAAATCTCCTGCCTTGTTTTTCAGTGCGTTGATAATAAGGGAGACTTCGTATGGGTTAGTCGGAGCTAGGAACAGTGTGTTCGGGTAGTTGCCAATGAGGTAGTCATTTGGTGGGGTATCTGAGCTTGGGATATTATTGGAAGGTTTTGACCTACATGGAAAAAAATATTGAGTCTGTTTGCGTTTCTTTTGTTGGGATTTTGGGGTTCATTGATTTTGCAAATTTTTTTTGTATGTCGTATATTTTTTTTGTTCCCAAAATTTCGATGGGTCTTCCAGGTTTTTTTTTATATAAACCCGAAATTTGGATTTTCTTTTCCATAAACAATTTTTTTCCCCTTTCTTTCAGCTGGTTAGGTTTGACGATAACTTTTGTTTGGCTCTGGTTATGTGCCCCATTCGTAGTGTTTTTCATAGGGGTTTTTTTGTTTTTATGGATTTGAAAATGGGGGTGTTACCCGGGACTTTCATTCTTAGCTGTCATCTTTTTAGTTTTTTTAGGGCAGTGCTTGTTATAAGGTATTGGGCTTTTTATAAAATTAAAAATTATTCGTCAATACTGTAAAATTTTCTATCATGTCCCGTCAATTTTTGTTATGCGTTGTAAAGTTTTTGGGCCTCATTGTAAGTCTGGGGGTTTTAGTAGTGTTTTGGGGATTTTCCCAAAATTATAGGAAGTGGGTAGGGTTTTTGGGGGTTTTATCTGTAATTTATCTTTTTTTAAGGGGGATAGGGTGTTGGTCCAGTGTGGTAAAGTGGGGGAAACACAGTCTCTGTAACTTTTGTGGGTTTTTTGTTACTTTGGTAGCAACAGAGTTACTCATTGTGTTTGTGAATTCGTACGGGGGGTCCGGGTTTTGCGGGAATTTTTAATTGAATCACCTGAGAGTAGAAAGTGATCTTTGTTCATGCGTGCATCAGTTATCATACTTCCCCGGTTTTTACTAAATTCTAATGTTGATTGTGGAATTTGTAGATGTTTACACTGAGGTTTTTGTAGGATTTTGATTTTAATTTTGCTATTATAATTTCCCCATGTTCCCCTTGTGCAAGTATTAGTGTACATTTTTAGTTGGCTGAGTAGTAATGGCTGTGCCCCCCCTTGTTGGGCGGCCTCAGTTGGTTTTTGGCTGTGTAACCAGGAATGGATAGACACGGTTACGGGCTTTGCTGGGTTTCATTTAGTGTAAAAGGACTATTGGCAGAAAGGAATTTGTAATGCAGGAGGTATCATAATGCTTGTTAAAAAGATGAAATTGTAAAAAAGAATTATGTTGTTGGTCGAATAGATATTGTGTTTTGGATTTCAGTAAGGCTTTTACCAGAGTCCCACACAGAGACTATTGAGGAAAATTAAAAGCACAGGGAATGAGGAAAAATTTTTTTTTTTTTTTGATAGGGGCAGGGTTAAAAATAGGCCGAGATTTGCATAAATGGGGAAAATCAGATGGGAAGCGTCACGGCGGTGTTCCACGGGGGTCGTGTTGGGCCCCCTGTGTTCACAATTACATAAACGAATGATGAGGCATAAAGAGCGACTCGGCAATTTTTGCCGTTTACCCCAAAAATACCCCATCAAATTTCATTCTGACGAGGACATTAGAGCACTCCAGAAAGATTTGAATAATGAGCAGTGGTCGGAAAAATTTGCGATCAGTTTAATTAGACAAATGAAAAGTTTCTAAATGTTGGAAAGGACAATAACCATGCCACATATAAACAAAGGAGATCTAATATTACAGATGCGAAAAAGTTTTTGGAGTTGGGTTTAGCAGTAATCTAAAACCAAGACAAAGTGCATAATGTTCGAAAAAAGCTAATAAAACCCTTGGGCTTCTATCAAGAAGATAAATAATAGGAGTCCCCATTGTTCTTCAAACCCATACATTCTTGTTGGCTCATTTAGATTATGCGCACTTTTGTTTTACCGTATTTCAGAATGGATATAAATTCTCTGGAAAATGTACAAAGGGGTGACAAATTTATCCCATGATCAAAACCTTCCCCATGAGGATAGACTAAGGGCCCGAAACTGCACTCTCTAGAAAGACATAGAATTAGGGGGGATATGATTTAGGGGTATAAAAGGAAGACAGGAAAAAATAAAGGGGATGTAAATAGTGTGCTGAAAATATCTAGCCTAGACAGGACTCGCAGCAATGGTTTAAGTTGGAAAAATTCAGATTCAGGAAGGATATAGGAAAGTACGGTTTGGTAATAGAGTTGTGGATGAGGGGAACAACTCCCGAGTACCGTTATAGAGGCCAGAACGTTGTGTAGCTTTAAAAATAGGTTGGATAAATACATGAGTAGATGTGGGTGGGTGTGAGTTAGACCTGATAGCTTGTGCTACCAGGTCGGTTGCCGTGTTCCTCCCTTAAGTCAATGTGACCTGACCTGACTAGGTTGGGTGCATTGGCTTAAGCCGGTAGGAGACTTGGACCTGTCTCGCATGGGCCAGTAGGCCTTCTGCAGTGTTCCTTCGTTCTTATGTTCTTAGGTTCTGTCCCGTTCTCCCCGCTCACCCCACCGGAGTTCCAACAGAAGAGCCTGAACTTCTCTTCTCAATATCTGTCCCACGATCGCCTTTGCTGCTGGGTTAAGCCCTGGCTCTATTTCTACGACTAAGAACACTCCTCTCCAGCACAATTCTTCGTCTGTCCCGTCTTCCCCACTCATCCCATTTGGGATCTTACGTGAACTATCGTTCGGTCGTTCGTGCTTTTTGTTAGTGTGACCTTATAAATGGTCAAAGTCGGACTGAAACGTCGTCGTAAGCTCCTCTCTCCTGTGTGTGGGTTATTTGTGTATTGCTCCAGTCACAGTATTGTTTACCTGTAGTTTACCTGGAGAGAGTTCCGGGGGTCAACGCCCCCGCGGCCCGGTCTGTGACCAGGCCTTCTGGTGGATCAGAGCCTGATCAACAAGGCTGTTACTGCTGGCTGCATGCAAACCAACGTACGAGCCACAGCCCAGCTGGTCAGGAACCGACTTTAGGTGCTTGTCCAGTGCCAGCTTGAAGACTGCCAGGGGTCTGTTGGTAATCCCCCTTATGTATGCTGGGAGGCAGTTGAACAGTCTCGGGCCCCTGACACTTATTTGCATGGTCTCTTACGTGCTAAATGACACCCCTGCTTTTCATTGGGGGATGTTGCATCGTCTGCCAAGTTTTGCTTCGTAGTGATGATTTTCGTGTGCAAGTTCGGTACTTATTCCTCTAGGATTTTCCAGGTGTATATAATCATGTAAACTCTCCCGTCTGCATTCCAGGGAATACAGGTTTAGGGAAACCCCAAGTGCTGCCCGTAATTGAGGTTTTTAAACTCCGTATGCGCGCTGTGAAGGTTCTCTGTACATTTTCTAGGTCAGCAATTTCACCTTTCCTTGAAAGGTGCTGTTAGTGTGCAGCAATATTCCAGCCTAGATAGAACAAATGACCTAAGAGTGTCATCATGGGCTTTGCCTCTCTAGTTTTTTAAGGTTTTCATTATCCATCCTGTCATTTTTCTAGCAGATGCGATTGATAATGTTATGGTCCTTGAAGGTGAGATCCTCCAACATGATCACTCCCAGGTCTTTGACGTTGGTGTTTCGCTCTTTTTGTTTTTAAAAATTTGTTTTGAAACTCTGATGAAGATTTAATTTCCTCGTGTTTACCATATCTGAGTAATTAAAAATTTTCATCGTTGAACTCATATTGTTTTCGCACCCCACGAAATTTTTGGGTTTTTTGCCGCCGGGAGCCTTGCATTTTCTCCCAATGGAAGACACGGGTCATCCCCAGACTCGGGTGTCATTTTTTTTGAAAAGGGAAGCCCCGGTGCTGGGTGACATCCTTGTTTGTCAAAAAAGGGGATGGGGGACAAGATGGGAGCGAGTACTGTCCCTTGTGGAACAGAGTTTTTCCCACCGTAGTCCCTGGGGACTTTACCTGTTGACGACTATCTCGTGTTCTGTAGTGAAAAAATTATAGACCCAAACGAAAAATTTTTCCCCTGTTTTTCCTTTACACGAATTTTGTGCGCAAATTACGCCATGGCCCCACTTGTCGAAGGATTTTGCAAAGTCTGTATATATTACATCGGGCATTTTTTTTGTCTTCAATTTCATCTGGGGAACCTTGTCTTTAGTAAACCCAATGTTGAGACAAAAGGACGACCTTTTTCTAAACCCTTTTTCCCCTGGGTTTGTAACGGGATGGGTTTCTAGATGGGGGGTGATCGCTTCTTGGCCCCTTTTCAAAGATTTTTATGATATGGGATGTTAGTGCTATGGGTCTGTAGTTTTTTTGCTGTTGTTTTTGGGCCCCCTTTGTGGGGGGGAAAAAAAATTTTTTCCCCCCTTTTTGTTTTTAGAAAATTGGGGGACAACCCCCATGCCCTGTCCCTCTCCCATGGGAAATGGAAAAGGCTCGTGTAGTGGCTTCTTCCCAGTTCTTGTAAAACACGGAGTTCCATGAGCCCGGCCCCGGGGGCCCAGAGTGCAGGGGCACTGTCATTTATCGCCTGTTCGAAGTCATTTGGGGTCGGATAACATCGTGGTTTGGTTTTAAACCCAAATTTCTTGGCTCTCTCAAAAAAAAAATTCTTTTTTGATCTTCGACTCTCGTCGGGTTTTTAGGGGGCTTGCTAAAAACTGAGTCATTTTGGGGAAATTTGGAGAGCCCATTTCCTTTTTCCTTGCGGTCATCTGGTAAGCCCCTTTTTTTTAAGTAGGGGCCCATATGGGTTGTTCTCGACTTTAATTTGGCATAGGAAAAAGAAATATTTTGGGGTTTTCTTTCGTTTTCATTTATGGTTTTTAGCCTTCCCGAAAATTCCGATCCTATAAGATTCCTTTAGCTTAAGTTCGTGTTTTTGCTATTTTTTCTGACCAGTATCCCCCCTACGCATTTCAGATATATTGCCCTTTTAGCCGCTCTGTTTTCTTTTCCGTCGCCTGAAAAGGGAGCGCCTTTCTTTTTTCAAATTTTACTTCCCCTCCCTCCCCCCTTTTTTCAGGGGAATAACCTTTGCATACATCAGTGCCCCCAAATTTAATCTTTTTGGGAAATAATTTGGGGGGTCTGTGTTGCTTAATATATTTTCCCCCATTTTTTTCATTTAGGATTTTGGTTTTTTTGGGCCCCCATTTTAATTTTTTTGTTTTTGGGGGTTGAATTTGGTAAATTTCCCTCCCTCGGGGCTAATCCATTATGTCGGCCCTGGGGCCCACGCATACATGTCTAAACCCCAAAATAATTTTGTTATCGAGTATATTGTTTTTGAATGGTGAAAATTTCTTATCAGTTTAAAAATTTTTAGTAAAGTTTGGTCAATTTGAATTTCCAGTCTAGTAGGCTCTATTATTTGGAATAAACCCCCGGAATTTTGGGGGGGCAAAATTTTTTTAAAAAGCTTTGTGAAGTGTGGGTTTTTATCAGAGCTGGGCCCCCTGGGGTTATTCGCAACAATAAAATTTGGGTATATCCTACGTTTTAGGTGCCTTAATTGAAATCCCTCAGGGGTAAGATGTTGGGTGCAGGAGCTGGAAGATTTTATAGACCCGTGGGCAAATTTTTAAAAAACTGTTCCTGGAAAATGCTGGGATGGTTTCATCGGAGGGTTGAAAACTTCCACAATACTTTGGGTTTTGGGTTTTCGGGAAAAAAACCCTTTTCTGCTAAAAAATTCCAACATCATTGAGGTTTTTAAGAGTTCTGTGCAAACAAGTGACTTGCAATTCCGGCCAAACCCCCCCCCCCCCCCCGGGCCCGTTCACCCTTCCCCATCGGGAAAAAGGTTGGGAAACCCGGGATCCAAAATTTTTGTTGTCCAAAATGATCCCTTTTTGTGGGTTCAGTAAAACCGCGAAAAATTGCCTTTGGGCCCTGCAAGCAGTCCACGAATGAAAGGATTTTTGGGTTTTTTTGTTGCTGGCTTTTAACCCCCTTTTATTTGCAAAAAAGAATTTTCAACGGATGTGGTTTGTTGTTTCTGGGGGGGGGGGTTTTTTTTTCCGGGATTTGTACTGGATTTTGTTGGGTTTTTGGGGGCGGGGGGCCATCGTTGTGGTTCCACTCCAGGAAAAATGGATTTGGTGTACGATTTCTGGGCCCTTTCCCGCCCGTTTATTTTTCCTTCCCGGACTAAAAAAACCCCTCCCTCTTTGGGGGCTGTGGTAAACCCGGTTTTCCCAAAGGGTGGATGTTTTTTTAACTTTTTGTCCCCCTTTTGATGGTAGCCCGGAATTTAAGTTATACACAGTCTTTCCCGTCGGAGGTACACATTTCAGGGGTTTAAAAAACCCTCCCGGAAGGGAGTTTGGCATTTTCCCCGTTGTCAAAAGGGCAGGCATTTTTTTAGGGTGGGCATAGTTGGCCCCGTTTCCCTTTTGTTTTTTTAAGATTTCCCCGCCAGCAGATTTCCAATGCAAAAGTATGTGCCCCGGCTTGGTTCCCCTTTCCATTTGGGGGCTGTGACTTTTTGTTTTTTATTTTTTATCCATTTTAAAACCATTTCATTTTTTTACCAATTCTTGTGGAGTAAAGCCTTTTTGGGCCAGGAGGCTTACCAAATATGGTAAAACATTAGTAAAACATCCATAATGACCGTTTTGAATTTTTTTTTCCCAAATTCCCTTTTGGGAAAATAGGCTTATTTTTCTGCTTTTCTTCATTTTTGGTTAGAGTCTGAGTTAAATATCCAAATTAGGTTCTACTTAAAAAAAAAATGCAACATGAAACAACAGTTATTAAAAGTTAGTCTTTAAAAACATCTGAAAATTTAAACCCCCTTATTTTGTTTCCAACTTCATTTTTCCTCATAGGATAATTGAAAATTGGGCAAACCCTTTATTTCTTTGAACCATTAAAAATTACCGAATATTCAGTAGAACCAAAACCCTTTAAAACCCGGCATTCTTTTTTCAGATCATTGAAAAATATCATGCCTCATGGGAAAGTTAAATTCGAAGAGGCATAGTAAAGTCAAAAAGGAAGGAAAAAAAAGAAAAAGTTCAGCTTAAATTTTCCTGGAGTTTTTCCCGGAAAAAGTTCCCGGGGGGAACGCCCCCGCGGCCCGGTCTGTTTACCAGGCCTCCCGGTGGATCAGAGCCTGATCAACCCGGTGTTTTCTGCTTTGGGTGCACGCAATCCAACGTACAGCCACAGCCCGGGGGTGAAACCGGAACGTTTAGGTGCTTGTCCCGTGCCAGCTTGAAAACGCCCGGGGTCTGTTGGTAAACCCCCCTTTTTTGGCTGGGGGGCGTTGAACAGCCCCGGGCCCCGACATTTTGTATGGCTCTTAAAAGTGCTAGTGACACCCCTGCTTTTTTCATTGGGGGGATGGTGCATCGTCTGCCAAGTCTTTTGCTGAGTCTATGGTTCAGTATCTCAAGAAACCCGACAATGACCTGAGTTCATCAAATGATTTTAGTCATGATCTTACTGATAACGCTGATGTCGATTCTGACTCTGACAATGGTAATATAAGTGAGAGGAATGAAGGGAATGAGAGTCTGCAAGAGTTAGCATCGATATGTGACGTTTCTTCTTGGAAAGTTCCAGTTCCAGACTATTTCAGGATTGAAATCATTAAAAGAGGAAGTTATGTTTATCAGAACAAGGATGGCCCTTTTCGTGTTACAAAGGGAAAAAATGCAATAAGCAATGAGCGTCAGCTTTCTAAAGAATGGTTCTACAAACAGATGCAGAATGGTGAGTTTCGCGATCATGGATGGTGTACTCGCCATTCATTGGGAAATTATACTGTTATTGCTGTAGATTGTTTACCTCTAGTGTTACAAGTATAACATCAAAGTTTGTGACTGGGTTTCAAATATGGTGGAAGCTGAACCCAACAGCACACAATCAGGAAACTTCTGATGAACACCAACGTTGCCTCCAGAATTGGAAAACCATGACAACCGGTTTAAGGGTGAACAAAACCATAGATGCAGAAATAATTGTTTCAATGGAAATCCAGAAGAAAAGGAGGAAGGAAATATTGTACAGGTTGCTCGAGATTACACTGTTTCTGGCTAAACAGAACTTAGCATTTCGCAGCCACAGGGAGGATGAATTCTCATCAAACAGAGGAAACTTTCTTGAGATGGTTGAATTAATAGCTAAGTATGATCCTGTGCTAAGAGAGCACCTAATGAGACTGAAGTGCAGCTCAAGTGAACACAGGTCATCAGTTTCGTATCTGCCAAAGTGTTTTGGCAAATTGAGTCAAAGAGAAACTTGTTACTGATATCAAGAGAGCTGTATACTACAGTGTTATGTTTGACAGTACACCAGATGTCTCACATTGACCAAATGTCAGAAGTTATCAGGTACATGCAAATTGAGGATGGAAGAGTTCAAGTGAAGGAAGTTTTTCTTTTTTTTTTCCTTTGAAGGGCAAAAAAGCTGCTGATATCAGTTCTGATATCCTGAAAAAGCTGGAAAGTGATGGACTGGACTTCATGCTGTGCCGTACTCAGGGATATAACAATGCTGCCACCATGGCCGGGGTCCATGGAGGAGTACAAGCCATTCTTAAAGAAAAGAACAAGAAGGCAATTTTCAGTGGTTGTGTGGACCATTCATTGAACTTGTGTGGTCAACACTCTTTTGCCGAGAATTCATCATATGTAAAATTTTTTGGCAGTCTTGAGTCAGCGTATACATTCTTTGCCTCCTCCACCCATCATCAACAACACCCATTATCAACAACAAGATCGAGTTCTCATTACAATGCAGTGAAACCAGAAGCAGAATATTTCTAGAAATTTGTGGCAACGATTGAAACTCTTTGCGATCCATGGGAAAATTTGGATACAAGAGGAGCAGCACAAGGTCTTCTCCCTGCTGTGTGTTATTTCACATTTCTGTGTTATCTGTATTTCTGGTGTGACATACTTCGGGAGGTTCAGCTTGCACAGCAGTACTTGCAGACTAAGGATTTAACTCTTGACAAAGTGAAGCTAGAGGTACTGCGATTATTTTTGAGTGAAGGGCGAGATCGCATAGTGGAAAATTCAATACAAGAGGCACTTTTGAAATGTGAGAAGTATGGATTTCCAACAGAGAGAAGATCAGGTTAAAGAAAAGGATGGCAGGGGAGCAGGCAAGAGATTCTGGACTCACTCTACAGGAAGAAAACAAGAGGGCGATGTTTGAGTGCATTGATCGTTTTCATAATGAACTCTAGATACGATCAAAAGCAATCAAGGACGTGGCAGCCATGTTTGTCGTCATTCAAACAAAGAATCTTGTACAAGCTACTGAAGGAGAATTGGAGGTGATGGCTTCAAGACTCAGTCTTCTATAATGAAATATGCAAGAATGAGCTCATGCTTGAAATATCAAGACTAAGGAGGCACCTGCAAGCTGCTGTTGTTGATCTTGAAAAAATAAGCACTGGACTGCACATGATGTACTAACATTCATAGTTGAATGGGATTTCATTGAATCTCTTCCAACTCTGACACTCTGCCTGAGGTTGTTCCTTACTGTATGTGTTTCTGTGGCTTCTTGTGAAAGGAGTTTCTCCAAGTTGAAGCTGATTAAAAGCTATTTACGGTCCACAATGAGTCAATCCAGAATCTCTGACATAGCAATGTTATACGCAGAAAATGGATCAGTTGACAGCATTGATTTTGATTAGGTGATAGATGATTTTGCAGGATTGAAGGCAAGGAAATGTATGATCTGATTCACTGAGATGTTACATGTACTCGAGGTCAGATCGGAACTAGTGTTTCTCTGATATTGCAATGTTTTTCTTCATTTTTCAATTTTTTTCTTTTGGCATTGTTGAAAAATAATAAATGTAGGATGTGTTAGCTGTACTTAAAGTGATATTTGAGTTTGTTTCCTCAATATTACTACGATTATTTATTTTATCAATAATAAAGTTGAGAAGTATTCTCCTGTTCAGTTTATGGCCCTTAAACGTTCTCATTGTTAAACATTTGTCACTGGTCATGCAGTAGTGACGGGACTGAGTTTACTCCCCCCATCCCCCCGCCCTTGGATTTCATGGGGGTGACAGCAAAGATGCCGCCCCGGGTGACACCAACCCTAGCAACGCCTCTGTAACTTCCACGACTGTGAGAAGATCTACCGGGAGTTCATTACCTTTGTAACTAGTTCAGCTATCATAACTTTGGGGTCCAGTCCCTGGACCCATTATGTGCCTCTGTAATCTTTTGACTTCTGCCCACAAGATGGGTATGGGGTGCATAATAAACATATTAAATTTAACTTAAACTGCTCCAATTTCTTTATGAGAGCCATCACTCTGAATGATAACAGCAGCACTACCAGCTGCACCAGTGGACTGGTGAACAGAACCATCAACGGAAATAATTTGTGAGTGTTCTGTGTGATTGTTATCAATACAGCTTAAGGCATCGTGTTTGGCTTCAAGACGAAGCTTTGGTTGTCATTTAAGAAGAGTTTTGGGGGAAAATGGAGGAAAGGTAGTTTGGAATGGGGTAATATCCCATGGAGCAGGGAAGTGTCTATGTTGCCTAACTTGACAGAGATCATGTAGCTGGTTCATGCGGAGGTCGGTTCCAGTTTCTTCGACCCATCTGGAAGGATGTTCACCAGTGCTGAGGAAAGTTTGGAGGGCTTCTGTGCAGGGGTTTGAATGGGATAACCTAAGCATATTGACCCCAATAAGGATATTTCTTTCAGTAACACGATCTCTGATGCTTGGAATATTAAGTTCTTTCCGCAAATTTAAAATTTTGGCAGTACGAGGGCATCCTAGGATGATCCTCATTGCTTCGTTCTGCAGTTTTTCCAGCCCTCGAAGCTTCCACTCAGACACGAGTGCAAGTAGTGGTGCCGCATAATCAACCAATGATCTAATATAAGCAAGATACATCATTTTCACAATTTTAACATTAGCACCACACCTTGGATGAAAACATGCCACAACTCTAAGTACTCTCAGGCTTTCTTTGTAATGGCGACAAATTCTCGTTACAACAGGTCCAAGTAGTGGAACCTCAAAGCCTAGATACCTGTATCTGCTTACATATTCTAGAAGAGACCCATCATGCAATTGGATCTGGCAAACTGTGCCTCTCTGTCTAGGAGAACGCCTGTTGAGTATCTTTGTTTTATCAGTAGAGATTATCAACCCCAGGTCTTGACACGAGGCTAGTACATGATTAAGAATGTTTTGGGTGTGGAAAAAGACACTTATGTACAGTTCAGGACATTTATTAAAGGAAACGTTTCGCCACGAGTGGCTTCTTCAGTCCTAATACAGAGAAAACTAAGAAAACACACATATATATAGTGGTGGGAGTCAGGTGAGGTGAAGCGTGGGTAGAGGTGGTGGTAGTAGTAGTAGTAGTAATGGAACTAAGGAGGTGAGGTTAGAGAGGGACCTGCTGGCATCAAGTAACACCAGTTCCCAGGATGGGTAATATCCTCTTGCTTAGAAATTTTGAAATACTGAATTTACCGGATTTTGCTTTATAGTGTTACTGACAGAAATTAGTGCAGCTTCAATGCATTTTCTCCGTCTTAAGTCGTCTTCTTTAAAACTAGTTTAGCTTCATTGAATTTCATGAGGTGTCCAACATGTCTCTATTTTGAACACATGCGTTTTTGCGGTCATCATTTCTGCAAGCATTTTTGTGTTCTGCTTTTCTAATGTCCAGAGTTCTGGCTGTTTCCCCTACATATACTTTTGTCACACCCCCCACATGGTATAGTGTAGTTTCCCTGCACTTGTGCCAGAATCATGCTTGGGTTTTTGTATCAGGTTCCTAATAGTAGTTGAAGAGCGGGTAGATATTTTACCCATTTTTTCTGTCAAACATTTTTGAAACATTAGTGGCAACGTTGCTGACCGGTAAAACGATGTAATTTGGAGGCTTTTCTTCAATTTGGAGGTGTTGGTCTTGCTGAGGAAAACGTGTTGCACGTTTCCTGCAGTCACGTATGAAGTGTGGGGGAAAGTGTAGTGAACTAAAAGAGTTGGTGATGTATGTACATTCTTCTTCGAGGAACTGCGGACTGGAAATTCTGTAGGCTCTCAGAAAAAAGCCAATAACTACCCTCATTTAGTTCTTGTGTCATGGTGAGAAAAGGGAAATGTAGAAGATCATTCTTGTAGGTAGGCTTCCGGTAAAACTTTAAAAGAAAGTTTGCTTTCCCCTGTGCGTAAGAGAACGTCGAGAAAAGGTAACTGGTGTCCTTCTCCTCCTCTAGAGTAAATTTAATAGTAGGTTCCAGATTGTTGATGGTGTTGAGGATGCCGGTACGTCAAGTTTTTGGGTACAAGCCCAAAAATATCATCTACGTACCGCATCAAGTAACTGAACGAGGATGTTATTGAGGATCCTTCTTGATTCCAGGTCCTCCATAAAATAAATTGGCAAGAACTGCACTAAGGGGGGATCCCATGGCTAGTCCGAAGATTTGTTTGTACTTCTTGTCCTCGAACCTAAAACAGTTATAACGAACACAAAGTTCGACAAGGCTCACAAAATCTTGGCGGGGTACAGGTAACTCTGTTCATCTTTAATCACCCTCCCGAAGAAGATCAATGGTTTGATCAACTGGGACATTGGTGAAAAAGCAGTCACGTCAAAACTTGCAAGTTTCTTATCACTCATTCGAGATCCCTGATAGGGTTAAGGAGGTCACCCGAATGCTTTAGATGAGCCTGATGATTGTACCCAGGACTTTGACAAATTTTTCGCCAAAACTCCTGCTAGACTGTGAGGGGCGCTCCCGATACCAGATGTAAGGGGTCTCATAGGAAACATTTGGTTTGTGGGTCTTTGGTAAACCAAAGTCTAGCTGACTTGGGGTTGGTAGGGATGAGGCGCAAGAGTTTTTTTACCTTCTCTGATTTCCTGAGTATACTGGGGGTCTTACTGAGAAAGAATCTGTTTCTTTCCTCCATGCATGTTCGGGGATGGAAACGTATGTGTTGGCGTCGTTCAAATAAATCTTGTATCTTACTAACGTAGTCTGTACTGTTGAGGATGACCACTCCTCCTCCTTTGTCCGCTGTGGTGATGAGAATATCATTATTGGAAGCTAAGTGTTTGAGTGCCTGGATGTAGCGACGAGGAATGACTGGACGACTAGGTTCAGAAACTGCAGCTGCAATAAGTCCTTGTATGAAACCTTTGTTAAACTCAGAGTCACCGAAGAAATGGTTTTTGATCACTGTGTCTAACTCGCATTTAGGCTTCCGTATGCCAGTAGCAAACTTGAGACCTAAGCTGAGTGCTTCGGATTCTGTATCACTGAGAACATAAGAAGAAAGGTTATTGATGATGTCAGCTCTACCAATATCTTTCCATTTGCTGTGTTGACAGAGAGAGGCAAGTTTTCTTGAACACATCCTAAGCAAAGTTACCACCGCCAACCTACAGCAGAAACTACGGCTCTCAAGAAAACTTGCCTCTCTCTGTCAACACAGCAAATGGAAAGATATTGGTAGAGCTGACATCATCAATAACCTTTCTTCTTATGTTCTCAGTGATACAGAATCCGAAGCACTCAGCTTAGGTCTCAAGTTTGCTACTGGCATACGGAAGCCTAAATGCGAGTTAGACACAGTGATCAAAAACCATTTCTTCGGTGACTCTGATTTTTAACAAAGGTTTCATACAAGGACTTTTTGGGCAGCTGCAGTTTCTAAACCCTAGTCGTCCAGTCATTCCTCGTCGCTACATCCAGGCACTCAACACTTAGCTTCCCCAAAAATGATATTCTCATCACCACAGCGGACAAAGGAGGAGGAGTGGTCATCCTCAACAGTACAGACTACGTTAGTAAGATACAAGATTTATTGAACGACGCCAACACAACGTTTCCATCCCCCAACATGCATGGAGGAAAGAAAAAAGATTCTTTCTCATAAGACCGCAGTATACTCAGGAAATCAGAAGAAGTAAAAAGCTCTTGCGCCTCATCCCTACCAACCCCAAGTCAGCTAGACTTTAGGTTTACCAAAGACCCCCAAACCAAATGTGCCTATGAACCCATTACATCTGGTATCGGCGCGCCCCTCACAGTCTAGCAGGAGTTTTGGCGAAATATTTGTCAAAGCTCCTGGGTAAATCAGTCAGGCTCATCTAAAGCATTCGGGTGACCTCCTTAACCGTATCAGGGATCTCGACATGAGTGATTTAAAAGCTTGCAAGTTTTGACGTGACTGCCTTATTCACCAATGTCCCAGTTGATCAAAACCATTGATCTTCTTCGCAGGGGGATTTAAAAATGATACAGAGTTACCTGTACCCCGCCAAGATTTTGTGAGCCTTGTCGAACTTTGTGTTCGTTAACTGTTTTAGGTTCGAGGACCAAGAAGTACAAACAACTCTTCGGACAAACCATGGGATCCCCCCTTAGTGCAGTTCTTGCCAATTTATATAGGAGGACCTGGAATCAAGAAGGATCCTCAATAACATCCCTCGTTCAGTTACTTGGGTGCGGTACGTAGATGATATTTTGGTCATTGTACCCAAAAATCTTGACGTACAGGGCATCCTCAACACCATCAACAACTGGAACCTACTATTAAATTTACTCTAGAGGAGGAGAAGGACAACCAGTTACCTTTTCTCGACGTTCTCTTACGCACAGGGGAAAGCAAACTTTCTTTTTAAAGTCTACCGGAAGCCTACCTACAAGAATGATCTTCTACATTTCTTCTCTCACCATGACACAAGAACTAAAAGAGGGGTAGTTATTGGGTTCTTCTGAGAAGCCTACAGAAATTTTCCCGTCCGCAGTTCCTCGAAGAAGAATGTACATACATCACCAACTCTTTTAGTTCACTACACTTCCCCTACACTTCATACGTGAACTGCAGGA
Organism: Cherax quadricarinatus; assembly: GCF_026875155.1. NCBI lineage: Eukaryota > Metazoa > Arthropoda > Malacostraca > Decapoda > Parastacidae > Cherax > Cherax quadricarinatus. Next base: position 51,202,106 of record NC_069410.1, on the reverse strand, counting down.
AACGTGCAACACGTATCTCAGCAAGACCAACACCTACCAAATTGAAGAAAAGCCTCCAAGTTACATCGTTTTACCGGTCACAACGTTGCCACTAATGTTTCAAAAATGTTTGACAGAAAACTGGCTAAAATATCTACCAGCTCTTCAACTATATTAGGGAACCTGATACAAAAACCCCAAGCATGATTCTGGCACAAGTGCAGGAATCTACACTATACCACGTGGGGGGTGTGACAAAGTAAATGTAGGGGAAACAGCCAGAAAATCTGGACATTAGAATAGCAGAAACAAAAAATGCTTGCAGAAATGATGACCGCAAAAACGCATGTGTTCAACATAGAGACGATGTTGGACACCTCATGAAAAATTTAATGAAGCTAAACTAGTTAAATTAAAGAAGCGACTTAAGACGGAGAAAAAGCATTGAAGCTGCCCCTAATTTTTGTCATAACACTATAAAGCAAAAATCCGGTAGTTACAGTATTTCAAATTACTAAGCAAGAGGATATTACCCATCCTGGGAACTGGTGTTACTTGATGCCAGCAGGTCCCTCTCTAACCTCACCTCCTTAGTTCCATTACTACTACTACTACTACCACCACCCCCTACCCACGCTTCACCTCACCTGACTCCCACCACTATATATATGTGTGTTTTCTTAGTTTTCTCTGTATTAGGACTGAAGAAGCCACTCGTGGCGAAACGTTTCCTTTAATAAATGTCCTGAACTGTACATAAGTGTCTTTTTCCACATCTTGTCGGTATCACCATACCATTTCCTCAATGTTTTGGGTGTTAGAGAATCCGGTCGTGTGAATCATTATATCATCAGCAAAACTAATTATATAATGATGGGGCTGGCTAGGTATAGTATTAAGGCATTAATTAGAATATTGAATAGGGTGGGACTGAGCACACCTTCCTGTGGGGTTCCTAATTCAAAATCTTTAGTTACACTTCTATGTCCCTGGAACAACACAGACGACTTTCTGTTGGACAGGTAGCCTTTAATCCAGCGGAGAAGCCATCCTCCAACATCCATTCTGGCAAGTTCACTAATGATTACATGTCGGTTGGCTACATTAAAAGCGGATTTAAGGTCAAGGAAGGTAGTGTATGAGCTGGTTGTTAAGACACATAGGCAACACTTAAGCAACTTTATTCCGAAATGTTTCGCCTACACACTAGGCTTCTTCAGTCGAGTACAGAAAATAGGCAGGAGCAGTAGAGATGTGAAGACGATGTAATCAGTCCATCACACTTAAAGTCGTAGATTTGAGGTTGTCAGTCCCTCAGCCTGGAGAAGTCCTGTTCCAAAGTCTGGATCTAACTGAAGATCAAGCGACAGTGTTGAGACTTAAATACAGTCGGAAAGAGAGGTGCAGAGGAGTAGTAGTGAGATTGTAGCCACTGAGAGGTCATGTCCCTCTCAGAACAAACGGTTCTCACTTGAGGTCATGTCCCTCTCAGAACAAACGGTTTCACTTGTTTGAGAGGGAATGACTCTCAGTGGCTACAATCTCACTACTACTCCTCTGCACCTCTCTTTCCGACAGTATTTAAGTCTCAACACTGTCGCTTGATCTTCAGTTAGATCCAGACTTTGGAACAGGACTTCTCCAGGCTGAGGGACTGACAACCTCAAATCTACGACTTTAAGGGTGATGGACTGATTACATCGTCTTCACATCTCTACTGCTCCTGCCTATTTTCTGTACTCTACTGATGAAGCCTGCTGTGTAGGCGAAACGTTTCGGAATAAAGTTGCTCAAGTGTTGCCTAAGTGTCTTAACAACCATCCTGTCGGTATTGTATGCCATTTTGATATTCAGTGTATGAGCTGTCAGTGTGCAGAGTGAGAAAGGTGGTAATGCAATGATGCACACTCCTTCCATGCATGAAGCCATGCAACCGGGGAGACAAGAATTGCTTAATTCTGTGCATAAGACGATTAAGAATCATCCCTAGTAAGGGATATTAGGCGAAATGAGTTTTGTTGATTGGGCTTCGGAATGGGAATAATGAGGCTGTTGGTCCATGATTGAGGGAGCTCCCCAGTGACATAACTCGTGTTATATAATTCAAGTAAAGGATTACCTGATACTCGACGCAGCAATCTGAGTATGTTGTAAGTAATACCATCCTCACCAGGAGACATGGAGGGCACAGGGGAAGTGGGAAAACACGGGGTTTGTGTTAGAGCAGGAGAAAACCCAGTGAGAAATAATGCAGAATAGTTACAACAAGAAAGGGTCCTGATAAGTACTGGCTCTTAGGGTAGCTTGGCCTGAAACTTGAGCAGTAGGCACCTTATCAGAGGCTAGACTCTCCCCCCCCCCCCAAAAAAAAAAATATCATCCATATATTATTCAATTTAATCTCTGAGAAAGGTATGGGACCTTATATACATGGCTCAAAGGAGGGAGTAAAACATACCCAGATAAAACAGCTTACAATTTAATAAACACATATCAGAGTTAGTTTAATATGTTTATTATGCACCCCATGCCCATCCTGTGGGCGGTAGTCACCCCATACCCATCCTGTGGGCGGTAGTCAAAATATTACAAAGGTACATAATGGGTCCAGGGACTGGACCCCAAAGTTATGATAGCTGAACTAGTTACAAAGGTAATGAACTCCAGGTAGATCTGGTCACAATCATGGCAAGTTACAGAGGTAATGAATCAGCCTCACTCCTATACATGGTTACAGTCATGAACAAATTACAAAGTAATGAACCACTGATACGTCCACACCTGGTCACAATTGTAATGAGTTATAAATACAAATATTAAGTGGGTCATACACCCACACGAGTGCGCGCGCACATATACACACACGAGGGCGCAAGCACATGCACATAAGCGTACTAATATATGATCACACAAGCACGCACACACACCCCACAACACACCCCACACACACACACACACACACACACAACACACACCCCACACACACACACACCACACATGGTAATGCATTATTTACAGCTAGCAAAGTCAGGGTATTTCTCCAGAATGGTCTGTAATATACCACTGTGGATAAAGTACTTTGCCATTTCTTGAACACTTCTGAGCGAGTTGTTTCTAAATTCATTAATTTGATCACACTCCAGTGTGACAATAGTCCATCTGGCAAAGTTTACATTTCGTTTGGTCTACATCTGGTGGTGGTGATTTAACCTGCCAAAGATGAATCTGAAATTATTGGCACCAAAGGGAAAAAACAATTACTAGTAGAAAATACCTAACATTTTAGCAGAACCGGCTTACTGATATTAGAAATACCTCCCTACATAGTTCCCAAGGAGTGATGAGGTTGTAAATATTGTCTAGGAGGTGACAGTACAGAGATTAGTGTATGTTATTATGCCATTATTGAACTAATGTAGTACGAAGATTTTGGTCACTAATATAAGTCAGACTCCCTGATACACCCTGTCAACTAATAATACGAATACCACCTGGTGGTTCACACTTACACTCACTCACCCATTTGACCATAAACAGAAATATCAATCTCAATCTTAAAGTAATGAATTTTAACTAGTCATAAGTTGGCCTGTGATACTCCAATACTGAAACTATGTACTGTGCCAAAACAAAAGCATTCACATTGCTAAACTCACAAACTAGTATTTAGTCACTTAGCCATAATACCAACTTACCTCATAATTTTGTAATATTTTAAACTTAAGATTTAATCTAAGTCTGCCCTAAATGCCCAGCCATGCTAGGTGTTCTAGTGGGACACTCTGTAATTATTATTTTACTATATGTAAACCACTAAATTCTGTAAACTCAGCATTGTAATCCTTATAGAGAATAAACTTTTTGACTGTAATGTTTGCATCATGAAGGAAGTCTGCTAGTTCATTTTCATTTGTAATATAGTACACACGGCCTACATTTGTTTTTCTTACAAGAATTTGTCCATCACGTACAAAGCACTGGTGAATTTTATCATTATTCTCACGTTTCAGTTTTCTCACTCTGTACAGGAGGTTCTGTCATTTTTTGTGAGACTCATTTATGTATATATCTTTTTTTTTTTTGCTTTAATAGATGAACTTATTAATTTTTTTTTCTGTCTTGTGTGTGAAATCTGAGCATAACACTTTTTCTCCCTTGGTTCCCTAGTAACCATGATTCTTTTATTTCCGACACTGGTACATTAACATGTAGGTGGTCGCGTATGATCTGGAGAGTTGTAGCTTTGCAGTTGGTATAGTTTAATTCACTAGAAAAGAGTGGACTGTTTATCACTACTGCATCAGCTAGTTTATCTTGCTCTGCCTTATCATCTTGGTAAGCAAAATAATTGTTCAATTGGGTATCCATGTTTATTTAATAGTCCTTGACAGCATTGTGGAAAATATTTTAATTTTCCGAAACTATAGTGCCTAATAGGTGTTTAATGTGTCGATATGGGTTAAAATGTATTTGAAAATAGGATAGAACCAGGAATTCCCTTTGCGCATGCGCGGATGTGCGGGGGTAGAGGTCGACTCGGGGCACGGGGGAGGCGGGAGTGTTTTGAATGTGGTGAGGAGGCTGGGAAAGCATGGAACCAGGAAATTGGCGTTCACGGCGGCCTAAGGATTAATATAGGCCTCACTTCATAATAGGAAGTGTCGTGACTGTCCCTGGTGAAGAATGAGGGAACGTGATTGATGGCACCACTGTAATTAAGTGGTAAAATTAGTGAATAATGGTAGGACCGGTGGTGACTGGCGCGTCGCCATGGACTGTGTCCCGGGGAAAAATACCCGTGATTTAATCATCACTCATCGGTCTCAAATCTTAATGGAGTGGCCTCCGATGTGTATAATAATTATGAGACATTAAATCGTCTTGTGAATTGTAATGTAATTAATGATACTAACGCTAAGTTAAGAGAATGCGTGAAGTGAAATAAGTCGCCTTGCTCCGAGAGAACACGCTAGACCACGTTTTTCCCGTCCCGAGGAAATTAAAGCTTATGGAGTCAAGACTTCTAAACCGGGACAAACCGACGGATACCTCGTCCTGCAGGAATAAGAACCGTGTCGGTGTAGCAGGACATCGAAATGAGATGGCGAATGGAGGAAATAAGGAGTATCAATCACCCACAGTTAAGTAACAATTCTAGTTATAACAGACTGATACTGGCCAGTTAGGTATGTTGTAATTGGATAGGTTATGAGTGATCCAGCTACATCAAGTGATCACCAGAGAATATCTGGTAAGTGGTGGGGTTATGTACAAGTGTTTTTTCCTTGATGGATATATCCATGTGTAACCTACCCCCCCCTTCATTCAGTTACACTAATATAATCTATACAGTCACAATTAATTAGTAGCCTGTACTTGTGGGTGCTATCCAATCTAGACTGGTCTCGGATAGATATGGATAAGATTGTGAGGGTCGAGGGGCCACCTGCAGTGACCAGAGGTGGTTAAGTTTTTTCACATGTCTACACGGGTGACTACGGTAAACAATATAGTTGTTGTCTCCCAAGGAGATTACTCGTATGCATGTAATATTGAGGTATGTACAAGTAATCACACCTAGAAAGTTTTCCATATCTGCCCGCTGGTCCTTCCTGAACCGGATAAAATCAGTGAAAAAATTGATCGAATTAATTTCTTATAATTAAGTGGACTGATTGAAGAAAGTGGGTATAGAGTACACATATTTAATCGATCGTGTGGTGGATGATAATTAGCCCAATTAATTGCTAACACATGTGTGGCTAGGATTTATACAAGAATAAAGTGCAAGAATTACTCTTATAAGACGCCTACTTAAGTTGTATAATCAGTGATTAATAATTCTCTAACCATGACTGGATCTGATGGAGTTAATATGGCTGACAAGTCCGTGGATTTTTAGAGTAATGAAAGCATCATTACAGGCTATTAAAGGCCATGTGACGAAGGTATTTGATTTAATGAATCAAAAAAACCGTGAACCCTATGAATTAAAGTTATATTTAGATGCTTTAGAAAGTAGATTTGATTGGTACAAATTGTGGTTTAAAGACCGTGAAAGAGATCTGCTGGAGAATTGTGCAGATGGAATGGAAATGAATGTTTTTAATTAATCAACATTACGAATTGGAAAAAAAACCCTGTCTTGTAAAAGTAAGGCTTTGGAATAAATTAAAGGGTGTAAGCCAGGCAGTTGATCAACCTATTAATGCAAAGGGTGTGTGTTTGCCAAAACCTCCAGAGTACGGTTTTGGAGGAAATCAGACTAGGTCGGCAGAATTAATTGTTCAGTTGCAGACCAGTCAGCCAAACAGTTCTAAGGATATAACACTTAATGACTCTGAAGTATCTGTCAAGTCTCAAAAGGAGAAAAAATAATCCAGTGGTAATAATCATAATTAAGAGTTAAATAGGCACATGTCAAGTGACAGGAATCAGTAATAGTGGTTCATCACATGAACTTGGATGATCTACAACCCATACCTTCCATCGATACCTTCAACTCTTGAAGATACCCACCCGCTTACTAAACCTGTTACATTACTAGAGATAAGTCAGGTTATTGGAAGAATGAGAAATAGAGCCCCTGGCCTCTCTGACAGTTCTCACCCAGCTGTTGGTGAGGGCGGACGCAGAGCGTGCGGCTGGTGCCCTCTGGTGTCTGTATTGAGAAGTTTTGTTTTCTCAAGATGGCGGAACGCAGGAAAAGAGTCAACACTGTCTGTGTGGAATTGTTGAAAGGTGCAATATACCAGGACACCGCTGACGTCATTCTGCCTCTTGTGATAAGAGATACGTATGGAATCCCACGTGAGGATTTATATGGGATTTCTCTGAACGGCAACGCAAGAATTTTTGTGAAATTTGTGTCGTCTGCTGCGTATGTGAGTGTTGTGGATGCCTTTCAAGAAAAACGGATTGTTATCAACGCTAGTCTGGAGGTGCACCTGCGTGATGTATTGACAAGTTATACGTGGGTTCGTCTACGTAATATCCCCTTCGAGGCAGACGAGGTGGACATCCGTCGGACTTTTGGGCGCTATGGCACCGTACAAGCTGTCCAAATTGGGCGTTGGTCCCAGGGTTTTTATGCTGGTATGCTCGCAGGTTCCTTTTCTATGAAAATAACATTGAGACATCCAATTCCCTCGTTTGTCATGTTGGAAGATTTTCAGACGCAGGTCTACGTAACCTACCCCGGGGCCCGGTTCGGACGTGCCGCCTGTGTGGTGCAACGGGTCATTTTTTGGCGGCGTCTTGTGAGCACCGACGAGGGAAACAACGGTTGGACCTGACAGACACTGCATCCAAAGATACGATGGAGGAGGGTGGCTGGGGCCATCAGAAGAAAAACCAATGGTGGAGGGACGTGCCTGCAGTTTTTCCCAACGGATGAAAAGGGGAGTGAAGCAGGGGGGATGCTGCAGGGGGGGATCGTCTCGACGCTACCCCCAAAGCGTGGGGAGATCGAGGCGATTGGGTGCGTGGACATTTGCGTCACCCCAGGGGGAAGAGGAGGCACAAACGCCATTGATTTGCCCCTTTTTTTGAAGCTTACAAGGGATCCTGGGTTTACCCCGGGGACGGGGTTTTTTAACCCCCTTTACATTAGCGGGGGCCCCTGTGGTCGAACCCCATTTTTTAGCGGGACGTTTTTGGGCGGTAAAGATAGGGTAGATTTTTTATTTCTGTGGGGGTTTAAAGGGAAATGTCGGGTAAAAAGAACGGGACAGCGAGGGGCCCTTTATGGACTATGAGGGAGTGTCACGGAAGGGGCCCCCCAGTACACACGGGGGAGGACGATGTCTTAACCCCGGGTCAAAGGTCGGTAAAATGGTGGGGGCCCTTGACGTACCCAAAGGGGATTTAAGGGACCCCCCTTAGAGAGTTAAGGGGGAAAGGGTGGGGGAAAACGGGAAGGGCGCAGTGGGAAAGGGCCCAAAGTAAGGTTTTAAAGGTGAGGGGGGGAAAACGAAATGGGGGAAAACCCAAACCCCAGAGAGTTCAATTTTTTTAAAAAAATGAATGTCAAGGGCCCTCGAGCAAGGTCAAGAGACGTTGGGAAAGGGGTTTATCGCTCGGAGTATGAATGTTGACTTTTTTTTTTATACGGAACAAAATTTTCGGTTGGTATTGAATTACGTGGGGAAGGGTAAAAAGTGCTATGGGGGAAAATTGGGAAATAATCTCAAAGGTGGGGTTTTTGTGGGCAAAAGGGGGAGACCACCCCTTTTAAGCTTGTGATGGGAGTGGGGGCGGAGGGGGACGGGTTGGGGTTTGTGGGGGGTTTTGGGGGGGAAAACATTAAAGGGGGGTTTCGGGGGAGTATATATGCCAGCGACAAAAAACGACGGGGTTAAAAAAAAGAGGTTTTGTACGCTTTTTTGTTTTGGTTTATTTTCTCGGGAAAGTCCCCCTTAGTTTCTGTCTGGCAGGGGGTTTGGAATTGTGTAAACCCGGGGAAAAAAAAAGACTTTTCAAAAACCGCATGGGGGGGGGGGTTTTTTTGTAATTTAAGGGTTTTAGGGTAGGTATTGCAAGCGATTGGTGTAGTGGATGTTGTGGGTAGCAAAGGGGGGGGAATGTAAAAACATACGTTTTGTAAAAGGGGGTTTACGCTGCGGGGGTTGGGGACAGGTTTATATCCCCAAAATTTAAAATCCTTTGGTTGGGGGGGGTCGATTGTTTTGATCTGGGTTTTTCAGATAACCGGGGCCCTTTTCGGGGTAAAACTCGAGGGGGAGGGCGCTATCCGTGTATTTATAGTTTTTGGGAAATTAAATGTCGGGCTTGTTGCAAGGGGGTCGATGCTGTGGAAGCTTTCAGGTTATGGGGGGTTTTTGACTTTGGAATAAGGGGAAATGGGAATGAGGATGTTGTAGAGGGGGGGCATTAAAAGGGGGAAACATGCAATACAGGGTTTTTATAGAGGGTTTAGGGAAGGAGGGAGGCGTGTTATAGATATGGGAAGCAAAAAAAAATTTGGGAGGGACAGCTGGGGGTTTGTTTTTGGTTTACAGGGGGAGGTATGACCTAGGGGAAATAGAGGGGTCTACATGGGAAAATTAGGGGGGAAATTCAGAATGAAAAAATTTCGGGTTTTTGGGTTTTTGCGAGCGGGGATTGAGGAGGTGTTTTGGGGGGGAAAAAAACCCCTCAGTTGGGGTTTGCTTAGTTCGAATGCAAAGTAGGGCGAGGGAACAGTTTTGCCCCAGTAGTGGTCGGTGGACTTGGGGGGGTTTATAAAAAGGGGAAAAAAGGCCCTAGTTACTACTGAGAGCATTGGGACCATGCAACCAATGGTTTGAAAAAAAAAGGGAAGGGGTTTTAGAGGGGGGGAATGAGTTGGCGAGGGGGGTTTTTTTACTGCGGGGTTTTTGGGGGAAAATTTTTGGGGGGCGTGGTTCGAGAGGGACAGGGAGGGTTGTATATCGGAGGAGGGGGTTTTTCCAAGGCTTTTTAAGGGCCCAGGCATTTGGAGGAAATCCCTGGGGGGGGATGGGTACCGGTGATTTTTTTTTGTGTTCATTGGGAACTGTTTAAACAAAGTTGGTTCGTTTTTTTACAATTAAATTTGAAAACTAGGGGGTAGCATGGGCGGTTTTTGTGAAGCGGGGTTGGGGTTTTTGTTTTGGTCCCAAAGGCCGAGGTCTGTGAATTTTTGGGGAGCATTTGGGCCCCATCTATTGGGGGGGCGGATTATAAGATTTTTGTGGTTTTTTGGGCCCAAAACCGGTTTTAAAAACGATTTTTGGCCCGGGTTTAATAGGGGAAAAGGGGCTTAGGGTTTTTCCCTTTGGCCGATCTTTTGAGAGTTTGGTCATCGACCCCTCAAAAGTTTTGTGAAAAAATTTTTAGTGGAGGGGGGGAGTCGTGGGAAATTGGTTTGGGGGGAAAAAGGGCCCTTTTGCAATGGGGGATAGGGAAACATTATTAGTATTTTATTGAAGCGGGGTTTTGGGGGAAAAATGTAGCGTGGGTACGTATGTTATATACGGAGGCCGGTACGGGTTTCCCGGGTTTAAAGGGGGGGGTGGGGTCCGGATTTGGCATGGGGGGGGGGCCCGCGGCAGGGGTGTCCCTCTCGCAATTTTGTTTGCCGTTTGCAGGGCCCCTTTTATAGATTGGTAATGGGGGGGGTGGGGGGGAGGGGGTTGTGCCCAGGGAAAAAGCAGTAGGGAAAATTTTTGGTTTTGTGGCGATAAACCCCATCTTGGGGCTTGTAGGAATTTGGTTTTTTGCGTTTCATTAAAAAAGGTTATTTGGGTTTTTTTTTTTAAGGGGTCTTCCATGCGCATTTTTAGAGAAAATCCCAAAATTTTGGAGGTGGGGTCCCGGGGGGGCGGGACGTTTGGTACGGAGTATTTTTTGGGGAAACCCTTTTTAGCGGAAAAAAGTCTGTGGTGTGCCCTTTTTGCAATGAAGAACAGGAAATGCGTTTTCATTTTTAAATTTTTCCATTGTAGTTACAGCTGCCCAAATTTGTGGTTTGGGGGATGGAGGCCAGGTGATGTAACATTACACCAAAAAAGGGAATTTTGTTGTAAAAGTATGGTGTATAGTAAATTATGGTTTGTTTTCCCCCGGTCTACCCCTTGATGCGGACGATTTTGTTGGGTTACAGGGAAGGCTTTGGGGTTTCTTTTGGGGTTACCGTAGGCATTGGGGTTTGGGAAAGGGCATTTTTATGACGCACGTAACTTCCCGGGGGGGGGTTGGGGCTAATTTCCACTTCCCCATTTGCTATGGGGGATTTTGTACGACAGGGGTTTCCTAAAAAAGGGGTTTGGGGGCAGGGGGGGGGAGAGTTGATGCAGTGATGGGGGGTTCCGGGCGATGGTGGGTGGGGGAAAGGGCCTCACAAGGTGGAAGCAATTTACGGCCCCTTATTTTGGTTTCAAAAAACCCCGTGAGAGTTAAGGGAGGTAAACTAGAAATAAAAGTATAACACCCGGGGGAAGTCACGGGGCTGAGGTTTTCCCAGGATATTAAATTTTTTAAGACTATATGGCAGGGGGTTTAAGAAATTGCGGGTTACAAAACCCCGGGGTTTTGGGAAAATGGTTACCCATTCCTCTCGGGATTTTGGCGGCCAAGGCCAATTGTACATTTTGGGGAAAGACCCCGGATAAAAACCTGTGCGTGGTGGGGTGGCCCGGAAAGGGGGTTTCATGTGTTTACTTTTGTGGGCAGTTTTCATTAAAGGGTTTGGGATTGGTTCAAGGGTGTTCTCGAAGAGGGGGGGGGGGGTTTGTCGATGCTTTGAGTTTTTTGGGCTTGAAATGGGGAGATTGCTCGGGGTGCTGTACGAAGTTTTTGTGTTTATTTTTGGTACTTGGGCTATTTATATGTGTTATGGGGGTTTTGGGGGGGGGGTTTTTGGGGGGCGATGCGTGTCAAGGGGCTGATGTGGGCAAAGTTTTTAGGAAGAAAATGTAGGGGGTTTGGGGGAAAATGGGAAAAGCTGGGAGGGGGCTTTTTCTTTGGGGTTTAGGAAAACTAACGATGGAAACGTTACGGGGGTTAATGCGGTGGGGGTTGGTATAATTTGCTTGGTGGGGTAGGGGTTTGGTTTTTCCCGGGGGGGGGGGGAAAAAAAAGGGGGAAAAGTTGGGTTTTTTTTTTTTTGGGCGGCTGGACTGTATGTTTTTTTTTGGTGTGTATGGTGGAAACTGGGTGTAATGTAGGGGGGAAAGGGAAGGGGGAAACCCTTTTGTGGTTTTGGGGGGATAGTGTCTTTCTGGTGTGAAAGGTTTATGTCTGAGGGAAAGGGGGGGGGGGGGGTGGTACTCAGGAAAACCCCGGGATGGTTTTCTTATGCTGAGTCATGTTGAACCACTAAATCAACCCAAAAGGGGGCTTCGCCAAAGTTTTTTTTTTTATGTTTTACAAAATTTTCTAATTTGCCAGGTTTTTGGGGTTAGTTGCATTAGTGTGAAATTTTTTTGGAGTTTTTTAATGCAATTGTTTTTGCCGGGTGTATTCTGTGTGGGACCTGTTTGTACTGGTTTTTTTAAAATACATAAGAGTCACAGGGAATGTTTTGTCAAAGCACCTGCGAGTCGTAAAAATGTGTGCTGGGGAAAATTTGTGTTTTAAATTTAAGGTGAAGTTTAAGTGGGGGAAAGTCTTAAAAATGTTTGTTTCAAAAAAAAAACTTTTTTTTCCATGTTGTGCTATAATTTATATGATGCGGGCTTCTTGAGTGGGGCCCTTTATTGTGCCAAGTACTGTATATTAAAATTTCCTCTAGATATCTTACTGATTTAATTGACTATTCCAAAAATTTTTTACAAGGGTTAAAGGTTTGGTTTGTAAGCCAAAAATTTGGTAGTAGGGAATAAAATTTGGGGGGGTTGGGAAAGGGGGGGCTTGGGGGGGGGGGGGGTTGATGGGTTTTACTGCTTTAGGTAACCATTGTAAAAGTTTTTGTGTATTACGTCAGTTGTCATTCTTTTTGTTTATGCCATGGGATTTTTTGTAAGCAGTTTTTATTATTTCCTGTGAAATTTTGCAGGGCACAGATTTTTAAAATAAGGGGGTTTTTTTTTTGTGTGTAAAACCCGGTTTGCTTTTTTTTTGCGGGTTTGCTCCCTTATGTTTTGTTTATATTATTTCGTCTTGGTCTGTATCCCAGGAAATTTGGGGGGGGGGTTTTGTTTTAAACAGAACCCAAAGATGGTTTGTTTAATATTGTTTTTTGGATAGCGGGCCCGTAAAAGGGTTTCTCATTTTTATTTTATTTGGGTTTTTGGATTTTTTTAAAAAAATTTAAAAAAAAAAATATGGCTGACAAGTCCCTGGATTTTAGGGGTAATGAAAAAATTTATTCAGGTTTTAAAGGCCTGTGACAAAGGGATTTGATTTAAAGAATCAAAAAAAAACCCCTGAACCCTAATGAATTTTAAAGGTTTTATTTTTTGATGCCCTTTTGAAAATAGATTTTTTGGTACAAAATTTTGGTTTTTTAAAAAAAACCCTGAAAAAATTTTGCTGGAGAAAATTTTGAAAATGGGGAAAGGGAAAAGAAAGTTTTTAAAAATCAAAAATTTTTTAATTGGAAGAAAAAATGTCTTGTAAAAAATAAGGCTTTGAAAAAATTAAAGGGGTGTAAACCAGGCAGTTGATAAACCCATTAAAGCAAAGGGTTTGGGGGTTTTCCAAAACCTTTCCCGGTAAAGGTCTGGAGGAATTTAGCTAGGCGGCAAGAATTAATTTTTTCAGTTGCAGGGCCGTAAACCAAAAGTTTTTAAGGATATTAAAACTTAATGAATCGAGTATCGGGAAAGGTTTTCAAAAAAAAAAATAATTTCCCCGTGGTTAAAAAATCTTTTTTAAGAGTTAAATGGCACATGTCAAGTGCGGAATCAGTAATAGTGGTTTTTCAATGCTTGGATGATCTAAAAAACCACTTTCCTTCCATCAGATAATTAACTCTTGAAGATTCCCCACCCCGCCCTTTCAAACCTGTTACATTACTAGAGATAAGGGCGGTTTTTTGGAAGAATGAGAAATTTGGCCCCCGGCCTCTCTGGAAAAACAATGAAACAAATAAAAAACCCAAAATCCCAGAAAAAATTGTTTAAAAAGTCTTTTGGGAAATTTTTCTTTAATCCCTCTTGGCCTCAGGGGCAAATTTTAAATTTTTTTTAAAACGGGTGGATGATTTTCTTTTTAAGCCCAAAAAAGCATCCACCCCAAACCCGGGAACTTTTAGGGCCTATATCTCTGCCCTTAAGTCACTGGAAAAAATTCTTGAGAAAATCATTTTCCCAAAAGATTGAATTATTTATGGAGTTTAATCACTTGTTACTGAAAAAAAAATTTGGGGTAAAGGAACAAAGAGGTACCAACCCCTGCAATAAATGTTTTTTTCGATTCTGTAGCAAGTCTAAAAACCAAACAAGGGGGAATCTTGCCTTTAATTTTCCACCCAGGGTGTTCTTTAAAACTTTTGATGCTTATGGCATGATGGCCTTTATACAAAATCATTGACCTACCAGACCCTAACTGGACTTTTCTCAGATTAATATATAATTTCTTACTCAAAGAAAAATCATTCCCACCTTTCATGGCAGGTCGACAGAGCCTTTTATACCGACGGCTGGTGTCCCGCAAGGTTCTTGTCTCAGTCAACTTCTGTTCAACATTTATGTGAATGACCTTCCTCAACCAGAGTTTAATGACACAATTGTGACACAGTTTGCAGATGATGTTATTCATGTTGTCTCATCAACTCCAGTAACAGGAAAATACAAGTATGAGAGAGTCATAGAAAAAATGAATATTGAACTTCGTCGAACATCTAATTGGGAGAAGAAATGGAGAATTACGAGTAATCCTGACAAGGTCCTTGTTAGCACGATAGGATGTTTTGCATCAACCATCGAAGATAAGGGGGTATCTCCATCAGAGGTACACCTGTAGCCATTAGAAACCCTAACAAGACCTTGGGATATGAAATAGACAGGCTGCTCCACTCAACATCTCATGTAACTAAAAAGATCAACATAGCCAAAGCCGGTCTTAGCAGACTCTTTCGATTCAATCAAGCCCCTCAACATGTCAAAAAACATCTGTATAAAATGATAATAAGACCAATACTCGAATACCCTTGTGTCCCAATGTCATTAACAACAAAGACCAACATGCTACGGTTACAAAGGGTCCAGAATAGAGCTCTTCGTTTTATTACCAATACCAGGAGGAGAGACAGAGTTAAAATGGCAGATTTACACATACAACAAGATATTACTGCCATAAATGTACGCCTTGACACCCTAAAAAAGAAACAACTTTATGCAATGCAAGAACTATACATGCCAGATAGAGAACATCCTATACAAGTGGTAAATACCACGGATTATATCATCAATACTCCACCTCACAGGACTCAAAGAATGACTCTCCCACAGAGGGTCCGTCGTTTTATACATAAAGATGATTACCCTCGACCCATGATATTGAGCAACTTACCTGATGAAGAAGATTGGATACCACCAGAACCCTTCTATGTATACTGAGAAAATCATCGCCCCCAATTAGGGAGACATCTTATATAACTTTCTAATGTAAAAATTATGCTATTTACCATGGCTGGACACCACCTGTAGGAAGCCATTGTCACGAAATTATAAACTGGCCAGAAAATTATTGCCTTCATTGTCGCATAAATATCCGTTGTGCAATCGAAAAAAAAAAAAAAAAAAAAAAAAAAAAAAAAAAAAAAGCAATTGCAACTTGCATATTTACTACCAATTCAGAGTCATGTACTTATATATCTGTTATATCTATGTGACTCTGATGGGTTAGTATTATACCCCTTCAAGAATATCTTATTATTCCACATACACTTTTTAAATTACACCAAAGTGGTTGGGCCACTTACCTTTTATATCCTACCTCTCCCCCCCCTCCCACCCTTTTCCAATATTTCCATCCTTACCCATCCTTCTTCCTTACCCATCTCACCAAAGCTCTGGTCATAAGAAGAAGAAGGTTCCTCACATCAAGGTAAGAGGAATAAGTACCTCAGTAAGGGTAACCCAGTTAATAAGAGGTCAGGCAAGGAAAAGAGAGACTGTCTCTTCTGCCAGGGTACTCATTTCACTAAAAATTGTAATGCCTATAATTCATGGGATATTAAAGTGGAAAGAATGAAAGAACTTTTTTATTTTTTTTATTTTTATTTAAAAAACACAGTATACATGTATGTTATACATAATTGACTTAAAACACAGTATACATATGTGGTATACAAAATTGATTTTAAAACGATCGACACCATGCCTAACCCTTCTAGGGTAGGGTAGGTGCCTGAGCCCGAGCCTTTAGCTCATAAGACTGTCATTCCCATTAGCCTCCTTGGGGCGGGGATGGCAAACCAGAGAGGCCTAGCTTGTGGCTAGGCCTGGGGACAGTTGGTCCCAAAGATGAGGAGGTACTTGTGCCTCCTCCCATGGGAGACTTAGGTCTCAGACACTCCCTGAAGAGGGAGCCAAGGCCGGGCCACCACTTGGAAAAGGCCCGGGCAGGGAGAATACCGGCTAATCTTTAAAAATAATAATAATGATTTTAAAACAAGAACCGTGAAAACTTTATGTAAGACAACAATATATATAACCAAACAGAGAACTATCGGAACATACCTTAAACACCAAATAAATATATAACCAAACCTGACAGTCTTATTCATATTTTTTTTTTTTTTTTTTTTTTATTTATTTAAAAACAACATACACATGATACAAGCCGACAATTAGCAAATCAAAAACCGTGACAGACAATGTCAGTACACACACAATAAACAAAAAAAAAACATTTTAACATATTGATATAACGAAATTCTACCGTAAGAAACCCAACCCGTTTACGGGAAAAAAAAAAAAACATACCGACTACTAAACAGAACGTCTGAGTCATAAAACATGTAGGAATAAGTCCTATAATCATGTATATATGTATATACATACACATGCACATATACACATACATGTATGTGCACATATCCTTCTTACAGCACAGACTGGAAATTAAACTAGAACAAAAAAAACACAAAGACATATCACTAAATAAACTGACATAAACTAAATATAGAACATCAGAACAGAAGTGGCAGACAATGTCAGGTACACACAAAAACATTGTAACACCATTGATATAACAATTTCTACTAAAATAACCCAACTAACCCGACTTCCACACAAACAGTCGGAGTCATTCTAAAACATGTAGATGGAGTCCTACAAACAAATTTAAATGTATACATATACGCATGCATTATACACACATACGTGTATGATGCACTTGTTCGCACAGAAACAACTGATCAGTCACATAGAACTAAAGCTCTAAATGACTTTTTCACCAAATAAACTAAAAAAAATATTACATCCAATAATAGAACTAATACCCTACAGACATTGTGTCCCACAAACATACCAACACACACACCAATGTTAATGTTACCGATTAAACACTCATTTATAATATGACCTTCCAGTCAAATGAGGGAATATATAGACCCCATTAAAAACTTACATATTTCGTACATAGTTCAGAATTACCCAGTCATACGATAAAAAAAGATGTATGACAAGATAAATCTAACATCAATTCGAATATATAAAACATATCCTCACAATATACATATAAATATAAACCCCCTATATCAAAATGGTACTTATACAATAAGAGAAAACAAAAATCAATACAACTTTGACTCTGTGATTTTACAAATCGATAAGGTCTACATACCCGGAGCCCCCGGACGCTCACCTGGTAAAAATAACTTTACCCACATCAACCCCCTTGCAAAACCAATCAACCTTCCTCATCAGCTTTCCAATCACCCAAGAGGACACACCACCGAAGAAGACCAAAACCTTGCCTCTCACCCCCCCCCCGTCTCCCCCCACCAACGGAGTAGACATTCAACAGTAATCCACGATATCCCTCTGAAATACTAATTACCCCCTTCCCATATAATTGTTTGTTTCCTACACGCTGTCCTATAAAAACACGCCCGCCACGCTTTATCCTAATGTATTCCCTCCACCTCCCTCATCCCCCAAGAAATATTCAAGTAATCAACTATTACTATCTGATAGCCCTCCCACCTCTTTGGGTACCCCACCCATATCTAACATTAAAGCCCGAGGGTGATATCTGTCCCCCCCCCAATAAAAGAAAACCCTCTTCCCACAATCTTACACCTCAAAGCAGAACAAAAATATCTACATGAAAAGCCATTTCAACTCCCCACAAAAACCGCATACGCCTCTCTCACAAAACCCATTCGTCTAGCATCCTTCTTTCGAGATGCTAACGTCCCCATAAGAAATCTATATACTAATTCCCCTCGCTCTTGCTGGATTCTTATTTACTAAAATTCCACCCATATCACCCTCCAATCATATTGGGATACACTGCCATCCCTTTTGCATTGATTCCTGACGACGACCCACACCCACTAACCGTTTTTACCACCTAGTTTTTTTTAACATTGCGTACTTTTAACATAAACCGCAACATATCTTTCACACTCCACTAAGTTCCCTGCGCACCCCACCATTTGACGGATATCCCCCATCACCCCCCAGAAGAGATCACCACCCGAAGACCCCTTTCCCCCGCTGCCCGAATATACCTCTGCTACACATATAGAACCGTCACCCTACACCCTAATTGCCATCAATCCCATATCCTCCCTGTCTTACCGCAGTCCATTACCACATCTTGCCCCAACCATGCCCTCCCAAACCCCACACATACCTAAGCTCTTCTTTGTAATTCCCTAATATCCTGACTTCTAAGGGTAAATTTCCACCACTCCACACACTTACTATAAATCAGCGATTTACCACCACAACCCTTGATGCAAGGTTACATCCCCGGCCCCATAGACTCCTGAGTCTACTCAAAGCTCTGTCCATTACCAGTTCTGAATTAACCCTCCTGCTCTCCTGTACATCTGCTAAAACAAAATCCCCACAAACCTTTAGGCCTATTCTACAGTTTTCCATCCAAACTCCTCCCCCAAGGTCCCTCCTACCCAATGCCTATCTCCTCCACAACCGTGATTTCTGCTTATTAACTCTCACCCAGTAGCATCCCAAAAATCTCAATTACCCTTCCCACTTTACTTAAATCTTCTATCTCATTAAGTAAAACAGTTGTATCATCTACATAACCAACAATATTCCCACAAAATCCACCTCTCTCCCCCTTATTAGCTAGAGAACGTTCTCTCCGACCTTGGAGTAATGCAAAATGAAGCTCTCAGGATTATCTTGCTTTCCCCAGATCTACAAAAGTTCTTAACATGAGGAAGGAGCTTGGTATTTCTATTTTTAATTTTGTATCTATGGATAGATTGTTGAAATTAACACTGACCGGTATTAGCATGTTGAAAACGAACCAGACACTTGTCACAGAGAATCTTACCAATGTCCTAGAGGTAATACACACAGATCAAAATGGATGTGAAAAACGTGCAATTGCATTAAGTTTTATAACCTGCATGAAACTGTATCACTTAAGGCACCAGAGCATTTCACCCCTCCATGGAAGATGGTTCATTTAACATCACATACCTACAATCCCTCCAAGAAGCTCATTGCTAGTAATCCCTTCCTTAAATCTCTTGATAAGCAACTGCACAAGAAGAAATTTCTCACCAGCTGGTGCAACAAGTTAGCACAAGTAAATACACTGATGGAATCTAAACAGAGTCTTCTGGCAGGCTGCATCTGCTCTGTTGCCACCTCCCAAGTTAAGAACGATAATAAATTTGTTGAGTTAGGCATAAGAATTAACAACTGGGGCGTCTACCACTGCAAACTGAATTGTTTTGCATCCTAATGGCGCTAAAGTAACCTATGACACAGGAGCTTTGACTCTATCATCATACTGATTCTATGTCATCATTGTAGGCTTCTTGACTCATGTAATGAACACCTACAACATGCTCATTGGGGAAGCCAGGTATGATACTCACAAAATTAGGACAAAGAATTAATGTACAATTGGCTAAGGATCCCATCACATATTGATTACTCCTTCATGATAAAGTTGATAATGTTTTAAGCCAAGAAGAGTATCGAGAAGAAATGTAGAATATAACTTTGGTATAACTGTGTCTAGCTAGGATAATATTAGGGAGAGAAGTACATAATAAAAATATTGTATATAGGAATGCAGTTAGATCCTGAGTAAAATCTATAACCCACATATGATAACATGAACGAAGATAAGTTGTTTAGGAGCAACTTGCAATGTGCACAACTGATTGATGTTGTAGTGGCCATGGCTTAGGCTTGGTTAGAAGATGCAAGTACTTCTGGCAGTTTGGGAGACACACAGAGATGATCGAAACTAATGTAAATAATGTGATCAGGCATATGGTCACATCTCTGACCTAAGTGCTTAATTGTCCACTTATTGAGGAATACAGAGACAGACATATAATAACTATGTGACATGTCAAATATATACTTATTAATGAAAAAAGATAACCAGATAAACTAAGCAAATTTCCTAAATTTGCTTGTATACAGATAAGTGAACTATAGATAAGTAGATCTAAACCATATGTATTCCTGTTAACCCTTTGGGGCCTAGTTCCTGGGCCTTTTGTGTATCCATATGCTCTCGCGCTACCATCCACAGGATGGATATGGGGTGCACAATAAACTAGCCACTTCGGTGGCAAAATCTAATCTCCCCCATCCTTCCCCATCCCATCACAACCAGAACATAGAAAGGATTCTGCATACATGCAAAGAGTATTTGGGAGAGTGGACACCCCTGCCTTAAACCCCTCCCCATGCTTACTGAACTACCCAACCTACCATTTACCTGTACTCTCATCGATGCATTCTCATACAATGTCCTCACAAAATGCGCGCTAAAGGAATAACAGGAAAAGTCGGTCGATGGATCTATAATTTCCTCACTAACAGAACACAGAATAGTCGTCACAACAGAGTAAAAGTCCCGAGGCAGCTACGTGAAAAGCTCTGTTCCACAAGCACAGTACGAGCTCCCATCTTGTTCCTCATCCTCATATCCGACATAGACAAGGAATTGTCAGCACAGCAACCGTGTCTTCCTTTGCAGATGACACCCGAATCAGCATGACAGTGTCTTCCATTGCAGACACTGCAAGGCTCCAGGCGGACATCAACCAAATCGTTTCAGTGGGCTGCAGAAAACATATGAAGTTCAACGATGAGAAGAATTTAAATTACTCATATATGGTAAACATGAGGAAATTAAATCTTCATCAGAGTACAAACCAAATTCTGGCCACAAAATAAGAGCGAAACCACCAACGTCAAAGACCTGGTAGTGATTTTATGTCGAGGATCTCACCGTCAAGACCAGAACCATTGTATCAATCGCATCTGCTAGAAAAATGACAGGATGGATAATGAGAACCTTCAAAACTAGGGAGGCCAAGCCATGATGACACCTTCAGTCCACTTGTTCTATCTAGGCTGGAATATTGCTGCACTCTAACAGCACCTTTCAGGCAGGTGAAATTGCCGACCTAGAAATGTACAGAGAAACTTTCACGGCGCGCATAACGGAGATAAAACACCTCATTACTGGAGCGCTTGAAGGTTTCTAAAACCTGTTATTCCCTAACACAGGAGGGAGGATACATGATTAGATACACGCTGGAACATCCTAGAGGGACTAGTAACCGAACTTGCACACGAAAATCACTCACTACTAAAGCAAAAGACTTGGCAGAACGATGCACCATCCCCCCAATGAAAAGCAGGGGTGTCACTAGCACGTAAGATACCATACAATAAATGTCAGGGGGCCGAGACTGTTCAACTGCCTCCCTGCACACATAAGGGGGATTATCCAACAGACCCCTGCGTCTATCAAGCTGGCACTAGGACAAGCCACCCTAAAGTCTGTTCCTGAATCAGCCGGGCTGTGCTTCGTACGTTGGTTTGCGTGCAGCCAGCACAACAGCCTGGTATGATCAGGCGCTGATCCACCAGGAGGCCTGGTCACAGACCGGGCCGCGGGGGCGTTGACCCCCGAAACTCTCTCCAGTTTGTAAACTCCAGGATCACCCATCCAACCACCTCTCCCTCCCAAACCCATTCTCACCATACTCTCAACAAAATTCCCTAACCACACAAATAACTAGTCTTTCTCCCAAATCCACTAGAATACCTCCCTACTACTACCCTCTAGGAAATCCCGAATACGTCCATGACCTACCCGCATACTCCTCCCCGGGATACCAAATTGTCTACTCCTCCCCATGTATCACACGGGACCCCAATGACCCTTCATTCCCATTCACACCATGATCCCAATATAATAATTTTGCAGCTAGAATAATAACCGTTGTAAAATAATTCCACACGCAGCACATCAAAGGGGATATAATTTGTGCTCAAGGTAAGACACACCCCCATCAACTCTCTTCTCGCCCTCTTTCACCCCCCCCCACCACCGGTTGGCCGACCAAAAAATAAAACGTTGGTCACCCTACTTTGCGATGTGCCCAACTTCCCACTAGTTTAACATATGATACAATAGCCTAACAAAGCACTGCTAATACACCCCCAATGTGCTCTATAAAATCATTTGGTATACCGTCTATCCCTGGTGTTTTTCCCCGGTACTCAACCCGAAAACTGCTTCTTCCACCTCAACCTCACTTATACCAACCTCCAAGCCCCACTCCTATCCTGCTCATTAAAACGCTATGGAACTCCCTTCAAAAATACCCTCCCAGAAACCTCCCCCCCTCCCTCCAACTCCATTTCTCCCTAAACCAAACTATCTGCAAAAGACTCATACTTTCCGTATTGGATATGACTCGACCCCTGGATACCCTCCCAACCCCATGCTTGTCTCATTGTAGAATGGTGGTGTACACTTTGTCCGGTCCCTAAATATATGTAAAACAAATCCAGACGCTTATCACCCCACAAAACATCCTCTAACCCCGCCCTAACCTAATTGCATCAAACCTATCATTGTGGAATTCAGCGATTCTACTCGCAGACTGTCCATGTCATCCTCCTACCACCTCCCCAACATAACAATCTGTGCAACTGTCCCTCCAGAAATTTTTGCAATCCAAAACGCCCACCTCGCCTCTTCTCGTCCCCTAACCGTAAAAAATTCGCTATTCCCGTTTTGCCCTGCTTTCCCCCCAATCTAACAATCTATCTCCCTGTCCCTAGCCTCCCAAAAATGCAACCACCAATCACTGAAAAAAGGCCCCCTCCCCCTCACCTTAAGAACCTTACATTTAATTTCCAGACCCAGAATAAATACGCACGCATCCATCCCACATCAAATCGCTCTTACGCTCTGTGATCAGAAAACCCCACATCGAAGGTTTATGCGCCCCTCACAACAATCTATAGCTCCTGCTATAATAATTTTCTGTCCAATCGCGCTTCATATCCACTAGACGAACGTGTGCTCCACTAGGTCTCCCCCCCTCCCCCCCACATCGCAACCCCCCCAAAAATAATCTCGCAATACATCCCTCCAGCACACTCAGCACACAACCCGCCCCTCTTGGTTCGACATAACCACTCCCTAATCACACAATTCCAATCACCACCTATTACTGTTATAGCAGGCAAACCTCTCAAGTGGTACAGCAATACCTCTCTGACAAAATCTACTTTTACCCGGGTAATGCTAGTTGCCTGGCATTAAACTCCTACACAACTACTCGACTCCCACCCCAGACTCATCCACCCTCACGACCCTCCCCGCCCTCCTTCTCACCATGACATGCAAGGGCTGGTCTCCTTTATACGCCACTGCTACCCACCTTTCAATTGCAAACCACTGGTAACATACATCTGATATCCTTTTAACCGCAACACACAACCAGCCCTATGATTATGCTCTTGTTGTCTAGACAATCATAATGTAAAGGATTGTCATACCAAATTGAACAGTTGCTATCACTACACCAAGGGAAGGCACCATACAGTCTGTGCAGGGTTGTATTTGATTCATATACTAATGGTGACAATAATGATAATATTAATAACCCTGACACTACAGTGACTGATGTAAAAGTTGCAGCTAATGGCAATAATGATGGCCTAGCTGAGATAGCCTTGCCGGCGTTGGATGTAATAATTCAGGATAAAGGGCATAAATCCAAAAGCATGCGGCGTCACTCTCCTCAACACTGGTACGGGCCATGTAATATATGGCAGACTACCGCCTTGTAATAATGACTAGAAGTAGTGAATACAGTCACGGTGTCTTACTCATAAAAGGTCAACCCAGTACAAGTATTCTTCTATCGAGAATGATGTTGAACCAGTCTAATTTGTGGGAGCTGGACAGCATAGAGATTAATATAAATGAGGAAAGTCCAAATGATTCCTTTACTCAGGAACAATACCTGAAGGATGTTAAATGTGAATCTGGACATTACTGGGTGCGACTTCCGTGGAAGCTCGACCGTCCAGAATTATCTACTAATTATAGGATGGCGTATGGACAGTTAAAGGGCCCAGCTCTGCGAACTGAGCAAGACACCAAAATTGTTGACTGCTTATAATGATATAATTAATAAACAGTTAAATAATAAATTGTTCTTACTTCAGGCGACGATAAATGCACACCTTAAGTGCACAGGTGGTCCACTGAGCGAAGTAATTTGGTAAATAATCTTATGTGGACAATTTCCGGGTGTGACGTCAACTGAAGAGGAACTAATGAGGATATGTGAAGGGGTTAATGAAATAATGCAGTAAGGTGCTGGGACTGACTTGGGACACTGAGAGAGACTTGTTATTGTTAACGTCTCATAATTCCAGTATGCCCAATAAATTAATCCAGGGAGCATAGGCTTATGCCCCTGAGAGAATGGAACACTAATTAGTCCATTTTGAGGGATCAATAAATATGGATGGCCATGGAGTTGAAGTGCCTATATGCAGTAATGTGCTGGGGCTGACTTGGGACACTGATAGAGGCTTGTTATTGTTAAAGTCTCATAATTCCAGTATGCCCAACAAATTAACCCAGAGAGCATAGGCTTAGTGTCACACCTTACAATAAGAGGGAAATTGTTAATACCAGAAGCATGGAGGCTTGAGTGTGCTTTGGATGGAGCCCTACCTGAGGAGTTAACAGGTGGAAAGAATTAATGGGTGATTATGTAAATACCAATGTTGGAGTTCCCAAGCTAGGTGGCCAGTGAAGATGGGAAAATTGTACTCCACATTATGTAAGTCGTCTAGCAACGACCTCCGCCCGGCCGCAGTGTGGAAAATATTTTAATTTTCCGAAACTATAGTGCCTAATAGGTGTTTAATGTGTCGATATGGGTTAAAAATGTATTTGAAAATAGGATAGAACCAGGAGTTCCCTTTGCGCATGCACAGATGTGCAGGGGTAGAGGTCGAGCTGGGGCACGAGGGAGGGGGAGTGCTTTGAATGTAGTGAGGAGGCTGGGAAAGCATGGAACCAGAAAATTGGCGTTCACGGCGGCCTAAGGATTAATATAGGCCTCACTTCTTAATAGGAAGTGTCGTGACTGTCCCTGGTGAAGAGTGAGGGAACGTGATTGATGGCACCACTGTAATTAAGTGGTAAAATTAGTGAATAATGGTAGGACCGGTGGTGACTGGCGTGTCGCCATGGACTGTGTCCCGGGGAAAAATACCCGTGATTTAATCATCACTCATCGGTCTCAAATCTTAATGGAGTGGCCTCCGATGTGTATAATAATTATGAGACATTAAATCGTCTTGTGAATTGTAATGTAATTAATGATACTAACGCTAAGTTAAGAGAATGCGTGAAGTGAAATAAGTCACCTTGCTCCGAGAGAACACGCTAGACCACGTTGTTCCCGTCCCGAGGAAATTGAAGCTTATGGAGTCACGACTTCTAAACCGGGACAAATCGACGGATACCTCATCCTGCTGGAATAAGAACCGTGTCGGTGTAGCAGGACATCGAAATGAGATGGTGAATGGAGGAAATAAGGAGTATCAATCACCCACAGTTAAGTAACCCTTCTAGTTATAGCAGACTGATACTGGCCAGTTAGGTATGTTGTAATTGGATAGGTTATGAGTGATCCAGCTACATCAAGTGACCACCAGAGAATATCTGGTAAGTGGTGGGGTTATGTACAAGTGTTTTTCCTTGATGGATATATCCATGTGTAACCTACTCCCCCCCCTTCATTCAGTTACACTAATATAATCAATACAGTCCACAATTAATTAGTAGCGCCGTACTTGTGGGTGCTATCCAATCTAGACTGGTCTCGGATAGATGTGGATAAGATTGTGAGGGTCGAGGGGCCACCTGCAGTGACCAGAGGTGGTTAAGTTTTCTCACATGTCTACACGGGTGACTACGGTAAACAATACAGTTGTTGTCTCCCAAGGAGATTACTCGTATGCATGTAATGTTGAGGTATGTACAAGTAATCACACCTAGAAAATTTTCCATAAGCATCTTCAATTGTTCAGTTGGGTATCCATGTTTATTTTCCAGTCCTTGATGGCATCATCAATCTTCGTGTTTAGGGAAATTATTTGATCTGTGTGTCTGGCTATGACTGATTGGAGGGTCTTGCCAAAATCAGTCGTGCCAGTTGATGTTAGCTGTTGTTCAAGGCTGTTGATCTTATTCTCAAGGTGAAGTAACTTAGATTCATGGTTTGTTATTGTTGCACGGAGAGACATATAGGGCGATGAAATTCTTTAGAGCGTCAGGATCATTAGTCATACCTGGGAGCATATCAGATGGGTTAAATCCAATGAAGGTAGTAGACGTAGAGAGGGAGTCAGTCACGGTTGGTGTTGTTGTTGTCGAGTCGCCTTGGTTGGTGGGTGAGGGTGAGTCGTCCATGTTTGTTGTTGGTGATGCATCGCTCTGGGTGGTGAGGGTGAGTTGTCCATGTTTGTTGTTAGTGATGCGTCGCTCTGGGTGGTGAGGGTGAGTCGTCCATGTTTGTTGTTGGTGATTCATCACTCTGGGTGGTGAGGGTGAGTCGGCCATGATTATTATTGGTGATGGGTTGCTCTGGGTGGTGAGGGTGAGTCGCCCATGTTTGTTGGTGATGCGTCGCTGGGTGGTGAGGGTGAGTCGGCCATGTTTGTTGTTGGTGATGTGTCACTCTGGGTGGTGAGGGAGAGTTGACCATGTTTGTTGTTGGTGATGTGCCACTCTGGGTGGTGAGGGTGAGTCGTCCATTTTTGTTGTTGGTGATGCGTCGCTCTGGGTGGTGAGGGTGAGCCCGTCCATTTTTTGTTGCGGGTGATGTGTCGCTCTGGG
Source organism: Cherax quadricarinatus (assembly GCF_026875155.1). Classification (NCBI taxonomy): domain Eukaryota; kingdom Metazoa; phylum Arthropoda; class Malacostraca; order Decapoda; family Parastacidae; genus Cherax; species Cherax quadricarinatus. The sequence continues at coordinate 51,175,313 of NC_069410.1, read as the reverse complement.
TGGTGAGGGTGAGCCTTTCCATGTTGTTGTTGGTGATGCGCCCACTCTGGGGGGTGAGGGTGAGCCCGTCCCATGTTTGTTGTTGGTGATGCATCACTCTGGGTGAGGGGTGAGTCTCCATGTTTGTTGTTGGTGATGCATCACTCTGGGTGGTGAGGGTGAGTCGTCCATGTTTGTTGTTGGTGATGCATCGCTCTGGGTGGTGAGGGTGAGTCGTCCATGTTTGTTGTTGGTGATGCATCGCTCTGGGTGGTGAGGAGGGTGGATGGGGCACTGCCGTCCTGCTGGGTCGTCTTATGGAATTTCGATTTCTAGGTGCTGCCTTGCTGTTCTTAGTACTGTTTCTTCTATGAGTTGGTCTCATAGTTGTACAGGAGTTGCTGTGGTTAGATAAAGAAACTAAAAAATTTAGAGCTTGGAGTAGGTAGTCATCTGGCAGCGTGGGTGTGCTTGAGGTTTGTGGGGCAGTCTTCACTTCAATCGGTAATTTATCGGTTTGTAGGCATCACTGTTGCTTGTCTTGGGTCATGGTGGGTTCTACGTACGTTAGTGCAGTTATGATTGCAATTAGGCCATCGTAGAAACGTTGATGGGCTCTGCAGGTGAGAAAAATGACAGAGTTTGCTGTCTCTGCTGCCGCTGCTGCTTGAAGAGCTCCTTCTAAGTCAGTGACAAATTTCCCCCATTCTCACTGGGATGCTTGTCCTCATATATTTATCCCGTCGGGCACTCTACAGGAAGAGCACCTGTACATCGCCTTACTTTAGCCAGTTCCATTTTTTTTTTCGTTCTGCGGAAAGTTCTCAACGGTCTTTGGAGGGAAGCCGGTTACTGAACTCTGGTGGGAGTGTTGGCGTCCCTCTCTGCAGGGGCTTGGCAAGGGCGTCCCCCTCTCCTGGGACTTGGCAAGGGCGTCCCTCTCTGCTGAGGCTTGGCAAGGCGTCCCTCTCTGCTGGGGCTTGGCAAGGGCGTCCCTCTCTGCTGGGACTTTGCAAAGGCGTCCCTCTCTGCTGGGGCTTGGCAAGAGCGTCCCTCTCTGGTGGGACTTCGCAAGAGCCACAAAATAGAGCGAGAAACCAACGTCAAAGACCTGGGAGTGTTCATGTCGGAGGATCTCACATTCAAGGACCATAACATTGTATCAATTACAGCTGCTAAGAAAATGACAGGATGGATAATGAGAACCTTCAAAACTAGGGATGCCAAGCCCATGATGACATTCTTCAGGTCGCTTGTTCTATCTAGGCTGGAATATTGCTGCACACTAACAGTGCCTTTCAAGGCAGGTGAAATTGCTGACCTAGAAAATGTACAGAGAACCTTCACGGCACGCATAACGGAGATAAAACACTTCATTACTGGGAGCGCTTTAAGTTTTCCCGAACCTGTATTCCTTTGGAACGCAGGCGGGAGAGATACATGATTAATATACACCTGGAAAATTTCTAGAAGGACTAGTGCCGAACTTGCCACACGAAAATCACTCAAAAACGAAACCCAAAAAACTTGGGAGACGATGCAATAACCCCCCAGTGAAAAGCAGGGGTGTCACTAGCACGTTAAAAGACAATACAGTAAGTGTCAGGAGCCCGAGACTGTTCAACTGCCTCCCAGCATACATAAGGGGGATTACCAATAGGTCCCTGGCAGTCTTCAAGTTGGCACTTGAGAAGCACCTAAAGTCGGTACCTCACCAGCCGGGCTGTGGCTCGTACGTTGGATTGCGTGCAGCCAGCAGTAACAGCCTGTTTGATCAGGCTCTGATCCACCAGGAGGCCTGGTCACAGACCGGGCCGCGGGGGCGTTGACCCCCGGAACTCTCTCCAGGTAAACTCCAGGCGTCCCTCTCTTCTGGGGCTTGGCAACAGCGTCCTTCTCTGCTTGGGTTTGGCAAGGGCGTTCCTCTCTTCTGGGGATTGGCAACGGCGTCCCTCTCCGCCTGGGCTTGATAAGGGCGTCCCTCTCTTCTGGGGCTTGGCAACAGCGTCTCTCAATGCTTTGGCTTGGCAAGGGCGTCCTTCTCTTTTAGGGCTTGGCAACGGCATCTCTCACTGCTTGGGCTTGGTAAGGGCGTCCCTCTCTTCTGGGGCTTGGCAACGGCGTCCCTCTCTTCTAGGGCTTGGCAGCGGCGTCCCTCTCTTCTGGGGCTTGAAAAGGGCGTCCCTCTCTTCTGGGGCTTGGCAAAGGCGTCCCTCTCTGGTGGGGCTTGGCAAGGGTGTACCTCTCTTCTGGGGCTTGGCAAGGGCGTCCCTCTCTTCTGGGGCTTGGCAAAGGCGTCCCTCTCTGGTGGGGCTTGGCAAGGGTGTACCTCTGTGCTGGGGCTTGGAAAGGGCGTCCCTCTCTGCTGGGGCTTGGCAGGGGCGTTCCTCTCTGCTGGAGCATGGCAAGGGCGTCCCTCTCTTCTGGGGCTTGGCAAGGGCGTCCCTCTCTTCTGGGGCTTGGCAAGGGCGTCCCTCTCTTCTTGAGCATGACAAGGGCGTCACCCTCCTCTTCTTGGCTTGGCAGGGCGTCCCTCTCCGTTCTGGGCTTGGCAAGGGCCATCCCTCTCTGCAGGGGCTATAGCAAGGGCGTCCCTCTCTTCTGGGGCTTTGGCAGGGCGTCCCTCTCGCAGGGGCTTGAAAAGAAGGGCGTCCCTCTCTGCTGGGGTTCAAGAGTAGCTTTGGCAATGGAACAGTTGTCCCTCTCAGCTGGGGCATACAAGGGCGTCCCTCTCTGCCTGGGGCATAAGAAGGGCGTACCTTCTCTGCTGGGGCTTGGCAGGGCGTCCCTCTCTGTCTTTGCTTGACAAGGGCATCCCTCCTCTGTGGGCTTGGCAAAGGGCGTCCACCGGATCTGACTTGGGAACTTCAAGTTCTATCTATAATATACAAAGGAATTTTGTACCTTTTCTCTCATCGTATTCCCACCAGCCCTTGGAGAAGTTGTTCTTACATTAAGAAACCGGTTTGATACTTCCGGCTCATGTGTCAATAAGAGGTCGGGTTCCGATACTCCGGCTCATGGTGTCCTAGAGAGGTTTCGGGTTCGATACTCCGGCTCATTGGTGTCCATGGATAGGTCCCGGGTTGGACCAAACGGCTCATGGTGTCCATGGGTGGCCGGGTTGGACACGGCCATGGTGTCATGGAGAGGGTCGGGTGGACCACACGGCTCATGTGTCAGGGTAGAATGGTCGGGTTTGACACGGCTCATGGTGTCATGGAGAGGTCGGGTTGGACACGGCTCATGGTGTCAAGGAGAGGTCGGGTTGGACACAGCTCATGGTGTCATAGAGAGGTCGGGTTCGATACTCCGGCTCATGGTGTCATGGAGAGGTCGGGTTAGACACGGTCTGTGGCATGCAAAGAGTACGTAACCTTTATTCGGCGCATGTACACACCCTCATTTACAGGCTATCTCCCTCAACCAGCGAACCAGGTTGCTAAGAGTTGATGATGGGGCCACGTCGTTGAACTAGTGACCAGGTTCTAGCCAATAAGAAGATGGTTTTGGCAATCGCAGAGTTATGTGCGTACCGCTCTCCTGTCTGCCCTTGTCATTCCCATTCTAGAGCTGGTTGAAGCACGGTCTGCTATCTTGTGGCTTCTATTTCTGCCTTGCTTACCGTGGAGTGCACTATACTGAAGTCACTGTACATAGTGTACATATTGCTGTTATAAATTGGTGAAGGATATATAAGTCTAAACTTTTTCTGCTGTGTTTATTTTGCTCCCATTACACCCGGGATAACAGGCCATTTGGAATCCTGGGTTGTAATAGTGTCATGGAGAGGCCGGGCTTGATACGGCTCATGGTGTCAGTGGCCCTTATAAACCCAACAAAGATTTTTCACTCTACTGGAAGACTCTCTGTTACTGCAGCCGTTGCGCTCTATTACTTCTGGTGCACAATTCTGGTGCACACTTTTACTCTATCCTTTCCATCTCAACGAGAGCAGTTTCTTCCTCTGGACTGTCAGGAGATATTAGACTGTACCTGCTCCTTCCTGGTGACTTCAGGACGTACCAGGGACATATAATACACAGTTATTAGCCTACAGAATTCTCCAAGGCCAATGGTATTGATGACTGGACAGACATTTTTCTTAACAAATTACTTAGACTATACAACAAACATTGTCCTATAAAAACAAAACAGTATCACAAACAAACGCTTGGTTGCCCATTGGCTAACCAGCACCATTCCTAAATCCATTGACAAGAATCACCAATATGAAAAGAAAAAAAACAATATAGATAGGGCTTTAATACACAAAGGATACTCTTAAACACTATTCAACAGCTCTCCACACAAAAGTAATAAAAAAAGTCAAACACCTATAACTACTCCAGTAGATTAACAGACACTAGAAGTAGATATTAAAAAAGACCTGGAAAAACACCTCTCAATTCTAGGGACCCACAAACTAGAAAACAAGAATATTGACCCTAACAAAACCTAATGAAACACCACTACATCCGCACTGACAACAGCTAACAAGAATAAATGACTCTTCTCAAACATAGGAGTCCTAATCCCCAGTAAAATCCCACATACCAATGCCCATGCCGGGGTGACTACTAGATGGGAAATTTCCCTAATTCCTTCTATCATGCGACCCAACTGAGCCCAGGAAAGTCATTGAGATCATAAAGTCACTTAAAAATAACCTACGGGGCATCTGTTTCATGTCCCACCCATTACTGTACAAGCGAGCGGGCCCATGTCCTTTCGCATGCTATTTCATTACTTTTTAATAATTCAATTAGAGACTAGCAACCTTCCCGAAACTACTCTCAAGATGCAAGGGTTACCCAATACATAAAGGTGGTGACCCTACAGACTTAAACAACTATAGGCCAATATCTAACTTACCATGCTATCCAAAACTATGAGAAACACGTGCTACAGGAACTGTATCATTTATAACGGCTCAAACATACTCAACCCATGCCCAAGTTTGGATCAGGAAAAATAAAAGCACTATTGGATGCAATCATAAAAATGCTAGATCTGCTCTACACAGCATTGGAAAATAAGGAATATCCACTAGGAATTTTTATTGACCTAAGAAAAGCTTTTGAGACACAGTAAACCACGACATCCTACTCCACAAACTTGATCACTCTCCGGTATAAAGGCCCATGCTCTTGCTATTTCAAACCTTACAATTACATAGTATCAGTACGTCACCATTAAAGACACAGCATCTCAACACACGTCCACTTGATACTGAGTTACGCAGAAGGCCTTGGTCCCCTGCTCTTCTCATATACATCGAATGACTTCCAAACGTAACCCAACACCTGAAACCCATTCTCTTTGCAGATGACACGAATTATGCCATCTTCACACCACCTAATCCTTGCCACCCTCAACACCATTGTGATGCGGAGCTGTATTAAAATATCGACTTGGATGACAGTGCCAATAAACTTATGCTTAACCTGACAAAACCTACTATAATTAGTTTTTGGTAGCAGAGCAGGAGATGCACAAATTAACATAAGATTGACAACACTCTAATTAACCAGAAATAATGGTGGAAAATTCCTAGGCTTATTACTCTTACCAACAACCTGACTTTCAGCACCATATCCAGCTATAGCCAAAAAAGTATCCAAAAAACGTTGGGAATCTCTCCAAGATACGATACTACGTGCCGCAAAATGGCCCTTCTCCACACTATATCCCTCAAAAAGTTTATCCATACCTCACCTATCTATTTGTGCTTGGGGATCAACTGCAGCAACACACCAAAAAGCCAATAATAACCCAACAAAAAGCTGCAGAAAGAATAATCACTAAATCCCATCCCTGGCAACACACCCCCCCACTCTTCATAGATCTAAACTTAACTCCCTTCAGTACATCCCACTAACTACTGTGGCAACCTGATATCTACAGGGCCTTAAACTCTAATATCAACCTTGACCTATAACGCTTTCTTGACAGTTGTGACAAACCCACAGCAAAACACCAGACACAAACATCTCTACGACATTCCCCGTGTCCGACTAAACCTTTACAAAAAATTCAATGTATGTCAAAGGCCCTAAATCTGGAATACCCTACCGATAATCTAGAACTGTCAGGCACATTCATACTTCAAAACTACCATTAGAAAACCATCTTATCTTTCCCTGATACACACCCCTTCAACTAACTACACTATACCACCTGGTTGTTCACTACTTACACTCACTCACCCATTTTGACCATTAAACAGAAATATTAATTCAGTCTTAAATAATGAAATCCTGTGAACTCCAATACTGAAACTATATACTGTGCCAAAAACAAAAGCATTCACATTGCTAAACACAACAAACATAGTATTTAGTCACTAGCCAGTAATACCAACATTACCTCATAATTTGTAAATCTTTTTACAATTAAGAATAAAACAAGTATGCCCGAAATGCCTAGCCATGCTAAGCGTTTTTTCTATTGGTCACTCTGTAATCACAATTTTACTACATGTAAACCAAACAATAACCAAATTTCTGTAAACTCAGCATTGTAATCCTTATATAGAATAAACTTTGAATTTGAATTTGAATTTGAAACATTCTTACACTTCTCAGGTCCCCTCTGGTAGCACAGAGACCGGGCCGGGCTTGAATAACGGCTCAGGATGGTGTCAGTGGGCCCTTATAAACCCAACAAAGAACAACAACAAAGTGGCGACGTAGGAGGGAAATTATTGTACATTTTTGTCAATTGTTGTGAGTTAATATAATGTTGGAGTAACTATCAGTGGAAGATTGATCTATGAGGTAAGTAGGAAGACTGAATATTAATATATATTGTGATAAACACCAAGCAAAGTAATACTTTCTCAACATTATTAACATCCATATTAACACTGTAATTAATAATTACACAATAAAATGTAACTAATAATTAACCTTACCACATTATTATATGATTAATTTATGTCAGTTTTAATTTTAACATTATTGTTAGTAACCCATGATAACCCAGTGTGGTAACCCAGGATAACCCAGTGGTTTGGTAACAACGCGCTCATAACCCAGTGTTGGGTAACGCCAGGTAAACCCATGTTTGGTAACCCAGGATAAACCCAGTGTTGTAACCCAGGATAACCCAGTGTTTGGTAACCCAGGATAACCCAGTGTTAGTAACCCAGATTACCCAGTGTTGGTGACCCAGGATACCCAGTGTTAGTAACCCAGGATAACCCAGTGTTGTAACCCAGGATAACCCAGTGTTAGTAATCCCAGGATAACCCAGTGTTGGTATCCCGATAACCAGTGTAGGTAACCCAGATAACCCAGTTGTTGGTAACCCAGGATAACCCAGTGTTGGTAACCCTATGATAACCCAGTGTGGTTAACCCAGGATAATACCCAGAGTTAGTATCCAGGAATAACCAGTGTTAGTAACTCCAGGATAACCCATGTTGGTAACCCAGGATAACCCAGTGTTGGTAAACCAGGATAACCCAGTGGGTTGGTAACCCAATAACCCAGTGTTGGTAACCCAGGATAAACCCCGTGTTGGTAACCCTGGATAAACCCATGTGTACCGCAGGAAAACCCAGTGTTGGTAACCTGCTAGGATAACCCAGTGTTAGAAAACCCAGGATAACCCAGTGTTGGTGACCCGGATAACCCAGTGTTGGGTAAACCAGGAATAACCCAGTGTTAGTAACCCAGGATAACACAGTTTTGGTAACACGCAATTATAACCCAGTGTTAGTAACCCAGATAACCCAGTTGTTTGGTAACCCAGGATAACCCCAGTGATGGTAACACCAGGATAACCCAGTGTTGGTAACCCTGGATGAATCCCAGTGTTGGGTAACCCAGGATAACCCGTGTTTTATAAACCCAGGATAACCCAGTGTTGGTAACTCCAGATAAACCCAGTGTTATTGGTAAACCCAGGATAACCCTAGTGTTGGTAACACCAGATAACCCAGTGTATGTAACCCAGTTAACCCATGGTTGGTAACGCCAGGATAACCCAGTGTTGGTAAACCCTCCAGATAATCCCATTGTTGGTAACCCAGTGATAAACCCAGTGTTTTAACCCAGGATAACCCAGTGTTAAGTACGCCAGGATAACCCATTTTGTAACGTCCAGGATAACCCAGTGGTTGGTAACCCAAGGATAACCCAGTGTTGGTAACCAGGATTAGACCCATATTAGTAACCCCAGGATAACCCAGTGTTAGTAACTCCCAGGATAACCCAGTGTTTTGGTAACCCAGGATAAGCCCAGTGGGTTAGTAACGCCATGATAACCCAGTGTGGGTAACCCAGGATAACCCAGTGTTAGTAACCCAGGATAACCAGTGTTAGTAACCCAGGACAAACCCAGTGGTTGGTAACCCAGGATAACCCAGTGTTATACTCCAGGATAACCCAGTGTTGGTAACTCCAGGATAATCCCCGAGTGTTGGTAACCCATGGGATAACGCCAGTGTTGGGTAACCCAGGATAACCCAGTGTTGGTAACCCAGGATACCCAAGTTAGTAACCCAGGATAACCCAGTGTTGGTAACCCAGGATAACCCAGTGTTTTGGTAACCCAGGATAACCCAGTGTTGGTACACCATGATAACCAAATGTTATAACCCAGTATAACCCAGTGTTAGTAACCCAGATAACCCAGTTTTGAGTAACCCCGGATAACCAGTGTTAGTAACCCAGGATACCAGTGTTAGTACCCAGATAACCATGTTGGTAACCCAGGATAACCCAGTGTTGGTACCCAGGATAAACTCCATTGTTTTGTAACCCCGGATAACCAGTGTTGTAAACCCAGGATAACCCAGTGTTAGTAACCCATGATAACCCAGTGTTAGTAACCCAGGATAACCCAGTGTTGGTAACCCAGGATAACCCAGTGTTGGAAACCCAGATAACCCAGTGTAGGTAACCCAGGATAACACCCCAGTAGTTTAGTAACCCAGGATAACCCAGTGTTGGTAACCCCAGGATAACCCAGTGTTGGTAACCCAGGATAAAACCAGTGTTTGGTAACCCAGGAATAACCCAGTGTTGTAACCCAGGAATAACCCAGTGTTGGTAACCCCCAGGATAACCCATAGTAACCCAGGATAACCCAGGTTAGTAATCCCATGATAACCCAGTGTTTGGTAATCCAGTATAACCCAGTGTTGGTACCCCCAGGATAAACCAGTGTTGGTAACCCAGATAACCCAGTGTTGGTAACCCAGGAAATAACCCATGTTGGTAACACCATGGATAACACCAGGTTGTAACGCCAGGATAACCCAGTGGTTGTAACCCAGGATAACCCAGTGTTAGTATAACCCAGGATAACCCAGTGTTAGTAAACCCCAGGATAACCAGAGTGTTAGTAAACCAGGATAACCCAGTGGTTAGTAACCCAGGAATAACCCAGTGTTTGGTGTAACACCAGGATAAACCGCAGTGTTAGTAACCCAGATAACACAGTGTGTAGTGTCCCAGATAACCCAGTGTTAGTAAACCCAGATAACCCAGTGTTGGTAACCCAGGATAACCCGGTGTAGTTAGCCCAGGATAACCTCCCAGTGTTAGTAACCCAGTGTTAGTACCCAGGATAACCCAAGTGTTGGTAACCCAGGATACCCAGTGTTGAGGTAACCCAGATAAACCAGTGTTGGTAACCCGATAACCCAGTGTTAGTAACCCGGATAACCAGTGTTGGTAACCCAGGATAACCCACGTGTAGTAACCCAGGATAACCCAGTGTTATACCCAGGATAACCCAGTGGTTAGTAACCCTGGATAATCCAGTGTTAGTAACTCAGGATAACCCCAGTGTGGTAACCCATGATAACCCAGTGTTAGAAGCCCCATGATAACCCAGTGTTAGTAACCAGGATAACCCAATGTTAGTAACCCAGATCACCCAGTGTTTGGTAACCCAGGATAACCCAGTGTTGTAACCCAGAAAACACAGTGGTTGGTAACCCAAGATAACCCAGTGGTTAGTAACCCATGATAACCAGTGTTAGTATCCCAGGATAACCCAGTGTGTATTAAACCCAGGATAACCAAGTTTGGTAACCCAGGATAACCCCGGTGTTAGTTAACCCAGGATAACCCAGTGTTAGTAACCCCATGATAACCCATGTTTTAGTAAACCCCAGGATAACCTGCCAGTTGTTGGTAACCCAGGATAACCCATGTGTAACCCAGGATAACCCAGTGTTATGTAACCCAGGATAACCCAGTCTTGTAAACCCAGAAAAACCCAGTGTTTGTAACCAGGATAACCCAGTGTTAGTAACCAGGAATGACCCAGTGTTGGTAACCCATGATAACCCAGTGTTTAAGTAACTCCGGATAACCGTTGTTAGTAACCCAGGATAATCCAGTGTTAAGTAACCCCGGATAACACAGTGTTAGTAACCCAGAGAAAACCCAGTGTTGGTAGAACCATGATAACCCAGTGGTTAGTAACCCAGGATAACCCAGTGTTAGTAACCCAGGATAATCCAGTGTTAGTAACCCAGATAACCCCTGAGTGTTAGTAACCAGGAAACCCAGTGTTAGTAACCCAGGATAACCAGTGTTGGTAACCCAGGATAACCCAGTGTTCGGTAACCGAGGATAACCCAGTGTTAGTAACCCAGGAATAACCCAGTTGGTTTAGTAACTCTTGGAAACCCAGTGTTAGTAACCCAGTATAATCCAGTTTGGTAACCCCGATAACCCAGAGTTCGTAACCCAGATAACCCATAGTAACCCAAAGGATAACCCAGTGTTAGTAACCCAGATAACCAGTGTTGGTAACCCAGGATAAAAACCCATGTTGGTAAACCCAGATACCCAGTGTTAGTAACCTCATGGTAACCCAGTGTTAGTAACCCGAGGATAACCCAGTGTTAGTAACCCAGGATAACCAGTGTTTAGTAACCCAGGATAACCCAGTGTTAGTAACCCAGGCTTACCCCAGTTAGTAACCCAGATAACCCAGTTGTTATAACCCAGGATAACCCATGTTAGTAACCAGGATAACCAAGATGTTGGTAGACCCAGGATAAACCCAGTGGGTTGGTTTACCCAGGATAACCCAGTGTTGGTAACCCAGATAACCTAGTGTTATAACCCATGATAACCCAGTTTGGTAACCCAGGATAACCCATGTTGGTAACCCAGGATAACCCAGTGGTGGTAACCCCAGGATAACCCAGTGTTGGTAACCCAGGATAACCCAGGTTCATAACCAGGATAACCCAGTGTTAGTAATGTAACCTAGGATAGCCCTGAGTGTTAGTAACCCAGATAACCCAGAGTGTTTAGAAACCAGGATAACCCTATGTTAGGGGGGTAGCAGGATAACCCAGTGTTAGTAACCCAGGATAACCCAGTGTTTGTAACCCAGTATAACCCAGTGTTAGTAACCCAGTATAACCCAGAGTGTTGGTAACCCAGGATAACCCAGAGTGTTAGTAACCCAGGATAACCCAGAGTGTTAGTAACCCAGGATAACCCAGTGTTAGTAACCCGGGATAACCCAGTGTTAGTAAGCCAGGATAACCCAGTGTTAGTAACCCTGGATAACCCAGAGTTAGTAACCCAGGATAACCCAGAGTATTAGTAACCCAGGATAACCCAGTGTTAATAACCCAGTATAACCCAGAGTTAGTAATCCAGGATAACCCAGTGCTAGTAACCCAGGATAACCCAGTGCTAGTAACCCAGGGTAACCCAGTGTTAGTAACCCAGGATAACCCATAGTTTTAGTATCCCAGGATTACCCATAGTGTTGGTAACCCAGGATAACCCATAGTGTTAGTAACCCAGAATAACCCAGTGTTACTAACCCAGGATAACCCAGAGTGTTAGTAACCCAGGATAACCCAGTGTGTTAGCAACCCAGGATAACACAGTGTTAGTAACGCCATGAGAACCCAGAGTATTAGTAACCCAGATAATCCCAGAGTGTTTTTGTAACCCAGGATAACCCAAGTGTTAGTATCCCAGGATAACCCATTGTTAGTAACCCAGGATAACCCAGAGTGTTAGTAACACAGGATAACCCAGAGTTAGTAACCCAGGCTAACCCAGAGAGTTAGTAACCCAGGATAACCCAGAGTTAGTAACCCAGGATTACCCAGTGTTATAACCCAGGAAAACCCGTGTTGTAACCCAGGATAACCCAGTGTTTAGTAACCCATGATAACCCAGAGTTATAACCCAGGATAACCCAGTGTTAGTAACCCCCGGATAACCCAGTATAAGTAACCATGATAACCCAGTGTTAGTAACCCAGGAAAACCCTGAGTTAGTATACCCAGGATAACCCCAGAGTGTTAGTAACCCAGTAATAACCCCGTGTTAGTAAACTCAGGATAACCAGAACTGAGTAACCCAGGATAATCCAGAGTGTTAGTAACCCAGAAAACCCAAAGTGTTTAGTAACCCAGGATAACCCGGGTGTTTATGTAACCCAGGATAACCCGAGTGTTAGGTAACCCAGGATAACCCAGAGTTAGTAACCAGTTAACCCAGAGTGATATAACCAAGGGAAAACCCATAGTTAGTAACCCAGGATAACCAAGAGTGTTTAGTAACCCAGGATAACCCAGTGTTAGTAACCCAGATAACCCAGAGTGGTTTGTAACGCCACTATAACCCAACTGTTAGGTAAACCCAGATAACACCAGAGTTCGTAACCTGAGTTTACCTGGAAGAGTTTCGGGGGTCAAACGCCCCGGCGCCCTGTCTGTGACAGCCCCAGGTGGCTCAGCGCCTAGATCAACCAGGCTGTTTGCTGCTGGCTCATGCAAACCAACCGTACGAGCCACAGCCCGGATGATCAGAACTGATTAGTGCCTTGTTCCATGCCAGCTGAAGACTGCCCAGGGTCTGTTGGTAAATCCCCCTTATGTGTGCTGGGAGGCAGTTGAACCAGTCTCGGCCCCTAGACACTTATTGTACATGGTCTCTTAACGTCCTTAGTGACACCCCTGCTTTTCATTGGGGATGGTGCATTCCGTCTTGCCAAGTCTTGCTTTCCGTAGCGAGTGGATTTTCGTGTGCAAGTTCGTACTAGTCCCTCTAGATTTTTTCCAGGTGTATATAATCATGTATCTCTCCTCCCTCCCTGCGTTCCAGGGAATACAGTTTAAAAACCATAAGGAGCACCCAGAATTGAGGTGTTTTATCTCCGTTATGCGCGCCGTGAAAGTTCTCTGTCCATTTTCTAGGTCCGGCAATTTCACCTGCATTGAAATGTGCTGTTAGAGTGCAGCAATATTCACCTAGATAGAACAAGTACCTGAAGAGTGTCATCAGGGCTTGGCACTCCTAGTTTTGAAGGTTTCTCAATTATCCATCCTGTCATTTTTTCTAGCAGATGCGATTGATTACAATGTTATGGTCCTTTGAAGGTGAGATCCTCCTGACATAATCACTCCCAGGTCCTTGAACGTTGGTGTTTCGCTCTATTTTGTTGGCCAAAATTTGTTTTGTACTCTGATGAAGATTTAATTTCCCTCATTTTTACCAATCTGAGTAATTGAAAAATTCTCATCGTTGAACTTCATATTGTTTTCTCTGCAGCCCACTGAAAGATTTGGTTGATGTCCGCCTGGAGCCTTGCAGTGTCTGCAATGGAAGACACTGTCATGCAGATTCGGGTGTCATCTGCAAAGGAAACACGGTGCTGTGGCTGAAATCCTTGTCTATGTCGGATATGAGGAAGAGAACAAGATTGGAGCTAGTACTGTGCTTGTGGAACAGAGCTTTTCAACCGTAGCTGCCTCGGACTTTACTCTGTTGACGACTACTCTCGTGTTTCTTTTAGTGAGAAATTATAGATCCATGACCGACTTTTCCTGTTATTTCGCTGGATGCGCCATTAGTGCGCTATTACCGCCATTGTTACACTTTCGAAAGGCTTTGTCAAATCTTAATATATTACATCTGCATCTTTTGTCTTCTAGTGCATTTATTGACCTTGTCGTAGTGATCCAATATTAGACAGACAGGACGACCTGATTCTAAACCCATGTTCCCTGGGTTTGTGTAACTGATGGGTTTTCTTATTCTAGATGGGTGGGTGATCTTGTCTTCTTAGACCCTTTCAAAGATTTTTATGATATGGATGATATGCTATTGGTCTGTTAGTGTCTTTGCTGTTGCTTTTACTGCCCCCTCTCGAGTGATGGGGGCTATGTCCCTGTTTGTTTTTAGTAACTGAGGGACGACCCCCTGTCCATGCTCCCTCTCCATAGGATGGAAAAGGCTGTCGTGATGGGCTTCTTGGAGTTTCTTGATGAAACACAGAGTTCCATGAGTCTGGCCTGGGGGAGAGTGCATGGGCATGTCATTTATCCGCCTGTTCGGAAGTCCATTTGGCGTCAGGGATAACATCGGATAGGCATTTGTTAATCAAATTTTGTGCTCTCTCATAAAAATTCTTTTATCTTTCGAGCTCTCAAGTCTGGTTAGTCGCTTGCTAAAAACTGAGTCATATTGGGACTTGAGTAGCTCACTCATTTCCTTGCTGCATCTGTGTAGGACCCAATCTTGTTTAAGTATGGGCCCAATACTGGACGTTGTTCTCGATTTTGATTTGCATAGGAGAAGAAATAACTTTGGGTTTCTTTTCGATTTCATTTATGCTTTTAGTTCTTCCCGCGATTCCTGACTCCTAAAGGATTCTTTTAGCTTAAGATCGATGCTTTCTATTTCTTGACCATGTCTCCCTGCGCATTTCAGATATATTGACCTCTTTTAGCCGCTCTGTTATTCTTTTCCGTCGCCTGTAAAGGGAGCGCCTGTCTCTTTCTATTTACATCTACTCCTTCCTTTTTTCTTAGAGGAATAAGCCTTGTGCATACATCGAGTGCCACCAGAGTTAATCTGTTCTAAGGCATAAGTTGGGTTCCTTGTGGTTGCTAGTAAATCTTCCCCAAGCTTATATCGGTTTAGAACTTGGTTTACCTCTTGGTCCCACTTTATGTTTTTGTTATTGAAGTTGAATTTGGTAGAATGCTCCTTCGTGACTATCTCATTTTGTCGTCTGGGGCTCCACGCATACATGTCTGAACTTCAATTATGTTGTGATCTGAGTATATTGTTTTTTGATATGGTGACATTTCTTATCAGATCTCATTGTAAGTGAAGAGAGTGTCTAGTGTATTCTCCAGTCTAGTAGCCCATCTATTATTTGCTGGTTTAAATTGAATTTTGTGCAAGATTTAAAAGCTCGGTGATGTGAGTTTTTCATCAGAGCTGCCACCTGTGTTTATAACTGCAACATATTATTTGCTAAAATAATTCCTCCATTTTAGGTGCCTTAAGTTGAAATTCCCTGGAGTCAAGAAGTTGGGTGCAGGAAGCGGAAGATTTTCTAGACAGTGGTCAATTTTTAAATAACAGCTTGTTCCTGGAAATTCTGGATGTTGCATCCGGAGGCTTGTAGACTACCCACAATGACTAGTTTTGGTTCTCGACCTTACTGCTAAAAACTTCCACTACGTCATTGAGGCATTAAAGCAGTTCTGTGCAGCAACAAGCGAACGCCTGCAATGTACAGGCCTAACCCCCCCCCCCTTTTGCCTGTTCACTCTGTCACATCTGTATAGTTTTGTAACCTGGGATCCATATTTCGTTGTCCAAGTGATCCTTTATGTGGGTCTCAGTGAAAGCCGCGAACATTGCCTTTGCCTCGCAAGCAGTCCACGATGAAAGGTATTTTGGGGTTGTTTGTTGCTGGCTTTAGACCCTGTATATTTGCACAGAAAAATGTTATCGGACTGTGGTATGGTTGGTACTGGGGGGGATTTTTTTTCCTCCGGCATTAGTATCTGTATCTGTTTAGTTTTGGAGAGAGTCCATCGCTGTGTTCCACTCCAGGAATGATCTGGATTTGGTGTACATTTCTGCCATTTCCTGCCAGTTTTTTTCCCTTCCTGCACTAAAAAAACCTCTCCCTCTTGAGTGGCTGTGGCTACCAGGTTTTCCCCATGGCCTGGATTGTTTTTGCATCTTTTTTGTCCCCTTTAGATGGTATGCC
Source organism: Cherax quadricarinatus (assembly GCF_026875155.1). NCBI lineage: Eukaryota > Metazoa > Arthropoda > Malacostraca > Decapoda > Parastacidae > Cherax > Cherax quadricarinatus. The sequence goes on along the minus strand of NC_069410.1, from coordinate 51,159,320 downwards.
CTGGCAATTTAAGTTATAGACAGTCTTTCTGTACTGAAGAGTTTCACATTTCAGGGTGAAAAAGCTTACAGGAAGGGAGTTTGCATCTTTCCTGTTGTCATATGGGCATGCAATTTTCATAGGTTGTCATAGTGCTGTCACATCTGTATATCTGATTTCCCTATGCCAGCAGATACCAAGTGCATAGTATGTTGCATCAGGCTTGTTATTCCGCTGCCTTGGGTTTCCTGTACTGTATTCCTGTTGGTGTCATGTTCCCTGACTTCTTCTATCCTCCTAGCACCAACAATGTAGCTCCCACCAGTTTGTTTTTGGTAATTTAAATCCCTCACTATTGCTATGGAGTCCCTCTTGTTTGCTATTTCCTGCAGTATTCTAGTTTGCAAATTGGTGTTATATTATCTTTGACTACACTCGTTTCCCTACTATGGCTCCCTGTCCCCCTATGAGGTCATTTGATAGTATTCCTTTCCTGCGTAATAATTCCCGACTATCTACCTGGACAAAATCTCCATCTTCACCATAACTGTCTCCCAGGACAGGTAATCTCTCCAGCTTCCCCATTTCTGTCTCCCAGGACAGCACTATCAGCCCACATATACAGACTACAGGACAGCACCTCCAGCTTTTTTTCAAAAAAAACTCATTTACTGTCTCCCATGACAGCACCTCCAGATTCACCATTACTGTCTCCCAGGACAGCACTATCAGCCCCACATTTACTGACTACCAGGACATCACCTCCAGCCTTAGCAGTTTGTGACTAACATGGCCAGTATCAAGGGCATAACCATTCAGCCCAGACTTTTTATGTTTCCCATCTGTTTGAGAAAGCTCTCCAGGTTTCTATGAAAGCAGCTTGATGTTGTCCCTCTTTTAATACCCTTGTATTTAGTCCACAGATTTTCCTGCATTTGGCATACCCAAAAACACTTCTCTGTTAAATACTGCTTGTATCTATTCCTGGGATATCTGCACAATGGGCCGTGACACCCAAGTTCCAACAAAATGACAATTTATCCATGTGGAAGCCCGTTTGTTTGACTGACCACATTCAACTCACAGCTTCATAATGATTTGAATGGTTGATTTACTGCAATTCTACTAGCAACACTTTTGAATATTATATTAAAAAACCCTTTAAAATTTGAAGCTCTAGCTATTTGTATTTCTGTTTCTAACTCTTTTTGTATATTGGACAGCTTACCGTCACGTCCTGATTTTTAATGTTGTGTTTATAAGGGCGCCTACAACCCCATCCGTTTACAGTCTGTTTTATTGTCCAACGAAACGGGTTTGAAACCATCCCGGTTCGGCCAGTCAAGGGTTCGGACCAGTAAAGGGTTTTTGGACCAGTCGATCTGCTCTGATCATGGGTCACTTATTTAAACATACTGGTGGGTGATTTGAGCTAACACAGGGAAGGATCTACTGGAAATTAATCTACCCGAGTAATATGTGATTTGACTGATACAAAAATAAACTTGCGGTTGAAGACCCGGGTGATATCGGGAAAGCTCCTACAATGACGAACGGTCGACCTCTTTGTTTTCAATCGCTGTATCTGGCTTTTCTATTTTTTTTTTTTTTCCGTCTCCACCACAATAAATGCTATATTATCACTATAGTTGACGGGTGCAAATTTTGGAGAAGGACGCTTTTTCTGTAGTAATAATTGCTTCTCGTTGTGTATATTGCGACCGTGGTAACTACAGGTTATTTTGAAATTCACAGAAAAACGTCTCGTATTTCAAGAAAAAGAAACTAATGAAAGTCACTCCACTCCACTAATACCATTATAATACTGGTTAGTTGCTACTACAACACTGTATTCTGCTATTCACTGGTATCACTAGATTATATGCGATACACTAGCAACCCAGGAAGAAAAATTAAAAACAGCTGACCTGTGGTAAGTTTCTGGCGATTTCTGGCACCTGCCTCTATAGGCTTATCACTTCATTTACAAATTCACCTGTTTCAAATGACACTTTAGCCTTTATCATCAAATACTAGGGAGCCACTGTAGTATACACTATACACTATGTATACTCAATGTTATCAGGGAGACTTTCTTTCCTCTGACACGAAAAGTTCAATTATTATTTTTTTTTTCCACACGGGACACAGGCCTATGATTCCCCTCTGGCAGTAAACTCTGCTAGGTAGTGCACACTAATTTTCCTTTTTTGACTCAGTATATAATGTTTTCCGCCCAAGATTGGTTCCAGGCGCTAGAGGGATGTATCGTATAGGATTGATGACACAAATTAAAGTTCTAGCACGTAAGAGCGACCGTGAAAACACGAGATAACCCGGAGCACAACGAGGCACGCTGACATCCTGCTCACACGATGCAGATAACCCAGAATGTTAGTAACTCAAGATAACCCAGAGTGTTAGTAACCCACTATAAACCAGTGTTAGTAACCCAGGATAACCCATAGTGTTAGTAACCCAGGATAACCCAAAGTGTTAGTAACCCAGGATAACCCAGAGTGTTAGTAACCCAGGATAACCCAGAGTGTTAGTAACCCAGGATAACCCAGATTAGTAACCCCCGGATAACCCAGATTTTTAGTAACCCAGGATAACCCAGTGTTAGTAACCCAGGATAACCCAGAGTGTTAGTAACCCAGGATAACCCAGTGTTAGTAACCCAGGATAACCCAGTGTTAGTAACCCAGATAACCCATGTTTGTAACCCAGGATAACCCAGATGTTAGTAACCCAGATAACCCAGTGTTGTAACCCAATACCCGTTAGTAACCCAGATAACCAAAGTTAGTACCCGGGATAACCCAGTTTAACCCAGGATAACGGGTGTAAAACCCCGGATAATCCAGAGTGTATAACCCAGGATAACCAGGAGTGAAACTTCAGACAAATGTCTAAACTGGAAGCGATAACATATAACACCTATTACTAAGGCAGGTACAATTCCGAGAAAGGAGAATACATGATATATACCCAGGAAACCTGAACTAGACCGCATAACAAAATAAACACTCAAGATTGGCAGATGAGCCCATAAACCTGTACCCCTGAACCAGAGATAGATAACTAGACCAGACTAACCCTGGGACAACCGGAACTTACCAGAACATTCAACTGCACTGAAAGCAAAAGCAGTTCGGATCAGCTCGTGCCCAGTTGTTCGCAGAAAGAAACAGTGTTGTCAGCCGATCTAAAGACCAGGCAAGGCCGGGCCCGAGGGCGTTGAACCCCGAACTCTCTCCAGGTAAACCCAGGTAACCCAGGATCCAAAGTGTTAGTAACCCAGAAACCCAGATTGTCAGTAACCCAGATAACCCAATGTTGGTAACCAGAAACCCGGGTGATAGTAACCCAGGATAACCAAGTGTTAGTAACCAGGAACCAGTGTTGACCCCGGATAACCCGAAGTTAGGTAACCCAGGATAACCCAGTGTTAGTAACCAGGAAAACCCCAAATGTCAGTAACCCAGGATAACCCAATGTTGGTAACCCAGGAAAACCCAGAGTGTTAGTAACCCAGGATAACCACGAGTGTTAGTTACCCAGGATAACCCAGTGTTAGTAACCCAGGATAACCCAGAGTGTTAGTAACCCAGGATGCATGTAACCCTTTCAAAATCCCTCTCTTGTACATATTCTGGCCACAATTTTCTCCAAGCAGAGTTCAAAGTCCTGGAAGTCACTCCCTCCCAAGCCTTACCTGTAAGGTTTATGCAATGGAGGATATTAAAGTGATCTTTCCAGAACTCTCTTAGGGTCAATTCAGTGTCTGAGGTCACTTCAAAGCACTTTTGAAACACTGCTTTGGTGTACAGTTTTTTGAAGTTTGAGATGACCTGCTGGACCATGGGCTGGAGGAGAGGAGTTGTATTAGGGAGCAAGAACTTCACTGTGATGAAACTAAACTCCTCCACTATTTGCTCTTCCAAGTCTGGAGGATGAGCAGGGGCATTGTCCATTACCAGGAGGCACTTGAGGTCCAATTTATTTTCCAGGAGGAATTTCTTCACACTGGGGCCAAACACTTCATTAAACCAGTCTAGGAAAATTCCCCTTGTGACCCATGCCTTATTGTTAGCCTTCCACATAACACACACAAATTACTCTTTGGCGACACTGTTTTTCTTGAACACTTTGGGATTTTTAAAGTGCTACACCAGTAAAGGCTTCACTTTGCAATCCTCACTAGCATTACTACAAAACATGAGAGTAAGCCTTATCCATGCCTTATCACACTGTGAATGCCACTACGTTTCTTAAATCTCTCAAACCATCCTTTGCTGGCCTTAAAATCACAAGCATCACCACTTGTTGCATGCATTTTCTTTACGAGACCATCATATAACTGCCTTGCCTTTTCACATATTATTGACTGCATAACACTATCTCCTGCTAACTGTTTTTCAGTAATCCACACCAACAATAACCTTTCCACTTCTTCGAGGATTTGTGATTTCTTTTTTGTCAGCATATCTACCCCTTTTGCAACAACAGCACACTTTATATCCTTTCCCTTCGCCACGATCGAAGTGATGGTTGAATGGGGTTTGCCATACATCCTGGCAAGTTCTGTAACATGCAGTCCACTCTTATATTTTTCAATGATTTCCTTCTTGAATTCGATCGTGTTCCTCACTTTCTTTACCAAAGGGCTTGCATTAGCTTTCCTTGGGCCCATGGTGACTTATTTAGCAGTTGCAATCACAAAAAAAATGGATTATTACGAAATGTATTGTATGAACCCGCGAGGCGATTGTCATGTGCTGGTAAACAATGGTGCAGAGTGTGAATGGTGCGGGAGACTGGCTTTGTGTGCGCGGTGATGGGTGGACGGGTACCGGATGGTTGCCGAATCACGAGTCCAATCACGAACCGCGAGGCTAAATTTTGCCGAAAAAACTTGCTGAAAGTCGGATTTCACGAAACTCGATGCCGACGAAACTCAGGGGTTACACTTTACTCATTAAACCAACAGATAATTCATTCCACTAGAAATAAAAATACCCTTGATCTGTTATTCACAAACAAGGAGGAACTAATCAGAGACATAACAGTTACCAAAACTATATACACAGTGGCCCCTTGGATTTCATTGTCGTCGGATTTTGTAATATTTGGAAATAATAATGTTTTTTCATCATAGTATTGGCTCGGTGATCATCATTGAGCTTGGTAATAGCCGTTCGTCCCAAACATGTCCGCTCAGCCCAAGAGACAAGACACACCATTTACAGCCAGTGTGCCATTGTTTATCAGTCAGTGAGAATGATCCCACACGTTCATACGTTACATTTCATATTACTCCATTTTTTAGTGCTTGTAACTGCTCAGTAAGCCACCATGGGCCCAAAGAAAGCTTCTAGTGCCAGCCCTTTGGTAAAGAAGGTGAGAAACACTATAGAATTCAAGAAAGATATCATTTTTATTTTATTTTATTTATTTATTTTATTTTATTTAGTAATTTGAGCATACATACAGAGGTACAAAAAAATACAGGTAAGAGCAGCATGCCAAAGCCACTTGTATGCATAGCAATATGGGCTGGCTTAAAATTAACTTAAGATTAACTAAACAATGACATAATCAGTGATAAAACATTATTGTAAACAGATAACAATAAAGCACAAATGAGTGTTACAAAGACAGGTCATATGGTTGCATGCATTGCTGTATATTCAGTCGAATGGAGTATTCTGTTAGGTAGTGTATTTAAAAAATAAAGTTAGATTGGGTCTTAGGTTTAACATTTATGTGATATAATTGTGAGAAACATTTAAGATATACAATTTATAAGGTTCAGTTATTCAGTGTTTATTTGGTTTTGGGTGAGTAAGTAATCTTTGAGAAGAGACTTGAATTTATAAACAGGTAGTGTTTCTTTTATATTTACAGGTAATGAATTCCAGATTTTAGGGCCTTTTATGTGCATTGAGTTTTTGCATAGCATGAGATGGACACGAGGAACATCAAAGAGTGATCTGTACCTTGTGTTATGGTCATGTGTTCTGTTGAGGTTGGCAAGGAGATGTTTGAGGTGAGGGTTAATATCAGAGTTAAGTGTTCTATGTAAAGTAATAGGTGCAGTAATAAATATGGATGTTTTGTATGGTGAGTAGGTTTAGTGTTTTGAATATTGGTGGAGTGTGCTGCCTGTAAGTGGGAATTTGTTATCATTCTGACTGCAGCCTTTTGTTGGGTAATTAGTGGTCTGAGATGGTTAATTGTTGTTGAGCCCCATGCACAAATTCCATAGGTGAGATAGGGGTAAATAAGAGAGTGATATAGGGCCAGGAGGGCTGACTGTGGAACATAGTACCATATCTTCGATAGTATGTCTACGGTCTTGGAAATTTTCTTGGAAATTTGTTATATATGCATATGAAATTTGAGTCTATTATCAAGGTGGATTCCTAAGAATTTTCCCTCTGTGAGCTTTGTGATAGGTGATCCATTTATCATTATGTTAAGAGGGACTCAGTAGCCCA
>NC_069410.1:51126237-51152338 GCF_026875155.1 Cherax quadricarinatus | reverse complement strand
TTCAAGGGAAGACACTGTCATGCGATTCGGGTGTCATCTGCAAAGGAAACAGGGTGTTGGCTGACACCTTGCTATGTCGGTATAGGATGAGGCAAGTGGGAGCTAGTCTGTCCCTTTGTGGAACAGAGCTTTCCCCGTAGCTGCCCCTCGGACTTTACTCTGTTGAGACTACTCTCTGTGTTTCTTTTAGTGAGGAAATTATAGACCCATCGACCGATTTTCCTGTTATTCCTTTAGCGCGCATTTTGTGCGCTATTACGCCATGGTACACTTGTCGAAGGCTTTTGCAAAGTCTGTATATATTACATCTGCATTCTTTTGTCTTCTAGTGCATTTAGACCTTGTAGTGACCCAAATGTTGAGACAGACAGGAGCGACCTGTTCTTAAACCCATGTTGCCCGGGGTTGTGTAACTGATGGGTTTCTAGATGGGTGGTGATCTTGCTTCTTGGGACCCTTTCAAAGATTTTTATGAATGGGATGTTAGTGCTATTGGTCTGTAGTTCTTTGCTGTTGCTTTACTGCCCCTTTGTGGAGTGGGCTATGTCTGTTGTTTTTAGTAACTGAGGGACAACCCCCGTGTCCATGTTCCCCTCTCCTAGATGGAAAAGGCTCGTGTTAGGGCTTCTTGCAGTTCTTGATGAAACACAGAGTTCCATGAGCCCTGGCCCTGGGGAGAGTGCAGGGCATGTCATTTATCGCCTGTTCGAAGTCATTTGGCGTCGGGATAACATCGATAGGCTTGTGTTAATCAAATTTTGTGGCTCCCCTCAAAAAAAAATTCATTTTGATCTTCGACTCTCAGTCTGGTTAGGGGCTTGCTAAAAACTGAGTCATATTGGGACTTGAGTACTCACTCTTTTCCCTTGCTGTCATCTGTGTGGGACCCATCTTGTTTAAGTAGGGGCCCAATACGGGAAACGTTGTTCTCGATTTTGTTTTTGGCATAGGAGAAGAAATACTTTTGGTTTCTTTCGATTTCATTTATGGCTTTTGTTCTTCCCCGATTCCTGACTCCTAAAGGATTCTTTTAGCTTAAGTTCGATGCTTGCTATTTCTCTGACCAGTGCTCCTGCGCATTTCAGATATATTGACCTCTTTTTTAAACCGCTCTGTTATTCTTTTCCGTCGCCTGTAAAGGGGGCCCTGTTTTCTTTCTATTTTACATCTACTCCTCCTTTTTCTTAGAGAATAAGCCTTGTGCATACATCGAGTGCCACCGAGTTAATCTGTTCTAGGCATAAGTTGGGGGCTGTGTTGCTTAGTAAAATCTTCCCACTTATATCGGTTAGGACTTGGTTTACTTGGTCCCACTTTATTTTTTGTTATTGAAGTTGAATTTGGTGAATGCTCCCTCGTGACTAGTCTCATTTTGTGGTCTGGGGGCTCCACGCATACATGTCTGAACCTCAATTATGTTGTGATGAGTTATTGTTTTTGATATGGTGACATTTCTTATCAGATCATCATTGTTAGTGAAGATGGGGTCTAGTGTATTCTCCAGTCTAGTAGGCTCTATTATTTGCCGGGTTTAAATTGAATTTTGTGCAGAGATTAAAAGCTCGTGGAGTGTGAGTTTTCATCAGAGCTGCCTCCGGGTTTGTTATTACTGCAAAAAATATTATTTGCTATATTCCCCCCCATTTTGGGTGCCTTAGTTGAAATCCCCCAGGAGCAAGATGTTGGGTGCAGGAGCTGGAAGATTTTCTAGACAGTGGTCAATTTTTAACAGTTTGTTCCTGGAATTGCTGGGATGTTGCATCCGGAGGCTTGTACACTCCCAAACAATGACTAGGTTTTGGTTCTCGACCTTTACTGCTAAAATTTCCCACTACTCATTTGGGGCATTAAGCAGTTCTGTGCAAACAAGTGACTCTGCAAGTACAGGCCAACCCCCCCCTTTTGCCTGTTCACTCTGTCACATCTGTATAGGTTGAAACCCGGGGGATCCATTTTTTGTTGTCCAAGTGACCCTTTATGTGGGTCTCAGTGAAAGCCGCGAATATTGCCTTTGCCTCTGCAAGCAGTCCACGGTGAAAGGTATTTTTTTGTTTTTGCTGGCTTTAGACCCTGTATATTTGCAAAGAAAAATGTTATCGGACTGGTGGTTTTGTTGGGTACTGGGGGGGGATTTTTTTTCCGGCATTAGTATCTGTATCTGTTGGTTTGGAGTGGAGGCCATCGATGTGGTTCCACTCCAGGAATGACTGGATTTGGTGTACCGATTTCTGCCATTTCCTGCCAGTTTTTTTTTCCTTCCTGCACTAAAAAACCTCTCCCTCTTAAATGGCTGTGGCTACCCAGGTTTTCCCAGGGCCCGGGGATGTTTTGTATCTTTTTGTCCCCTTTAGATGGTATGCTGGCAATTTAATTTATAGCACAGTCTTTCCTGTACTGAAGAGGTACACATTTCAGGGTGAAAAAGCTTACGGGAAAGGGGAAAGTTTGCATTTTCCTGTTGTCATATGGGCATGGCATTTTCTGGGGTGGTCATAGTTGCATGTCCCATCTGTTTTTCCAGATTTCCCATGCCAAGCAGATCCCAAAAGTGCATAGTATGTGCACAGGCTTGTTTCCGCTTGCCTTGGGTTTCTGTGACTGTATTCCCTGTTGGTGCATGTTTCCCTGTCTTACTTCTATCCTCCCTAGCACCAACCCAAAGGAGCTCCCACCAGTTGTTTTTGGGAATTTATCCTCACTATTGCTATTGGAGTTTCCCCTTGTTTGCTATTTCCTGCGGTATTTCTATTTGCAATATTTGGGTTTTATCTTATCTTTGACTACACTTGTTTCCCTACTATGGCTCCTGTCCCTATGAGGTCATTTATATGTATTCCTTCCTGCGTATAATTCCCGACTACCTGGACAAAATCTCCAGCTTCACCATTACTGTCTCCCCGGACAGTATCTCCAGCTTTTCAACCCATTTTCTGTCTCCCAGGACAGCACCTCCAGCTTCCACATTACTGTCTCCAGGACAGCACTATCACCCCACATTACTGACACCAGACATCACCCCAGCCTTACAGTTTGTGACTACATGGCCAGTATCAAGGGCAGTACCATTCAGCCCAGACTTTTTATGTTCCCATCTGTTGTAGAAAGCTTCCAGGTTTTCTATGAAAGCAGCTTTGATGTTGTCCTCTTTTAATACCCTTTTGATTTTAGTCCACAGATTTTCCTCATTTGGGCATACCCAAAAACACTTCTCTGTTTTAATACTGCTTGTAGCTAGTTCTGGATATCTGCACAAGGGCGTGACACCAAATTCCACAAAAATGACAATTTATCCATGTGGAAGCCCGTTTGTTTGACTGACCACAGTCTAAACACAGCTTCATAATGGGTTTGAAAAGGTTGATTTACTGCAATTCTAAATAGAACCTCTTGAATATTATATTAATAACCTTAAATGAAGCTCTAGCTATTTGTATTTCTGTTTTAACTCTTTTGTATATTGGACAGCTTACCGTCACGTTCCCGATTTTTAATGTTTGTGTTTATAAGGGCGCCTACAACCCATCCGTTTACAGTCTGCTTTTTGTCCAACGAAACTGTTTGAAACCAGTCCCGGGGTTTGGGCCAGTCAAGGGTTCGGACCAGTCAAGGGTTTGGACCAGTCGATCTGCTCTGATCAGTGGGTCACTTATTTAAAACATACTGGTCGGGATTTGAGCTAACACATGAAGGATCTACTGGAAATTTCTACCCGATAATATGTGATTTGACTGATACAAAAATATAACTTGCGTGTTTTAAGAGCCGGTGATATCTGGCAGCTCCTCAATACGAACGGGCGACCTCTTTGTTTATCAATCCTGTATCTGGCTTTTCTTTTTTTTTTTTTTTTTTTCCGTCTCCACCACAATAAATGCTATATTATCACTATAGTTGATGGTGCAAAATTTTGGAGGAAGGACGCTTTTTCTGTAGTAATAATTGCTTTTCGTTGTGTATATTGCGACCGTTGGTAACTACAGGTTATATGAAATTCACGTAACGTCTCGTATTTCCAAAAAAAAGAAACTAATGAAAGTCACTCCACTCCACTAAGTACCATTATAATACTGGTTAGTTGCTACTACAACACTGTATTCTGCTATTCACTGGTATCACTAGATTATATGCGAGTACACTAGCAAGCCAGGAAGATTATTAAAAACAGCTGACCTGTGGTAAGTTTCTGGCGACTTCTGGCACCTGCCTCTAAAAGGCTTATCACTTCATTTACAAATTCCCCTGTTTCAAATGAAAATTTTTAGCCTTTATCATCAATATACTGGGGAGCCACGTAAGTATACACTATACACTATGTATACCAATGTTATCAGGGAGACTTTCTTTCCTCTGACACGAAAAGTTCAATTATTATTATTTTTTCCACACGGGACACAGGCCTATGATTCCCCTCTGGCAGTAAACTCTGCTAGGTAGTGCACACTAATTTTCCTTTTTTGACTCAGTATATAATGTTTTCCGCCCAAGATTGGTTCCAGGCGCTAGAGGGATGTATCGTATAGGATTGATGACACAAATTAAAGTTCTAGCACGTAAGAGCGACCGTGAAAACACGAGATAACCCGGAGCACAACGAGGCACGCTGACATCCTGCTCACACGATGCAGATAACCCAGAATGTTAGTAACTCAAGATAACCCAGAGTGTTAGTAACCCACTATAAACCAGTGTTAGTAACCCAGGATAACCCATAGTGTTAGTAACCCAGGATAACCCAAAGTGTTAGTAACCCAGGATAACCCAGAGTGTTAGTAACCCAGGATAACCCAGAGTGTTAGTAACCCAGGATAACCCAGAGTTAGTAACCCAGGATAACCCAGAGTGTTAGTAACCCAGGATAACCCAGTGTTAGTAACCCAGGATAACCCAGAGTGTTAGTAACCCAGGATAAACCCAGTGTATTTAACCCCAGGATAACCCAGTGTTAGTAACCCAGGATAACCCAGTGTTAGTAACCCAGGATAACCCAGAGTGTTAGTAACCCAGGATAACCCAGTGTTGGTAACCCAGGGTAACCCAGAGTGTTAGTAACCCAGGATAACCCAGCATTAGCAAACCAGAATAACCCAGTGTTAGTAACCCAGGATAACCCAGTGTTAGTAACCCAGGATAACCCAGAGTGTTAGTAACCCAGGATAATCCAGAGTGTTAGTAACCCAGGATAACTGAGTGATGACACTCTTCAGGTCACTTGTTCTATCTAGGCTGGAATATTGCTGCACACTAACAGCACCTTTCAAGGCAGGTGAAATTGCCGACCTAGAAAATGTACAGAGAACTTTCACGGCGCGCATAACGGAGATAAAACACCTCAATTATTGGGAGCGCTTGAGGTTCCTAAACCTGTATTCCCTGGAACGCAGGAGGGAGAGATACATGATTATATACACCTGGAAAATCCTAGAGGGACTAGTACCGAACTTGCACACGAAAATCACTCACTACGAAAGCAAAAGACTTGGCAGACGATGCGCCATTCCCCCCAATGAAAAGCAGGGGTGTCACTAGCACGTTAAGAGACCATACAATAAGTGTCAGGGGCCCGAGACTGTTCAACTGCCTCCCAGCACACATAAGGGGGATTACCAACAGACCCCTGGCAGTCTTCAAGCTGGCACTGGACAAGCACCTAAAGTCAGTTCCGGATCAGCTGGGCTGTGGCTCGTACGTTGGTTTGCGTGCAGCCAGCAGCAACAGCCTGGTTGATCAGGCTCTGATCCACCAGGAGGCTTGGTCACAGACCGGGCCGCGGGGGCGTTGACCCCCGGAACTCTCTCCAGGTAAACTCCAGGTAACCCAGGATAACCCAGTGTTAGTAACCCAGGATAACCCAGAGTGTCAGTAACCCAGGATAACCCAATGTTGGTAACCCAGGAAAACCCAGAGTGTTAGTAACCCAGGATAACCCAGTGTTAGTAACCCAGGATAACCCAATGTTGGTAACCCAGGATAACCAAGAGTGTTAGTAACCCAGGATAACCCAGTGTTAGTAACCCAGGATAACCCAGTGTTAGTAACCCAGGATAACCCAGAGTGTTAGTAACCCAGGATAACCCAGTGTTAGTAACCCAGGATAACCTAGTGTTAGTAACCCAGGATAACCCAGTGTTTAGTAACCCAGGATGCATGTAACCCTTTCAAAATCCCTCTCTTGTACATATTCTGGCCACAATTTTCTCCAAGCAGAGTTCAAAGTCCTGGAAGTCACTCCCTCCCAAGCCTTACCTGTAAGGTTTATGCAATGGAGGATATTAAAGTGATCTTTCCAGAACTCTCTTAGGGTCAATTCAGTGTCTGAGGTCACTTCAAAGCACTTTTGAAACACTGCTTTGGTGTACAGTTTTTTGAAGTTTGAGATGACCTGCTGGACCATGGGCTGGAGGAGAGGAATTGTATTAGGGAGCAAGAACTTCACCGTGATGAAACTAAACTCCTCCACTATTTGCTCTTCCAAGTCTGGAGGATGAGCAGGGGCATTGTCCATTACCAGGAGGCACTTGAGGTCCAATTTATTTCCAGGAGGGAAATTTTTTCACACTGGGGCCAAACACTTCATTTAAAACCCGTTAGGAAAATTCCCCTTGTGACCCATGCCTTACTGTTAGCCTTCCACATAACATACACAAATTACTCTTTGGCGACACTGTTTTTCTTGAACACTTTGGGATTTTTAAAGTGCTACACCAGTAAAGGCTTCACTTTGCAATCCTCACTAGCATTACTACAAAACATGAGAGTAAGCCTTATCCATGCCTTATCACACTGTGAATGCCACTACGTTTCTTAAATCTCTCAAACCATCCTTTGCTGGCCTTTTAAAAACACAAGCATCACCACTTGTTACATGCATTTTCTTTACGAGACCATCATAACTGCCTTGCCTTTCACATATTTTGACGCATAACATTATCTCCTGCTAACTGTTTTTCAGTAATCCACACCAACAATAACCTTTCCACTTCTTCGAGGATTTGTGATTTCTTTTTTGTCAGCATATGTACCCCTTTTGCAACAACAGCACACTTTATATCCTTTCCCTTCGCCACGATCGAAGTGATGGTTGAATGGGGTTTGCCATACATCCTGGCAAGTTCTGTAACATGCAGTCCACTCTTATATTTTTCAATGATTTCCTTCTTGAATTCGATCGTGTTCCTCACTTTTTTTACCAAAGGGCTTGCATTTGCTTTCCTTGGGCCCATGGTGACTTATTTAGCAGTTGCAATCACAAAAAACAATGGATTATTACGAAATGTATTGTATGAACCCGCGAGGCCGATTTGCATGTGCTGTAAAAATTGTTGCAAGAGTGTGAATGGTGCGGGGACTGGCTTTGTGTGCGCGGTGATGGGTGGACGGGTACCGGATGGTTGCCGAATCACGAGTCCAATCACGAACCGCGAGGCTAAATTTTGCCAAAAAAACTTGCTGAAAGTCGGATTTCACGAAACTCGATCCGACGAAACTCAGGGGTTACACTTTACTCATTAAACCAACAGATAATTCATTCCACTAGAAATAAAAATACCCTTGATCTGTTATTCACAAACAAGGAGGAACTAATCAGAGACAAAAACAGTTACCAAAACTATATACACAGTTTGGGCCCCCTTTGGGTTCATTGTCGTCGGATTTTGTAATATTTGGAAATAATAATGTTTTTTTCATCAATAGTATTGGCTCGGTGATCATCATTGAGCTTGGTAAATAGCCCTTCGTCCCAAACATCCGCTCAGCCCAAGAGACAAGACACACCATTTACAGCCAGTGTGCCATTGTTTATCAGTCAGTGAGAATGATCCCACACGTTCATACGTTACATTTCATATTACTCCATTTTTTTAGTGCTTGTAACTGCCAGTAAGCCCCCCATGGGCCCCAAAAAAAGCTTCTAGTGCCAGCCCTTGTAAAGAAGGTGAGAAAAAAACTATAGAAAATTTAAAAAAGAATCATTTTTATTTTTTTTTTTTTATTTATTTTTTTATTTTTGTAATTTGAGCATACATACAGAGGTACAAAAAAATACAGGTAAAGCAGATGCCCAAAGCCACTTGTATGCATAAAAGGGCTGGCTTTTAAAATTTAAATTAAAATTTCTAAGCAATGACATAATCAGGATAAAAAAAATTATTGTAAACAGATAACAATAAAAACACAAATAGTGTTACAAAGACAGGTCAATGGTTGCTGCATTTCTGTATATTTATCGAATGGGATTTTGTTAGGTAGTGTATTTAACCCCTTTACTGTCGCGGCCGTAAAATACGTTTGTGAGGTACCGTGTTTGACGTAATATACTCATAAATTCTGGCGGCTTCAAATCAGGCAGGAGAAAGCTAGTAGGGCCCACATGTGAGAGAAGGGGTCTGTGTGGTCAGTGTGCACCACATAAATAAAATCCTGGAGCACGCAGTGCATAATGAGAAAAAAAAAACTCCGACCGTTTTTTTTAATTAAATGCCGACTTTGTGGTCTATTTTCGTATAGTATTTGTGGTTGAAATTCTCGTTTTCTTGGTCTCATTTGATAGAATGGAAACTATTTTAAATAGAAAGGGAGGTGATTTTGATTAATTTTACTATAAAAATAACCTGGAAATGGAGCACAAAGTACAGGAAATGTTTGATTTTTCCCGATGTTCAAAAGTAAACAAATGATGTCATTGGTCCAATAAATGTCCAAATAGCCATTCTAATATGCAGTCATGAATGGGTTATGTAATTTTTACAATTATTACAGTTTTGCAGTAGTCTGCATAACAGTAAATTTTCTTTTTTTTGTTTGAATAAAAATTTCAAAATAAAAAGCAAGAGTAATATCACAGGGACCTGGAGACAGACTGATGAACAAAGAAATCTTATTTTAGAGCCAGGAATGTCTGCATTGTTCATTCTGGACCTTATTTTGAAATTGTCGTATTTTTTAATTTTCGTGAAATTGGCCAAATTGCAAATTTCGACCATGTTTATTGGGTAGTTGAAATCGGTAAATGGGCAGTTTCTTGTGCTCAATCGATAGAAAAAAATAGAGTTCTGAAGAAATAGTTATGAGTTTGGTTGACTGGAATAACGGAATTAGCCGAAAATAGGGCTCAAAGTGGGCGAAATTGCCGATTTTTAAAAATATCGCCGAAGTCGCTAACTTCGCGAGAGCGTAATTCCGTCAGTTTTCCATCAAATTTCGTTTTTTTGGTGTCTTTACAATGGGGAAAAGATTCTCTATCATTTCATAAGAAAAAATAATTTTTTTTTTTTTCGAATATTTTGCGACACCAGGAGCAACTTCAGGATTGGGCCCTTCGACAGTCAAAGGGTTAAAAAATAAAGTTAGATTGGGTCTTAGGTTTAACATTTATGTATATAATTGTGAAAACATTAAGATATACAATTTATAAGGTTCAGTTATTCAGTGTTTATTTGGTTTTGGTGAGCAAGTGATCTTTGAGAAGAGACTTGAATTTATAAACATGTAGTGTTTCTTTTATATTTACAGGTAATGAATTCCCAGATTTTAGGGCCTTTTAAAGGCATTGAGTTTTTGCATAGCATGAGATGGGCACGAGGAACATCAAAGAGTGATCTGTACCTTGTGTTATGGTCATGTGTTCTGTTGAGGTTGGCAAGGGGATGTTGAGGGGAGGGTTAATATCAGTTAATGTTCTATGTATGTAATAGGTGCAGTAATAAATATGGATGTTTTGTATGGTGAGTAGGTTTAGTGTTTTGAATATTGGTGGAGTGTGCTGCCTGCAAGGGAATTTGTTATCATTCTGACTGCAGCCTTTTGTTGGGTAATTAGTGGCTGAGATGGTTAATTGTTTTTGAGCCCCATGCACAAATTCCATAGGTGATAGGGGTAAATAAGAGAGTGATATAGGGCCAGGGGGGCTGACTGTGGAACATGTACCATATCTTCGATAGTATGCCTACGGTCCTTGGAAATTTTCTTGGAAATTTGTTATATATGCATATGAAATTTGAGTCTATTATCAAGGTGGATTCCTAAGAATTTTTCCCCCTTGACTTTGTGATAGGTGATCCATTTATCATATTTAAGAGGGACATCAGTAGCTCTGTTACCAAACTGAATGAAGTAGGTTTTGTCAATGTTTAGTGTAAGTTTGTTAGTCCTCATCCAGGTAGATATTTCTGCAATTCGGTATTTACAGTATTGGGCTAGCATGACATGGTCGGTGAGAGAAGACGTATTTATTCATCTCAAATAGAGTGGTTTGAGTAATTGCGAAGCATTTGGTAGGATCTTTGTATGCAATATGAGAAAGAGAAGAGGGCCAAGGACACTTCCCTTGGACACCAACTGTTATTGGCTTGTGGAAGATTTGCCCGCATTTTGTGACACAAATGGCTTCTTTTGCTGAGGTAGACTTGAGGTAGTTTGAAGGAGTGGCCCTCTGTTATACCGAGTGGTGACAATATTATGTGAGCAAGTCGATGGTCAACTGATCAAAAGCTTTACATAATCAATAAAGAATCCAGTAGGACTACGTTTTTCTCTATTGCAGTGTAATATATTTCTTTCTTGGTGTATAATAGCATCATTAGTATTTTTATTAGGCCTGAACCCCAGAGAGGACAGGGGTTGAGTATGTTGTGGGAGTGAGGTAGGAATAATTCGCTTATAATTAATTTTTTTTCCAAGATTTTAAGTGAGTTGAGTAGTTGGATGATTGCCCCATAGTTTATTCAAATCTGTTTTTTTTTGGTCCTCCTCCTTTATGATTGAGGTACCCTTGCTATTTGAGAACTGTAGGAATGTAGAGGATTCAATGGATTGTTAAAGAGTGTTGCAATGATTGTAATAGCACTTGTGATTGGCTTTTTGTTTATAAAGGGTGGGTAAGGTATTTAAATCCTCTCAAAATCAAATTCAAATTCAAATTCAAAGCTTATTCTCTATAGGATTAAATGCTGAGTTTTACAGAATTTGGTGATTGTGTGGTTTACATTAGAAAATATAATTACAGAGTGTACCAAAGAACGCCTATCCTGGCTAGGCATTTCGGCAGACTTATATAAAATGCTTAAGTTTAAAATGTTACAAAATTGTGAGGTAAGTGGTATTATGGCTAAGTGACTAAATACTAGTTGTGAGTTTAGCAAAGTGAATGCATTTGTTATGGCACTATACATAGTTTATCAGTATTGAGGTATCACAGCCAACTTATGACTAGTAAGTTTCATTATGTTTGAGGTTGAATTGAATATTTCTTTTTATGGTCAAATGGTGAGTGAGTGTAAGTGTGAACCACCGGAGGAGGTATTTCTATTAACTAGCTGACAGGGTGTATCAAGGAGATAAGATGTTTTCTGATGGAGGTTTTTGAAGGTGATGAATTTCTGCCAGTTTTGGAATTTTCAGGTAGGGTGTTCCAGATTTTAGGGCCTTTGATATTAGCGATTTGAATTTTTGTAAAGGTTTAGTCGGACACGGGGAATGTCATAGAGATGTTTGGTGTCTGGTGTTGTGCGCTGTGGGTTTCTGTCACAACTATCAAGAGGAAGAGCATTTAGGTCAAGGTTAATCTTGGAATTTAAGGCCTGTAATGTAAGATTGCACAGTAAGTAATGTGGCGGTACTTAACAGGGAGTAAGTTTAGATCTAATGAAGATGGGGGGGGGGGGTGTTGCCAGGGAGGGAATTTGGTGATTATTCTTTTGTGGCTTTTTGTGGGTAATTATTGGCTTTAGGTGTGTTTTCTCAGTTTGAACCCCCAAGAGCACAAGATCATAGGAAAGGTATGGATATATAAGTGAAAATGGTATAGTGTGAAAGAATGCAGTTTGGCGGCACGTAGTATCGTATCTTGGAGAGGATCCCAACTGTTTTGGGGGGGGGGGGATCGTTTTTTGGTTCTGTGTTGGATATGGTGCTGAAGATCAGGTTGTTGTGTCGAGTATAGCCTAGAATTTGCCCCTCATTATGCTAGCAATTAGAGTGTTGTTGGATCGTAATGTTTAATTTGGCGCATCTCCTGCTCTGCTATACCAAACCATAACTGTAGTAGGTTATTGTCAACGTATGCATAAGTTAATTGCTGTCATCCAAGTCGTAATTTTGATCAGCTCCTCACATTAACAATGTGTTGAGGTTGCAAGATTAGGGTGAGAGATGACAATAAATCGGTCGTCAGCAAGAGAATGGGTTCAGGTGTCGAGATATGTTTGGTAAGATCATTGATGTATAAAGGAATAGCAGGGGACCAAGACACTTCCCTCAGAACACCATTATCAAGTGGCTGTGTTGTTGATGCAGTGGGTCCTATAATGGGACATACTGAAACCAATAGTAAGGTACGATTTGAAATTATGCAAGCGCATGCCATCATATACCATAATGGTCAAGTTGTGGAGTAGGATGCCATGGTCTATACAGTGTCAAAGCTTTTCCTAGGTCAATAAAAATTCCTAGTGGATATTCCTAATTTTCCAATGCTATGTATGCAGATCAGCAATTATTTATGATTGCATCGTTATGCTTTTATTTTTCCTGAATCCAAATTGGCAGGGTTAGTATGTTTTGTGCCGTTATAAATTAATATAGTAGCTCCTGTGCACGAGTTGTCTCAAGATTTTTGGATAGGCAATGTAAGTTTGATATTGCCTAATAGTTGTTTAAATCATCGTGTCACCACCTTTATGTATTGGTGGTAACCCTTGCCATCTTAGTAGTTTTCGGGAAAGGTGCTATTTCTAGTGACTTGTTAAAAAGTAATGAATAGTATGCGAAAAACATTGGGACACTCTCTTGTACAATAATGGTGGACAATGAGACAGATTCCCCGAGTTATTTTAAAGTGACTTTATCATCTCGTGACTTCCGTGGCTCAGTGATGCAAGATAGAAGGAATTTGGGGAAATTCCCGTCTAGGTAGTCCCCGGCATGGCATTGGGACGTGGAATTTTACTGGCGGTTTTTTAGAACCTATGGTTGAGAAGAAGTCATTCATCTTGTTAGCTGAGTCGTGGGTTCAGTGGTGTTTCATTAGGTTTAAGTTAGGACAATATTCTTGGTTTTTATTCAGTTTGTGGTCCCTAGAATCTGAAATTTTCCAGTCCTTTTTTATATCTCCCTCTTTGGTCAGTGAATCTACTGGAAGTAGTATATTTTTTATAGGTTCCCTTTGATTACTTTGGTGAGGACTTGATGAATAGTGTTTAAGAAAATCTTTGTGTAATTAAGCCCTGCTATATTGGCTTTTCATATTGTGTTTCCTTATCAATGGATTTCAGAATGGTGCTATGTTAGCCATGGGCAACCAAACCATTTGTTTGGTAATCTTTTCTTTTTATAGGTCAATGTTTGTTGTATTTCTAAGTAGTTTGTTAAGAAAAATGTCTGTCCAGTCTCAATACCATTGGCCTTGGAGAAATCTGTAGGCCAGTCAACAGCCTCTAGTCAGCTGTGAACTTCCTTATTGAGTTCCCATCATGGATCTAAATGAGACTGTTGTATTCAAGTGGTGGTTTCCTAATGTTGTCAGAGAAGTAGTAGTTGGTCGTAGTGCTAACTGTTATTATCCCTGATTTAATGGGGCAGTATATTGTCCATATGTGTCTATTATGGTTGCACTGTTTTCATGAAGCCCGGATTTGGTTTATTTAATTGATGGTATGAAAGTGTGTCTTCATATAGTTGAATAAATCAGTTACAGGCTGATCATCTATTAGCCATGGTTATGGCTGAAGTCTCCAGCTAAAGGAAGGTGGTGCATTTCAAGTGTCTGTTTGTTATTAGTGCCTATTTAATTTCCACTAAAGTTTGGGATTTTGTGATGGGTATCCGTAAATGGCACCGATTGTTATAGCGTCTAAGGTTTTTTAACAGTAAAATTACAAAAATGTATTCTTCATATTCATCACTAAAGCATGTGGTATTATGATTAATATATTATTAATTTATTATTATTATTATCACACTGCCAATTCCCACCAAGGCAGGGTGCGAAAAAGAAAAACTATCAACCATCATGTCACTTCCATCACTGTCTTGATGCCAAAGGGTGCTTTACACTACAGTATTAAACTGCAACATAAACACCCCATCACTTCAGAGTGCAGCTAGGCACTGTACTTCCCATCTCCAGGACTCTCAAGACCGCCAGCCGGAATTCCTTCCCTGACCCCCATCATAAATCTTACTTTGCTCACGGACAACCAACAGCACGTCAAGAATAAAAAACCATTTGTCTCCATACACTCCTATCAAACACGCTCTTGCAGTACCTGCTGGAAGTCCAAGCCCCTCGCACCAAAACCTCCTTTACCCCCACTCTCCAACCTGTTCCTAGCCAACCCCTACCCCGCCTTCCATTCACTAACAGACTGATACACTCTTGAATTCATTCTGTTTCGCTCCATACTCTCTACATTCCGAACCACCCAAGCAACCCATTCCACAGGCCCTCTGACACTAGTTTTGAATCCCGCACCTCCTCCGAACATCCAAACTACGATTCTCAGCATATAATATTCACACCATACATTGCCCTCAACATGACATCTCCATGCCACCACCCTTCTCCTCGCTGCAACATTCACAACCGATGCTTCAACAACCCATAAAGAGCGTTGGTAAAACTATACTCTCAACATTCCCCGCTCTTTGCCTCCAAGGACAAAAGTTCTTTGTCCCACAGACTCCTAATGCAACCACTCACTCTATTTCCCTCATCAATTCTATGATTCACCTCAGCTTTCATAGACCCATCCGCTGACACTCCACTCCCAAATATCTGAATACATTTTGGTGTAATACAAGATAATTGGTTGAGTAATAGAGTTGCAATACCACCCCCCCAACTTGGTATGGTTCTGCAGTTGTGGAGCAGTGATCCTGGTAGAGGGTAGATATCTATTGTGTCCTGTTTAAGAGCAGGTCTCAGTAAGAATAATGCAGGAGAAGGTGTCTTTAGTGATTCAAGAGGAGTGCCAGGAGGTCAACAAAGTGTTTGCTTAAGGACCTGATGTTGTAGTTAAGTACTTGATGAGACTTTAATCATTGTTTTAGGATAGTGCTGGCTTTGATGCTGTGTAGTAAAGGCAGTTACTTTCCCATAGTTTTGATTGAGTGTCAGATTAAGTAGGATTTAGATGCAGGGTCAATGTGATCAATCAGCTCTAGGTTTAAATTATGGTTATAAATACCTGAGTTGTGTGTGGAGTTTTAGTAACTGATAACTGTAGAGTGGGACGTTTGGACAAGTAAATAGCTATAGCATTTTGGTCATGTAGAGTATAGTCACTAATACCACATAACGAAGATGGTGTTGTCTATTTTTGTGCAGGAATGTCTAAAGTACAACTAGGTATAAACTAATAATAGAAAAATAAAAATTAAAAATTAGCACAAAGACACTCACTATTGTAATTGCACTAAAGTCAAATGTAATGACTTTGGTAGAGACTATGTATTGACCAAGAGTGATCTATATATCAACTAGGTTTAATCTAATAATGAAAAAATACAAATTAAAAATAGCACCAGGCTCTCACTATAATAACACATGGTCTAATAAAAATGACTTTGGTACTGACTATTTATTGAGCTAGAATTAGCTATCTACAACTGAGTTTTAATCGTAAGATATAAAAAAGGCACAAGACTCTCATTGTAATTGTCACTAAAGGGTCGTTAATATAGAGGTTGTTTACTCAAGAATTAGAGTGATAACGAATTTAAATTGACAAGATAAAATATACAAGTTAAGTAGCAAAAGAATAAAAAAAGTAAAAAGAAAAAAAAAAAATTAAATGAGGTAGTTGGTACTATTTAGCAAAAGATAGTTAAGGGCTTTAACAATAATATAATGAAATATACACTAATTGCACACACAATATAGTCACTAAGATATGAAAACAATCTGAGAGTATGGACTATAATATAAACTTAAAATAAAAAAGTAACAAATTGAAATGGTACTTGTCAATTGCACTAGATCCCGGTACCGGATGTTGACAAGATCAAGAGTATTACTATGATTTAATTACAAAATAAAATTCACAATTAAAGTACCAAAAGCATAATATAAAAAATAACAATGGTAATGTCTTGGTTATATAAGATAGTAATATGTACACAGGTACACATACACAGGTACACATGTACAAAAGGATAATATAAAGGTTGAGTCTTGAATATACAAACCTTGAAAATTGGCAACAAAATGTTAGGGAAGTATAAAATAATGTTTAATGTACAAAAAGTACAATTGACTGGTCGTATAATATGGTGTTTTAATAAATTTTAGTAAGTAATAATGATTACAAAAAAAGTGAAAAAGTAATGTATTATTTCCATTCAATTTTGCACTGGTATTAAACTTTGAGGTTATATGGCAGTACAAGTAAATTACGAGTAATCTAAGATAGTAAAATGTGTATTAAAACCAGATAAAGGTAATTAGACAAGTAATGGTTATTAAAGTCAAAAAATGTTAAAGAAGTAAATTGAAATTATTGTAAAATGGGATTATTTATTTTAGTAAGTTAATATCAATTGATAGTATTTAAAAAAATATGAGGAAGTAATATGGAAAAAACCAGGAGAAAGTATCAATTCATCTAATGTTTAAGCAAACAATAGTAAATAAAAAATTACTTAAAGGTGACCTTATGCTTACTAGTAAAATCCAACAAATGAGGTAGTAGATTATTTAATTACTAAGAAGATTTGTACAATGAAATTTTGAACATAAGGTAGCAAAACAAACACTTAATTACGTTAGGCTTTTTAAGTAGACATTGTTTTAGGTTATTCTCTGTAAGATTCGTATGCCCTGAGAAATCGTGATAGATCATTCTCGATCGAGATTATGACAGTACCTACATTTGTTATTCCTAAACTAGAATTTTTCACCATCCCGTGTGAAGCATTGGTGTATTGTGTTATTATTCTCCCGCGGCATAAGTTTTCATGACTTCTATACAGGAGGTCTGACTTTTTTTGTAAACACTCGTTATGAATACCTCCTTCTTTACTTTAATAGATGCCTAATTAGTCTTTTTTCCTGTCAAGTGAGTGGAATCTAAGCATAACACTTTTTTACCATGGGAATACTATAACCTGCTATCTTTTATTTCTGACTCCGTACTGGTATCATTTGTTTGGTCCTTTATGATCTGCAGAGTAATTTCTTTACTGTTTGTTTGGTTCATATCACTGGGAAAAGTGGCACTGTTAACTAATACTGCGTCCGATAGTTTATCTAGTTCCATTTTATCTTCTTGGAGAGCCAAAGTAGTCACTGAACTGTTTTCTAAGTTGTTCTTCCATTCCTTTTTACTGCTTCTTCAACCTTTGTATTAAGAATATTATTTGTTGGGAGATGGCTATCTATATTGTCCTGATGGTCTTTCACTGTTAGTCATTCCTGGTGTTGATAACTTTTGTTCAAACTGAGGATTTTAGTTCTCCGAGTATGTGTCACCCTGGTGTCATTGTTTTGTTAGCGTCTCTCGAAGATTCCATTATTTTTTTTCATAACTAAGTGGAGAAGCAAGTCCCTTTAGGGTATCTGGATCGTTTACATATAACCATGGAGACTTACTTGGTAGGTTGACTCCGGTACGATATGAGGATGGGCTGGTGTCAGCCATGTTGGTTGTTCTTGTTGTGGGTTCGCCCTTGATGGTGTGATTGGGGTGGTTGCTGGCTGGCGTCACCTGGCTACACTTGTTGAATAGTTAATTTTCGGTGTTTTCCTTGCTGGCCTGGTGGCGTTTCCTCCTTAGATTGCCTCTTGCAAACCTCCTAATACTACAGGAATTGTTTGTAGTTCAAAGTGTAGTTACTACAAAGTTTAGGGTTAAGTTGTTCGGCTGGCAGCGGGTGTTTTGCTTCCGGTTTGTGGCAGTCTATTTCCTTTGATCACTATTATTTTTCGATTTAGGTTTTCACTGTTGGTGGATCTTTGTTCATTCGGGTGCCTAACTTTGTAGTGCAGTTTTGCTTGTAACTAAGGGTCATCATATGAGCATTGGTAGCTCTGATAAAGTTTGGAGAAAAGTAACGGAGCTTGGAGGTTGCAGCAGCCTGCAGGGCCCCGCTGCTGCAAAAATCCTCATGTCTTGTTTTAGCGTGTTTGATAATAAGGGAGAACTTCGTATGGGTTAGTCCGGAGCTATGAACAGTGTGTTTTGGTAGTTGCCAGTGAGGTAGTCATCGATGGGGTATCTGAGCTTGGATTTATTGCAAGGTTTTTACCTATAGAGGAGAAGAAATAATGATTCTGTTTGCTGTTAACATTGTGGGAGTTGGGGTTCATCTGCTTTTGTAAATTTTAAGGTTCCTAATACGTGATATCTTTTAGATTCCTAGAATAAGCTGATAAGGTTTATCCAGGTCTTACAGCTGGATATGATTGATGAGTAACCTTTTGTTTGGTCTCTGGTTAGGACCCTTCTGTAATATTTTTCCATAAGGTGTTGTGTTATGAATTTGAGAATGCTGGTGTTAGCCAGGGACTGTTCAATCTCTAGGCTTCATCTGTTTAGTAGATTTTTTAGAGTAGTGCTTGTTATAGAAGTATTGGGTCTTTTTTTAGAAAATTATTAAACATTCACAATAGATTTCTAGCTCCTTGTGCCGTCAATATTTGTCACTGCTGTTGTGAAGTTATTATGGTTGCCTCATTGTGAATTGAAGGTACTTAATTAGTGACCCTGGTGAATTACCAAGATTTTTTTATGAGGAAGGTAGGGTAGTCCAGTGGTATTATCTGTGATTTATGCCGATTTTTAAAGGGATATGGTGTTAGTCCAGATGTGGCAAGTAGGAAACACAAGTCTCTTAACTCTCGTAGACTTTTGTTACTGTCGGTAGCAAATGCAGTTACTTCATTGTGTTTGTGAATTCATTAACGTGAGGGTCCTGGCCATTGCAGGTAGATTTATATTTGAAGTCCACCTGAAGTGTAAGTGATCTTTTTCAAGCTGCATCAGTAAATCATAGCTTCCTAGGTTTTCACAAAAACGGCAAATGTTTGACTAGGTTCACTCTGTAGAATGTTTTAAATCCCACTGTGAGAGGTTTTTGTAGGTATTTGTATTAGAATTTAGCTAAATAAATTCCCCCATGTTTCATACCTTGTGCAGTATTAGTGATCCATTTTAAGTTTGTCTGAAGTAGTATATAGCTGTGCCACCCCCGTTGATGATTCTGCCTACAGTTGTGTATGGCTGTGTAACGCAGAATTGCATAGAAAGTAGTAGTATATCAGGCTTTAGGCCAGTTTCAGTGAGTGTAATATGGACATCTGCATGCAAGGGAATTTAGTAATGCTGTGAGGACATCCTAATCTTCTTAAAGAATCTGATATTGTAGTTAAAGACAGTTATGTTTGTTGGTTATCTCTGTTATCCTGTATCTGTACCATATGGTCCCTGTACAGTAAGGGGGGGGGGGGGTACCCAGTACCTATAGTACCCTGTGCATATGGTACCACCCTGTACCATCTGGTAACTCCCTGTACCATATGGGTACCCTGCACCATATGTTTTTATCTCTGTACTGCATGATACCCTATACCATATAGATACAATGTACCATATGGTAACCCTAGTAACATATGATAACCATGTACCATAATGGTCAATAGGTGTTGGTGGCATGAGACACCAAAGCCCAAGATGGATAAGAGGGCGACACAAGCTAGCTACTGCCCCACTCCGCATTTCCCAGACAAAGTGCTTTGTCATTCCACCACAGGAACACGTAAAGTTCCATGTACACTTGTAAATATATAATAGAACATTACCTAATAACAACATATTTGCATATTTTTGTTGTAAACAACTATTGTAAAAATAAAAATGAAAATATTAGTGTGTTAAATTGTGTAGATTACAACAGTACCATATAGTACCATACAGTACAATGTACCATATGGAACCAATGCCCCATAGAACATAGCACCATATGTACCACTGTATCAAATTGTACCATTGTATCAAGGGTGCCAATGTACCATATGACCATAAGGTACCATTGTATCATATGGTGCCATTGTATACCATATGGTAACCATGCACCCTAAGGGCACCATTGTACCATATGGTACTATATGGTACTGTGTATTCACACAATAACCGCACTAATATTTTAATCTTTTTAGTTTACAATAAACTTGTAACATTTTGTAAGCAATATAACGATAAGCAAATTAGTGCAGTTATTGTAGTTGATACAATGAGTGTACATTTATACAATATACAGTGGTCCCCTCCATAATCGTCCCGGCTTAAGAAGTCGTCCCATTTTGGAAATAGTCCCCTGGTATTTCTTCCTAATATTTGCTCGCAAATGTCTGGTAACTCCTTATAGTCCTTCGTCCAGGACGCGTACTCCGTGCTCTGATGTCCACCTGGCCTTGCCCTTCCCAGCCATTGTGCCATTGCTTACTAGTGAGCGACGGTCCCCTCACTTTCTCCAATGATATATATTCATAATATTCCATTGATTTAGTGCTTGCAAGTGTTAAATAAGCTACCATGGCTCAAAGGAAAGCTTCCTAGTGTGTATACAAAAGGGTATGGGATACAAGGTACCTAGAAAGGTACTTGTAATCCCAGACCCTTTCACACCTCTGTCGAACTGCTCGTGTATAATGCCAAATATTATACATTCTGAAGTATTTAACAGTTTTTTATGTTATTTATACAGTGGGACCTCGACCCAACGAAGGCATCGAGTCATGTTTAAAGTCACTAGCGATACATTTTAACTGCAAAAATTTGGCCTCGACTAGCACTAAAAAACTACGACCACATGATTCGTACTGGTCGACGACGCGTCCACTTGCGGCCTGAGTGCACGCCTCACTCATCTCATGGTGCCAGTGTTAACAAAAGTCCAGCCACTGCGGGAGCATCCCAAACATACAATTGGAACATTCAATTATCACAGCGTTTTTAAGTGATTTACCTTGCAAAATAATTCCACCATGGGCCCAAGAAAAGCTTCCTAGTGCCAAACCTGTGGTAAAAAGGGTGAGAAATTCAATTGTACCACAGTCAGCTCTGCTGCACCCACAGTCAGCTGTTGCTGGATCAGTCACTGTTGCTGCACATGGGGTCACTGTTGCTGTACAGTCAGCTGATGCATGGACCACCAGCTTTGCTGGATCAGTCAGCTGTTGCTGCACCACAGTCCAACTGTTAGCTGGATCAGTCAGACTGTTGCTGCACCACGGTCAGCCTGTTGCCCCCCCCCTGGAACTAGTCACTGTTGCTGCTGGATCGTCAGCTGTGCTGCACCATGGTCAGCTGTTTAGCTTGGACCAGTCAGCTGTAGCTGGATCAGTCAGCTGTTGCTGCAATCCACGGACGCTGTTGCAGAACCCAGTCAGCTGTTTGCAGGATCAGTCCGCTGTTGCTGCATCCATGGTTGCTGTGCCCCTGGGACCATCAGCTGTTGTTGCACCATGCTCACTGTTTGCTGGACCAGTCAGCTGTTGCTGCCATCACAAGTCCGCTGTATTACTCGAAGATGTGGAGAGTGTGTTGTTGTGGGCTACGTGAAACAATTTCCGAGAAACGATTAACCCCAGAGGGTTAGCCCCCTGATACCCAAGAAAGTCAGTGCATCAACGAGGACTGTGTAACTTATTTTCCACTGGGGTCTTTAATCTTTGTAGCCCCAGTCCCACAACAGTTGACTAACACCTCAGTGAACAGGAAAAAATATGGCCTGGAACTAGTGCTCATATTGTGAATTTAAGGCCACAAAGGTTGGTTTGAGAGATTTAAGAATTGTAGAGGCATACACAGTGTGATACGGCATGGTTAAGCTGAAAATTCCAAACCCTAACAAGTGTTCAATTGTGATGAAAACAGGCCCTGTTCTGGAGGAAATGCCAAAAAGGCTATCCTTTACTCAGGAGGAAAAAGGCACTCCCAGGATATAACCATTAGGACTTGACACCTCAAGTCCTAATGGAAGGGATTTTCCTTCTAAACACGTAACACCATCCACATCTCTTCACCCCTCCTCCCATCCCATCAACTCATCACCAGATCTTCAATAAAGGTAATGTCCAGTAATTGCACATGCTTCTTCAGTTTGTGTGTTTAATATTAACTATTTCCATGTGGTAAATTTTTTTACCTTCATACTTTGAGATCAGGAACGGATTAATTTGATTTCTCATTATTTCTTATGGGAAAATTAAGTCGACGAATGATAATTTTACAAAACGTTGAAGCTCACAGAACAGATTAATCGCTTGGTCGAGGTCCACTGTATGTTTATTATGTCAGATCAATTGTGATAGACAAGCTCTGGTGTTTGAATATTAGTGTATAATAAAAGCTGTTCCCCTGCATCACGCGACTGAGCTCGTGGCACAACTGACACAGGCTTTAAATCCCCTTATCTTTAATGGACCATGTACTGTGTAGGTGCTTTAACACAACGAGAAGCAAATTCATTTATTCATTGGAACTATGGCTAGAGCTAAAAAAATGAAGCAGTTTATAACAATAATTGGATAAAAAAACTTGGATTGACCTTATGCAGCAAGTAGTGCTACAACCAGTATTAGCAGGTTTGTGTGGTGACCCTGTGAAATTAAATTATGCTAGCCGAAATTAGTGCTGAATAACAGAAGGAACCGAAATAACTGATTGTTGATTTTGTGGTGGCAGACCTGTAAAAACAATACAGTGGACCCCTGCCTTTCGGCGGCCACAATTTCATGAAAATCCTGACTTTCGGCAACTTTATTTCCAGCAACTTATAGTCACGTGGTTTCATGGTTGGTCCCTTGTGATTTGGTGAATATCTGGTACGCGTCAGAGTGGCATCCCCAACATCAGCCTGCACTAAAGCCAGGTCCCCTGCAACAATTCACACCCATGTCAAATTGTTTATCAGACGAGTGACCATCACCCCACTGTTCATGCGATATCATTCCATAATAATCCATTGTTTTATTTGCTTGCAACTGAATAATAAGCCACTGTTGGCCCAAAGAAAGCTTCAGTGATTCCTACGATATACAATTCATAAAGCAGCAGGTATAAATAAAGGCTATAGCACCATCCAGCGATCAAAAAGTGGTAGCCTTAACAGAGTAGCAAGTAATTTAATCATTAAGCAATATAAAAACGACACAGAAGTAACTCTCCAGTGTTGTTGGAGGAGTATAGGACCAACTGAACATACGCTGCCCAGCTATTTTCCACCACCTTAAACTCTCTGCCAGCATCTTCACTATCAAACTAATTAAACTGAAATCCCTCACAAGGTAAGTTAATTATATCTTATTATATGAAACAATAAAGTGTAAAATTTCTTATTTTATAAATATGTACATTGTTTAATTGAGAATAAATGTTGGTGGCATCTGCTGCCACCTGCAGTAGCCCTAAATGTACAGCATCTGCTCAGTGGCCCTTATTAAACCCAACTGCAAACAACACAACACTTACACCTCAACAAATGTTATAGCATATATTCATTCATGCTAGAGAGTCTATATCATGTTTCTATGTTATTAATATTGTTTATTATATCATATTATGATGTCTTATTATTGTGTCATGTTTTGATAGATAAATAAGCTGTAGAGATGATAGTAGCATCATATTGAAGCATAATAAACTTGCCTCCCTCTCGTCTCCTACCTGTCTGCCATGCACCAACAACAATCTTCAATAAAGGTAAATGTGATACACAAATAACCCGCACATAAAAGAGAGAAGCTTACGACGACGTTTCGGTCCAACTTGGATCATTGACAAAGTCACACTAACCAGACGGGGAGCAGGACGGCTATATATAGGTTATATAGCCGTCCTGCTTCCCCCTCTGGTTAGTGTACTTTTGTCAATGGTCCAAGTCGACCGAAACGTCGTCGTAAGCTTCTTTCTTTTATGTGCGGGTTATTGTGTATCGTTTCCAGTCACGGTATTGTGCCTTTTTTTTTTTTTATTTGTAAAATGTATTTTTAAATGTTCAGTTATTCCATATTTATAGTGCTTTATATTCATTTGTCATTGTTTTTCTGTATGTTAATCTATATATAATTTTTTTTATTATTATATTTTATTATCACACTGCCGATTCCCACCAAGGCAGGGTGGCCCGAAAAAGAAAAACTTTCTCCATCATTCACCCATCACTGTCTTGCCAAAGGGTGCTTTACACACTATACAGTTTTTAACTGGGGGCAACATTAACACCCCCCTTCAGAGTGCAGGCACTGTACTTCCATCTCCAGACTCAAGTCCGCCTGCCGGTTTCCCTGAATCCCTTCATAAATGTTACTTTGCTCACACATCCAACAGCACTCAAGTATTAAAAACCATTTGTCCTCCATTCACTTCCTATCAAACACCGCTCAAGCAATGCCTGCTGGAAGTCCAAGCCCCTCGCACTACAAAACCTCCTCTATAACCCCCCTCCCCCAACCCTTCCTAGGCCGACCCCTACCCCCCTCCTTCCAACTACTGAACTGAATACACTCTTTGAAGTCTTTTCTGATTCGCTCCATTCTCTCTACATGTCCGAACCACCTCAACAACCCAATTCCCAGCCCTCTGGAAGCAAACAGTTTTGGTAATCTCCCGCACCTCTCCTCCTAACTTCCAAACTACAATTCTCTTCTGCATTATATTCACACCACACATTGCCCTCAGACATGACATCTCCACTGCCTCCAAAAATTTTTTCCCAACTTTTTTAACCCATAATTACCCCTTTTTCCCCTTTTTTCCCCTTGCCCCCCTACCAAATTAAATCCCAAGAAACCCTTTTAGTTCCCCGGCCTTTTCTCGAAAGGGCCTTGCAACCCCCATTTGGGGGTTTTTTTCTTTTTTTTTTAAACTTCCCCCAAGCCTTTTTTTTTATTTTTAAACCCCATTATAAATTATTAAAAAACCTTAAATAAAACCCCCTTTTTTAATATTTTTAAAAAAATTTTTTTACTTTTTTGAAATGGTTAATTTGGGATTTACATTATTTCTTAGGGAAAAGGGTTTTGCCAATCGTAAATTTCACCATTTACAACTTTCTCAGGGATTAATCGTGAAACTTGGGGGTCCACTGATTACAATTAATGGTTCAAACAAAATATTTCATGGGTTTGGGAATTTTAATAGGCAGGATAATTAATTAATAATTAAAGTTGTTTTGGTTTGGTTTTGGGTTTGAATAAGATGAATGTTTTTTAAACAAAGTCCCAAATTTATAAGTAGTTTAAGGGGTTTTTTCCTGGTTCGGAGGAATTTAAGATATTTGGAAACCCTTTACTACATTACATTTTTTTATACTGTGAGGGACATATGCATGTCAAGATTGCCTTATGCCTGTATTATATTTGCATTCAATCAAATTCAAAATTTAAAGTTTATTCTCTATAAGGTTACAATGCTAGTTTTTCAGAAATTTGTTATTGGTGGTTTACATGTAGAAAATTGTGATTACAGAGTGTACCAAAAGAAATTAGCATGGCATTCATTTCGGGCAACTTTGTTTTTTTTTTTTTAATTTTAAAATATTACAAAATGAGGTAAGTTGGTATTATGCAAGTGACTAAAAACATTTGTGAGTTTACAATGTGAATGCTTTTGTTTTTGGGACAGTACATAGTTTCAGTATTGGGGTACACAGATTCCATATTTTAAGATGAGATTAATATTTTTGTTTATGGTCAAATGAGTGAGGATTAAGTTGGGCCACCAGGGGGTTTTGTGAGTTAGTTTACGGGGGTACAGGGGATAAGATTTCTAATGGTAGTTTTGAAGTGATGAATTGTCTGCATTTTTAGGGGTCTCAGGGAGGGTATCCCGATTTTAGGGGCCCTTTTACAACATTGAATTTTTTTAAAGGAGCGGGCACGGGGGAAAGTCGAGAGAATTTTGTGTCTGGTGTTTTGCCTGTGGGTTCTGTCACAAATTCAAAAAGCGTTTTGGTCAAGGTTTATATTTGGGTTTTTTTGGCCCTGTAGATTAAATTGCAAAAGAATTGGATTAGAACTGGGGGTAAGTTTAGGGCATGAAAGTGGGGGGGTGTTGCCAGGGGGGGATTTATGATTTTTCTTACTGCACTTTTTTGGGGTTTTTAT
>NC_069410.1:51093638-51125737 GCF_026875155.1 Cherax quadricarinatus | reverse complement strand
ATAAAAAAAAATTATGGTGATTAGTTTATGTAAAATCACAAAATGGGTGTTGATTATTTAATTACAAAGAGATTGTACAATGAAATTTGAACAATAATGGAGCAAAACATACACTTACACTAGTAGGCTTTTAAGCTGGACATTGTTTAGTTATTCTCTGAAAGATTAGTATCCCTGAAAAATCATGATAGATCATTCTGTTCGTGATTGTGTCAGTTGACTACATTTGTTTTCCTAACAAGAATTTTCCCATCCCGTGTGAAGCATTGGTTTTATTGTGTCCATTATTCTCCCGCTTAAGTTTTCTGACTCTATACAGGAGGTTCTGACGTTTTTTGGTAAGACACTCTTTTATGTATACCTCTTTCTTTACTTTAATAGATGCAATAATTAAGTCTTTTTCCTTTATGTGAGTGGAATCTAAGCATAACCTTTTTCTACCATGGGATCCTAGTAACCTGGCTTCTTTTATTACTGACTCTGGTATGTATCACGTTTTGATAATGACCTCCTGGATTAAAAAGGGCAGAGATTTCCTTCGCCTTATCCGTCAAAGGTACCCGTAGTAACCTTTAAGGGGGATCAAACTTGGACACAAAGTAGCCTTACCCACAAAGTCAATTACGTCACCCAGACGAGGAAGAGGGTAAGCATCTGTAATTGTGACCTCATTCACCTTACGGTAGTCTGTACACATACGAAACCCTCCATCAGCCTTCTTCACAAGGATGCACGGTGAAGCCCATGGACTAGATGACTCCTCCACTAAACCATGCTTTAACAAAAATTCTACTTCCTGCTGACGTAACCTTTGCTTTTCAGGATTAGCTCTGAAGGAGAGAGTTTATTGGTTTAGAGTTTCCCACATCCACATCATGATAACCTAACGTACATTTTTTCGGCAATCCAAAAAAAAAATATTAGGATATGACTGTAAAAGCTCAGTTAAATTCGTTGCTTGCATTTCAGATAGCCCCTCCTTTTAAAGGACTAGGATCCTTGAGGAGGACAGAATGTGAAAGTTTAATATTAATTTCAGAGATGGAGTGCAAAGTATATGCCGACACCGACGTCTGACTCGTCTAGGTGGCATAAGTTATTCGCTAAGCACAGTAGATTGCAGAATACCCCAACGTATCACGTTTAATTTGCAGAACACGCTTTAGCTATGACAGTACGATTGCAGAATACGCATACAAGCAAAAACCGACTGCAAAATTCTCCACACCGAACAGGGTAGTAACAACTGCATGCAAAATTTGTAAAGCAATGCCCGACAGCTACACTGTTCTAGAAGATTGACCGTAGCGAAGTGAGCACACTGAACAAGCTAGTAGCGAGCTGTTGAACGATCACACAATAGCAAGGCTGACCATAACCGTAAGTGACCGCAAAGTTTGTAAAGCGTTTGGCAAAGCTAATGCAATGCCAGACAGCAAGCTGCACAATGTTTCTACGAGCTTCCCCTAGCTCAACCGTTTCTCTAAGTCCGCCCAGCTCTCGGAAAGGCTCCCCATATTAAACCAGGAATCCAAATGGCTGTTACCGGGTGTAAAGGGAGCAAAATAAACAAGCGAAAAAGTTTAGACTATATTACCCTTCCCCAAAAATTTGGAACAGCAATATGTAACTATGTACAGTGAAAAAGTATGGCACCCCACGGTGGCAAGGAGAAATAGAAGCCACAAGTAGCAGACCGTGCTTCAACCCCGTCTGAGGGGAATGAAAAGGGCAGACAGGAGAGTGGTCCCACAAAACCCTTGAAATTCCAAAAAACCATCTTTTTTTGGGCTAGGCCTGGCACTATTTGAACGGGGACCCATCATCAACTTTTAGCAACCTGGTTCGTGGTTGGGGGGGATGCCTTAAATGAGGTGTGTAATGCGCCGAAAAAAAGGTTATGTACCCTTTGCTGCCACTGCTGCATCTCCAGTAGGGGCCCCTAATACACGTGTCAGTGTCTTAAAACGATTCCTTTTTTAGGTATCGAAAGCTTTCTGGTTTGCCGGGCCCCCTTTGCTGCAGCAGTTTTTTGGGTTTTGATGTGTACCCCCGGTGACTGGTCGGTGTTATGTTCCCCCCAAGGTCTTTCTCCCTGGTGGGTCTGTAGTTTTTGCCCACCTAGCCCATATCTGTCTGCGTTTCTTTGCCCCCCCCCCAATCTTCAGGGACTTTGCTTGGCAGGTTGAATTTTGAAAGCTAGTTTCTTGGCCCCATGCCCAGCGTCCAAGTCTCTTTGCAGTCTCCCTCATCCTCATCCGTTTAAAATTTCTTCTCATAAATTTCACTATCTGCAAATGGGAACCTTTCAGACCCTTTCCTTCCTATGTATTTGTATGTAAAAAATAGCACTGGTCCTTGAACTGCCCCCTGGGGGACCCTGTCGTCACAGGCCCATTTGTGATCCCTTTCAGGTGTGTGTGTGTGTGTGTGGTGTGTGGCATGCAAAGGTACGTAACCTTTTTCGGGGATGGACACACCCCCATTTACGGCTATCTCCCCCAACCACGAACCAGGTTTTTAAGAGTTTTGTGGGGCCCCCCTCGTTCAACTAGTGACCAGGGTTTTAGCCAATAAGAAGGTGGATTGACAATGCAAAGGTTTTGTGGTTTCGTCTCCCGTTGCCCCTTTTATTCCACTCTAGAGTTTGGTTGAGCAAGGTCTGCTATCTGTGGCTTCTATTTCTGCCCTTTCTTACCTGGGGTGCACTATATTTATCACTGTCATAGTGTAATATTGCTGTTTAAATTTTGAAGGATAAAAATTAAGTTAAAATTTTTTACTGTGTTTATTTGCTCCCCTTACACTGGGTAACAGGCCATTTGAAATCCTAGGTTGTAATAGGGGGGGTGTCCCGGGGTTGAACCCGGGACCCCTCGACTCCCATCTCGGAATAGCCCCGTTGTTTTAGAGCACACCGGCCGGAGTCTCGTAAATCAAATGAAAAAGCCCGATCGCCTTCTTTCCAGGTTGCAGGATTCCCAGATGTCTCTGTTTTCCCTGCCGGGGACTGTCCTTCGGGGGAAAAACGAAAGGACCCTTTTAAATTCGCTTTGAGCCCATGGGTAAAACCTCTTTGGGTCTCAGTAAGTATGAAATTTAAAAAAGTTTTTTGGATGCCGGATGGTAAAGGGGATAGGGGCCGGCAATTTACGAAGGTTAGTGGTTTCCAACCAAGTTAGACCCCAATTTAAAATAGTCTAATAGTCATTAGGAGGTCATTAGGAATTTCAAAAACCTGTATAGAAACCAAAAAAATTTTATTTGGGCCCAAAATTAAAAAAAGATGTGAAGAATTTATATTAGGTGTTGCCGAGAATGTCGCAAAATTGGGAAACCTGGGCATTCCCTTAAACCTGACCTCTCCCCCCAATCTGTGATGGAGAACCTTTTTTAGATTTAATTATAGATTTGTTAGGTCCACTACCTAAGTCAAGTCTGGAAATCAGTTTTTTTTACAATATGGTTTAAAAAAACCAATATCCTAAAGGGCAATCCCAAATGGTAGTATCAATACTAAAAGTTTTTCTCAAAGCTTTAACAAAATTCATTTTTTGTTTTGGCATTCCAAAAAACTTTTAAAAAGTGTTTCCAAGGGTTTACTAACTTCACTCCCAAAATTTTTTGGGGGAAAGTTTTTAAAACTAGGTTAGGGAAAATTCACAACTTATCCACTGCCTATCACCCTCGTCCCAAAAGGGCCCTTTGGAAAAAATTCCACCCAAAAAAATTAAAAAAAATGATGAGAAGTTTTTGCATGCCCCTTTCCGAAAGATTGGGATTTAATTTTTACCGTTGGTTTCTATTTTTTCAGTACGAGAGACGGTTTCAAGAGTCTCAGGGTTTAGTCCGTTTGGGGCGATCTTTGGGCACAATGTCGGGGTCCTTTTTGGGGGCTCAAAGAAGGATGGATGGGAGAAGGGCGTAAGTCCGCACTCTACAACCCCTCTTTTAAGGTTGCAGGTGGGACGTGAGTTAGCCCCGGCTTTAAACCCAAAGATAGCTTTAAAATAAGATTTAAACAGAGGTTATGACAAAAAATGCCCCAAATTTCCCCCCTTCCCTCCAGGAGGGCAAAGGGGTTGGTGAGGAAACCCTTTTCCCGGGGCCCCACCCCCCCCCGAAAAAATAGGGTTTACGGGACCATGCAAAAAAATTTGTAAGTAGATTACTGATTTTAAAATTTTGTGGTAGTCCCCTTGGTAAGACCTCAAAAACAAAAAAATTACCAATTAATCAACAAAAGGGCCCCTTTTATAAAACCCGTTTAAAATCCCAGGAATGGGCTTGTCCTCTACCCCGAGGACGACCCCTTTACTCTTTGCACTCTATCCTGAAATTTTTATAAAATTTCCCCAAATTTGTCCTCCCAAGGATCTAGGGCCCCTTTTAAAGGGTGGATTATCTGAAATACAACAACCCAAATTTTAAATGAGGGCCCTTTTTTACGGGCAATCCTAATTTTTTTTTCGGATTTTTGGCCCAAAAAATTTTACGTTAGGGTTTCCATGATGTAGATGTGGGAAAATAAAAAACCAAATTTAAAAACTTTTTCCCCCTACAGGTTAACCCCGGGAAAAGAAAGGTACTTCAGCGGGGAAGTAGACTTCTTGTTAAAACATGTTTAGTGGGGGGTTTCATCTAGTCCGGGGGCTTCCCAACCGTGACCCTTTGTAAAAAAAAGGGTTTGGGGGGGGGATGGGGGGTTTGTATGTGAACGGGTTCCCGTAAAGGGGAAACGAGGTCAAAATTTAACAGATGTTTACCCTTTTCCCCCTTTCGTCTGGAGGGAGTAATTGACTTTGTGGGAAAGGTACTTTTGTGCCCAAAAATTAGATTCCAAAAAGGTTTTTTGGTCCCTTTTTGACAGTTTAAAGGCAAGGAAATCTTTGCCTTCGAAATTTCCCAGGAGGCATTACCCGTATACAGTTCCCCCCTTCGGAATGAAAAATTTCCCCCCTTTTTCTTTCCAGAAACTCACCCATCAGGCTATTAAAGGATTTTAAAGGGCCGGCAGCATCCCTAGATGAATTTTTTGTGGTGTTGTACTTGGGTTTCAACACTTCTTAGATTTTAAAGTCTGTTTGAGCCCTTTTAAAAATTTCCCCAATTAACATTAAATTTATCTAAATCTTCCTTTGGGCCCAGGCCCTATCACTTTTCTAGGCCAAAAGTAGGTGTGGTTTTGTTGCACCTAAACTTGCTAAAGTTCTTTCGTTTAAAAAGATTACCCCATTTCCCTCATGATAGGAAATCTCTTAACTTTTCCAAAGGAAAGATGGGATTTTACAGAAAAAAATTCTGTAAAATTTTCTCAGATTTTTTTGCCCTTTAAACCTCTCTTCCAGTCTTTTAAAGTTCCCTTTTAATTGGACGTCAGATTGAAAACATTTGTTTTTAAAATAAAGCAAAAGATTATTGTTTTTGCCCCCTTTCCTGTCCCAGACTTCTACAAACCTTTTTCATTACGGGTTTGGGAGGGCTTGTGAGTCGGGGTTTTGGGGGGGGGGGTTATTTAAAAATCGGGAAAAAGGGGGTTGCAGCCTGTAGAATATTTTTAAACCCCGTTCCAGCCCCATCAGAGAGCTTACTCTCCCTTTGGGAAAAAGAACCCCTCCGCGGTACTGGTTTGGAACATTTGGGGTTTTTTTATGGGGGGGGCCCAAAACCCCAAAGGTGGCCCACAGTTCAGTGTTTAAAAACACCCGTTGGGTCTATCCCCCAAGCCATGAAGAATCCAAAACCAAGGCTTATGCGTTGGACGCTCGGGTGCACCCCTAAAAATTTTAAAAATTTCAGTCCATTGGGGCAAAAAAAAATGTGTTGGCAGATCCTTTTGTCAAAGTTTTGTTTAAAAAATTTTTAATTTAGGTTAGGTTTGTTTTTGTGGAACCCCCCCTTTTTTAAAAGCCTTTTTTTTTACCCCCTGTTTTGGGGGTTTTTTTTTTTAGTGAGGGGAAAACGGGCTACCGGGCCGTTGTATTTGGACCTATGTTGGCCTTTCTGACTGCTGTCTCACTCTGAGTTTAGGGGTTTTGGGTTTTGGTCATGGAAAGGGCTCTTTCTAAGGGGGGTGGTGGAAGGGGTAGGCGGGGCCCTTATTTTGTTTTCCATGGCGGCCGGTTACCCCTGGGAGGTTTGGGGCCTTTAAATTTTGGCCTTCTTTGGGGGTGGGGGGTGGATGCAAAGAGTACGTAACCTTTTTTCGGCGCAGGGAACACCCCTCTTTTTAAAGGGTATCTCCCCCAACCAGCGAAAACCCGGTTTTCTTAAAAGTTTATGATGGGGCCCCCTCGTTCAAAATAGTGACCCCAGGTTCTAGCCAATAAAAAGGGGGGGGATTGCCCAAACGCCAAAAGGTTATGTGGGGTACCCCCTCCGGGCCCGCCCTTGTCATTCCCCCTCTAGAGCTGGTTTTAAGCACGGTCTGCTATCTTGTGGCTTCTATTTTGCCTTTCTTACCGTGGAGTGCCTATTTTTATCATGTACATGTGTACATATGCGTTTAATTTGGGTGA
This sequence comes from Cherax quadricarinatus, assembly GCF_026875155.1. Taxonomy (NCBI): domain Eukaryota; kingdom Metazoa; phylum Arthropoda; class Malacostraca; order Decapoda; family Parastacidae; genus Cherax; species Cherax quadricarinatus. Next base: position 51,119,219 of record NC_069410.1, on the reverse strand, counting down.
GGAAAATATAGTCTAAATTTTTCTACTGTGTTTTTTTGCCCCCATTACACCGGTAACAGGCCTTTGAAACCCTAGGTTGTAATAGTGTTTTTTTTACTCCCCTAGTGAGGTTGCTGGGTCGAGTCCGAGCTCCTGGTCCCGCCTCTTCACTGATCGCTACTAGGTCACTCTGTAGACATCCTGTACTGTCAGAACACACAGCCTAGCCGTCTGTTCTGACTAGTTCATATTCAGCAGCATTTAAGTTCTGCCCTCTGTAGGCTCACCTGTCATAGGGGTTCTTAAAAGGAGATATCGAGGGTTGATGGTAGAAACACTTGTTGGATGGTAACGATATATTGTCAGACTGTGGTAATGGGAAAGGGAAACCCCCCACCCTGCCATGTCCTGCCTATGTCTACACGCCGACTGAGGCCGAGGTAGCCTGTCCCGTTCACTCATGGAGCATCCCGTGATGTCACACAGTCACAGGCCTAGGGATCTTCTATGTAAACACATGGATGGTACTATGATATGCTATAGAACACATATAAGGGATTCAGCAACTATGCTGACACACCCAGGTCAGTGGGAGGTGAGCACATTCGGCCCCCACTCTAGGTTGACGACTTGATAGGCACAAGTGCTCCCCCTCCAGGACTGGCTTGCAGTCACTCTCTCACACTGCCCGTTGTGTACTCACTCCTATCCAATTAAAGCATAACTAGTCCACGGGGCCCTATCATTGCTACCTATGCTACCCTTCATCGGCACTAAACCACTTTTTCAACAGAAAGAACAGTAATAACAGTGGTGACAGCGGAGTCAATGGCATTGTGAGCCTACTCAGGGTGGAAGGGTCGGGCGCCCGTCAACACCATCGGTCGACGCAGTCAACATCATCCATCGTCATCCAACGCACCTGCTGGCCTAAAAAGTTATCTATTACTCCCCGTGCCTTGACGGGGCCTGAGATAGGTCTTCGTCCTAGATTTTTCCACAAAATCTGACATAGGCGTCAAAGGCGTCATCTCCAGCCTTAGCAGTCACGTGTTCACCTCATCACCCTCTCTACAGCCCTTAACCCTTTGACTGTTTCAGGGCCCTCTCTGAAAATGTCATTCTATGTCGCCAAATATTCGAAAAAAAAAAAAATTATTTTTTTTATGAAAATGTTAGGAATTTTTTCCCAGTGTTTTAAGCCTAAAAAAAAATTTTTGCCACCCAGTACTTACCGAGATATAGAGCCGCAAGTTTGCAGAAATCGACGTGGTATGGCAACAGCGGCGACTCCCGCCCCCCCGGTATTCTTTTATTTACTCTCATTCAAAGGTTTCTTGCTTTTTTTAAATTTATTTTTCTTTTCCAGGTAACTTATGGGGCCCGTGAGACCAATGTAAGGTGCATTGTTCAAATATACACTCATTTTTTTACAACACAATAACAGAACAAACTTTATCATAAATTAGGTATACACTTGTTTTAAAAAAACAAACAATACAAAACAATGTTTATTACTATTGTTCCATAATATATATACATATGTACAGTCACTAAGCACGTTCCTAGAACTGCTGGGAGCTTGTGGAACTCTTTGAAACATGGGTATATGCAGAGGGGCACTTCAAAACTCCTCACACATAAAACGAGTGTCTCTGCGTGTTTGTGGGCGTTTTGTGGTATGCATACATACATAACACCTCTTCTGAGCATTTTTCTTGGCAGTAGTAGGAGGCAGTTGTATGGGGTAGTGATCACCAGGCCTCAACGAGGATGACGTCTGTGGGCGTGGTTTTATTGCAGGAGTTGCTCCTTTGTACTTTGCAATTATTTGTCTGATTACTGACAGGCAAAATTCACCATATTTTGGTGTTTTGTTGGTCTTCAACTTGTATATGTTATAAGCATTTAGCATAGAGATATCAACAAGATGGAAAAAAAGTTTGATATACCACTTTAAACTCTTGCGTACACAGTCTGCAAACCCAATCGCATGTCACATTTGTCCACTAAGCGCATATTGAGGTTGTAGTCCTGCAGTGCGGGTTTTAAAGGGGTTCTTTGGGTCTCTTGTTGTCCCTCCCCTGGGTCCCATTTGTTTGTGTGAAGATTCAAAAATGTGACATACGTTTGTATGCCACCGAAATGCCAGGTCATTGGCAGCAAAGGCTTGACCTCACCTCTGCAAAGGCACTCAAACCCTTTGGGCATATGTTTGCGTTTACCACGACTGTCCACACAGTCTGTCAAGTTCATCGCAAAAAATCATGAGTAAGGGCTTGTGTACCATTTTACAGTAAAAAACATTCCCCCTTCCCCAAGTAGGGTTTCTCATTGTTCGCCACTCACAAGTACCAAAACTTCATGGTTTCTTCAAAGTATTATAGTGTACACAAAAATCTAAAACAAGACCACTTCTGCAATCACACGTACAAATAGCTTTATACCAAATTTTCCCTCTTGCTTGTTATATTTGCTTGAATGGGGTTTCCTTTGAAAAAAATAAAAGGACTCATCAATAACAAGTTCCCTGAAGGGATAAAAATACATGCAGCACTTTTGTTTCAGGAATAAACACATTTCTTATCTTATAAACCCGCCCTTCGTAGGCTGGTTTTGTCTGAAAAGTGTAACAACCAACAGTATCAGGAAACGATTACCATAATGTCACAAAAACCTGGAGTTGAAAGGCGATCTGTTGCCCAGTATGTGGTACAGTGTGCTTATACACTGTGGCTAAGCATTATTGGGGGCAAAAAACGGGTACATCTCTGCCACAGTTGTCCCCTTTCCGTGTGGGCGTGTTTTTTGGTGAGAGAATTGTATTTCCCGGGTGTATTCACAGTATGTTTTGGGTTTTCCCCCGAAAATGTGTCCATCGGGGGTTATCAAAGAAAACCAAAGGCCGTTCACTGGCTTTTTCCCCAAAGTGGAAAAGATGGTTTTATTCCACTTTGTGTTTTTAAAGTCAGGGGGGACTGGGAAAAAAATCGTCACCTCCTGCCAATCCCAGATGGGGGGTCTGCTGGTGGGGTCTGATATTGTACCGTGGTTGTGGCTGTGCAGGTTGTGGTGGTGCAGGGTTTTGGCTGTGGGGTTTTGGGTGAGGCTGGGGGTTTCTGCTGGTCAGCCCCGTGGCTAGTAGCTGGCCCGGTGATGGGGGCACATGGCCGTCCACCCCACTATCACCCCCACTGCCTCCCCCCTCACGTCACCATTCATACCCACGTTACAATATCGTCATCTTCACTATCAGGTCGTGGTGTTGGGCCCCGGGGTGGCTCCCCGAGTTTCTCCTTCCCCTTGGGAAAAACATATGAAACACTACCAGACCCCATGCTACTGTACTATGGGGCCCTTCACTGGGGGAAATTCACTCTCACTGTCACTGAACTGTTTTTAATGACCTTTAAATATATCACATCAAATCATATCACTGCATCATCAGGGGGTTGTACCGACCAAATAGTTTCCTCTTTTGTCCTGGTACGGGGAAGGTGAATGTGAACAAGCCGGCACGCCCCAAGGGAAGGTTGGGGGGTCATCGGGGTTTTTTCGTCACTATTTACGTTATCCTGGGATTTTTTTTCGGTAACCCCCCTTGAAAACCCCTTTGACCCCTGTCACGACATTTTACGTTTTAGAGCTATCATTTGGGGAACAAAAGACCCCCAATCCCCCGGGAGTGAGGAATTTCTTCCCCGAGAGGCATGGTAAAAAATGGACTGACAAAAGGGCTTTCCCCACAATGCCGTAGGTCCCAGATTTTTTTCACGGGGTGCACACCGACCACCGGACCCTTTCCCCCCGTGTAGGCCTACCGGGCCCTTTGGCGCGCGATTTAAAAGCCCTAAAATTTGTGCGTTTAAATCGTCAGAAACATTGGCTCGTAAGACGTTTTTTTATACGTGGGAAACAGTCAAAGGGTTAAACACTCCCCGTACCATTCTCCTGCCCCCTACAGTCCCTACCCCCTTTCTGTACCAATACGCCCTTTCGCCGTCAGTGTGTGTTGTGTTCTTCCCGTTTTTTCCCAAGAAGTTTACCGGCTAACAGGGGGGGGCCCAGTTGTTAGCCCCTAAGCCAGTTAGTTCGCCCTCACCCCGTAACAGCAGCTCCACTCATCTGTGTCTACAACTATCAGGGTTAGTATCCCCAGCCAGTGCATTTTTTTTTTTTGTGGGGGTTTGCCTTTAAAAATTTTTCTTTCCTTCTTTTTAACCCCGTTCATCAACAGTTTTTTTTTCCCCATGATTATTACAGTTTAAAAACTCCCCGTACCAGTTCATAGTTTTTAAAATAAGTTTTTTTTAGCCATTGAGTGTGCAGTAAATGTTTTGTTCTCGTGTGCTGAAGCCGCGTCATACTGCCCCGAAAACTTGCCAGGAAACAAACCACGCACAGCTGGGCTCATGCGAGTGCCATGTTTTCTTCTTTACCCCTCCCAAGTGACCCCTAAAGGGTATAATAATTTTAGAGTTAAAACGTTTGTAATGTTAAAGTAAAGGTAATAAAAATTAAGTTAAAAGAATGCGGGGTGTGAAATAGATCGCCCGCTCCGGTGAACGTTTGATTCTCGTACCAGGTGTGAATTTTTGGAATGACGACTTTAAACCGGGGGCAAAAAACCCACGGATACCTCATCCCGCTGGAATAAAAACCGTGTCGGTGTAGCAGACAACGAAATGAGATGGTGAATGGAGGAAATAAGGAGTATCAATCACCCCACAGTTAAGTAACCCTTCTAGTTACAGCAACTGATACTAGGCCAGTTAGGTATGTTGTAATTGGATAGGTTATAGGGAATACACTACATCAAGTGACCACCAGAGAATATCTGGTAAGTGGTGAATTATGTACAAGTGTTTTTCTTTGATTGTAAAAATAAATGTTGATATATCCATGTGTAAACTATCCCCCCCGTCATTAAGTTAAAACTAATATAATCCATACAGTCCACAATTAATCAGTAGCCACCGAACTTGTGGGGTGCTATCCAATCCATACTGGTCTCGGATAGATATGGATAAGATTGTGGAGGGTCGAAGAACCACTTGCCGTGACCAGGGTGTTTAGTTTTTCTCCACATGTCTACACGGGGTGACTAACGTTAAACAATATGGTTGTCTCCCAATGAGTTTACTGGTAAGCAGTATGTTGAGGTACATAAAGGGTATTTCACCCTATAAAATTTTCCATATCTGCCCGCTGGTCCATCCTGAACCGATGCAATCGGTAAAAAATTAATTGAATTAATTACTTATAATTAAGTGACTGAATTGAAGGAAGTGGGTATAGGGTACACAAATTTAATCGGTCGTGTTGTGGATGTAAATTAGCCAATAATGACTAGCACATGGGTGGCTAGGAATTTTACAAGAGTAAAGTGCAAAAAAGGAAAAATTAAACTCTCCAAAGGTGTTACTTAAGTTGTATAATTGGTGATTATTAATTCCCTAACCGATGGCTGGGTCCTGAGGAAGGTTTAGTGTGGCTGGCAAGTCCATGGATTGCAAAGCAAAGAAGCGTCACTACAAGCTCGAAGGGTCATGTTACTAAGTCATACAACAAGTGTATGGAGTTAATGAGACAAGAAACGTAAACCCTGGATGAATTAAAGTACACCTAGATGCCTTAGAAAATAGATATGAGTCATATAGATTGTGGGTATAAGGACTGTGAAGCGATCTCTGGTGAATTGTGACAGATGATGCTGAAAGGGACGGCTGCTGGATCAATATTATGAAGTTGAGGACAACATTGTGCATGCAAACTAAGCTTTGGAGAAGGTAAAGGGTGTAAACAATGTTGTTGGTCAACCTAGTACGGAAATCAGAAGGTGTCTACCAAAACTCCCAGAATTATGCATGCCTGTGTTTAATCCGGGAGAAAACTGGAGATTTTGGTCTATCATTAAAGCGTCGTACATGAATAGGATGATCTTGCAAGTGTAACCAAATTATGCTTTTTAAAGGGACAAGTAAGGGGAGATGCGCTGTTCCTCAACAAGCGTTCCCAAATGTAAGATGACTCCTATAGTGAGCAGTTGAACTTGTTGGAGTCACTTACGGTAACTTGGAGCAAAGTAGGTTTGGATCTAGTAGCTAATTTGGCTAGTTGAAGACTCCAGATCACAACCGCAACACTTACAGCATTTTAGATCAACTAGAAAGCACTCTTAAGACCTTGAGTAATAAATATGATCTGGAGGGAGCAGAGTAGTTGTTGAGGCGCACTTGAATTCAGAATAAATTGAACCACAAAACAGTAGAGTGGCTATCTAAACAGATAACACAAGGGTTACATCGGTTGGGAAGAAAAAGAGTGGGCCTGCAGGAGCTATTTGTCCAACTTGCAGACCTCCAACCCATTACTCTGGACTACCACGTCTACAGACCCCAGTGCAGTGCGCTATGCACTGTTCCACAAAAGGAAACTTTATCCCAATCCAAATTATCATAAGTCACCTACCAAACGGGTTACGTAGGCACATATCAAGTGACAGGGGCCTGTTAATAGTGGTTCTCCACATCAAAGCCAAAGTAGGAGGAAGTATCACAATAAGGTAGCCCAGTTTGATAAGAGAGGTCAGGCAAGAAAGTGAAGATTGTATCTTCTGCAACGGTACTCATTTTCTCTAAGAACGTGTAATGCCTATAATTCATGGGATGTTAAAGTGGAAAGATTGGAAGAGCCGCTAATGTATCAGGTGTCTAGGAAATCATAATGTAAGGGATTGCCGTGCTAACTTTCACTATTGTTATCAGTGTAACAAGGGAAGACACCACATACTATGTGTAAGGACGATCTAATGCGTAATGATGGTAACAATAGTTGTTGGGGGGGGTTGGGGGGGGGGGGGGGGGGGGGGGGGGGGGGGGGGGGGGGGGGAGTACTGATAGTGAATAATAACCCGGACACAACCCAGTATCCAACGAAAAGATTGCAGATTAATGTCGTAATGATGCCTAGCTGAGGTAGCTTTACCTGTGTGGATGTGTGATTAAATGATAAATGGCATAAATCCAAAACTGTATACAGCATTATTACTGATCAAGGGATCACAACGAACCTTCATAAAAAGTAATTGCCCTTAAAGGGAATGAAGTTACAACTGGGAGATCCGTCTATGCTCAAGTTATCTGGCTTTCTCTCTAATAAGAAGGCCCAGAAACATACGACACTGTTTATGTACTGTCAGGCTGGGCCAATGAGAGAAAACGAATTAAAGCCGTAATTGTGGATAGGCTCCCAAGAAAATATCTACAATAGGGCTTGGTAGCTCCTACTGAAAGGCTTTCAAGTAAGGTAAAATTTGGCACCTCTGGTATAATATGAATCTGTGGGGCCAATAATATATTGATTAGGTATGACCATTATGCCACCTTTGTAAAGGGTATGACAAAGAAATGCGGAGTCACCCTTCTAAGACCGCAGGAGTCACGTGCTGTATGCAGCTTCCTTATACTGATAATAATGACTGGGAGGAAGCCATAAAATGATAATTTAGAGAGTGTGTCTTACTCATGAAGTATCACCCAGTATAAATATACTCATTAGAGGATGAAAGTTGAACCTTGTGTATAAATTATAAGGAATTGGACAACATAGGGATCAATGTAAATGAAGAAAGTCCAGATGATTCCTTAAGATAAGATAAGATAAGATAAGATTTCGTTCGGATTTTTAAACCCCGAGGGTAGGCCACCCAGGCTAACCCAAGAAAAGACAGTGTGCATCATCGAGTACTGTTCTAACTTATTCCCATTGGGTCCCCTTAATCGTTGTCCCCCAGGAGCGCCCACACAGTCGACAACACCGCAGGTACTATTTGCGCTAGGTGAACAGGACAACAGTGTAAGGAGTCGTGCGGAATTTCCACCCGCCGGAATCCGAACCCGGGGCCCCTCCGTGTGTGAAGCGGGAGTCTTTAGCCACCAGGCCACCTTTACTCAAGAACAATACCAGAGGGATGTTAAATTTGAATCTGGACAATACTGGGTGAGACTTCCGTTGGAAGCTGAACCATCAGACCTACCAACTAATTACCGGATGGCGTATGACAATTAAAGGCTCACTCACGAACTGAGCAAACACCAAACTGTTGACTGCTTACGATGATATAATTAATGATCAGTTAAATAATAAATTCATAGAGGAGTGTAACCTCCTGAGCAAGCCCAGATTTATGGCCGACTATTTTGCCACATCACGGAGTGAAGAAGGTATATTCTAAGACAACTCTCTGAGATTGTGTTTAATTGTAGTGCCAGGAGTAACAAGAATTTACCAAGTGTTGAATGACTGTTTGTGAATGACAGTTGCGTCGTTAACGAAAAACTGGAACATATTTTTTTAAACTTCAGGGTTAAGAAATATGCCTTACGGCGGACATATGTAAAGCATTCCTGAGAGTGGGTCAGCAGGAGGCTGACCGGGATTGCACCTATGTTCTTATGGCCCGAGAAACCTAATGACACCACTTAGTCCCCTATGACTTTTTCGCTTCCAGGAGTGCATTGTTTTGGGAAACCTCCAGTCCATTCCTACTTCCAGGCATCGATAAATCACGACCTTAACTACAGGTGGGTCCACTGAGTGGAGTAATGGTAACAATTTTATGTGACATTTCCCTGGGGTTGACGTCTACCGAAGAGGAACAATGAGCAATATGAAGGGGCTAATGAAATAATGCAAGGTGGCAAATATGCCCCTGAAGGGAAATGGAACAGTAATTCGTCCAGTTTAAGGGCTCAAATAAAATAAAGACAAACCTGAGTTACAGTGTCTAAATATAGTAATGTGCCTGGGACTTGGACTTGGGACACAGAAGGAGAGACTGTTATCGTTAAAGTCTAATAACTACAGCATGCCAATAAATTAAACCAAGAGAGTCTTACTTGCGTAAGTTTCAAAATAGCCTTTCGATCCACTAGGCTTAGTGTCCCCACTTACCATAAGAGGAAAATTGTTGATACAAGAAGCATGGAAGCTTAAGTGTCTTGGGATGAAACCCTAATGTGAGGAAATTTGGTGAAAGGTGGAAGAACAATTGGTGGAATATGTTAAATTTTCCATGTTGGAGTTCCCACGTAATGTGGCCAGTCCAAGATGGAGAACATGTACTCCACATTTTTTGTGATGCATTCTAAATTAGCATATGAGCAGGTCCTTACCTTCAATGTAATAGTGCCATTACTCTAGTTATGTCTAAGGCTAAGGTGGATCCAATCAAATCACGTACCTTACCCTCAGTTGGAATTTAAAACGGGGCCATTTAAGTAGTGTCAAATAGCCAATTATATAAGAATAAATTGCGAAGATATATATCAGCGACACCGTAATTTGGTCTGATAACTAGGTATCCTTACAATGATTCGTAATGGTAACAGTAAGATGTGTATGTACAAAAACAGAGTCGCTGAAATCAATCAAATGCAGGAGAAATTATAACAGTTTGGGGTCAGCATATGTTAACCTTTAATCAAATTCCTGGTGACGAAATCCGGCGTGACTTCTTGTCATCGAGCTTTGACTTATGAAAAATTTGTGAGTGCTTAATCTTGGTTAAAGGGCAAGAGGCTGTGATCAAAATTAACTGGCGCGGTCTAAAGGCACATATTCTCCTGTCGAAATTACGGGACACCGCTCTAGTCAGTAGTCCCTCCTTATCCACTGACATTGATAGGTATTCTTCCTTACCCAAGCTTGATTAGCGTACAAGTTAGTGTTTAAATTTATAAGTAAGGATGAATGAATCCCCCTCCCCCCCTCATATAATTTTCCCCATCCCCTGAAATAACTGGCTTCAGAGGGTACAAGAAGAAACCTACAGTTATGAAATTAAATTAATGATGGATCGGAAAAATTGTGAAAGGCTCACTAATAGAAAAGCTTGGGCTGTATTTAGAGGATGATGTAATTAGGTGCAGAGGCAGGTTACAAAATGCTTGAATGGGGGAATATGCAAGCACCACCCTATCTTGCTGTCCAAAACTCATCACCTGACAACTGATGTCCTTTAAAAGCCCAAATACCGGATCACGGTGGGGTACATGATACCTTAAACTGTATTCGGGAAACCTTCTGGATTCCACAAAGACGCAAAGTGCAAAAAGGGTTATCAAGTCGTGTGTAATATCGCCGGGGTGGATGCCAAAACCTACATGTACCCAGGTCCCTCCACCATTGCCCAAGGAACGCATGCAGTTTGGAAAACCATTTGATGTGACCAGGAGTGGACTATAGTGGGCCAATCATTTAAACAGGTACTTCAGATGTGTATTCCTGAAGGGTACATGTATGTCTATTTACTTGTACAGCTACTAGGGCTGTTCCATCTAGAAGTGGGCACAGGACTTGTCTGCAGTGAACAGTTTCATACAGCTGTTTCTGGAAATTTGCAGCTAGGAGATCCGTGATCCAAAATGGATGATCTCATATATGCCCACCAAGTTGTAGCTGGTGCGCAACATTTGCTGAATTAAATAAGAGTGATTGATGTTACAATCTTTGTTGACCCACGAGGGGTGTCTGGAATTTATTACTCCCAGAGCCCCTTGGCAGGGCGGACTGTACGAAAGAATGATATTACAGTGAAAATTGTCTCGTAAGGTGCTACACAGAAAGATTAATTTGGAGGAAATTCCGAGTCAGTGTTGGTGGAGGCAGAGAAAAAAAAAAAAAAAATTTTTCGGTAAACAATCGCCTTCCGCCCTCTGTCATGACATGAGCGACACTCACCGATGCGGAGAACCTGACTCCCTCTCACCTAATATGCGGACGAAGGTTAGAAGCTGCACCTATCTATAGAGATAATCCCGAGGAAGTGATGAGGATTACAATAACGTGACCGTGTTGATATAAGTTCAAGATATTAAATAAGGTAATTACCATTGGGTCTCGATGTGTGGGCGTAAAAATATCTTCTTTCACTACATGAACACTTTATGGTGCGCCAGAGCAGTAAAAACCGACAGAACATTCAACCAGGTGACATTGTGTAATTGAACTAGAACAACAATCGAACATTGTGTCCTCTGGCAATGTAGTTACATTATACCCGATGTCACAAGGTGTTGTCAGAAACGTCAAATGTCTGTTTCGGGTCAGGAAGTTTTGCGTACCATTAGATAAATTCATCTCCCCTTAGAATGTAAATGATGTTCATCCAGTGCAAGATGGAAATCTAAGGGAAAGTGAAATGAGTGATATTGAAGATACTGACCGAGTAATGCAAAGAAGAAAATTGTAGTACGACCCACTAGGAAAAACAGCAGCGCAATCTAGAGAGGGCTGAAATCGCTCCTTGGAGAGAAGACGCAATTTAGTCTCTAACAACGACTTCCGCCCGGCCGCAGTGTGGAAATTATTTAATTTCCGAAGCATAGCGCCTAATAAGTGTTTAATGTGTTGATTTGTGTCAAAAATATTTGGAATTGAATGGTACCAACTGGGTTCACCGCTGCGACCTGTGCAGATGTGCGTGGAATAGGTCGAACGGGGGCACAGGGGGGGCGGCAGTGTTTTGAATGTAGTGAGGAGGCTGGGGAAAACATTGGATCAGGTAAATTGGGTGGCGTCACGGGCGGCCAAGGATTAATATGGTCCTCACTTCATAATAGGAAGGTCAGTAACTGTTCCTGGTGAAGATGAGGGAACGTGATTTAGGGACCACCGTAAAAAGGTGGTAAAATTTAGTGATAATGTCGTCCGGGTGTGACTGTTGCGCGGCCATGTTGTGTGTCCAGGAAATACCCGTTAGTTAATCCTCACTCAATCGGCCTCCAGATCTTAATGGAGTGACCTCTAATGGTAAAATAATTATGAGACATTAAATCGTCTTGAGAATGTTAATGTAATCGGGATTGATAATAACATGAGTTAAGAAATGCGGGATGTGAAAAGATCGCCCCTGCTCCCGAAGTAAACGCATGATTCTCGTACCGAGGATAGTGAAGCTTAATGAATGACGAACTTCTAACCGGGAACATAACCGACAGATACCTCGTCCCTGCTGGAATAAGAACCCGTGTCGGTGTAGCAGGACATCGAAATGAGATGATGAATGTAGGTAATTAAGGAGTATCAATCACTTCCACAGTTAAGTAATCCTTCTAGTTATAGCAGACTGATACTGGTCCAGTTAGGTATGTTGTAATGGATAGGTTGTAGGTGATCCAGCTACATCAAGTGACCACCAAGAATATCTGGTAAGTGGTAATTATGTACAAGTATTTTTTCCTTGATGGATATATCCATGTGTAACCTACCCCCCCCCTTTCATTCAGTTAAACTCATATAATCCATACGTCCACAATTAATTAGTAGCACCAGTGTACTTGTGGGTGCTATCCAACCATACTGCTCGGATAGATAAGGTAAGATTGAGAGGTCGAAGGGAACCACTTGCCGTGACCAGGGTGGTTAAGTTTTCACACATGCCCTACACGGGTGACTACGGTAAAACAATAGGTTGTCTCCCATGAGTTTACTGGTAAGCATGTAATTTGAGGTATATAAATGGTAATTCAACCCTATAAATTATTTCCATAATCACTGAAAAGGTTTCCAGACCTGCCTGCACCCAGTACCTTCCTAATACTTTGTGACATTATTTAACTGTCCCTGCAACCAATACAGTGTCGCTGAAGCCATACCTCAGTAAATTGTTCAGACCGACAAAATGAAACTAGTCACGAGGGAGCATTCACCAAATTCAACTTCAACAACAAAAACATAAAGTGGGCCAAGTAAACCAAGGTCCCAACCGATAAAAAGCTGGGAAGATATACTAAGCAACACAGACCCAAACTTGATGCCCTAGAACATTTAACCTACGTGGCACTCGGATGTATGCACAAGACTATTCCTCTAAGAAAAAGGAGGATAGAGTAAAATGAAAGAGACGGCGCTCCCATTTTACAGGCGACAGAAAAGAATAACGAGCGTAAAAGAGTCAATATATCTGAAATGCGCAGGAGACACTGGTCAGAGAAATAGCAAGCATCGAACTAAGCAAAAAGAATCCTTTAGGAGTCAAGGAATCCGCGGCAAGAACTAAAAGCCGTAAATGAAATCGAAAGAAACCCAAAGTAATTCTTCTCCTATGCCAAATCAAAATCGAGAACAACGCACAGTATTGGGCCCCTACTTAAACAAGATGGTTCCCTACACAGATTGACAGCAAGGAAATGAGTGAGCTACTCAAGTCCAATATGACTCAGTTTTTAAGCAATGCCGCTAACCAGACTGAGGAGTCGAAGATCAAAATGAATTTTTTATGAGAGAGCCACAAAATTTGATTAACAACACAAGCTATCCGATGTTATCCTGACGCCAAATGACTCGAACAGGCGATAAATGTACATGCCCATTCACTCTTGCCCCAGGTCCAGACTCATGGAACCTCTGTGTTCATCAAGAACTGCAAGAAGCCCTATCACGAGCTTTTCCTCCTAGGAGAGGGAGCATGGACACGGGGGTCGTCCCTCAGTACTAAAAACAACAGACATAGCCCCACTCCACAAAGGGGGCAAGTAAAAGCACAGCAAGACTACATGACCAATAGCACTAACATCCCATATCATAAAAATCTTGGAAAGGGTCCTAAGAAGCAAGAATCCACCACCGCATCTAAAACCAAAAAAACATCATTACACAACCCAGGGCAACATGGGTTTAGAACAGGTCGCTCCTGATCTGCCTCAACTACTGATCACTACGACAAGGTCCTAAATGCACTAGAAGACAAAAGAATGCAGATGTAATATATACAGACTTTGCAAAAGCCTTCGACAAGTGTGACCATGGCGTAATAGCGCACAAAATGGCGCTAAATGGAATAACTAAAAGTCGTCGATGGATCTATAATTTCCTCACTAACAAACACAGAGAGTATTGTCAACAGAGGAAAAGTCCGAGGAGCAGCTACGGTGAAAAAGCTCTGTTTCCACAAGGCACAGTACCTAGCTCCTCATCTTTCTCCTTCATCCTCATATCCGACCATAGACAAGGATGTCAGCACAGCACCTGTCTTCCTTTGCCGATGACACCCGAAATCTGCATTACAGTGTCCTTCCATTGCAGACACTGCAAGGCTCCAGGCAGACATCAACCAAATCTTCAGTGGGCTGCAGAAAACAATTGAAGTTTAAGATGAGATAAATTCAATTACTCAGATATGGTAAAACATGAGGAAATTTAAATCTTCATCAGAGTACAAAACAAATTCTGGCCACAAAATAGAGCCGAAACCAGCCAACGTCAAAGAACCTGGGAGTGATTATTTCGAGGCTCTCACCTTCAGGACCATAACATTGTGAAATCAATCGCATCTGCTAGAAAAATGACAGGAGTGGATAAGAGAAACCTCAAACCAGGGAGGCCAGAGCCCATGATGACACTCTTACAGGTCACTTGTCTATCTAGGCTGGAATATGCTGCACTCTAACAGCTCCTTTCAAGGCAGGTGAAAGTTGCCGAACTAGAAAATGTACAGAGAACTTTCACGGCGCGCATAACGGAGATAAAACACCTCATTACTGGGAGCGCTTGAGGTTCTAAACCTGTATTACCCTGGAACGCAGGAGGGAGAGATACATGATTATATACACCTGGAAAATCCTCTGAGGGACTGTACCAAACTTGCACACGAAAATCACTCACTTACGAAGCAAAGACTTGGCAGACGATGACATCCCCCCAATGAAAAGCAGGGGTGTCACTGAGCACGTTAAGAGACCATACCATAAGTGTCAGGGCCCGAGACAGTTCAATTCAACTGCCTGCCCAGCACACATAAGGGGGATTTACCAACAGACCCCTGCAGTCTTCAGCTGGCCACTGGACAAGCCACGCTAAAGTCATTCCTGATCAGCCGGCTGTGGCCTCGTACGTTGTTTGCGTGCGCAGCACAACAGCCTGGTTGATCAGGCACTGATCCAGCCAGGAGGCCTGGTCACAGACCGGGCCGCGGGGGCGTTGACCCCCGAAACTCTCTCCAGGTAAACTTCCAGGTAAACCTCCCTGGATTTACTCTGTAGAGAGTTTCGGGGTCAACGCCCCCGCGGCCCGGTCCTGTGACCAGGCCTCCTGGTGGATCAGCGTCCTGATCAACCAGCTGTTCTGCTGGCTGCACGCAAACGCAACATAACGAGCCACAGCCCGGCTGATCAGGAACGACTTTAGGTGCTTGTCCAGTGCCAGCATGAAGACTGCCAGGGGTCTGTGTGGTAATCCTCCTTATGTTGCTAGGAGGCAGTTGAACAGTTTCGGGCCCCTGACACTTATTGTATGGTCTCTTAACGTGCTTAGTGACACCCTGCTTTTCCATTGGGGGGATGGTGCATCGTCTGCCAATCTTTTGCTTTTCGTAGTGATGATTTTCGTGTGCAAGTTCGGTACTAGTCCCTCTAGGATTTTCCAGGTGATATAAAATCATGTACTCTCCCTCCTGCGTTCCAGGGAATACAGGTTTAGAAACCTCAAGCGCTCCCAGTAATTGAGGTTGTTTTATCTCCGTTATGCGCGCCGTGAAGTTCTCTGTACATTTTTCTAGGTCGGCAATTTCACCTGCCTTGAAAAGTTTCTGTTAGAGTGACAGCAATATTCCAGCCCTAGATAGAACAATGACGACTGAAGAGTGTCATCAAGGGCTTGGGCCTCCCTAGTTTTTTGAATTTCTCATATCCTTCCTGTCCATTTTTCTAGCAGATGCGATTGATACAATTTATGGTCCTTGAAGGTGAATCCCCACATAATCACTCCCAGGTCTTTGACGTGGTGTTTCACTCTATTTTGTGGCCAGAATTTGTTTTGTACTCTGATGAAGATTTTATTTTCCTCATGTTTACCATATCTGAGTAATTGAAATTTCTCATCGTTTGAACTTCATATTGTTTTCTGCACCCTCTGAAAGATTGGTTGATGCCGCCTGGAGCATGCAGTGTCTGCAATGGAAGACACTGTCATGCAGATTCGGTGTCATCTGCAAAGTAAGACACGGTGCCTGTGGCTGACATCCTTGTCTATGTCTAAGAGAAATTTTCTGAGGAATGAGGAACAAGATGGAGCTAGTACTGTGCTGTGGAACAGAGCCTTTTCCACCGTAGCTGCCTCGACTTTACTCTGTTTGACGACACTCTCTGTGTTCTGTTACGTGAGGAAATATAGATCCATCGACCGACTTTTCCTTTTATTCCTTTTGCGCGATTTTGTGCCTATTACGTCATGGTCACACTTGTCGAAGGCTTTTGCAAAGTCTGTATATATTAACATCTGCATTCTTTTTGTCTTCTAGTGCATTTTAGGTCCTTGTCGAATGGATCCGTAGTTGAGACAGACAGGAGCGACCTGTTCTAAAGCCCATGTTGCCCTGGGTTGTGTAACTGAGGTTTCTAGATGGGTGGTGTAATGTTTGTCACACCCACAGCTTCTAAATTTTGTACTTTCATTTAGCACTCCTGCATTTTAAATTCCAGTTTTTATTCTGCATACTTGCACCTCAGTTGTTATTGATTAAATTGTTCAGTGTTTGTCCATTTATTACAATTTACCTCTCACATACAGTTTGCAAGTAATTTTCCTGTGTCTGTTACCTTAGCTAGTTGCACCTCAAAGTTAGCCACAGATTGTTGACAACCCAGCACTGTTTGTTTTGTTAGTGTTTTATTTTTTTTTAAAGTGTAATCTCTTAAGTTCTTAAGTATTTAGTTTGTTTTATTCTATCTACCTGCAGTGATACAAGTCTGTTGCCTAGCCCCTTGCACTTTTGCTCCTCTGTCCCCATTTTATTTGCTCTACTATATTCGTATTGTTTTATCTAGTGAATATTCACTCTAGTGCAATTACTTTTTGCAATTTTGGTATACCCAAGTTATTGAGTGCATTTTTGGAACTGCTTTATTTACTATTAATTACAAAATTTACTTGTGAAGTTCATTAATTTTGACCAGAGATTGTGAAATTTTTTGTTTTTACCAGTGTACAACCCCTGCTAACACAGGTACACCTTGGTTTCCCTGCTAACACCAGTGTACACCCTGCCAACACCAGAGTACACCCTGCTAAACATTACAAAACACCAGTTGAGTACACCTTGCCTAACACCGTGTACACCCTGCTAACACCAGTGTACACCCGCAAACACCAGTGTACGACCTTGCTAACACCAGTGTACACCCTGCTAACACCATGTACACCCAGCTAACACCAGTGTACACCATCTAACACCAGTGTACACCCTGCTAACACGCAGTGTACAACCTTCAACACCAGTGTACACCCTGCTAACACCAGTGTACACCCGTGCTAAACCCAGTGTACACCTTGCTAACACCAGTGTACACCTTCTAACAGGACCAAGTGTTCACCTTGTCTAACTACAGTGTACACCCTGCTAACACCAGTGTACACCTTGCTAACACCATGTACACCTTGCTACACCGAGTGTACACCCTGCTAGCACAGTGTACCCCCTGCTAGCACCAGTGTATCACCCTGCAACACAGTGTACACACCCTGCTAATAACAACAAGTGTACAACCCTGCAACACATGTATAACACCACTGCTAACACCAGTGTACACCCTCAAACGACCAGTGTAAACCTTGCTAACGCACCGAGTGTACAACCCTGCTAACACCATGTACACCCTGCTAACAACCATGTACAACCTTGCTAACGACAGTGTAACACCCTGCTAACACCAGTGTACACCCTGCTAACACCAGTGTACACCCTGCTAACACCAGTGTACACACCCTGCTAATACCAGTGTACACCCTGCTAACACCAGTGTACACCCTGCTAACACCAGTGTACACCCTGCTAACACCAGTGTACACCCTGCTAACACCAGTGTACACCCTGCTAACACCAGTTAACCTTTTCACTATTATTGAATTTAATAATTTGCATTTATTTAGTGTGCAATATAGCATTTCTTGATACAGTGTATTTTTTTTCTCTGTAATTTTTGGCACTATTCCATACTCTGATATCTTTGCTGTGTCAACTTCCCTTTGTGCAAGTGAATTACTTTTTCTTTGCATTCCACTTTGCAACTGATAGCACCTGCAATCTTTTAACACTGTGCTTGCAGCACAGTTTAGTGTTGTGTAGTACCTGATTTATTTTAAATTTTTGTGCAATTTTTGCTACCAGTGTTTACAGTTCAACTCCTTTTCATAAATTTTGTTGCCAGACTCCTGGTGAAATTATTGACCATCCTTAGCTTCATTTTGTGCACTTCCCTGTAGTTCATTCACTTGCATACATCTCTTATTTTGTGTTTCAGAGTGTACCACTATTTTTTTTTTGTTATTGTTTCACTCAAATTATTTCCATCACTAAGCAGTTTACCTAGTACCGTGGTGCTGAGTTCTCTCTGACTCTGTGTTGAATTGTAGCCAGTGCATACCATTTCTTGCTCTGACCTGTTTACCCTCTTCGTGACCTGCTTGCATTTTGAACAATTGACGTCATGACTAAGACACGCAGTGGCCTACCGTAGTCCAATTCCTGCTTTATGCTAGCAATGGTGCCTCAGCCAGCGTGATCACGCAGCAGGGCATTGAAGCTCCCGTGACAGTTTGTCAAGTTATGGCTCAAGTCTCGACCACCAGTGGGCCAGCTAATCGTCCGTACCCGACCCTTCTTTTGACGGTTTTTGTACAAATAGTTAGAAGCCATGGCTGCAGTCAGTCGAGACGACCTGTTAAGGCCCAATTTGAACTCCCAACAGTACTCAGAGTACAGTCGTGCTGCCTGTGCAGCAGTGATCTCACCCGGGATTGATATAGTGCCTTTTGTGAAGCTCAATCGTGTTTGTGAAATTCAGTCTTTGGACGAGTCTTAAGGAGGAATTTAGGCGTTTAATATTCTCGGAGTATTCCGCCTACCATACATTGAGATCGTTTTAACCACGCTTGGCCGAATGACAATACATGCACAAAAGCCCCCTGGCTTGCAATATGCCAGTTTGAGCAAGCCGCCCAAAGATTTTACTGATTGCCATACGCTCCACACGTGGTATGGTGACGACTGTATTAAAGCGTAAGATATCACCCATCCTGCTGTAGGCATCAAGCGGAGGAAGCCCACTCCTCATCTCCAGGGTGCCATGAGAGACTAGGACTCGGCGGGCCCTGGTGCATGACGTCCTGGTGCATACGAAACATTGATGCTATCACGCGGTCTGCCGAGCAAGGCAAGGTTTGTCGCTTTGGCGGATGATCTTATACCCATCCTTCCCGGCGCCGGTCCACAGTGCCCCACGGTGCAGCCCGGAGTCACTTTTTGCGCGCGTCAGACAGCCAAGCCCACAAGTTTCTACCCCTAGTCCAACTAACAACTCGCCTGAGTAAAAATATGACCACAGTAACAACCAGGAGCGGTCTCCATCAAAAAAGCAGTCATCGACTTCCTGACCAAGGCAAAACGCACCAGCACAACACCACCTCCAACCTCAACCTGCTAAGCACGTATGACTTGTTTCAACAGTGGCAAATGCGGGCACTACGATCGAGTGTTACAAAACCTAAGCCCGCAAGTAACGTCACCTCCCCACACCTCAGTATCAAAAGTAACCGTCACCGTCCCCATCCTCAGTCTCGCGAGGGAGTCTGTAGTACCACAACACTTCCAGTCATACCTCCAATGAGTGTAACAACTGCGTAAGTATGGCTGTCAGCTGAGTGGAGCAAGCAGGTCGTCCGCGCAATGCACGTGCAGTAGAACCCTTCCACTAGTTTTTCGGTTGAAGAGGCAGTCCGAGAAAACAGAAAAGACATAGTAACCTCCTGCGGAGTCGCTGTATTCCGTCCCTGTCCGCAATGCGTTCACCGCCCTGGGCAGTGATACGCTTGCCGACAGTGAGGAAACAGAGTGTCTTGACGTTGTTGCCGAGACTCGTACCGTACCTTCCAGGTTGAGCCTCGTCAACAAGCGTCGAGTCTCAAGCAGCTGTGACTCCGGGGATTTTGTCGGCCTGTCATGCCTTCATGTTCGGTATGACAACCCGTGTGGACTGCTCGTCGAGTCCACTGTCCACCATAAACCTGTCCAGCTTTACCTAGATACAGGCTCGGTGGTTAACATTGTCCGCTCCACTCTTTTCCGAGACATTGGCCTTCACGCGGCCATGTTGACAGAGCCGTCTGTCATTCAGACCTTGAGAGGAGTCTCAGGTAATCCGCTGACGGTTCGTGGTCGTACAACGTTAGAATTTGCGGTCCAGGGTCACAAGCCATCCGCAAAATTCTTAGTCGTAGATAGTATTGTTTTCCCTGGTGACCTGCTCATAGAGTTCAAAACCATGGCAGACCTTAGGATCCACTTAGATCCAGCTGAGTGGAAAGCAGAATTCAATGGAGTGGATGTGCCCTTCTGGGGCGTGTGCTTAGGATCCACTACATGCTACTCTGTCTCAGAGTATGCACAGTGCCTGGAACCGTTGGAAACCGGTGGTTTCCGTAGCACATTCTCCCCTGGGTCGGTCTCTTGTCCTGATTGACCTCGTAGTATAGCTCGTTGCCCGTCACCTCCTGGCCATCAGTGCTTAGTTACCAGTGAAACCCAGTCTGGAGACGCCCAGTCTAACCTTCACTCTAACTCTGATGCTGTTGTAGAGAACAGCAGTTGTTAAGCCACAGTATCCCTGTCGGCAGGCAACTGTCTGACTCGTGTCATGGCATCAGCGAGCAGAGTTACTGCTTGTACAAAGTATGACGTCACTTTGTCATCTAACTCGCTCACTCCTGTTATGGTGTACGTGAGCAGAGCTTTTGAAGGAGACCATGTGCTGGTTGACAACGACACGTGCCGGGTCAAGGGCCTCTCCCTTGAACCATCCTTGCACACAGTGCAACGTGGTAAGTTGCAAGCCCTTGTAGTCAACATGCACAGTCGAGAATTTCCCCTGCGGAAGAATACCTCACTTGTCGACCTTCTCGACACGTGCCGGGTCAAGGGCCTCTCCCTTGAACCATCCTTGCACACAGTGCAACGTGGTAAGTTGCAAGCCCTTGTAGTCAACATGCACAGTCGAGAATTTCCCCTGCGGAAGAATACCTCACTTGTCGACCTTGTCAGATTCCCTATCCCGGTGAGAGTGGAGGGGGAAGCCCCAGCTGACTTCCTCATGAGTGCAGTTCTCCCAGGCGAGTCTGCTACTGGCTCTTCCAACACCCGGCCATTGCAGGAAGATGATCTAGCTTTGACAGACTATCCTGAAGAGGTCCCAAAACTTCTCCAGGTTCTCAATTGTGCACGTTCTGCAGTCGCACTAGATGGTGAGTCGATGGGTTTGACCCCACTGATCTCTCACCATATTCCACTTGACAAAGGTACTAAACCCATTTATGTACCTGCATATCGCCTGCCACATGCACAAAGAGTCTTCGCAGAAGAACTCATTATACGGATGCTCCGTGATAGAGTTATTAAAAGGAAAGTCCACCCCCCCGGGGAAAAGCTCCCCTTTTCGGGTCCCCAAGAAAAAAAGGAAAACCTGGCGCCCGGGTTATCGATTACGGGAAACGAATGCATGTACACCCAGACCGCTTTCTGTTGCCAGTTCAAAACACCTTTTTCAGAACATCGGCGATAATTAAAGGGCTTTTAAAATCTTTATCTTCTTCAAGGGGTTTTGGGAGATCCCCCCGATGAGGGGAGCAAAGATTGAAAGCTTTCTCTTTCGCCAACGGGCATTAACCAAGTTCACTTGCGGGAAGCCAAACACGTTCAAGTCGTTTTGATGACAATTTTCCTTTCCCCCCTAGGGGGCACGCTCCCGGTCCCCACCTAGAGATCTCAAAGGGCATTCCCAAGAAGTCCCCCACATCCGGGGAAAATTTACAGGGGAATTTTGGGCAGGGGTAGCTCAGGGAAAAACCCTTTAAAGGGAAAGTTCTCCCCAAAATTCCCCTTTCCTCGGAAAAGGAAAAAAAATTTCTGGGTTTACAAGTCATTTTCCCCCGGAAGGAAATAAAATTTTTTGGGTCAAAAAAGGACTCAGAAGGGATAAAGATGGGCAAATCAAAAAACTCGGGCCCTGGGAGAAATTCCCGACCCAAGACGGCGGATGCATTTCCCGTCCTTCATAGGCCGGGGGGTTTCTACCGACCTTTATCGCAGGTTTTCTTCCACCATTGCTGCACCCCAAAATGCTTACCAAGAAAAAATCCCCCTTTTTTGGGGTGGACGTCCCATCCCGGAACGAGCTTTTGTCACTCTTTAAAAACAAATTAAAAAACAGCCCCAAAACCCCTTTTAATTCCCCGAATTCACCAAGGCCAAAAAACCTTTACAAATGATGCCAAACCCAAAGGGGAATTGGGGCAGTCTTTTCAAAAAGGGAACAAAAGGGAAGCAACAGCCCCTTTTCCATCTACCGTGTCCTTACTAAAGCGGAAGTCCAAATTTTTCAGTGACAGAGCAA
Source organism: Cherax quadricarinatus (assembly GCF_026875155.1). NCBI lineage: Eukaryota > Metazoa > Arthropoda > Malacostraca > Decapoda > Parastacidae > Cherax > Cherax quadricarinatus. The sequence goes on along the minus strand of NC_069410.1, from coordinate 51,096,798 downwards.
AAGCTTTTTGCCATTTTAAAGGGCCCCCAGTCCCTTTTTTGGGATATCATCTGTCATTATCCCCATCAAGATTTACAAAAGATCATCACCTTTTTTGGGGCCCGTTTTTGGGAAAAAAGAACCTCTCGGGGAAAACAAAGGGTCGGTGGGCGCTCATGTTTTAGTGACTACAACCCCGAAATTTGCTTTTTTTCCCCGGTAAGCAAAATGGGTTTTAGCTTTATGCCCTGTTTTTTTTGGCAAAAGCATTCGTGAGTGTCGGCAAATCTTCTCTGTTGAGGGTCCCGAAGAGCCCAAAACAGAAACCCCTTTTGGGCCCCCAGTCCCCTTTATTTTCCCCGACCAAGGGGGACGTTTTTCCCTTTCAGGTCAAGTCTCCCCTTTCCCCTGAAGGGTTTGGGGGCAACCAAGGGGGTACTGTGCCTTTTTGCCCCAGCATTGGGCCCCACAGGAACCTTTTAAACCAAATGGGGATACCGGGGTCAATGATACCCCTACTCTTGGTTAATCCACGATGTCCCGGGTGTAGGCGCCCACCGGAAGGACCGCAGTATCAAACAGCATAATGAAATATTCTGGCCTAAGACGGCAGCGGCCCTTGCCAAGCATGTACACCAGTGTGTTTTGCCTACAGCACAAGGGTACCCAGAGTGTAATGAATTCCATGGATATAGTAAATTGTAGGATGTGCACCCAGTTTTTTATAAAAAAAAAAGCCGTAAAACGGTTCAGGCAGTGCTGCCCTCCGAGTCACATGTCAAAACCTTTAGAAATGCACGTCAGTCATTGTTCGCAGATGTTACGGTGCAACAATTTTTCGTAGACGAGTGTCAACTGATGTTCAGCCTGGGGACAACCTATAAAATAGAAGATTTTAGTTCCAGTGCGACGTCTCCGGACTCTCTCCTCAGTGAAACAGCGCGGGCAAACCATTTTCTTTTTCCCCTGGATGGGAGAGTTTTTTTCTTGCCTTTTGCATTTTATGTCCATTTTTGATTTCCAAGTGACGAAAGCCAGTCCCTCTCGGGGGAAAGCTAGTGAAGTAATTCCTTTATACCTACGGGCCCACCAGTATTGTCGGACGCGAGGTGCAGGGGCCGAGCAAATGTAGACAGCCTGTACTGTCAGAACACACAGCCTAGCTGTCTGTTCTGACTAGTTCATATTCCACGGCATTTAAGTGCTGCCCCTGTAGGCTCACCCAGGGCAGTGGGAGGCGAGCCCTTTTGGCCTCACTCCTAGGCCGACCGACTTGATAGGCACAAGTGCTCGCCCTCCACGGACTGGCTTGCAGTCATTTCCCTCACACTGCCTGTTGTGACTCACTCCTATCCAACTAAAGCCAAACTAGTCCAAGGCCGTATCATTCCTACCATCGCTACCTTCATCGGTACTACCTAGCCATGCTAAGCGTTCTAGTGGTACACTCTGTAATAAACAATTTACTACATGTAAACCAAACAATAACCAATTTCTGTAAACTCGGCATTTAATCCTTATAGAGAATAAACTTTGAATTTGAATTTGAAACCGCTGTTCAACAGAAAGAACAGTATAACAACCCCTCCCTGAACCGTGACTTATCAACCTCTGTTTAAAGCTATGTAGGATCCGGCCTCCTCTACATCGCTCCCAACTATTCCACCTTCCTGACTCCCTCTGTGGCTGAAGAAATACTTCTAACACCCCTGTGATTCATCTGGTCTACAACTTCCAACTGTGTCCCCTTTTATTACTTGTCCCAATCTCTGGAACATCCTGTCTTTGTCCACTTTGTCAAATTTTTCTCAGATTTTTGTATGTCGTTATCATGTCCCCCCTATCTCTCCCTGTCCTCCAGTGTCGTCAGGGTTGATTTCCCTTAACCTCTCCTCGAAGGACCCTACCTCTTAGCTCTGGGATTAGTCTTGTTGCAAACCTTTGCACTTTCTCTAGTTTTCTTTATGTGCTTGGCAGGTATGGGTTCCAAACTGGTGCCGCATACTCCAATAATGGGTCTAACTTCATGGTGTTACAGGGTCCTGAACGATTCCTTATTAAGATTCGGAATACTGTTCTGAGGTTTTTCTAGGCATCCATATGCTGCAGCAGTTATTTGGTGATGTGCACTTCAGATGTGCCTGGTGTTAACTCACCCCAAGACTTTTTTTCCCTTTAGTTAGGGTTTAGCTCTGCCCCCTAGACTGTACTCCCATCTGCAGTCTTCTTTTCCCTTCCCCAATCTTCATGACTTTGCACTTGGTGGGATTTAACTCCAAGAGCCAATTGCTGGACCAGGTCTGCAGCCTGTCCAGATCCCTTTGTAGTTCTGCCTGGTCTTAGATCGAGTGAATTCTCTCATCAACTTCACGTCAATCTCCATTCAGACACCTCGGAGTCTATTTCCCTTCCGTCATGTTTGTTCCCAGATACCAGAAACAGCACTGGGCCTAGGACTGACCCCTGTAGGACTCCTCTCCCTTTTTCTTACTGCTGTCCCCCATGTCATTGCACTCCAGTAGGTTTGTGACACAGGATTTCCCGTCCCTGAAACCATGTTGGCTGCTGTTGATGAGATCATTCCTTTCTAGGTGTTCCACCGCTCTTCTCCTGATAATCTTCTCCATGATTTTGCATACTATACATGTCAGTGACACTGGTCAGTAGTTTAGTGCTTCATGTCTGTCTCCTTTTTAAAAGATTGGGACTACATTTGCTGTCTTCCATGCCTCAGGCAATCTCCATGTTTCGATAGCTGTTTGGAATATTGTTGTTAGGGATACACATAGCGCCTCTGCTCCCTCTCTCAGGACCCTTCTTCTTCTTCTGATGACCAGAGCTTTGGTAAGATGGGTAAGGAAGAAGGATGGGTAAGGATGGAAATATTGGAAAAGGGTGGGAGGGGGGGAGAGGTAGGATATAAAAGGTAAGTGGCCCAACCACTTTGGTGCAATTTAAAGTGTATGTGAATGATAAATATTCTTTAAGAGGTATAATACTAACCCATCAGAGTCACATAGATATAATAGGTATATAACTACATGACTCTGAATTGGTAGTAGTTATACAAGTTGCAATTGCTTTTTTTTTTTTTTTTTTTTTTTTTTTTTTTTTTTTTTTCGCGATTGACACGGATATTTTTACGACAGGGAAAGGCAAAAATTTTCTGGCCATTTTTTAA
>NC_069410.1:51073517-51093138 GCF_026875155.1 Cherax quadricarinatus | reverse complement strand
TTCAGTTAAATAAAATAATCCTACAGTCCAAAATTAATTAGACCCCTTTACTTGGGGTTTCTATCCAATCCAACTGGCCGGATAGATAGGATAAGATTGTGGGGTCGAAAAAAACCCTTGCCGTGACCAGGGTGGTTAATTTTTCTCACATTCTACACGGGGTGACTACTTTAAAAAATTGGGTTGTCTCCCAATGAGTTTACGGGTAAGCATGTAATTTTGGGGTACATAAAGGTATTCACCCAAAAAAATTTTTCCATAATCATGAATTTTCAGGACCTGCAGCCCCATACCTTCCTAATATTTTGTGACATTATTCAACTGTCCTGCCCAAACATTTTGTCGCTGAAGCCATCCCTCTAAATTTTTCACCGACAAAATGAGACTAGTCACGAGGACATTCACCAAATTTCAACTTCAAAAACAAAAACATAAAGTGGGCCCAAGTAAACCCAAAGTCCTAACCGATAAAAGGGGGAAGAAAACTAAGCAAAAAGACCCAAACTTAAGCCAGAACAATTAATCGGGGCACTCATGATGCACGGGCTTATTCCTCTAAGAAAAAGGAGGAGTAAATGTAAAATAAAAAGAGACAGGGCCCCTTTACAGGCACAGAAAAAATAACAGAGGGGGCTAAAAAGGTAAATATTTTGGGGAAATGCGCAGGGAGACACGGGTCAAGAAATAGCAACATCGAACTAAGCTAAAAAACCCTTTTTTGGAGTCAAAATCGCAGCAAAACTAAAAGCCGTAAATGAAATCGAAGAAACCAAGTATTTCTTCCCATGCCAAATCAAATCAGAACAACGCCATATTGGGCCCCACTAAACAAGAGGGTTTCCTCCCACAGATACAGCAAGGAAATGAGTGGGGGCTACTCAAGTCCCAATATGACTCATTTTTTACAACCGCTAACCAAACTGAGAGTCGAAGATCAAAATAAAATTTTTATGAGAGAGCCACATAATTTGTTTAAACAAAAGGGGCCTTCCGATTTATCCTGACCCAAATGACTTCGAACAGGCGATAAATGACATGCCCATAGCACTCTGCCCCAGGCCAGACTCATGGAACCCCTGTGTTCATTAAGAACTGCAAGAAGCCCTATCACGACCCTTTTTCCGTTTCCTATGGAGAGGAGAAATGGACACGGGGTCGTCCCTCAGTTACTAAAAACAACAGACATAGCCCACCCAACAAAGGGGGTTAAGTAAAGCAACAGCAAAGAACTAGAAACCAATAGCACAACATCCCATATCATAAAAATCTTTGAAAGGGTCCAAAAGAAGAAAGTCAAAAAACCCATCTACAAACCCATCATTCCCACAACCCAGGGCACATGGGTTTTAGAACAGGTCGCCCCTGTCTGTCTCACCACTGGATCCTACGACAAGGTCCTAAATTGCACAGAAGACAAAAAGAATGCAGATGTAATATATACAGACTTTGCCAAAAGCCTTCGACAAGTGTGACCAGGCGTAATAGCGCACAAATGCGCGCTAAAGGAATAACAGAAAATCGGCGAGGGACTATAATTTTCCTCAAACAGAACACAGAGAGTAGTTGTAAACAGAGTAAGCCGAGGCAGCAAACGGTGAAAAGCTCAGTTCCACAAGGCACAGTACTAGCCCCATCTTGTTCCTCATCCACATATCCAAACAAGCCCAAAGGATTCACCACAGCAACCGGGGTCTCCTTTGCAATGACACCGAATCTTGCTGACAGTGTCTTTCCATTGCAGACACTGCAAGCTCAAGGCGAAGCAACCAAATCTTTCTTGGGCCTGCAGAAAACAAATGAATTCACGATGGAGAAATTTCAATTACCAGATATGGTAAAAAATGAGGAAATTAAATTTTCATCAGAGTACAAAACAAATTTGGCCACAAAAAAGACGAAACACCAACGTCAAAAGACCGGGAGTGATTATGTGGGAAGGATCTCACCTTAAGGACCATAACATTTTAATAATCGCACTGCTAAAAAATGACAGATGGAAAAATGAGAACCTTAAAAAACCCAGGGAGGCCAAAAAGCCCATGATGACACTCTTCAGCCTGTCTATCAACGGAATAGTTGCTGCACTCTACAGCACCTTTCAAGGCAGGTAAAATTTGCCGACCTAGAAAAGTACAGAGAACTTTCACGCACGCAAAAGGGAATAAAACACCTCAAAAACTGGAGCGCTTGAGTTTCTAAACCTTTAATCCCTTGGAACGCAGGAGGAAGATAAAATTTTATATACACCTGGAAAATCCAGAGGGACAGTACAAACTTGCCACGAAAATCACTCACCTACGAAGCAAAAGACTTGGCAGACGATGAAACCATCCCCCCAATGAAAAGCAGGGTTTAAACTAGCACTTTTAAAGACCTTTACAATAGTGTCAGGGCCCGAGACTGTTAAAAAACTGCCTCCCAGCACACATAAGGGGGATTACCAACAGACCCCTGGCAGTCTTCAAGCTGGCCTGACAAGCACCTAAAGTCAGTTCCGATCAGCCGGCTGTGGCTCGTCCCTTGGTTTGCGTGCAGCCAGCGCAACAGCCGGTTGATCAGCACTGATCCACCAGGGGGCCGGGTCACAGACCGGCCGCGGGAGTACTTGACCCCCGAAACTCTCTCCAGGTAAACTCCAGGTAACTCCTGGACATTACCTGGAGAGAGTTTTGGGGTCACGCCCCGCGGCCCGGCCCGTGGACCAGGCCTCCTGGTGGTTTCAGCGCCTGATCAACCAGGTTTAACTGCTGGCGCACGCAAACCAACTACGACCACAGCCCGGCTATCAGGAACTGATTTTAGTGCTTGTCCAGTGCCAGCTTAAAGACTCCAGGGTCTGTTGTAATCCCCCTTATGTGTGCGGGAGGCAGTTGAACACCCTCGGCCCCTGACACTTATGTATTGGTCTCTTAACGTGCTAGTTACACCCTGCTTTCATTGGGGGATGGTGCACGCTGCCAAGCATTTGCTTCGTAGTGAGTGATTTTCGTGTGAAAGTTGGGTACTATCCCTCTAGGATTTTCCAGGGTATATAACCCATGTATCTCTCCCTCCTGCGTCCAGGGAATACAGGTTTAGAAACCTCAAGCGCCCCCAGTATTGGGGTGTTTACCCGTTATGCCGCCGTGAAAAGTTCTCTCTGTACATTTTACTTCGGCAATTTCACCTCCCCTTGAAAGGTGCTGTTAGAGTGCAGCAATATTCAGCCTAGATAGAACAAGTGCCTAAAAAGTGTCCATCATGGGCTTGGCCTCCCTAGTTTTGAGTTCCTTATCCATCCTGTCTTTTTTCCTAGCAGATGCGATTGATACAATGTATGGCCCTTGAAGGTGAGATCCTCCGACATAATCACTCCCAGGCCCTTTGACGTGGTTTTTTTCCCGCTCTTTTGTGGCCAGAATTTGTTTGACTCTGATAAGATTAATTTCCTCATGTTTATCTACTGATAATTGAAATTTCTCACGTTGAACTTCATTTTGGGTTTTCTGCACCCCACTGAGAATTTTTGGGTTTGATTCCGCCTGGACCCTTTGCAGGTCGCAATGGAAGACCTGTCATGCAGATTCGGGTGTCATCTGAAAAGGGAAGACACGGTGCTGTGGCTGACATCCTGTCTATGTCGGATATGGGGAGGGGAACAAGATGGGAGCTAGTACGTGCCTTTTTGGAACAGAGCTTTTCACCGTAGTTTGCCTCGAGACTTACTCTGTTGACGACTACTCTCTGTGTTCAGGGGTTTAGTTGAGAAATTATAGCCCCTCGACCGACTTTTCTGTTATTCCTTTCCCGCGCATTTGGCGCATTAGCATGTCACCTTGTCGAGGCTTTGAAAAATTTTTCTTGTTATATTTACCAAACTGTCACCATTTTTTTTGTCTTCTAGGTTTAAGGTTGTACTTTTGGATCCAAGTTTAGACACAGACCACCGTTTAAACGCCATTTGCCCTGGGTTGTGTACTGATGGTAATCTTCAATGGTTGTACATTTGTCCTTACCCAAAACTTTAAAATTTTTGTCATTTATTTGATGCACTCCTGCATTTTAATCCATTTTTTCTGCACCTGCACTAGTTTGTTATTGTTAATTGTTCATTGTTGTCATTTAACATTATCCCCTACAGTTTGCAAGTAATTCGTGTGCTGTTACTTTGCTATTGCATGCAATTAGCCAAATTGTTGACCCCTGCACTGTTTTTTTGTTGGTGTTTATTTTTTTAAGGTAATTCCTAAGTTGCTTAATTTATTAGTTTGTTTATTCACCGCATGATCATTTGCCTGCATTAAACTTTTTCCTTCTGTCCCATTTATTTGCTCTTTGTACATATTTCTAGTTTTTATCCGTTGTGAATATTACGGCTATGCAAACTTTGTGTATTTGTAACCCAAATTTCCAATTGAAGTGCATTTGACATTGCTAATTTACCCATTAATTGCCAGAAAAGTATTGTAATTCAATTAAATTATGACCTAAGTTGTAAACCAGGTGTTATTGTATTACCAGTGACACCTTGTAACACCATGGTCCCCTGGGAGAACCAGTTTACACCTTTTGCTAAAACCTGAGAACAGTGTCCCACCCTGCAACACAGTGTACCACCCTCTAACACCAGTGATACACCGCTGCAAACACCATTGTACAACCCGCTAACACCAGTGTACACCCTTGTAACCCATTTAACCCAGAAAAGTACACACCCTGCTAACACCAGTGTACACCCTGCTAGCACCAGTGTACCCCCTGCTAGCACCAGTGACACCCTGCTAACACATGTAACACCCTGCTAACACCAGTGTACACCCTGCTAACACCAGTGTACACCCTGCTAACCACCAGTGTACACCCTGCTAACCCCCAATATCCCCACCCTCCCAAACACCGTGTACACCCTGCTAACACCAGTGTAAAAACCCTGCTAACACCCAGTGTAAAACCCCTGCTAACACCAGTGTACACCCTGCTAACACCAGTGTACACCCTGCTAGCACCAGTGTACACCCTGCAACACCAGTGTACCCGACACCCTGCACACCAGTGTACACCCTGCTAACACCAGTGTAAACCCTTTGCAAAACACCAGTGTACACCCTGCTAACACCAGTGTACAACCCTGCAACACCAGTTACACCCTGCAACACCAGTGTACACCCTGCTAACACCAGTGTACAAAACCCTGCTAACACCAGTGTAACACCCTGCTAGCACCAGTGACCCCCTTTGCTAACACCAGTTAACACCCTACTGACACCAGTGTACACCCTGCTAACACCAGTGTAAACCCTGCTAACACCAGTGACCCCACCCTGCTAAAAACCCAGTGAAACACCCTGCTAACACCAGTGTACACCCTGCAAACCCACCAGTGTACACCCTGCAAACACCAGTGTAAAAACCCTGCTAACACCAGTGTACAACCCTGCTAGCACCCAGTGTACACCCCCTGCACACACCAGTGTCACCCTGCTTAGCACACCAGTGTACACCCTGCTAACACCAGTGTACACCCTGCGAACACCAGTGTACACCCTGCTAACACCAGTGTAAAACCTGCTAACACCAGTGTACACCCTGCTAACACCTTGTAAAACCCTGCAACACCCAGTGTACCCCCCTGCAAACACCAGTGAAAAAAAACCCTGCTAACACCAGTGTACACCCCCTGCTAACGCCAGTGTACACCCTGCTAACGCCAGTGTACCCCTGCTAACACCAGTGTAACACCCTGCTAACACCAGTGTAAAAACCCCCCCCCGCTAACACCAGTGTAACCCCCTGCTAACAACCAGTGAAACACCCTGCTAACACCACAGGTGAAACACCCTGCTAACACCAGTGTACACCCTGCTAACACCAGTTAAAACCCTGCTAACACCAGTGTACACCCTGCTAACACCAGTGTAAAACCCCTGCTAAAAACCAGTGTAAACCCTGCTAACACCCGGTGAAACACCCTGCTAACCCCGGGTGTACACCCTGCTAACACCAGTGTACACCCTGCTAACACAGTGTAACACCCTGCTAACACCAGTGTAACACCCTCCCTAAACACAGTGTACACCCTGCTAAACACCAGTGTACACCCTGCTAACACCGGTTTACACCCTGCTAAACCAACCGGTGTACCCCCCCTGCTAACACCATGTACAACCCTGCTAACACCCGGTACACCCTGCTAACACCAGTGTAAAAACCCTGCTAACAAACCAGTGTAAAAACCCCCTGCTAACACCAGTGTACACCCTGCTAACACCAGGGGTACACCCTGCAAACCCACCGTTAACCCTTTGCACTATATTGAATTTAAAAAATTTGCATTTTATTAGTGTGCAATATAGCATTTCTTGATACAGTGTATTTTTTCCTTGTAATTTTTGGCACTATTCCAACTCGGGATATCCTTGCTGGTGCCAACTTTCCTTTGTGCAAGTGAATTACTTTTTTTTTGCATTCCAATTTGCAACTGCCAGCACCTGCAATATTTTTAAACTGTGCTTGCAGCACAGTTTAGTTGTGTGTAGTACCTGATTTATTTTAATTTTTGTGCAATTTTTGCTACCAGTGTTTACAGTTCAACTCCTTTTCATAAATTTTGTTGCCAGTCTCCTGGTGAAATTATTGACCATCCTTAGCATCATTTTGTGCACTTCCCTGTAGTTCATTCACTTGCATACATCTCTTATTTTGTGTTTCAGAGTGTACCACTATTTTTTTTTTGTTATTGTTTCACTCAAATTATTTCCATCACTAAGCAGTTTACCTAGTACCGTGGTGCTGAGTTCTCTCTGACTCTGTGTTGAATTGTAGCCAGTGCATACCATTTCTTGCTCTGACCTGTTTACCCTCTTCGTGACCTGCTTGCATTTTGAACAATTGACGTCATGACTAAGACACGCAGTGGCCGTACCGTTAGTCCAGATTCTGCTTATGCTAGCAATGGTGCCTCAGCCAGCGTGATCACGCAGCAGGGCATTGAAGCTCCCGTGACAGTTTGTCAAGTTATGGCTCAAGTCTCGACCACCAGTGGGCCAGCTAATCGTCCGTACCCGACCCTTCTTTTTGACGGTTGTTCAAATAGGTTAGAGCCATGGCTGCAGTCAGTCAAGACGACTGTTAAGGCCCAATTTGAGAGTCCAACGTACTCAGAGTACAGTCGTGCTGCTGTTGCAGCAGTGGATCTCACCCGGGATGATATAGGTGCCTTTGTGAAGCTCAGTCGTGTTTGTGAGATTCAGTCTTTGGACGAGCTTAAGGAGGAATTTAGGCGTTATTCTCGGAGTAGTGGCCAACGCCATTACATTGAGATCGTTACCAGCGTCTTGGCCGAATGTCAATACAGGCACAAAAGCCCCCTGGCTTGCATTTGCCAGTTTGAGCAAGCCGCCAAAGATTTTACTGATGCCATACGCTCCACTAAGTGGGTGATTGGTGACGACTGTATTAAAGCTAAAGATATCATCCCCATGCTGGCTGTAGGCATCATGCAGAGGGATGCCCACCCTAATCTCCAGGGTGCCATTGATGCGCTAGGACTCAGCCCTGAGCATGACGTCCTGGGTGCATACGATACCATTGACGCAATCAAGCCGCCTGCCGAGCAAGGCAAGGTTTGTTGCTTTGCGGATGATCTTATACCCATCCTTCCGGCGCCGTCCACAGTGGCCCCATGGGCGCAGCCGGAAGTCACTTTTGCCGCCGCTGTCAGACAGCCAGCCCACAAAGTTTCTAACCCCAGTCCCACTAACACTCGCCCGAGTAAAAATATTGACCACAGTAACAACAGTCGGTCTCATGCAAAAAAGCAGTCATCGACTTCCTGGACCAAGGCAAAACGTCACCAGCACACACCACCTCCAACCTCACCTGCTAAGCACGTAGTGACGTGTTTCAACTGTGGCAAATGCGGGCACTACCGATCGGAGTGTTACAAACCTAAGTCCTTGCAAAGTAACCGTCACCGTCCCCACGCTCAGTATCAAAGTAACCGTCACCGTCCCCATGCTCAGTCTCGCGAGGGAGTCTGTATGTACCACAACACTTCCAATCATACCTCCAATGAGTGTAACAAGCTGCGAAGTATGCTGTCAGCTGAGTGGAGCAAGCAGTCGTCGCGCAATGCACGTGCTAGTAGAAGCCCTTCCACTAGTTCGGTTGAAGAGGCGCGTCCGAGAAACCAGAGAAAGACATAGTAACCCTGTCGGAGTCGCTGTATTCCGTCCCTGTCCGCAATGCATTCACCGCCCTGGGCAGTGATACGCTTGCCGACAGTGAGGAAACAGAGTGTCTTGACGTTGTTGCCGAGACTCGTACCGTACCTTCCAGGATGAGCCTCGTCAACAAGCGTCGAGCCTCAAGCAGCTGTGACTCCGGGGATTTTGTAGGCCTGTCATGCCTTCATGTTCGGTATGACAACCCGTGTGGACCGCTCGTCGAGTCCACTGTCCACCATAAACCTGTCCAGCTTTACCTAGATACAGGCTCGGTGGTTTAAAATTGTCCGCTCCACTCTTTTCCGAAGGGCATTGGCCTTCACGCGGCCATGTTGACAGAGCCGCTGTCATTCAGACCTTGAGAGGAGTCCCCAGGTAATCCGCTGACGGTTCGTGGTCGTACCCAAATTTGAATTTGCGGTCCAGGGTCACAAGCCATCCGCAAAATTCTTAGTCCCTAGAAAAGTATTGTTTTCCCTGGTGACCTGCTCATAGAGTTCAAAACCATGGCAGACCTAGGATCCACTTAGATCCAGCTGAGTGGAAAGCAGAATTCATGGATGGATGTGCCCTTCTGGGGCGTGTGCTTAGGATCCACTACATGCTACTCTGTCTCAGAGTATGCACTGTGCCTGGAACCGTTGGAAACCGGTGGTTTCCATAGCACATTCTCCCCTGGGTCGGTCTCTTGTCCTGATTGACCTCGTAGTATAGCTCGTTGCCCGTCACCTCCTGGCCATCAGTGCTTAGTTACCAGTGAAACCCAGTCTGGAGACGCCCAGTCTAACCTTCACTCTAACTCTGACGCTGTTGTAGAGAACAGCAGTTGTTAAGCCACAGTATCCCTGTCGGCAGGCAACTGTCTGACTCGTGTCATGGCATCAGCGAGCAGAGTTACTGCTTGTATAAAGTATGACGTCACTTTGTCAGCTAACTCGCTCACTCCTGTTATGGTGTACGTGAGCAGAGCTTTTGAAGGAGACCATGTGCTGGTTGACAACGACACGTGCCGAGTCAAGGGGCCCCTCCCTTGAAAACCCTCCTTGCACACAGTGCAACGTGGTAAGTTGCAAGCCTTGTAGTCAACATGCATAGTCGAGAATTTCCCCTGCGGAAAAAAATACCTCACTTGTCGACCTTGTCAGATTCCCCATCCCGGTGAGAGTGGAGGGGGAAGCCCCCGCTGACTTCCTCATGAGTTTCAGTTTCTCCCAGGCAGTCTGCTACTGGCTCTTCCAACACCCCGGCCAATTTCAGGGAAGATGATCTAGCTTTGACAGACTATCCTGAAGAGGTCCCCAAAAATTCTCCAGGTTCCAATTGTGCACGTTCTGCAGTCGCACTAGATGGTGAGTCGATGGGGTTTTACCCCACTGATCTCCCACCGTATTCCACTTGACAAAGGTACTAAACCCATTTATGTACCTGCATATCGCCTGCCACATGCACAAAGAGTCTTCGCAGAAGAACTCATTATACGGATGCTCCGTGATAGAGTTATTGAGGAGTCCACTTCCCCGTGGAATGCTCCCCTTATTCTGGTCCCCAAGAAAGATGGAACCTGGCGCCCTGTTATCGATTACAGGAAACTGAATGCATGTACGATCCCAGACCGCTTTCTGTTGCCAGTTCTGAACGACCTGTTGCAGAACATCGGCGATAATAAGGTCTTTTAAACTCTTGATCTTCTTCAAGGGTTCTGGCAGATCCCCCTCGATGATGAGAGCAAAGAGTTGACAGCTTTCTCTACGCCAACTGGTCATTACCAGTTCAGCTTGCGTGGAAGCCCAATCACGTTCAGTCGTTTGATGACAATTTTCCGTACCCTCCTAGGTGGCACGCTCATGGTCTACCTAGATGATCTCATAGTCATGTCGCAAGATGTCCCGACACATCTCGAGAAACTTGACAGGGTATTGGACAGGCTAGCTCAGGCAAACCTTAAGGTAAAGTTCTCCAAATGTCATTTCCTCTGGAAGGAAATAAAATTTCTGGGTCACTAATGTCATTTCCTCCGGAAGGAAATAAAATTTCTGGGTCACGTAGTGACTCAGAATGGCATAAAGATGGACGAGTCTAAATCTCGCCGTGCAGAAATTCACCAAACCCATGACGGCGGATGCAGTCCAGTCCTTCCCTAGGCCTGGTGGGTTTTTCTACCGCACCTTTATCGCAGGTTTCTCCACCATTGCTGCACCCCTGACATGCTTACTCAAGAAGAATGCCCCTTTGAGTGGGAGGTGCGATCAGGAACGAGCTTTTGTCCCCTTTTTAAGAACAATTAAAAATCAGCCCCAACCCTTAGATTCCCTGATTTCACCAAGGCATTTACCTTGACGACTGATGCCAGCAAAGTTGGCATTGGTTTCAGTCTTGTCACAAAGGGAAACTAATGGTAAGCAACAGCCTATTGCCTATGCTAGCCCCTGTCCTTACAAAAACGGAAGTCAATTATTCATGACAGAGCTAGAAGCTTTAGCCATTGTATGGGCCTTGAGTCATTTTCGGGATATCATCTGTCATTATCCTATCAAGATTTACACAGATCATCTACCTTTATTGGCCCTTTTTGCTAATAAGAACCTCTCGGGAAAGCATGCTCGGGGGTCGCTCATGTTCAGTGACTACAACCCTGAAATTTGCTATGTCCCAGGTAAGCAAAATGTTGTAGCTGATGCCCTGTTGAGGCATATAGCATTCGTGAGTGTCGGCAACTCGTTCTCTGTTGAGGATCCCGAGAGAGCCCAACGACAGGACCCTATGTGGTCTCCAGTCCTTCATTTCCTGACCAAGGAGGACGTTGACTTACAGGTCAAGTCTCACTTTCCACTGAAGGATTTGGTGGTCAACCAAGGAGTACTGTGCCTTGTTGCACAGCTAGTGGACCCCAGCAGGACCATATACCAACTGGTGATACCGGAGTCAATGATAGCAGCTACTCTTAGGTTGATCCACGATGTCCCAGGTGTAGCGCACACCGGGAAGGACCGCAGTATCAAACAGGCATGAATGAAATATTTCTGGCCTAAGACGGCAGCGGACATTGCCAAGCATGTACACCAGTGTGTTGTTTGCCTACAGCACAAGGGTACCCAGAGTGTAATGAATTCCATGGATATAGTATTATTGTAGGTATGTGCACCCAGTGTTTTTATAAAAAAAAAAGCCTGTATTACGGTCAGGGCAGTGCTGCCCTCCGAGTCACATGTCACACCTTAGGAAATGCTACTGTCAGTCATTGTTCGCAGATGTTACGGTGCAACAATGTTCGTAGACGAGTGGTCAACTGATGTTCAGCCCTGCGGACAACCTATATATAGAAGATTTTAGTTCCAGTGCTGACGTCTCCGGACTCTCTCCTCAGTGAAACAGCGCGGGCCAAACCAGTTTTCTCTTTTCCCGGATGGGAAGTTTTTTTTCTTGCCTGTTGCATTTTTTATGTCCATTTTGATTTCCAAGTGAGCGAAAGCCAGTCCCTCTCTGGGGTAGCTAGTGTAAGTAATTCCTTTATACCTACCCGGGGCCCCCCAGTATTGTCGGACGCGAGGTGCAAGGCCGAGCAAATGTAGACACCTGTACTGTCAGAACACACAGCCTAGCTGTCTGTTCTGACTAGTTTCATATTCCACGGCATTTAATGCCTTGCCCTCTGTAGGCTCACCCAGGGCAGTGGGAGGCTGAGCCCATTTGGCCTCACTCCTAGGCCGACCGACTTTATAGGCACAAGAGGGTCGCCCTCCACGGACTGGCTTGCAGTCCACCTCCTCACACTGCCTGATTGTGTACTCACTCCTATCCAACTAAAGCCAAACTAGTCCAAGGCCGTATCATTCCTACCTAAAGCTACCTTTCATCGGTACTAGCCTAGCCATGCTAAAGCGTTCTAGTGGTACACTCTGTAATCACAATTTTACTACATGTAAACCAAACAATAACCAAATTTCTGTAAACTCAGCATTGTAATCCTTATAGAGAATAAACTTTGAATTTGAATTTGAAACCGCTGTTCAACAGAAAGAACAGTAATAACAACTCTCCCTGAACCGTGAGCTTTATCATACCTCTGCTTAAAGCTATGTATGGATCCTGCCTCCTCTACATCGCTTCCCAAACTATTCCACTTCCTGACTACTCTGTGGCTGAAGAAATACTTCCTAACATCCCTGTGATTCATCTGTGTCTACAACTTCCAACTGTGTACCCTTATTACTGTGTCCAATCTCTGGAACATCCTGTCTTTGTCCACTTTGTCAATTCTTCTCAGTATTTTGTATGTCGTTATCATGTCCCCCCTATCTCTCCTGTCCTCCAGTGTCGTCAGGTTGATTTCCCTTAACCTCTCCTCGAAGGACATACCTCTTAGCTCTGGGATTAGTCTTGTTGCAAACCTTTGCACTTTCTCTAGTTTCTTTATGTGCTTGGCTAGGTATGGGTTCCAAACTGGTGCCGCATACTCCAATATGGGTCTAACGTTCATGGTGTACAGGGTCCTGAACGATTCCTTATTAAGATGTCGGAATACTGTTCTGAGGTTTTCTAGGCATCCATATGCTGCAGCAGTTATTTGGTTGATGTGCACTTCAGATGTGCCTGGTGTTATACTCACCCCAAGATCTTTTTCCTTGAGTTAGGGTTGTAGTCTCTGGCCCCCTAGACTGTACTCCATCTGCAGTCTTCTTTTCCCTTCCCCAATCTTCATGACTTTGCACTTGGTGGGATTTAACTCCAAGAGCCAATTGCTGGACCAGGTCTGCAGCCTGTCCAGATCCCTTTGTAGTTCTGCCTGGTCTTAGATCGAGTGAATTCTTCTCATCAACTTCACGTCATCTCCATTCAGGGACACCTCGGAGTCTATTCCTTCCGTCATGTCGTTCCCAGATACCAGAAACAGCACTGGTCCTAGGACTGACCCCTGTAGGACTCCTCTCTCTCTTACTTACTGCTGTCACCATGTCATTGCAAATCCAGTGGTTTGTGACACAGGAATTCCTGTCCCTGAAACCCTGTTGGCTGCTGTTGATGAATCATTCCTTTTTAGGTGTTCCACCGCTCTTCCCCCTGATAATCTTCTCCATGATTTGCATACATACATGTCAGTGACACTGGTCAGTAGTTTAGTGCTTCATGTCTGTCTCCTTTTTAAAAGATTGGGACTACATTTGCTGTCTTCCATGCCTCAGGCAATCTCCATGTTTCGATAGCTGTTTGGAATATTGTTGTTAGGGGTACACATAGCGCCTCTGCTCCCTCTCTCAGGACCCTTCTTCTTCTGATGACCAGAGCTTTGGTAAGATGGGTAAGGAAGAAGGATGGGTAAGGATGGAAATATTGGAAAAGGGTGGGAGGGGGGGGAGAGGTAGGATATAAAAGGTAAGTGGCCCAACCACTTTGGTGCAATTTAAAGTGTATGTGAATTGATAAGATATTCTTTAAGAGGTATAATACTAACCCATCAGAGTCACATAGATATAATAGGTATATAACTACATGACTCTGAATTGGTAGTAGTTATACAAGTTGCAATTGCTTTTTTTTTTTTTTTTTTTTTTTTTTTTTTTTTTTTTTTTTTTTTTTCGCGATTGCACAGCGGATATTTATACGACAGGAAAGGCAATAATTTTCTGGCCAGTTTATAAGTTCGTGACAATAGCTTCTTAATGGTGGTGTCCAACAATAGTCAATAGCATAATTTTACATTAGAAAGTTATTTAAGATGTCTCCCTAATTGGGGGCGATGATTTTCAGTATACATAGAAGGGTTCTGGTGGTATCCAATCTTCTTCATCAGGTAAGTTGCTCAAAATCATGGGTCGAGGGTAATCATCTTTATAAATAAAACGACGAACCCTCTGTGGGAGAGTCATTCTTTGAGTCCTGTGAGGCGGAGTATTGATGGTGTAATCGGTGGTATTTATCGCTTGTATAGGATGTTCTCTATCTGGCATGTATAGTTCTTGCATTGTATAAATTTGTTTCTTTTTTAGGGTGTCAAGGCGTACATTTATGGCAGTAATATCTTGTTGTGTGTGTAAATCTGCCATTTTAACTCTGTCTCTCCTCCTGGTATCAGTAATAAAGCGAAGTGCTCTATTCTGGACCTTTGTAACCGTAGCATGTTGGTCTTTGTTGTTAATGACATTGGGACACAAGGGTATTCGAGTATAGGTCTTATTATCATTTTATACAGATGTTTTTTGACCTGTTGAGGGGCTTGATTGAATCGAAAGAGTCTGCTAAGACCGGCTTTGGCTGTGTTGATCTTTTTAGTTACATGAGATGTTGATTTGGAGCAGCCTGTCTATTTCATATCCCAAGATCTTGTTAGGTATTCTAAGGCTACAGTGTACCTCTGATGGAGATACCCCCTTTATCTTCGATGGTTGATGCAAAACATCCTATCGTGCTAACAAGGACCTTGTCAGGATTAGTCGTAATTCTCCATTTCTTCTCCCAATTAGATGTTCGACGAAGTTCAATATTCATTTTTTCTATGACTCTCTCGTACTTGTATTTTCCTGTTACTGGAGTTGATGAGACAACATGAATAACATCATCTGCAAACTGTGTCACAATTGTGTCATTAAACTCTGGTTGAGGAAGGTCATTCACATAAATGTTAAACAGAAGTGGACTGAGACAAGAACCTTGTGGGACACCAGCCGTTGGTATAAAAGGTTCTGTCGACTTGCCATGAAAGGTGGGAATGATTTTTCTTTGAGTTAAGAAATTATAAATTACTCTGAGAAAAGTCCAGTTATGGTCTGGTAGGTCAATGAGTTTGTATATAAGGCCATCATGCCATAAGCTATCAAAAGCTTTATGAACATCTCTGGTGGCAATTAAGGCAAGATTGCCCTGCTGTTTTAGACTTGCTACAGTGTCAAAAATAACATTTATTGCATGATTGGTACTTCTATGTGTTCTAAAGCCAAATTGTTTTTCAGTAAACAAGTGATTAAACTCCATATAGTAATTCAATCTGTTGGAAATGACTTTCTCAAGAACTTTTCCAGTGACTTCAAGTAAAGATATAGGTCTATAGTTCCCAGGTTGGTTGATGTCTTTATTGGGCTTAGCAAGAAAGATCATCCTAGCAGTCTTAAAAACAACTGGAAAATGTCCTGAGGCCAAGATGGCATTAAAGATATTTACCAAGGACTGTTTGCAAGTTCTAGGTAGGTACTTTATTTGTTTCATTGTTATTCCAGAGAGGCCAGGGGCTCTATTTCTCATTCTTCCAATAACCTGACTTATCTCTAGTAATGTAATAGGTCTATTAAGCGGGTGGGTATCTTCAAGAGTTGATGTATCGATGGTAGATAGTGGTTGTAGATCATCAAAGTTCTCATCTCTCCATTCATTTACTAACTGATAATGATTATTATTAAATTGGCGACTGTTATTGTGAGAGAGAATTTTCTCCCATACATCACCCATCAAATTAGCCTGGTCCTGTGGATCGTCAAGTTTAATTTCAACATCTTCATCATCCTCATCAGTGAAGGTATGAACTAGGTAGTTAGGAGCCTTGTGCTTTGCCCCTAAAAGTTGTCGGATCTTACTCCAAAATTTTGCTGGTTCACGTTTATATTGATTAGCTTGAAGAACTAGAAATTTCCATATGTCTCGTTTGTGTTGACTAATCATGTTAATTAATTCGTGCCTAATCGGTGCAGTGTAGCTGCTGGTGGTTGTCGCGTTTGAAGACCTTCGACATTCTGTTTGAAATTTTCCCCGGGGGAGATTTTTATCTGGCCCCATTCCTTTGGGGTACAGCTCACCCCCACACTTTGTGTGTGGTGTGTGTGTGTGTATCGCCTAATTGTACCCCCTAATTGGGGTTGCAGGGTCGAAAATCAGCCCCGGGCCCACCTTTTCCTGATCACTCCCGGGCCCTCTCCCCTCTGCTTCCTGAGCTTTGTCATACCTCTTTTAAAACTATGTTGGTTCCTGCCTCCATACTTCATTGCTAGGTGTTCCACTCCTGACGACTCATGATGAAAAATATTCCTAACGCCCCTGGATGGGTGGTTTAGTTTCCCATTGTGCCCCTTGTTTCTGTGCCCCCCTCTCGGGAAAACTCCTACCTTGTCCCCCTTTGCTACCCCCTGCAGTTCTTGTATTCGTTATCATGTCTCCCCGCCCCTTCTGCCCTCCAGTGTCGTCAGCCCATTTCCCCAACCTTTTCACGATGACTTTCCCCCAGAGCTTGGGACTAACTTGTTGTAAATTTTGTACTTTCTCAAACTTCGAGTCTTGACCAGGGGGGGTTCCAGACGGGTGTGCTGCTCCTTGGGCCTAACATATACTTTGTCAGTGCTTGAAAAATTTCCTGGTATGGGAAACTTTTCTCGGTTTCCCAGGGCCCTATGCTGCGCAGTTATTTGATTGTGTTGCCCCCGGGTGACGGTCAGTGTTAGGGTCACCGAGGTCTTTCCCCTGAGTGAGGTCTGAGTCTTTGTCCACTACCTATATCTGTCTGCGTCTTCTTTGCCCCCCCCAATCTTCAGACTTTGCATTTTGCGGGGTTTAATTCGGGAAACCATTTCTGGACCAGGTGCCCAGCTTTTCCGGGTCTCTTTCAGTCCGGGCCTCACCCCATCTGTTTTAAATTTTTTATGCTTCACTCACTGCGAACGGGACATTTCAAGTTATTCCCCATCATTCGTTTGCATATATAAAAAATAGCAGGTCCAAAAACGCCCCCTGTGGGACCAGCTCGTCAGAGGCGCCCACTGTATACCTCTTCACGTACCATGACCGTTGTTGCCCCCCTGTCAAGATTCTCTACCCATTGCAGTCCCCCCCTGTTAAATGCGCCTGATCCCCCAGTTCTGCAAAATTCTTTTTGGGGAACTTGTCAAAGGGATAGAATTTAATGGGGAAAATTTAAAATCAGATGGGGTGGGCGGACTTCAAAGAACCTGGAAGACGGGACCCCTGGCCCAGAAACTGGTTTCTAAAATTTTTAATCCCCCCAAAATGCAAATCATGAAATGGGGGAAGGGAAAAAAGGGGACGGCAAAAAGAGTATGGGCTAGGTGGCCAAAGACTAAAAACCCTCCTCAAGGAGAAACTTGGGGTGAGTATAACACAGAGCATTTTCCGGAACCACATGAACCAGGAAATGCTGCAGCTATGGGCGTTGAAAAACCTGGAACAGCATTCCGGTCCCTTTAATAAGGAATCATTCAAGACACTGTACACCGGGGGATGTCGGGCCCCAAACGGAGTATGAGCCCCTGTCGGGGAACCCACATTGATAAAGCACACAAAACTAGAGAAAGTGCAAAGGTTTGTGACAAGGTTAGTTCCAAGCTAAGGGGATATTTATGAAAAAAGGGTTTAAGGGAAAAAATCGGCCCCTGACGACATGAGGACGGGGGGTCGGGGGGAGACATGATAATACATATAAAATCTATGCAGAAAGACAAGGGGGACAAAAAAGGGAGTTCCATGGAGGGGCACAGAAACAAGAGGTAAAATTTGGGAAATTTTGAAACACAGATGAGTCAGAGAATATTAGGAAGTTTTTCAAAAAGTCTGAGTTGTCGGCAGTGGAATAGCCTAAAAGTGTGATTTGGGGGCAGGAACCATACTGTTTTTTAAAATGAGTATGATAAAAACTCATGGGGTGAGGAGAGAGAGGACCCCCGTAGCAACCGGGGAAGAGGCGTGACCAGGGGCTGGCCGACCCCCGCAACCACAAAAAGGTGAGTACCACACACTCGCCTCACACACCACACAACACACCCCACACACAACACACACCACACACACACATTGCTGATCAAAAAAACGCTGGAATTTTGATGATGGAGAGAGGGGAAGCGGAGAAAAAAAAGTGATTACATGCGGGAACGCTTCACTCTGGGGGTCCCAAGGTGGAATAGCATGAATATAACCCACACAGAAAAGCAGGAGGCCAAGGCAAGAAGGACGAGAGCATTTGAGCGATGGTTTACACACTGGCTAGAGTGGCAAAAAGGCTCATGCATGCGGGCAAAGCTCCCGATCAGGGTTATTTAACCACAAGGAATCGATTGGGAGAACTTTTGGGCCCCGGGGGGGGCCCAAAATACATGGGGGGAAGTGATGGAGGTGGTACTAAAAATTTTATGTGCCCAACCCCAAGGGGCACTCAAAGGGGAAAAGGAGAGGTGCCGCAAGGCTGGACTTAGTATTCACCTTGAGTAGTGAAATTCGAGGACACACATATGAAAGACCCCTTGGGAAGTGACCATGTGGTTTTAAAATTCGAAAACACAGTAGGTAAAAGTGGAGGGAGACAGGGAAGGGGCCCGGCAAATGAAAAAAAATACAGGAAAGGGGGTACACGGAATGGGGACTTCCCGAACGGGGTTCAGTGGGACAAGAATGGCAGGGAAACCCGTTAATGAGATTTGGGAAAATGTACGCAAAATGCAAGGAGGGTGAGGGGAGGTTTTTACCCAAAGGGGAAAAGGAATAATGAAAAAGCCCGGTGAGCCCATGGTTTTCCCAAAGGTGCAGGGGGGCAAAAAAAAAGTGTGTAGGGAATGGAAGAAATTTAAAAAGGCAAAAAGACCCAGGAGAAAAAGGAAGCAGTCGTAGAGCCAGAAACGAATATGAAGATAGGAAGGGAGGTCCACGACAATATGAAAAAAGACTAGCGCGAAAGCCAAAATTTACCCCAAACTGTTGTATAACATCAGGAGGGAAAAAAACGTCAAAGGGCCAGGTAATCAGGTAAGGAAGGAAGGAGGGAACAACAAGAAATGACCGTGAAGAGTGAGGAAATCAACAGAGATTTAAAGAATGTTTTCCAGGAGAAGAAGGGGGTCCCGAAAGACGGGGAGGTGGGCACACCAAATGTGGGACACAGTGCCACACAACCGAGGAAAAAAGTGAAAGGTTCTGATGAGCAGAAATCAAAGGCAATGGGGCAGATAAACATCTCCCCCTGGGTATTGAGAGAGGGACAGAGGCAATATTGTACCCCCAACAACAAATTCAATACATCTATCGAAAAAAGGGAACTGCCTGAGGGAGGAAGACAGCAAATGTAGTCCCCAAACTTTAAAAAAGGAGCAGACATGAACATTAAAAATACAATCAGTGTATGACATGTATATAGCAAAATCATGGGAAGATTATCAGGAGAAAAGGGGGGAACACCTGAAAGGAATGATCTCATCAACAGCAGCCAACATGGTTTTTAGGGACGGAAAAACCTGTGTCACAAACCTATGGGTTCTATGACTGGTGACGCAGTAAAACAAAGAGAGAGGGCGGGGGATTGCATTTTTTTTGGACTCAAGAACGTTTGACACAGTTCCCCCACAAGGATTGGTGCAAAAAAAAACTGGGGGGACCAAGCAGGGGGGAAAAAGGCACTACAATGGGTCAGGGAATACTTGCAGGGAAGAAAGCAGCGA
>NC_069410.1:51050559-51073017 GCF_026875155.1 Cherax quadricarinatus | reverse complement strand
GGGGGGGGGAAAAAAAAGGGGGGTACTCCATGCCAAATCAAATCGAGACAACGTCCAGTATTGGGCCCCTATTAAAAGATGGGTTACACAGATGACAGCAAGGAAATGAGTGAGCTACTCAAGTCCTATGACTCGTTTTTAGCAAGCCGCTAACCAGACTGAGAGTCGAAGATCAAAATGAATTTTTATGAGAGAGCCACAAAATTTGATTAACACAAGCTATCCGATGTTATCCTGACGCCAAATGACTTCGAACAGGCGATAAATGACATGCCCATGCACTCTGCCCCAGGGCCAGACTCATGGAACTCTGTGTTCATTAAAAACTGCAAGAAGCCCCTATCACGAGCCTTTTCCATCCTATGGAGAGGGAGCATGGACACGGGGGTCGTCCCTCAGTTACTAAAAACAACAGACATAGCCCCTCCACAAAGGGGGCAGTAAAGCAACAGCAAAGAACTAGAGACCAATAGCACTAACATCCCATATCATAAAAATTTTTGAAAGGGTCCTAAGAAGCAAGATCACAACCCATCTACAAACCCATCAGTTACACAACCCAGGGCAACATGGGTTTAGAACAGGTCGCTCCTGTCTGTCTCAACTACTGGATCACTACGACAAGGTCCTAATGCACTAGAAGACAAAAAGAATGCAGATGTAATATATACAGACTTTGCAAAAGCCTTCGACAAGTGTGACCATGGGCGTAATAGCGCACAAAATGCGCGCTAAAGGAATAACAGGAAAAGTCGGTCGATGGATCTATAATTTCCTCACTAACAGAACACAGAGAGTAGTTGTCAACAGAGTAAAGTCCGAGGCAGCTACGGTGAAAAGCTCTGTTCCAAAGGCACAGTACTAGCTCCATCTTGTTCCTCATCCTCATATCCGACATAGACAAGGATGTCAGCCACAGCACCGTGTCTTCCTTTGCAGATGACACCCGAATCTGCATGACAGTGTCTTCCATTGCAGACACTGCAAGGCTCAAGGCGGACAGCAACCAAATCTTTCAGTGGGCTGCAGAAAACAATATGAAGTTCAACGATGAGAAATTTCAATTACTCAGATATGGTAAACATGAGGAAATTAAATCTTCATCAGAGTACAAAACAAATTCTGGCCACAAAAAAGAGCGAAACACCAACGTCAAAGACCTGGGAGTGATTATGTCGGAGGATCTCACCTTCAAGGACCATAACATTGTATCAATCGCATCTGCTAGAAAAATGACAGGATGGATAATGAGAACCTTCAAACCAGGGAGGCCAAGCCCATGATGACACTCTTCAGGTCACTTGTTCTATCTAGGCTGGAATATTGCTGCACTCTAACAGCACCTTTCAAGGCAGGTGAAATTGCCGACCTAGAAAATGTACAGAGAACTTTCACGGCACGCATAACGGAATAAAACACCTCAATTACTGGGAGCGCTTGAGGTTTCTAAACCTGTATTCCCTGGAACGCAGGAGGGAGAGATACATGATTATATACACCTGGAAAATCCTAGAGGGACTAGTACCGAACTTGCACACGAAAATCACTCACTACGAAAGCAAAAGACTTGGCAGACGATGCACCATCCCCCCAATGAAAAGCAGGGGTGTCACTAGCACGTTAAGAGACCATACAATAAGTGTCAGGGGCCCGAGACTGTTCAACTGCCTCCCAGCACACATAAGGGGGATTACCAACAGACCCCTGGCAGTCTTCAAGCTGGCACTGGACAAGCACCTAAAGTCAGTTCCTGATCAGCCGGGCTGTGGCTCGTACGTTGGTTTGCGTGCAGCCAGCAGCAACAGCCTGGTTGATCAGGCACTGATCCACCAGGAGGCCTGGTCACAGACCGGGCCGCGGGGACGTTGACCCCCGAAACTCTCTCCAGGTAAACTCCAGGTAAACTCCTGGACTTTACCTGGAGAGAGTTTTGGGGGTCAACGCCCCCGCGGCCCGGTCTGTGACCAGGCCTCCTGGTGGATCAGCGCCTGATCAACCAGGCTGTTGCTGCTGGCTGCACGCAAACCAACGTACGAGCCACAGCCCGGCTGATCAGGAACTGACTTTAGGTGCTTGTCCAGTGCCAGCTTGAAGACTGCCAGGGGTCTGTTGGTAATCCCCCTTATGTGTGCTGGGAGGCAGTTGAACAGTCTCGGGCCCCTGACACTTATTGTATGGTCTCTTAACGTGCTAGTTACACCCCTGCTTTTCATTGGGGGGATGGTGCATCGTCTGCCAAGTCTTTTGCTTTCGTAGTGAGAGTGATTTTCGTGTGCAAGTTCGGTACTAGTCCCTCTAGG
Source organism: Cherax quadricarinatus (assembly GCF_026875155.1). Taxonomy (NCBI): domain Eukaryota; kingdom Metazoa; phylum Arthropoda; class Malacostraca; order Decapoda; family Parastacidae; genus Cherax; species Cherax quadricarinatus. The sequence goes on along the minus strand of NC_069410.1, from coordinate 51,070,717 downwards.
ATTTTCCAGGTGTATATAATCATGTATCTCTCCCTCCTGCGTTCCAGGGAATACAGGTTTTAGAAACCTCAAGCGCTCCAGTAATTGAGGTGTTTTATCTCCGTTATGCGCGCCGTGAAAGTTCTCTGTACATTTTCTAGGTCGGCAATTTCACCTGCCTTGAAAGGTGCTGTTTAGAGTGCAGCAATATTCCAGCCTAGATAGAACAAGTGACCTGAAGAGTGTCATCATGGGCTTGGCCTCCCTAGTTTTGAAGGTTCTCATTATCCATCCTGTCATTTTTTCTAGCAGATGCGATTGATACAATGTTATGGTCCTTGAAGGTGAGATCCTCCGACATAATCACTCCCAGGTCTTTGACGTTGTGTTTCGCTCTATTTTGTGGCCAGAATTTGTTTTGTACTCTGATGAAGATTTAATTTCCTCATGTTTATCATATCTGAGTAATTGAAATTTCTCATCGTTGAACTTCATATTGTTTTCTGCAGCCCACTGAAAGATTTGGTTGATGTCCGCCTGGAGCCTTGCAGTGTCTGCAATGGAAGTACACTGTCATGCAGAGTCGGGGTTGTCATCCTGCAAAGGAACGACACGGTGCTTGTGGCTGACATCCTTGTCTATGTCGGGATTATGAGGATTGAGGAATCAAGATGGGAGCTAGTGTACTGTGCCTTGTGAACAAGAGCTTTTCACACGGAGCTGCTTCGGATTTACATCTGTTGGACGACTTACTCTCTGTGTTGGTTTGTGAAGGATATTATAGATCCATCGACCCCGACTTTTCATGTATTACTTTAGCGCGCTTTTGTGCGCTATTACGCCTGGTCACAACTTGTCTCGAAGGCTTTTTGCAAAGTCTGTATTATTACATCTGCATCTCTTTTTGTCTTATAGTGCATTTAGGAACCTTGTCGTAGTGATCCAGTAGTTGAGACAGACAGGAGCGACCTGTTCTAAACCCATGTTGCCCTGGGTTGTGTAACTGATGGGTTTCTAGATGGGTGGTGTACATTTTGTCACTTACCCACAGCTTCTTAAATTTTGTACATTCATTTTGCACTCCTGCATTTTAAATTCCAGTTTATTATTCTGCAATCTTGGCACCTCAGTTGTTATTGATTTAAATTGATTCAGTGTTGTCCATTTTTACATTCTTCTCAATACTGTTTGCAAGTAATTCCTGTGTGCTGTTACTTTGCTAGTTGCACCTGCAAGTTAGCCACAGATTGTTGACAACCCTGCACTGTTTTGTTTGTTTGTGTTTATTTTTTTTAAAGTGTAATCTCTAAGTTAATGTATAAGTATTAGTTTGGTTTATTCTACCTGCAGCTGATACATTCATGTGCCTTGCCACATTTAATTTTTATCCTCTGTCCCCCCATTTATTTGCTTACTAATAGATTTCTAGGTTTTATCTGTGAATATTCACCTATGTGATTACTTTTTGATATTGTGTTATACCCAAGTCATTGAGTGCATTTTTGGAAACCTGCCTTTTTTACCATTTAAATTGCATCAAAATTACTTGTGAAGTTCATTAATTTTGACCTTAGAGATGTGAAATTTTTGTTTTTAACAGTCGTACACCTTGCTTACACCAGTGTTACACATTGCTGCTAACACCAGTGTACACCCTGCTAAACAATGTATACACCCTGCTAACACCAGTGTACACCCTGCTAACACCAGTGTACACACTGCTAACACCAGTTGTACACCTGCTACACCAGTGTAACACCCTGCTAACACTGTGTACACCCTGCTAACACCAGTGTGTACACCTGCTAGCACCAGTGTACACCTGCTAGCACCAGTGTACACCCTGCTGAACTCAAGTGTACACCCTGCTAACACCAGTGTTAACCCATGTAACACCAGTGTACACCCTGCTAACACCAGTGTTAACCACGCTAACAACAGTTATACACCCTTGCTAAAACCGGTTGTACACCTGCTCAACACCAGTGTACACACTGCTTACACCAGTGTACCACCATGCTAGGCACCAGTGTACACCCTGCTAACACCCAGAGTACACCCTGCGCTAGCCCAGTTGAACACCCTGCTAATCCAGGTGTACACCCTGACTGACACCAGTGTACACCCTGCTAACACAAGTGTAAACCTGCTAACACCAGTGTAACCCTGCTAAACACCAGTTTCAACCTGTAACACCAGTTACACCTGGCTAACACAGTTTGTACACCCTGCTAAAACAGTGTACACCCTGCTAGCACCAGTTTGTACACCCATGCTCGCACCAGTGTAACCCTGATAACACCCAGTGTACACCCTACTGACACCAGTGTACACCCCTGACTAACACCAGTGTAAACCCTGCTAACACCAGTGTACACCCTGCTACACCAGTGTACACCCTGCTAACACCAGTGGTACCCCTGCTAATACACCAGTGTAAACCCTGCTAGCACCAGTGTACCACCCTGCTAAACCAGTGTACACCCTGCGAGCACCAGTGTACACCAGCTAAACACCAGTTGTACACACCTGAACTCGCACAGTGTACTCCCTGCTACACACCCAGTGTACACCCTGCTGACACCAGTGTTACAGCCTGCTAAACACCAGTGTATAAAAAATTCGCTAACACCAGTGTACATCTGCTAACACCAGTGGTACTCCATGCTAACAACCAGTGTACCCCTGCTAACACCAGTTGTACAACCCTTGTAACACAGTGTACCCCTGCCTCTAACGCCAGTGTACACCCTGCTAATGCCAGTTTGTACACCCTGCTAACACCAGTTGTACACCCTGCTAACACTCAGTGTAAACCCTGCTAACACCAGTGTACAACCTGCTCACCCAGTGTTCAACCATCTCAAACACCAGTGTACACACCTGCTCAACACCAGTGTACAACCTGGCTAACACCAGTGTACACCCTGCTAAACACCGCAAGTGGTACACCCTGCTAACACCAGTGTACACCCTGCTAACACAGTTGTAAACCATGCTAACCATCCGGTGTACACCCTCTAACTACCGGTGTACCACCCGGCTAACACCAGTGTACCACCCTGCTTAACACCAGTGTACACCTGCTAACACAGTGTACACCATGCTTAACACACTGTGTACAACCTGCTAACACCAGTGTAACACCCTGCTAAACACCGGTTGTACACCCTGGTAACAACGGGTTGTACACCCTGCTAACACTGTTGTAACCCTGCTAAACACCAGTGTACACCCTGCTAACACCAGTTGTACAACCCTTGCTAACACCAGTGTACACCCTGCTAACACCAGTGTACACCTGCTAACACCAGTGTACACCCTGCTAACACCAGTTAACCTTTGCACTCTCTTTATTGAATTTAATTAATTTGAATTTATTTTTAGTGTTGCAATATAGCATTTACTTGATACAGGTATTTTTCTCTGTAATTTTTGGCACCATTCCATACTCGAATATCCTTGCTGTGCCAACATGCTTTGTGCAAGTGAATTACTTTTTTTTTGCATTCCAATTGCAACTGCCAGCACTGCAATATTTTTAAACTGTGCTTGCAGCACAGTTTAGTTGTGTGTAGTACCTGATTTATTTAATTTTTGTGCAATTTTGCTACCTGTGTTTTACAGTTTCAAATCCTTTTTCATATATTTTGTTGCCAGTCCATCTGGTGAATTACTTGACCATCCTTAGGCATCATTTTGTGCTCTTCCCTGTAGTTCATTCAACTTGCATACATCTCTTATTTTGTGTTCAAGAAGTTCTGTACCACTATTTTTTTTTTGTTATGTTTCACTCCATATTATTTCGCATCACTAAGCAGTCGTTTACCTAGTTCAGTGGTGCTGTGTTCTCTCTGACTCTGTGTTGAATTGTAGCCAGGTGATACCTTTTCTGCTCTGGACCTGTTTACCCATCTTCGTGACCTGCTTGCATATTGAACAATTTGGGACGTCTTGACTAAGACAAGCAGTGGCCGTACCGTTAGTCCAGATTATGCTTATGTAGCAATGTTGGTGCCTCAACAGCCAGCGTGATCACGCAGCGGGAAATTGAAGCTCCCGCGTGACAGTTTGTCAAGTTATGTCAAGTCTCGACCACAGTTGGGCCTGCAGTAAACTCCTAACCGACCCTTCTTTTTGTGGGTTGTTTCAAATAGGTTAGAGCCATGGCCTTGGCAGTAGTCAGTCAAGACGACTGTTAGGCCACAATTTGTGAGTCCAACGTACTCAGAGTACCTGTGTGCTGGTTTTGCAGGAGTGGATCTCACCCGGGTGATATAGTGCCTTTGTGAAGCTCAGTCGGGTTTGTTGAGATTCGTCTTTGGACGAGCATTTAAGGGGAATTTAGGACGTTATTCTCGGGAGTAGTGGCCCAAAACGCCATTACATTGAGATCGTTAACTAAATACCCCACCCAACAATATACCCCATATAAAAAATCAACCCCCCAAAATTAAAATCCCCCCTACCCCCCAAATCATAACCATATATACCAACCAACAACCCCCAAATAACCCCATATTTAACACCCATATTACCCCCAGCTTCTTGGCCAAATGTCAATACAGGCACACAAAAGCCCCCTGGCTCTGCATTTGCCAGTTTGAGCAAGCTGCCAAAGATTTTACTGATGGCATACGCTCCCCAACTAAGTGGGTGTTTGGGACGACTGTATTATAGCTAAAGATATCATACCAATGCTGGCTTGGAGGCATCATGCAGAGGGATGCCCACCTAATCTCCAGCGGTGCCATTGTGATTGCGCTAGGACTCAGACCTGAGCATGACGTCTGGGTGATCGTACCATGACGCAATCAAGCGCCCCTGCCGAGCAAGGCAAGGTTTGTTGCCTTTCTGCGGATTGATCTTATACCATCCTACGGCCGCCGTCCACAGTGGCCCCATCGGGCGCAGCCGGAAGAAAGTCTACTTTGCCGCTGCTGTCAGCGCCAGCCCACAAAGTTTCTATTCCCAGTCCACTAACACTCGCCTGAGTAAAAATATGGACCACAGTAACAACAGTCGGTCTCATGCAAAAAAAGCAGTCATCGACTTCCTGGACCAAGGCAAACGTCACCCCGCCACACCACCTCCAACCTCACCTGCTAAGCACGTAGTGACTTGTTTCAACTGTGGCAAATGCGGGCACTACCGATCGGAGTGTTACAAACTAAGTCCTCGCAAAGTAACCGTCAACCCTCCCCCCAGCTCAGTATTCAAAGTAACCGTCACCGTCCCATGCTCAGTCTCGCGAGGGAGTCTGTAGTACCAAAACTTTTATCATACCTCCAATGAGTGTAACAAGCTGCGAAGTATGCGTCAGCTGAGTGGAGCAAGCAGTCGTCGCGCAATGCACGTGTAGTAGAAGCCTTCCCCTTGTTCGGTTGAAGAGGCGGGGTCCGAGAAACCAGAGAAAGACATAGTAACCCTGTCGGAGTCGCTGTATTCCGTCCCTGTCCGCAAGCGTTCACCGCCCTGGCAGTGATACGCTTGCCGACAGTGAGGAAACGAGTGTCTTGACGTTGTTGCCGAACTCGTACCCTACCTTCCAGGTTGAGCCTCGTCAACAAGCGTCGAGCTTTAAGCAGCTGTGACTCCGGGGGTTTTGTCGGCCTGTCATGCCTTCATGTTCGGTATGACAACCCGTGTGGACTGCTCGTCGAGTCCCCTGTCCACCATAAACCCGTCCACTTTAGCCTAGATACATCTCGGTGTTAACATTGTCCGCTCCACTCTTTTCGCGAGACATTGGCCGTTCACGCGGCCATGTTGACAGAGCGTCTGTCAATTCAGACCTTGGAGAGGAGTCTCAGTAATCGCCTGACGGTTTCGTGGTCGTACAACGTTAGAATTTGCGTCCAGGTCACAAGCCATCCGCAAAAATGCTTAGTCGTAGATAGTATTGTGTTTTTCCTGGTGACCTGCCGTCATGATTCAAAACCATGGCAAGACCTTAGGATCAAACTTAGATCCAGCTGATGGGAAAGCAGAATTCATGGGAGTGGATTGTGCCCATCTCTCAGGGGCGTGTGCTAGGATCCCTACATCTACTCTAGTCTCAGATATGCACCATGCCTGGAACCGTTGGAAACCGGTGGTTGCCGGAGCACATTCTCCCCTGGGTCGGTCTCGTTGTCTGATTGACCTCGTAGTATAGCTCGTTGCCCCGTCACCCCTCCTGGCCATCAGTGCTTAGTTACCAGTGAAACCCAGTCGGAGACGCCCAGTCTAAGCTTCACTCTAACTCTGATGCTGTTTGGTAAGAAACAGCAGTTGTTAAGCCACAGTATCCCTGTCGCAGGCAACGGACTGACTCGTGGTCATGGCATCAGCGAGCATGAGTGAACTGCCTGTCACAAAGTATGAACGTCACTTTCATCTAACTCGCTCACATCCTGTTATGGTGTAACCGTGAGGCAGAGCTTTTGAAGGAGACCATTGCTGTTGGATCCAACAACGACATTCGTGCCGGGTCAAGGGCCTCGTCCCTGAACCAAGCCTTGCACACAGTGCAGACGTGGTAAGTTGCAAGCCCTTGTAGGTCAACATGCACATTCGGAATTTCCCCTGCGGAAGAATACCTCACTTGTCGACCTTCTCGACACGTCCGGGTCAAGGGCTCCTCCCTTGAACCATCCTTCACACAGTGCAACGTGGTAAGTTGGCGCGCAGCCCTTGTATCCAACATGCACAGTCGAGAATTCCCCTGCAAAGAAATACCTCACGTGTCAGCCTTGTCAGATTCCCTATCCCGGTGATAGTGAGGGGAAGCCCCAGCTGACTTTCCTCATGATGCAAGTTCTCTCCCAGGCGGGAAGTACTGCTACTGGCTCTTCCACACCCGCCATTGCAGAAGATGATCTAGCTTTGACAGACTATCCTGAAGAGGTCCCAAACTTCTCCAGGTTCTCAATTGTGCTCGTTCTGCAGTCAGCACTAAGATGGTGAGTCTGATGGGTTTGGACCCCACTGATCTCTCACCATATTCCACTTGACAAAGGTACTAAACCCATTTATGTACCTGCATTATCGCCTGCCACATGCACAAAAGAGTCATTCGCAAAGAACTCATTATACGGATTGCTCACGTGATAGAGTTTATTGAGGAGTCCACTTCCCGTGGAATGCTCCCTTACTCTGGTCCCCAAGAAAGATGGAAACCTGGCGCCCTGTTAATCGATTACAGGAAACTGAATGCATGTAACGATCCCAGACCCGCTTTTCTGTTGCCAGTTTCTGAGACGACCTGTTCAGAACATCGGCGATAAATAAGGTCTTTTAAACTCTTGATCTTCTTCAAGGGTTCTGGCAGATCCCCCTCGATGATGAGAGCAAAGAGTTGACAGCTTTCTCTACGCCAACTGGTCATTACCAGTTCAGGAGGATGCCCTTCAGCTTGCGTGGAAGCCCAATCACGTTCAGTCGTTTGATGACAATTTTCTGTACCCTCCTAGGTGGCACGCTCATGGTCTACCTAGATGATCTCATAGTCATGTCGCAAGATGTCCCGACACATCTCGAGAAACTTGACAGGGTATTGGACAGGCTAGCTCAGGCAAACCTTAAGGTAAAGTTCTCCAAATGTCATTTCCTCTGGAAGGAAATAAAATTTCTGGGTCACTAATGTCATTTCCTCCGGAAGGAAATAAAATTTCTGGGTCACGTAGTGACTCAGAATGGCATAAAGATGGACAAGTCTAAAATCTCGGCCGTGCAGAAATTCACCAGACCCATGACGGCGGATGCAGTCCAGTCCTTCATAGGCCTGGCGGGTTTCTACAGCACCTTTATCGCAGGTTTCTCCACCATTGCTGCACCCCTGACATGCTTACTCAAGAAGAATGCCCCTTTTGAGTGGACGTGCGATCAGGAACGAGCTTTTGTCACTCTTAAGAACAATTAACTTCAGCCCCAACCCTTAGATTCCCTGATTTCACCAAGGCATTTACCTTGACAACTGATGCCAGCAAAGTTGGCATTGGTGCAGTCTTGTCACAGGAATCTAATGGTAAGCAACAGCCTATTGCCTATGCTAGCCGTGTCCTTACTAAAGCGGAAGTCAATTATTCAGTGACAGAGCTAGAAGCTTTAGCCATTGTATGGGCCTTGAGTCATTTTCGGGATATCATCTGTCATTATCCTATCAAGATTTACACAGATCATCTACCTTTATTGGCCCTTTTTGCTAATAAGAACCTCTCGGGAAAGCATGCTCGGTGGTCGCTCATGTTCAGTGACTACAACCCTGAAATTTGCTATGTCCCAGGTAAGCAAAATGTTGTAGCTGATGCCCTGTTGAGGCATATAGCATTCGTGAGTGTCGGCAACTCGTTCTCTGTTGAGGATCCCGAGAGAGCCCAACGACAGAACCCTGTGTGGTCTCCAGTCCTTCATTTCCTGACCAAGGAAGACGTTGACTTACAGGTCAAGTCTCATGTTCCACTGAAGGATTTGGTGGTCAACCAAGGAGTACTGTGCCTTGTTGCACAGCTAGTGGACCCCAGCAGGACCATATACCAACTGGTGATACCGGAGTCAATGATACCAGCTACTCTTGGGTTGATCCACGATGTCCAGTGTAGCGACAGGGGAAGGCCCGCAGTTCAAACGGGGCATGAATAAAATGTTTCTGGCCTAAGCGGCGGGACTTTGCCAAGTTGTACACCGTGTGTTGTTTGCCTACAGCAAAAAGGGTCCCCGAGTTTTTAAATTTCCTGGATATAGTATTATTGTAGGTATTGCCCCAGGTTTTTGAGACCCCTGTACGTCAGAGCACCAGCCTACCGTCTGCTTGACAGTTCATTTTTCCGGCATTCAGTGCTCCCTCTGTGGGCTTCCCTAGGTCGGGGGGGAAGCACCCCCACCCTCTCACCCCGAGGCCCGACCGACTTGACACACCTAGTGCCCCCCCTTCCAGGGAGGGTTTGCGGTCACTCCCTCCACTCCCCGTTTTACTCACTCCCCCCAAATTAAAGTCAAACTAGCCCACGGCCGTATCTTTGCTCCTTGTTTCCTTTCGGACAAAACCGCTGTTCACAGTAAAAACAAAATAACATTTTATAAAAAAAAAACCCCTGTATTACGGTGGGGCAGTGCTGCCCCCCGGGTCACATGTCAAACCTTAGGAAATGCTACGTCATCATTGTTCGCAGATTTTTGGGTGCAACAACGTTCTAGCGAGGGGCCAATGTGTTAAAACCCTGGGGACAACCTGTTTTAAAAGATTTTTTTCCCGGTGCTGACGTTCCGGACTCTCTCCTCAGTGAAACAGGGGGGCAAACCAGTTTTCTCTTCCCCTGGAGGGAGATTTTTTTTTGGCCTGTTGTTTTTTATGTCCATTTTTGATTTCCAAGTGAGCGAAGCCAGTCCTCTCTGGGGTAGCTAGTGTGTAATTCCTTTATACCTAGGGGCCCACCGTATTGGGGCGCGAGGTGATGGCCAGCAAATGTAGACAGCCTGTACTGCAGAAACACAGCCTAGCCGTCGTTCGACTAGTTCATATTCCCCCGGCATTTAAGTGTGCCCCTGTAGGCTCACCCGGGGCAGGGGGAGGCTGACCCCATTCGGCCTCACTCCTGGGCGACCGATTTTGATAGGCACAAGTGTTCCCCCTCCATGGACTGGCTTGCGTCACTCCCTCACATCCCTGTTGTGTACTCACTCCTATCCAACTAAGCCAAATAGCCCAAAAGGCCGTAAATCATTCCTACCTACGCTCCCTTCATCGGCACTAGCCTAGCCATGCTAAGCTTTCTGTGGTAAACTTGTAATCAAATTTTACTACATGTAAACCAAAAAAATAACAATTTCTGAAACTCAGCATTGTAACCCTTTTTAAAGAAAAAACTTTAAATTTGTTTTGAAACCGCGTTCAACAGAAAGAACAGTAATAAAAACTTCCCTAAACCCGTGAGCTTTCTCCTCTGTTTAAAGCTATGTATGGTCCTGCCTCCCTAATCGCTTCCCAAAAAATTCCACTTCCTGACTCTCTGGGGCTAAAGAAATACTTCCTAACATCCTGTGATTCATCTGTGTTAAATTTCCCAATGTGTCCCCTTATTACTGTGTCCAATCTCTGGAAACATCCTGTCTTTGCCCCACTTTGTAAATTTCTTCTCAGTATTTTGTATGTCGTTATCTTTTCCCCCCTATCTCTCTGCCCTCCAGTGTCATCGGTTGATTTCCCTTAACCTCTCCTCGAAGGACATCCTCTTACCCTTGGGATTGTCTTGTTGCAAACCTTTGCACTTTTCTATTTCTTTATGGCTTGGCGGGAGGGGTTCCAAACTGGTGCCGCTATCCAATAGGGGCCTAACGTTCAGGGTTGACGGGGTCCTAACGATTCTTATTAAGATGTGGGAATACTTTTTAAAGTTTTCTAGGCATCCTTTGTGCAGCAGTTTTTTGGGTTGATGTGCGCTTCCTTAGTTAGGGTTGTGTTCTGGCCCCCTAGACTGTACCCCTCTCGTTTTTTTTCCCCCCCCCAATTTTCATGATTTCCCACTTGGTGGGTTTTAAAACTCCAAGACCCAAATTTGCTGGACAGGTCTGCACCCTGTCCAGACCCCTTTGTGTTCTCCCTGGTCTTGATCGAGTGAATTCTTTCATAACTTCACGTCATCTCCATTCGGGACACTGGAGTCTTTCTTCCGTCATGTCTTCCCCCAAATCCAGAAACAGCACGGCCTGGGGGACTGACCCCTGTGGCTCCTCTCTCTCTTATCTTACTGCTGTCACCGTCATTGCACTCCAGTAGGTTTTGGACAAGGATTCCCGTCCCTGAACCAGTTGGCTGCTGTTGATGAGACATCCTTTCTAGGTGTTCCCCCGTCTTCCTGATAATTTCCCCATGATTTTGCATACTTACATGCGTGAACTGGTCAGTTTTTTTAGTGCTTCAGTCTGTCTCCTTTTAAAAGATTGGGACTACATTTGCGTTTCCATGCCTCAGGCAATCTCCTGTTTCGATAGCTGTTTGGAAATTGTTGTTGGGGGTCCATACGCCTTGCTCCCTCTCTCAGACCCACGGGGAGATGTTTCTGGCCCCATTGCCTTTGAGGTATCTAGCTCACTCACACACTTGTGTGTGTGAGTGGGGGTGTGTGTACCCCCCTAATTGTACTACCAAAATTGGGGGTTGCAGGGGTCGAGACTCAGCCCCTGACCCCACCCTTCATGACCCTCCCAGGTCCTTCCCCCTCTCGCTTCCTGAGCTTTGTCATACCTCTTTTTAAAAAAAGTAGGGTTCTGCCTCCACTATTTCACTTGCAGGCTATTCCACTTCCTGACGACTCTATGACTGAAAAATATTTCCTAACGTCCCTGGACTGGGCTGGTTTCAGCTTCCAGTTGTGCCCCCTTGTTTCTGGTCCCTCTCTGGAACTCCATCTCTGTCCCCTTGTCTCTCCCTGCTATTTGTATGCGTTATCATGTCCCCCTGACCTTCTGTCCCCCAGTGTCGTCAGTCCGATTTCCCTCCCCTTTTCTCGTATGACTTCCCCAAGTTGGGGCAAACCCCTTTTTGTAAACCTTTTTCTTTTTTAACTTCTTTATGTGCTTGACCAGGGGTGGGTTCCAGACTGGTTTCTGCATGCTCCCGTATGGCCTAAAATTACATTGACAGTGTCTTGAACAAATTTCCCTTTGGTATCGGGGAAAGCTATTCTCAGGTTTCCCATGCCCGTTGGCAGCAGTTATTTGGTTTATGGGCCTCCGGTGACGTGCTCATGTTATGGTCACCCCGAGGTCTTTCTCCTGGGGAGGCTGTAGCTTTGTCCCCTAGCCTAACTCTGTTGCGGTCTTCTTTGCCCCTCCCCAATCTTCTTACTTTGATTTGGCGGGGGGAATTTGAGAAACAGTTTCGGACCAGGGGGTCCGCCTGTCCAGGTCTCTTTTCAGTCCTGCCCATCCCATCTGATTTAATTCTTTCTAGCTTCCCATCTGGAAAAGGGACACTTAGAGTCATTCCTTTCCTCATGTCGTTTCACATATATCAAAAAAAAGCCTGGTCTTTGAATGACCCCCCTGGGACCCAGCCGTCGAGGGCCCCCTGTGATACTCTTCAGTCCATGATCGTTGTTGCCTCCCCGTCAAGTATTTTCTGATCCATTGCGTGCCCTCCCCGTTTATGCCCTGATCCTCCAGCTTCCCACTAATCCTTGTGGGAACTTTGTCAAAGGGGATAGAAGTTAATGAGGAGAAATTAAAACAGATGAGGATGAGGGAGGGTTCAAAGAGACCTGGACAGACTGGACACCTGGTCCCGCAACTGGGGGTTTTTCAATTTAATCCCGCCAAAGCAAAATCATGAAAAAGGGGAAGGGGAAAAAAAAGGGCGGAGCAGGTATAGGCTAGGTGGCAAAAGACGCAAACCTCGCTCAAGGAGAAAAATCTTGGGGTGGTATAAACAGAGCATGTTTTCCCGGGAAACAACAAAGAACCGGTAATGTGCGATAGGGGCCCCTTTCAAACCTGAGAACAGGATTCGGTCCTTAATAAGGGTCATTCAAGACACTGACCCCCGTTACGTCAGGCCCCTATGGAGTTGCAGCCCTGTCTGGAACCCCACTTGTAAAGCACATCAAGAAAAATAGAGAAAGGGGAAAGGTTTTTTGACAAGGTTAGTTCCAGATAAGGGGAAATCTTATGAAGAAAGGTTAAGGGGAAACGGGCCCGCGCACTAAGGGGCAGGGGGTCAGGGAACTGAAAACAATAAAATACTATGCGAATGACAAGGGGGGAAAGACAGGATGTTCCATGGAAAGGGGCACGAAACAAGAGGTCACAATTGGAAGTTGGACACGATAGTCGAGAGATTTAGGGAATATTCTAAAGTCTAGTTGTCGGGAGTGGGAAAAGCCTAGTAGTGATGAGTGGAGGCAGGAACCATACATGTTTTAGATGAGGGATGTAAAACCATGGAGCGGGGGGAGAGAGGACCCGTACAACCCGGGGAAAAGGGGGTGGCCAGGAGCTGGACTCGACCCTGCAACCCAAATAGGGGGAGTACACACACACCCCACTCACAACACCACACAACACACACACACCAAAAACCCACAACATTTTGATCAAAAATCGCTGGAAATTTTTATGAGTGGGAGAGGGACAGCGGAGAAAAAGTGATTAATAGCGGGAACGCCTCACTCTGGGGGTCCCCAAGGTGGTAAATAAGTATATATAACCCCCACAGAACAGAGGAGGCAAAGGGAAGGTAGGACGAGAGCAATAGAGCGATGGGTTGAACACGGTAGGTGGCCGAAGAGTCATGCATGCAGGGGAAGCTCCCGATCATGGGTGACTTTAACCACAAGGAGATCGATGGGAAATTGGACCCCCGTGGGGCCAAGATACATGGAGGGCTAAGATGATGGGGGGGTACGGAAAAATTATGTGCCAACAGTAAGGGACACTACAAGAGAGAGAGGAAGGATGAAACCCCGCAAGGCTGGATAGTATTCACCTTGGTAGTGAAGATATCGAGGACATCACATATGAAAAAACCCCTTGGGGGCCAGTGCCATGTGGTTTTAAGCTTCCCAATACACAGTTTGAGCTCAAATGGAGGGGGAAGCAGGAAGGCCCGGACAAATGAAAACCAAAAATACGGAAAGGGGACTACACAGGAATGAGGGACTTCCTGAACGGGGTTCAGTGGGACAGAGAACTGGCAGGGGAAACCCCGTTAATGAGATGATGGAATTGGCAACAAAAAGCAAGGAGGCTGGGGAAGGTTTTTACCCCAAAGGGAACAGGAATAATGAAAAAGCCAGGATGAGCCCATGTTTTCCAAAGGTGCAGGGAGGCAAAAAAACCCAAGTGTGCTAGGGAAAGGGAAAAAAATTAGAAGGCAAAGGACCAGGAGAATAAGGAGAGCAGTCGTAGACCCCGAACGAAATGCAAGTAAGAAAGGAGGGCCCAAAAAACAAAAAGAAAACGACATAGCAGCGAAAGCCAAATTGACCCAAACTGTTGTATAGCCCCCTCAGGAGGAAAAACAACAGTAAGGACCAGGGAATCAGGCTAAGGGGGAAGGAGGAAGACAACAAGAAATGACCGGAAGTTTGTGAGGAACAACAAAAGATTTTAAAGAAGTGTTAAGAAGACAGAAGGGGGTCCAGAAAGACGGAGAGGTGGGGCACACCACAATGGCAGGACACAGTGCACAAACCCAGGAAGAAGTGAAAAGGGTTTTGAGTACTAATACCTCAAAGGCAAAGGGCCAGTAACACTCCCCATGGGTATTGAGAAGGGACAGACGCTATGTGTACCCTAACAACAACATTCAATACATTATCGAAACAGGGAGATTGCCTGAGGCAGGAAGACAGCAAAATGAGTCCCAACTTTAAAAAAGGGGGCAGCATGAAGCAAATTCTACAGACCAGTGTCCTGACAGTATAGTATGCAAAAACATGGAGAAGATTATCAGGAGAAGAGGGTGGAACACCCAGAAAGGGAAAGACTCATCAAAAGCAGCCCAAATGGTTTCAGGGCGGGAAAAACCCGTGTCAAAACCCATGGGTTCTATGACATGGTGACAGCGTAAGCAAGAGAGAGAGGGGTGGGTGGGTTGCTTTTTTTTGGACTGCAAGAAGGCGTTTGACACAGTTCCACACAAGAGATTGGTGCAAAAACTGGAGGACCAAGCAGGGATAACAGGGAAGGCACTACAATGGATCAGGGAATACTTGTCAGGAAGAAAGCAGCGAGTCATGGTACGTGGCGAGGTGTCAGAGTGGGCACCTGTGACCAGCGGGGTCCCACAGTGGTCAGTCCTAGGACCAGTGCTGTTTCTGGTATTTGTGAACGACATGACGGAAGGAATAGACTCTGAGGTGTCCCTGTTTGCAGATGACGTAAAGTTGATGAGAAGAATTCACTCGATCGAAGACCAGGCAGAACTACAAAGGGATCTGGACAGGCTGCAGACCTGGTCCAGCAATTGGCTCCTGGAGTTCAATCCCACCAAGTGCAAAGTCATGAAGATTGGGGAAGGGAAAAGAAGACTGCAGACGGAGTACAGTCTAGGGGGCCAGAGACTACAAACCTCACTCAAGGAAAAAGATCTTGGGGTGAGTATAACACCAGGCACATCTCCTGAAGCGCACATCAACCAAATAACTGCTGCAGCATATGGGCGCCTAGCGAACCTCAGAACAGTATTCCGACATCTTGATAAGGAATCATTCAGGACCCTGTACACCGTGTACGTTAGGCCCATATTGGAGTATGCGGCACCAGTTTGGAACCCATACCTAGCCAAGCACGTAAAGAAACTAGAGAAAATGCAAAAGTTTGCAACAAGACTAGTCCCAGAGCTAAGAGGTATGTCTTACGAGGAGAGGTTAAGGGAAATCAACCTGACGACACTGGAGGACAGGAGAGATAGGGGGGACATGATAACAACATACAAAATACTGAGAGGAATTGACAAGGTGGACAAAGACAGGATGTTCCAGAGATTGGATACAGTAACAAGGGGACACAGTTGGAAGCTGAAGACACAGATGAATCACAGGGATGTTAGGAAGTATTTCTTCAGCCACAGAGTAGTCAGTAAGTGGAATAGTTTGGGAAGCGATGTAGTGGAGGCAGGATCCATACATAGCTTTAAGCAGAGGTATGATAAAGCTCACGGCTCAGGGAGAGTGACCTAGTAGCGATCAGTGAAGAGGCGGGGCCAGGAGCTCGGACTCGACCCCCGCAACCTCAACTAGGTGAGTACACACACTCACACACACACATTAGGAAGTATTTCTTCAGTCATAGAGTTGTCAGCATGTGGAATAGCCTAGCAAGTGAAGTAGTGTAGGCAGGAACCATACATAGTTTTAAGAAGAGGTATGACAAAGCTCAGGAAGCAGAGAGAGAGAGGACCCAGTAGAGATCAGTGAAGAGGCGGGGCCAGGAGCTGAGTCTCGACCCCTGCAACCACAATTAGGTGAGTACAATTAGGTGAGTACATGCACACACGCACACACACACACACACATGCACACACGCACACAGGCAGTGTTACTACCGGTAGTTATTAGCAGTAAGAATACTTAGGAAGCTAGGAAGTCCTCTCTCAATGTGAACAAGGAAAATGATAATAACCAGCAACAATTAATATGTAAATCCAGAAAGGGCAATAAGTGGAGAGAGTAGCATAATTGGGAAAGATAAATGAGACTAAATTTGTGCCTACACGACGGATCTTTCAACCACACCACCTACCCCCCCTAACCCTCCCTTCCTCACACACAAGTGCACACACACAAGGGTAGACACTCACACACACACACACACACACACACACACACACACAACACACAACAAGGGTAGACACTCACACACACACACACACACACACACACACACACACACACACACACACACACACACACACATACACACACACACCATCGATACCTCAAAGGCAATGGGACCGGACAACATCTCTCCGTGGGTCCTTAGAGAGGGAGCAGATATGTTGTGCGTGCCACTTACCACAATCTTCAACACATCCCTGGAAACTGGGCAACTACCTGAGGTATGGAAGACGGCAAATGTAGTTCCCATTTTCAAAAAAGGAGACAGAAAAGAGGCACTAAACTATAGACCTGTGTCATTGACGTGTATAGTATGCAAAATTATGGAGAAGATTATCAGGAGGAGAGTGGTGGAGCACCTGGAACGGAACAGGAGTATAAATGCCAACCAGCACGGATTCATGGAAGGCAAATCCTGTGTCACAAACCTTCTGGAGTTTTATGATAAAATAACAGAAGTAAGACAAGAGAGAGAGGGGTGGGTTGATTGCATCTTCTTGGACTGCAAGAAGGCCTTTGACACAGTTCCTCACAAGAGATTAGTGCAGAAGCTAGAGCATCAGGCGCATATAACAGGAAGGGCACTGCAATGGATCAGAGAATACCTGACAGGGAGGCAACAACGAGTCATGGTACGTAATGATGTATCACAGTGGGCACCTGTGACGAGCGGGTCCCACAGGGGTCGGTCCTAGGACCAGTGCTTTTTTTGGGTATATGTGAACGACATGACGGAAGGGTTAGACTCAGAAGGGGTCCCTGTTTGCAGATGATGTGAAGTTAATGAGGAGAATTAAATCTGAATGAGGACCGGGCAGGACTTCAAAGAGACCTGGACAGAACTGGACACCTGGTCCAGCAAATGGCTTCTCGAATTTAATCCTGCCAATGCAAAGTCATGAAGATAGGGGAAGGGCACAGAAGACCACAGACAGAGTATAGGCTAGGTGGCCAAAGACTGCAAACCTCACTCAAGGAGAAAGATCTTGGGGTGAGTATAACACCGAGCATGTCTCCGGAAGCACACATCAATCAGATAACTGCTGCAGCATATGGGCGCCTGGCAAACCTGAGAACAGCATTCCGATACCTTAGTAAGGAATCATTCAAGACACTGTACACCGTGTATGTCAGGCCCATACTGGAGTATGCAGCACCTGTTTGGAACCCGCACTTGATAAAGCACATCAAGAAACTAGAGAAAGTACAAAGGTTTGCGACAAGGTTAGTTCCAAGCAAGGGGGAATGCCCTATGAAAAATTTAAGGGAAATCGCCTGACACACTGGAGGACAGGAGGGTGGGGGAGACATGATAACACATATAAAAATACTGCGTGGAAGACAAGGGGGAAAAAGACAGGATGTTCCAGGGAGGGGACACAGAAACAAGAGCCAAAAATTGAAGTTGAAGACACAAATGAGTCAAGAGATGGGGAAAGTATTTCTTCATCATAGAGTTTAAGGCAGGGGAAAAGCCAAAAATGACGTAGTGGAGGCAGGAACCATACACTTTTTAAGACGAGGTTTAAAAAGCTCATGGAGCGGGAGAGAAGGGCCTAGAGAAACCGGTAAGAGGGGGGGGCCGGGAGCTGGGGACCCCCCCCCCCCCGCAACCAAAAAAGGGTAGTACAAATAGGGATACACCACAGCACACACCCCACTCACAGCACCACCCCCTCACAACAAAACCCCACTCACAGCACACACCCCACCACAGCACACCCCCCACTCACCACACACCCCACTAAACACACAACCCCACTCACAGCACACACCCCACTCACAAAACCCCCACCCCCAAACCCCCCACACCCCCCCCACAAACACACCCCCCACCGCACACACCCCACACAAAACCCCAAACCCTTCACACAGCACACACCCCACCACCAACACAGACACCACACACACCACACCCCACACAAAGCACAAAAACCCCACAACAGCAACACCCCCCCACAGCAAAAACCCCACACACATCACACGCAGCACTACAACAGGGCCCATGTCAATCGACATGTGCCAGGACCAAATGGTAACTAACACACACTACACACCCCACACAACTCTCACACACAACGCACAGGGGGAGGGGGGAAGGCCTAGTACAACAGGAAAAGGCGGGCAGAGTTTTGACTCGACCCCCTCAAACCCCAAATAGGTGATACAAATAGTGAGTCACACACACCTCACACATATACACACGCACACACACAAACACACACACAACACACACACACACACACACACACACACACAACACACACACAAACACGAGAGAGGGGGTTTGGGGTAGATTCTTTTTTCCTAACTGCAGAAGGGCCTTTGACACGTTCCCCCAAAGATTATGCAGAACTGGGGGACAGGCACACAAAAAAGGGAAAGGGGCACGCAATGGATAAGGGAATACCTGACGGGAGGCAGCAACGAGTCATGGTACGTGAAAGGTATCACAGTGGTGCCTGTTACGAGCGGGGTCCCCACGGGGGGTCAGTTCGGGACCTGTTTTTTTTGATATATGTGAACGACAAGGGAAGGAATAGACCTGAATTTCCCTTTTTGCAGATGACGTAAGTTGATAGAAGAATAAATCGGCAGGATAGGCAGGACTGCAAAGAGACCTGGAGAGGCTGGACATGGGCCATAACGGCTCTCAAATTCAATCCACCCAAAATGAAATCATGAAGATTGGGGGGCAAAGAAACGCAGACGGTATAGGCTAGGGGGGACAAAGACTACGCCCTCACCAGGGAAAAAACCCCTTGGGGGTGACCATAACACCGACACATCACCGGAGGCACACATAACCAAAAACCCGCTGCGCATAGGGGGCCCTGGCAAACCTAGAAACTTCCGAACCTTAATAAGGAATCGTTCAAGACCTGCACGTTATGTTGGGGCCCATACGGGATTTTGCAGCACCACCCCCTGGAACCCACACCGGGTTTCAAGCACGTCAAGAATTAGAGAAAGTAAAAGGTTTGCAACAAGCTAGTCCCAGACTAAAGGGGAATGCGTGAGGAAAAGGTTTTTTAAAGGGAAAACGACTGCACACTGAGACAGAAGGGTCAGGGGGGACATGATAACGACATACAAGAACTGCGGGGGAAAGACAAAGGGGACAGAGAAGGATTTCCAGAGAGGGGGCACAGGACAAAGGGGGCACAACTGGAACGAAGACTCAGACGAGCACAGGGACGTTTGGAAATATTTCTTCAGTCATAAGTTGTCACAAGTGAATAGCCCACAATGAAGTATGGAGGCAGGAACCATACAAGTTTTAAGAAGAGGTTTACAAAACCAGGAAGCAGAGAGAGAAGGATTTCCCGTACGACAAAGAGGGGGGCCGGGGCTGATTCTCGAAACCCCCGCAACCACAAATTTGGGGAGTACACACCACCAAACCACACCACACACACCAGGAGCTGAGCCCCGTCCCCTGCAACCACAATTTGGTGAGTCCACACACACACACACACACACAACACACACACCCAAATGAGAGGGGGATGAACCAGCAAGATTGGACCTTATTTACCCGGGCAGTTCAGACATTTAGGACATTACATACGAGAGCCCCTAAGCTAGCGACCACTGGTTAGTCTTTGAAAACATAAGTTGCAACTGGAGATAACAGGAGTTAATGGGAAAAGCCTACATAAAAGAAGGACTACATAGGGTTGAGGAAATTCCTGCAGGAGGTTTCGTGGCAGAGAACTGACAGGAAGCCAGTAAACGAAAGATGGAATATGTAAAGACAAAAAGCAAGGGGGGCATTGGAAAGGGTTTTTTTCCCCAAAGGCAACAAAACAATGGGAAGACCAAACAGCCCCGGTTTTCCCGGGTGTAAGTAAAAAAAAAGG
>NC_069410.1:50858748-51050059 GCF_026875155.1 Cherax quadricarinatus | reverse complement strand
TCCAAAAGAAACCCACTCTGTTTCCTCACTGTCGGCAAGCGTATCACTGCCCAGGGCGGTGAACGCATTGCGGACAGGGACGGAATACAGCGACTCCGACAGGGTTACTATGTCTTTCTCTGGTTTCTCGGACGCGCCTCTTCAACCGAACTAGTGGAAGGGCTTCTACTAGCACGTGCATTGCGCGACGACTGCTTGCTCCACTCAGCTGACAGCATACTTCGCAGCTTGTTACACTCATTGGAGGTATGACTGGAAGTGTTGTGGTACATACAGACTCCCTCGCGAGACTGAGCATGGGGACGGTGACGGTTACTTTGATACTGAGCGTGGGGACGGTGACGGTTACTTTGCGAGGACTTAGGTTTGTAACACTCCAATCGGTAGTGCCCGCATTTGCCACAGTTGAAACAAGTCACTACGTGCTTAGCAGGTGAGGTTGGAGGTGGTGTGTGCTGGTGACGTTTTGCCTTGGTCCAGGAAGTCGATGACTGCTTTTTTGCATGAGACCGACTGTTGTTACTGTGGTCAATATTTTTACTCAGGCGAGTGTTAGTGGGACTAGGGTTAGAAACTTTGTGGGCTGGCTGTCTGACAGCGGCGGCAAAAGTGACCTCCGGCTGCACCCGTGGGGCCACTGTGGACGGCGCCGGAAGGATGGGTATAAGATCATCCACAAAGCGACAAACCTTGCCTTGCTCGGCAGGCGGCTTGATTGCATCAATGGTATCGTATGCACCCAGGACGTCATGCTCAGGGCCGAGTCCTAGCTCATCAATGGCACCCTGGAGATTAGGGTGGGCATCCCTCCGCATGATGCCTACAGCCAGCATGGGGATGATATCTTTAGCTTTAATACAGTCGTCACCAATCACCCACTTAGTGGAGCGTATGGCATCAGTAAAATCTTTGGCGGCTTGCTCAAACTGGCAAATGCAAGCCAGGGGGCTTTTGTGCCTGTATTGACATTCGGCCAAGACGCTGGTAACGATCTCAATGTAATGGCGTAGGCGACTACTCCGAGAATAACGCCTAAATTCCTCCTTAAGCTCGTCCAAAGACTGAATTTCACAAACACGATTGAGCTTCACAAAGGCACCTATATCATCCCGGGTGAAGTTTCCACTGCGCAACAGCAGCACCGTACTCTGAGTACTTGGAAACTCTAAAATTTGGGCCTTAACACGTCTGACTGACGGGCAGCCATGGTTCTAAAAAACCTATTTGAACAACCGCCCAAAAAAAGGGTCGGGTAGGGAAACGATTACGGGGCCCCACTGGGGTGGGGAAGACTTGACCATAATTTGACAAACTGCCCAGGGGAGTTTCAATCCCCGCCCGGGGAACACCCTGAGGAAACCTTTGGGCTAGCTAAGCAGAATCGGGACAACGGTAGGGCCCACTGCGTGCTTAGTCATGACGTCAATTGTTAAAAAATGAAAGCAGGTCACGAAGGGGGTAAACGGGGTCAAGCAAGAAAGGGTATCACGGCTACAATTAAAACACAGAGTCAGAGAGAACTCGGGCCCAAGGTACTAGGAAAACTGCTTAGGGGATGGAAAAAAATTTGAGTGAAACAAAAAAAAAAAAAAAATAGGGGTTTACACTCTGAAACAAAAAAATAAAAATGTTTTGCAAGGGGAATGAACTCAGGGAAGTGAAAAAAAATGAAGCTAAAAAAATGGTCAAAAATTTCCCCGGGGTTTCTGGCAAAAAAATTTTAAATGAAAAGGATTAAAACTGAAAAACACGAAACAAAAATTGCACAAAAAATTTAAAATAAATCAGTAACTAAAACAACAAAAAACTTTGTCTGCAAGCAAAATTTTTTAAAAGATTGAAAAGGTCTATCAGTTGCAAAGGGAATCAAAAAAAAATTTTAAATTCACTTGAAACAAAGGGAAGTTGACCAAAAGGAAAAGTAACCAAGTATGGAATAGTCCCAAAAAAATTAAACAGGAAAAAAAATACATTTGTTCAAAATGTTTATATTGCACACTAAAAATGAAAAAAATTTTTTAAATTCAATAATAGTAAAAAGGGTTTTAACTGGTGTTAGCAGGGTGTACCCTGGTGTTACCGGGGTGACATTTGGGTGTTAGCGGGGTGTACACTGGTGTTAGAAAGGGCGTCCCTGGTATTAGCGGGGTGTACACGGGGGGGGGTTAGCAGGTGTACACTTGGTTTCGGGGTGTACACTGGTTTTAGCGGGGTTTACCTGGGGTTAGCAAGGTGTACACTGGTTTTTAGCAGGGTGAAACCACGGGTGTTACAGGGTGTACACTGGGTAGCGGGTTTGAACACAGGTGTTAGAAAGGGTGAAACCAACTGGGGGAAACGGGGTTTAAAATGGTTTAGCAAGGGTGTTAAATTTGGGTGTTTACAGGGTGTACACTGGGGGTTAGCGGGGGGTGACATTTTGGTGTTACAGGGTGTAAAAACTGGTTTATCGGGGTGTACAAGGTTTTTAAGCGGGGGTTACACGGTTTTACAGGGTGTACATTTGGTTTTAGCAGGGGTGTAAAACTTTTGTTTAGCAAGGTTTACACTGGTGTTAGCAGGGGTAACTGGTGTTAAAAGGGTGTAAACAGGTTTACAAGGTGTAAAACTGGTTTTTTAAGCGGGGTGTACACTGGTTTTAGCAGGGTTTACACGGTTGTTAGCGGGGTGTACACTGGTTTTTAGCAGGGTGTACACTGGTGTTTGGCAGGGTGACACTGGTGTACAGGGTGAACACGGGTTTTGCAACAGGGTGTACACGGGTTTGTTATCAAGGTGTACATTTTGGTGTTAGAAAGGGTGAAACCCTGGGGGGTTATCGGGGTGTAAAACTGGTTTTACCAAGGTTACACTGGGTTGGGTAAGGTGTACATTTGGTTTTAAAGCGGGTTTTAAACACGGGTTTTTTAGAAAGGGTGTACACTGGGTTACAGGTTTAACACTGGAGGTTACCCGGGTTTACACTGGGGGGTTAGCAGGTGTAAAACGGGGTGTTAGCAGGGTGTCAACCTGGGGGGTTTAGAAAGGTTTACACTGGGTTAGCAGGGTGTACCTGGTGTTAGCGGGGTGTAAAACGGTGTTAGAAAAGGGGTTACACTGGTGTTAGAAAGGGTGTACACTGGTGTTAGCGGGGTTACACTGGTGTTAGAAAAGGGTGTCCCACTGTTTTTTTAGCGGTTACATTTGGGTGTTACAGGGTGTACACGGGTTTTTTGCAGGGTTACACTGGTTTTACGGGGTTTACACGGGGTTTAGCGGGGTGTACACGGGTTTAGGGGGGTGTAAAATGGTGTTAGCAGGGTGTACACGGGGGTTGGGCAGGGTGTACACTGGGTTAGCAGGGTTTTAAAAACGGGTTTTTTAGCAGGGTGTACATTTGGTTTTTAGCGGGGTGTACACGGGTTTGTTAGCAGGGTGACACGGGTTTTAGCAGGGTGTACACGGGTGTTACGGGGGTTTTCACTGGTTTTTTAGCAGGGTGAAACACGGGTGTTAGCAGGGTGTACACGGGTTTGAAAAGAAAGGGAACACTGGTGTTAGCAGGGTGTACATTTGGGTTAGCAGGTGAACACTGGTGTTAGCAGGGTGAAACCCCGGGGTGTTAGCGGGGTGAACATTTGGTGTTAGCATTTGTACACGGTTTTTAGCAAGGGTACACGGGGGTTTTAGCAGGGTGTCACGGGTGTTCCCGGGTGTAACGGGTTTTTAGCAAGGTGTAAAACGGGTTTTTTAAAGCAGGGGGGTACACGGTGTTAGCGGGGTTTGTACACTGGGGGTTTAGCGGGGTGTACACTGGTTTTAAAGCGGGGTGTACACTGGTGTTACCCGGGTGTCCCTTTGGTGTTGCGGGGTTTTTCACTGGGTTAGAAAGGGTGTACACTGGAAAAAAAACAAAAATTTCAAAATTTTTTTTGGTTTAAAAATTAATGAACTTCACAAAAAATTTTGGTAATTAAAGAAAAAAAGGGCGGGTTTCCCCAAAAAAATGAAAACTAAATAACTTGGGAAAAAAAAATAGCAAAAAGTAATGAAACCCATGGGTGAATATTCACAGATAAAACATAGAATAAATGTAAAAGGCAAATAAATGGGGACAAGGAGAAAAGTGAAAGGGGCAGGCAAAAGATTTAAACACGGGAGGAAAAAATAAACAAACCTAATACTTAAGAACTTAAAAAGATTACACTTTAAAAAAAATAAACACTAACAAACAAAACAGTGCAGGGTTTTTCAACAAACTGGGCCTAAAATTTCAGGGGCCCAAACAAAGTAACAGCAAAACAGGAAATTTAATTGCAAAAATGTAGTGAGAGGTAAATTGTATAAATGGACAACACTGAACAATTTAAATCAATAACAACTGAGGTGCAAGATGCAGAATAATAAACTGGAATTTAAAATGCAGGAGTGCAAAATGAATGTACAAAATTTAAGAAGCTGTGGGTAAGTGACAAAATGTACACCACCCATCTAGAAACCCATCAGTTACACAACCCAGGGCAACATGGGTTTAGAACAGGTCGCTCCTGTCTGTCTCAACTACTGGATCACTACGACAAGGACCTAAATGCACTAGAAGACAAAAAGAATGCAGATGTAATATATACAGACTTTGCAAAAGCCTTCGACAAGTGTGACCATGGCGTAATAGCGCACAAAATGCGCGCTAAAGGAATAACAGGAAAAGTCGGTCGATGGATCTATAATTTCCTCACTAACAGAACACAGAGAGTAGTCGTCAACAGAGTAAAGTCCGAGGCAGCTACGGTGAAAAGCTCTGTTCCACAAGGCACAGTACTAGCTCCCATCTTTTTCCCTCATCCTCATATCCGACATAGACAAGGATGCAGCCACAGCACCGTGTCTTCCTTTGCAGATGACACCCGAATCTGCATGACAGTGCTTCCATTGCAGACACTGCAAGGCTCCCAGGGGGACATCAACCAAATCTTTCAGTGGGCTGCAGAAAACAATATGAAGTTAAACGATGAGAAATTTCAATTACTCAGATATGGTAAACATGAGGAAATTAAATCTTCATCAGAGTACAAAACAAATTCGGGCCCACAAAATAGAGTAAAAACACCAACGTCAAAGACCTGGGAGTGATTATGTCGGAGGATCCACCTTCAAGGACCAAAAACATTGTATCAATCGCATCTGCTAGAAAAATGACAGGATGGATTAATGAAAACCTTCAAAACTAGGAGGCCAAGCCCATGAGACACTCTTCAGGTCACTTGTTCTATCTAGGCTGGAATATTGCTGCACTCTAACAGCACCTTTCAAGGCAGGTGAAATTCCGACCTAGAAAATGTACAGAGAACTTTCACGGCGCGCATAACGGAGATAAAACACCTCAATTACTGGGAGCGCTTGAGGTTTCTAAACCTGTATTCCCTGGAACGCAGGAGGGAGAGATACATGATTATATACACCTGAAAATCCTAGAGGGACTAGTACCGAACTTGCACACGAAAATCACTCACTACGAAAGCAAAAGACTTGGCAGACGATGCACCATCCCCCCAATGAAAAGCAGGGGTGTCACTAGCACGTTAAGAGACCATACAATAAGTGTCAGGGGCCCGAAACTGTTCAAACTGCCTCCCAGCACACATAAGGAGGATTACCAACAGACCCCTGGCAGTCTTCATGCTGGCCCCTGGACAAGCACCTAAAGTCAGTTCCTGATCAGCCGGGCTGTGGCTCGTACGTTGGTTTGCGTGCAGCCAGCAGCAACAGCCGGGTTGATCAGGCGACCCCACCAGGAGGCCTGGTCACAGACCGGGCCGCGGGGGCGTTGACCCCCGAAACTCTCTCCAGGTAAAGTCCAGGAGTTTACCTGGGTTTACCTGGAGAGAGTTTCGGGGGTCAAAAGCCCCCGCGGCCCGGTCTGTGACCAGGCCTCCTGGTGGATCAGTGCCCCGATTTAACCAGGGTGTTGCTTTCTGGGGTGCACGCAAACCAACGTACGAGCCACAGCCCGGCTGATCAGGGAAATGACTTTAGGTGCTTGTCCAGTGCCAGCTTGAAGACTGCCAGGGGTCTGTTGGTAATCCCCCTTATGTGTGCTGGGAGGCAGTTTAACAGTCTCGGGCCCCTGACACTTATTGTATGTCTCTTAACGTGCTGTGACACCCCGCTTTTTATTGGGGGGATGGTGCATCGTCTGCCAAGTCTTTTGCTTTCGTAGTAGTGGGGTTTTTTGTTGCAAGTTCGGTACAAATCCCTCTAGGATTTTCCAGGTGTATTAATCATGTATCTCTCCCTCCTGCGTTCCAGGGAATACAGGTTTAGAAACCTCAAGCGCTCCCAGTAATTGAGGTGTTTTATCTCCGTTATGCGGCCGTGAAAGTTCTCTGTACATTTTCTAGGGCGGCAATTTCACCTGCCTTGAAAGGTGCTGTTAGGTGCAGCATTTTTCCAGCCTAGATAGAACAAGTGACCTGAAGAGTGTCAAACATGGCTTTGGGCCCCCCCTGGTTTTGAAGGTTCTCATTATCCATCCTGTCATTTTTCTAGCAGATGCGATTGATACAATGTTATGGTCTTGAAGGGGAGATCCCCCGACTAATCACTCCCAGGTTTTTGACGTTGGTGTTTCGCTCTATTTTGTGGCCCGAATTTTTTTGTACTCTGATGAAGATTAATTTTCCCCTCATGTTTACCATATCTGAGTAATTGAAATTTCTCATCGTTAACTTCATATTGTTTTCTGCAGCCACTGAAAGATTTGGGTTTTGATGTCCCCCTTTGGAGCCTTGCAGTGTCTGCAATGGAAGACACTGTCATGCAATTCGGGTGTCATCTGCAAAGGAAGACAGGGTGCTGTGGCTGACATCCTTGTCTATGTGGGATATGAGGATGAGGACAAGATGGAGCTAGTACTGTGCCTTTGTGGAACAGAGCTTTTCACCGTAGCTGCCTCGGACTTTACTCTGTTGACCAACTACTCTCTGTTTTTCTGTTAGTGAGGAAATTATAGAATCCATCGACCGACATTTCCTGTATTCCCTTTAGCGCCCATTTTGTGCGCCTATTACGCCATGGTCCACCTTGTCGAAGGCTTTTTGCAAAGTCTTAATATAATACATCTGCATTCTTTTTTTGTCTTCTATTGCATTAGACCTTGTCGAAAGTGATCCAGTAGTTGAGATCAGACCAGGAGCGACGCTGTTCTACAAACCATGTTGCCCTGGGTTGTGTAACTGTTGGTGTTTCTAGATGGGTGGTGAACTTGCTTCTTAGACCCTCTTTCAAAGATATTTATGATATGGGAATTAGTGCAATTGGACTGTAGTTCTTTGCTGTGCTTTAACTGCCCCCTTTTGGAGTGGGCTATGACTGTTGTTTTTAGTAACTGAGGGACGACCGCCCCGTGTCCATTCTCCCTCTCCAAAGGAATGGAAAAGGCTCGTGGATAGTGGCTTCTTGCGTTTCTTGATGAACACAGAGTTCCATGAGTCTGGCCCTGGGCAGAGTGCAAGGGCAATGTCATTTATCGCCTGTTCCAGTCTAATTTGGCGTCAGGATAACATCGGATAGGCTTGTGTTAATCAAATTTTGTGGCTCTCCATAAAAATTCATTTTGACGTTCGACTCTCAGTCTGGTTTAGGCGGCTTTGCTAAATAACTGAGTCATATTGGGATCTTGATTAGCTCACTCCTTTTCCGTGCTGTCATCTGCGTAGGACCCATCTTGTTTAAGTAGGGCCCAAAACTGGACGTTGTTCTCTCGATATTGATTTGGCAAGGAGAAAAGCAATACTAATGGTTTTCTTCGATTTCATTTTCGGTCTTTAAGTTCTGCCGCGATTCCTGACTCCTAAAGGATTCTTTTAGCTTAAGTCGGATGCTTGCAATTTCTCTGACCAGTGTCTCCCTGCGCATTTCAGATATATTGACCTCTTTTAGCCGCTCTGTTATTCTTTTCTGTCGCCTGTAAAGGGAGCGCCTGTCTCTTTCTATTTTACATCTACTCCTCCTTTTTCTTAGAGGAATAAGCCTTGTGCATACATCGAGTGCCACCGAGTTAATCTGTTCTAGGCATAAGTTTGGGTCTGTGTTGCTTAGTATATCTTCCCAGCTTATATCGGTTAGGACTTGGTTTACTTGGTCCCACTTTATGTTTTTGTTATTGAAGTTGAATTTGGTGAATGCTCCCTCGTGACTAGTTTCATTTTGTCGGTCTGAACAATTTACTGAGGTATGGCTTCAGCGACAACTGTATTGGTGCAGGACAGTTAAATAATGTCACAAAATATTAGGAAGGTACTGGGTGCTGCAGGTCCTGAAACTTTCAGTGATTATGGAAAATTTTATAGGGTGAATACCTTTATATACCTCAACATTACATGCTTACCAGTAAACTCATTGGGAGACAACCATATTGTTTACCGTAGTCACCCCGTGTAGACATGTGAGAAAACTTAACCACCCCTGGTCACGGCAAGTGGTTCCTTCGACCTCACAATCTTATCCATATCTATCCGAGACCAGTATGGATTGGATAGCACCCACAAGTACGGTGCTACTAATTAATTGTGGACTGTATGGATTATATTAGTTTAACTGAATGAAAGGGGGGGGGGGTAGGTTACACATGGATATATCCAGTCAAAGGAAAAACACTTGGTACATAATCTCACCACTTTACCAGATATTCTCTGGTGTCATCTTGATGTAGCTGGATCACCAATAACCTAATCCAATTACAACATACCAACTGGCCAGTATCCAGTCCTGCTAAACTATAAGGATTACTTAACTGTGGGTGATTGATACTCCTTAATACCCCCTCCATTCAACATCTCATTTCGATGTCCTGCTACACCGTCACTGTTTCTTATTCCAGCAGGACGAGGTATCTGTCGTTTGTCCGGGTTCAAGAAGTCTCCAATCCATTAAGCTTCACTATCCTCTGAACGAGCATATGCGTTCACACAATCGGAGCAGGGCGATATCTATTTCACATCCCGCATTCTCTTAACACAATGTTATTATCGCTGATTCCGATAACATTCCACAAGACGATTTTAATGTCTCATAATTATTAAAACACATAGAGTCACTCCCATTAAGATCTGAGCCGATGAGTGAGGATTAACACACGGCATTTCCCCCCCTGACAACACACCATGTCCGGCACGTCAGTCACACCCGGTCTGAACCATTATTCACTAATTTTATACCCCTTTTTACGGTGGTCCCATAAATCATCGTTCCTCATCTTCACCAGGATGAACAGTTACGACACTTCCTATTATGAATGAGGCACATATAAAATCCTTAGGCCGCCGTGAACGCCAATTCCTGATCCAATGTTTTTCCCCAGCCTCCTCACTACATTCAAAACACTGCCGCCCCCCCCGTTGCACCCGTTCGACCTATACCCCCGCACATCAGCACAGGCGCAGCGGGAACCCATTTGGTTCCAATCAAAATACAAATACATTTTACACAAATCAACACATTAAAACCTTAATAGGCGCTATAGCTCGGAACTTAAAATAAATTCCACACTGCGGGGGCCTGGCGGAAGTCGTGTTAGACGACTTCAATTGCGTCCCTTCCTCCAGAGACGATTTCAGCCCTCCCTATATTCGCTGCTTGTTTTCCTAGTGGGTCTTACTACAATATCTATCTTGCATTACTCGGTCAGTATCTTCACTATCACCTCATTTCACTTTCCCTTAGATTTCCATCGTGCACGGATTGAACATCGATTTAATTTCTAAGGGAATTAATTTATTAATGGTACGCAAAACTTTCCTGACCACGACACAACACTTTGAGCGTTTCTTGACAACACCTGAGCATTTCTGGTATAAGTAACTCCTTGCCCCAGAGGCCACAATGTTTCGATGTTGTTCAGTATCAATCATACACAATGTCACTGGGTTGAATGTTTCTGTCGGTGTACTGCCTTGTCGCACCATAAAACGTGTTCACGAAGTGTAAGAAGATATTCTTTATACGCCACAACACGGACCAATGAGTATTACCCTTATTTAATATCTTGAACTTATCCACTCAACACGGTTCACGTTATTTGAAATCCACAACACTTCCCTCGGGATTATCTTCTAAATATAGGAGCAGCTGTCTAACCTTCGTCCGCATAGTTATGGTGAGAGGGGGGGGGGTTGGAGGGGGGAGTCAGGATCTTCCGCATCAGGAGTGTCGCTCATGTCTGACAGAGGCGATTGTTTACCCGATTCCTACTGCCTCCACCAACAATGCTCGAATTCCTCCCAATAATTCTCTTCCTGTGTAATCACCTTACGAAAGACATCTTTTCACTGTACCTAATCATTCTTTCGTACAGTAGCCTCCCTGCCAAGGGGCCTGGGAGTAATAAATTACCAACCACACCCCGCTGGGTCAACTAAAGATTGACATCATCACTCTTAATTAATTCCATCAAGTGTTGAGCACCAGCTACAAAATTGGTGGCATAATCTGAGATCATCAATTATGGACAGGATCTCCTAGCTGCAAAATTCCGGAACAGCTGTATGAACTGTTTTATCTGCAGAAACAAGTGCCCTTAGCCACTTTCTTAGATGGAACATGCCCAATAGCTGTAACAAGTAAATAGACAAACATGCACCTTCAAGGGAATACCATCTGAAGTACCTGTTAAAATGATTGCCCACTATAAGTCCACTCCGGTCCACATCAAATATTTTAAACCAAGTGCACACGCGTTCCTTTGGCAATGGTGGAGGACCTGGGGTACTGTAGGTTTATGGGCATCACCACCCGGCGACATATTAACACACGCTTGATAACCCTTTTTTTTGCCACTTTGCCGTCCTTTGTGGAATCCAGAAGGATTCCCGAATACAGTTTAAGGTAATCCCTGTACCCCACCGTGCATCAGTTAATATGGCATTAAAAGACAATCCAAGGTAGTCAGGTGATGAGTATTTGGACAGCAAGATAGGGTGCATAGCATATTTCCCCCCAATTCAGCATTTGGTAACCTGCCTCTGCACCTAATTACATCATCCTCAAAAACAGCCCCAGCATTTCTATTATTGAGCCTTTCCACAATTTTTTTTCCGTCCATCATTATTCAAATTTCAACCCTGTAGGTTTTCTTCTGTACCCTCTGAAGCCAGAATTTACTCAGGGATTGGAAAAATATATTAGATATTCATCTTACTTATAAATAAAAAACACTAACCTGTCAACGCTAATCAGCATGGGTAAGGAAGAATACCTATCAATGTCAATGCTAAGGAGTTACTACTGACTAAGCGTGCTCACCGTAATTTCGACAGGAGCAATATGTGCCTTTTGCACTCGCCAGTTAATTTTGTCCCCAGCCAACTTGGCCCTTTAAAACCACGATAAAGCACCCACAAATTTTTCATAATGTCAAGCCTCGAGACAAGAAGTCAGCCGTAATTCCACGTCCCCAGGAAAGTGATTAAAGTTAACATATGCTGACCCAAACTGTTATAATATCTCCTGCATTTGATTGATTTCAGCGACTTCTGTTTTGTACATACTCAATCTAACGTTTACCATTTCTAAATCCATTGTAAGGATACCTCGTCATCAGACCAAAATACGGTGTCGCATGATAATATCTCTCGCAATTTATTTCTATATAATTGGCTAATTTGACACCAACCTTAAATGGCCGTTAATACCCAACTGATTTAAGGTACTGATTTGATTGATTCCACCTTAAGCCCTTAGACATAACAAGAGAAATGGCACCTATTACATTGATAGGTAAGCGACCTGCTCCATATGCTTAATTTCCGAAGCATCACAAAATGTGGAGTACATGTTACTCCAACATTGGACTGGCCACATAACGTGGGACTCGCAACATAGTGGAAAAATTTACATATTCACCAAATTAGTTTTCTTCCCACCCTTTCAAACAAATTCCTCACGTAGGGTTTCATCCCAAGCACACTTAGCTTCCAATGCTTCTTGTATCAACAATTTCTCCTCTTATGGAAAGTGGGGAACACAAAGGCCCTAGTGGATCGAAAGCATTTTGAAACTTCCGCAGTAAGACTCTCTTGGTTAATTTCTTGGGCATGCTGTAGTTATTAGACTGTTAATAACGATAAACAAGTCTCTCTCTGTGTCCCCAAGTCAGTCCCAGCACAATACTATATTTATAGACACTGTAACACCAGGTTTGTCTTTAAATTTATTTGAAGCCCATAAACTGGAGAGAAAAACGAATTACTGTTCCATTCCCTCAGGGGCATATAAGGCACCCTGCATTATTTCATTAGCCCCTTCTATATGCTCAATATTTCCTCTTCGGTAGACGCACCCCCAGGAAATTGTCCACACAATAAATGTTTACACCATTACTCACCACTCAGTGGACCACCTGTACGCTAAGGTGTGCATTTATCGTTGCCATGGAGTAGAATGGACTGGAGGTAGCACCAAACAATACACTCCTGAAGCGAAAAGTCTTCAGGGGACTAAGTGGGTCATTAGGATTTCCCGGGCCAAAAGAAACCTAGTGAAATCCCGGTCAGCCTCCTGCAGCCCACTCTCCAGGAAAGCTTTACTTTGTCCGCCGTAAACATAATTCATAACCCTGATTTTAAAAAATATTTCTCCCCAGTTTTTTTCGTTAACGACGCAACTGTCATCAAACATCATTCAAACTGGAACAATTTTTGTTACTCCTGGCACTACAAATAAAACAACAAGAACCTCAGAGGAGTGGTCTGTAGAATCCTACATTCACTCCGTGAAGTGGCAAATAGTGGCCATAAATCTGGCTTTGCTCAGGAGTAACCTCCTCTATGAATTTATTATTTATCTGCTCCTTAATTATATCAACGTAAGCAGTCAACAGTCTGGTGTCCCTTGCTCAGTTCGAGTGGAGCTGAGCCTTTAATTGTCCAAACGCCATCCGGTAATTAGTTTTGGTAGTCTGGATGGTTCAGCTTCCACGGAAGTCTCACCCAGTATTGTCCAGAATCAAATTTAAAGTCCCTCTGGTATTGTTCTTTGAGTAAAGGTGGCTGGAGGCTAAAGCTTCCCCGCTACACACACTGAGGGCCCGGGTTCGATTTCCCGGCGGGTGGAAATTCCGACACGTTTCCTTACACCTGTTGTCCTGTTCACCTAGCAGCAAATAGGTACCTGGGTGTTAGTCGACTGGTGTGGGTCGCATCCTGGGGGACAAGATTAAGGACCCCAATGGAAATAAGTTAGACAGTCCTCGATGACGCACTGACTTTCTTTGGTTATCTGGGTGGGCCTAACCCTCCGGGTTAAAAAAATCCGAACGAAATCTTATCTTATCTTATCTTATCTTAAGGAATCATCTGGACTTTCTTCATTTACATTGATCCCTATGTTGTCCAATTCCTATAATTTATACACAGGTTCAACTTCATCCTCTATTGAAGTATATTTATACTGGGGTGGATATTCAATGATAAGACAACCTTAATTGTATTTTATGGCTTCTCCAGTCATTCATTCTCAGTATAGAAGCCTGCCATACATCACGTGACCTACCTGCGGATCCTTAGGAAGGTACACCGCATTTCTTTGTCATAGAAACCTTTACAAAGGATGCATAATGGACACTACCATCAAATAATCTATTGGCCCCACAGAATCATTAAATATACCATAAGTGCCAAATTTACCTTACTTGAAAGCCATTCAGTACCGTTACAACCCCTATTGTTAGATAATTTCTCTGGGAGCCTATCCCACAATTACGGCAATAATACGTTTTCTCTCATTGCCCCCAGTCCTGACCAGAACATAAACAGTGTCGTATGACTGGGCATGTCTTATTAGAGAGAAATCCATATAACTTGAGTAATGCAGGAACTCCCCATTTGTACTTTCATCCATTAAGGCAATTTACGTTTATGAAGGACTTTGATCCCGAATCCAGTATGCAGTTACAGTTTGATTTACGCCATTTTATCATTAATCACACATCCAACACAATTAAAGCTACCTCAGCTAGGCCATCATTACCGACATTATCTGCAATCTTTAACGTTTGAGCTACTTTTGTGTCCTGGTTTTTATCACTAACCAGTACTATTGTTACCATTCATTACGATTAATTCCGACCTAACCAATACTAAGTGGTGTGCGTATCCCTTGTACAACTGGAAACAATAGTGGAAAAGTTAGCACGGCAATCCCTTACATTATGATTCCTAGACACCTGATACATCTAGCTAGCTCTTGCCAAACTTTCCACTTTAAACATCCACATGATTATAGGCATTACAGTTTCTTAGAGAAATGATTACCGTTGCAGAAGATACAATCCTCCTTTCTTTGCCTGACCTCTTATCAACTGGGCAAACCCTTATGTGATACTCTCCTCCTCTTCTTTGATGTGAGACCCCTATTCTGGCCCCTGTCACTTTGATATGTGCCTACGTAACCCCGTTTGGGTAGGTGACTTATGATTATGATATTTGGATAAAGTTTCCTTTTGTGGGAACTTGGACAGGTGCACTGGGTCTGTAGACGTGGTATACCTAGATGTAATGGTTGGCTGGTCTGCAGTGGACAATTAGCTCCTGCAGTCCCAACTCATATTTCTTCCAACCCGAAGTAACCCTTTGATATCTGTTAGATAGCCACCAACTGTTTTGTGTTTCAATTTATTCTGAATCAAGGCGCTCAACAACTACTCTGCTCCCTCCCGATCATTATTTATTACTCAAGGTCCTTAAGAGTGGCTTTCTAGTTTGATCCTAAATTGCTGTAAGCTTTGCGGTTGTGATCTGGAATCCTTCAAACTAGCCAATAGCAACTAGATCCAACCTACTTTGCTCCCAAAGTTACCGAAGTGACCTCCCAACAAGTCAACTGCCTCACTATAGGGTCATCTATAAACATTTGTGGAACGCTTGTATGAGAACATGCGCATCAACCTTACTTTCCCTTAAATAGCATAATTTTGTAACACTTTGCAAGATCCCCTCCAATCATGTACGACTGCTTTAAAAGATAGACCAAAACTCCTCCCAGTTTTCTCCCGATTAAACACAGGCCTGCATAATTCTGGAGTTTTGGTAGACACCTCTGATTTTCCGTACTAGGTTGACCAACAACATTTGTTTACACCCTTTTACCTTCTCCAAAGCCTGAGATTTTTGCATGACACAATGTTGTCCTCCACTTCATAATATTGATCCAGCAGCCGCTCCCGTATCAGCATCATCTGCACAATTCACCAGAAGATCGCTCTCACAAGTCCCCATATAAACCACATTCAATATGACTCATATCTATTTTTCTAAGGCATCTAGGTGTAGCTTATTCATCATGGTTTATTACCGTTTACTTGTCTCATTAAACACCATACCACACTTGTTTGTATGATCTTAGTAACATGACCTTTCCGAGCTTGTAGTGGACGCTTTCCTTTGCTTTGGCATCCATGGACTTGCCAGCCACACTAACTTCCTCAGTACCTCCAGCCATGGTAATTAAGGGAATTGATATTCACCAATTAATACAACTTAAGTAAACACTTGTGAGAGTAATTCCCTTGCACTTTACTCTTGTATAAAATCCTAGCCACCCATGTGCTAGTAAATTGATTGGGCTATTAACATCCACACACGACCGATTAAATTTGTGTACCCTATATCCCCCTTCCTTCAATCAGTCACTTAATATTCGTAATTAATTCAATTAATTTTTTTTAACCCGATTGCATCCGTTCAGAAGGACCAGCGTGCAGATGATGGAAAATTTTATAGGGTAATACCTTTAATGTACCTCAACATTAACATGCTAACCAGTAAACTCATTGGGAGACAACCATATTGTTTACCGTAGTCACCCCGTGTAACATGTGAGAAAACATAACCACCGCCTGGTCACGGCAAGTGGGTTCCTTCGAACCTCACAATCTATCCATATCTATCCGAGACCATATGGATTGATAGCACCCACAAGTACGGTCTACTGGATTAATTGTGGATGTAAGGATTATATTAGTTAACTGAATGAAGGGGGGGATAGGTTACACATGGAATATCCATCAAAGAAAAACACTTGTCATAATCTCACCCCCCCCAGCCTCTTTACTCAGAAATTCTCTGGTGGTCACTTGATGTAGCTGGATCACCTATAACCTATCCAATTAAACAACATACCTAACTGGCAGTATCATCTGGCTATAACAGAAGGGTTACTTAACTGTGGGTGATTGATACTCCTTATTTCCTCCATTCACCATCTCATTTCCGCAGTCCTCTACAACCGACAACGGTTTCTTATTCCAGCAGGACAGGTATCCTTCGGTTTGTCCCGGTTAGAATTCGTCCATTCACCATAAAGCTTCACTATCCTGGGTACGAGAATCACAAACGTTCCACGTCGAGCAGGGCGATCTAATTCACATCCAGCATTCTCTTAACTTAATGTTATTATCACTGACTACATTAACATTCTCAAGACGATTTAACGTCTCAAATTATTATACACAATTAGAGGTCCACTCTGGAGGGGTATAAGATAGAGAGAATCATGGCTTCTCGGCATGAAGCCACAGCTGTGCCGTGTTTGATTTCACTGCAAGTGTGTTCTGGGGCATGCCTGACTGACTGCGGCTTCAGCACACTGAGAACAAAATTTACTGCACTACTCGAATGAGCTAAAACAAACTTAGGTGAAACTAAGAACTGGTAAGAGATTTTTACTGTAAACTAATCACGTGGGTGAAAAACACAAAACTGTTGATGAACTACTGGGGATGAAAACAGCAAGGAAAGTGAAAAAATTAATAGGGCAACCACAGCACAAAAAAAAAAAAACTGCACTGGCCTGGAGATTACGTAGACCCTGAGTAGGTGTAACAACAATATGAGTCACGCGAGCTTCTGTATAACGGCGTGGAGGGCTGAACTAGACTGGCTTTAGTGGCTAAGCCACTGGGTCCCCACCTGGTTATCCAGGTAAGAACTTCTTGAAGAAACTGGTAAAACACACCACACACTGACGGCGAATGGAAACGTAGTTGGGTAGTCAGAGAAGGGCGTAGGGACGCTTGTAGTAAGCAGGAGAATGGTACTAACTGGAGAGTGTTTTAAAACCTTGACTGTTTCCGACGAAAAAATACGTCTAATACGAGGCCAGAATGTTTCTGAAGTAATATACGGCGTAGCAAATTCTAGCGGCTTCAAATCGCGCGCCAAAGGCCTGGTAGGCCTACCACGGGAGAGAATGGGTCTCGTGGTCGTGTGCACCCTGTGAAAAAAAAAAAAAAAAAAAATCTGGACCTAGCGGTGCATTGTGGGAACGCCATGGGGGGGGGGGTTGTCAGTCCATTTTCACCATGCATCTCGTAAAAAAGTTCCTCACTCCTCGGCGGATTGGAGGTCATTTTGTTCCAAGTGATAGCTCAAACAGCGATGAAAATGTTCAGTACAGTGAATTCAAGGTTTCCCGTGAGAGTGTTTACCGAAAAAAGTGCCCATGAACGTAAATAGTGACGAAAACCCAGATGACTCCACAACCTTCGACTCTCTGAGTGTGCTGTGCCGGCTTGTTCACGTTCACGTTCGCCTGTACCAGGACGAAAAGGAAACAATTTGGTCGTGTACAACACCCTGATTGAAAGAGTGATAGTGATAGATGCGATAGTGATAGTGATTTCATGTCATTGAAAGCAGTTCTAGTGACAGTGAGAGTGAATATTCCCCAGTGAAGCGCACCAGTATGTACGAAGAAGCAATGCGGTCTGGTAGTTGTTTTCATATTTTGTTTCCAAGGGGAAGGAGAACTCTGGAGCAACATCCCGTGGCCCCAACACCACGACCTTGATAGTGAAGATGACGATATGTAACGATGGGTATGAATGGTGACAGTGAGGGAGGTAGGCAAGTGGAGGTGAAAGTGAGGGTGGCACGGCCCATGTGGCACCATCACCCCTGGTCAACGCTACAAGCCACGCGGATGACACTGCAGAACAACCAGCCTCACCCCTACCCACACGCCACAATCACCTTCACCAACCACCACAACCTGCCATCCACAACCACGTACAATATCCAGACCCACCAGCTGACCGCATCTCGATTGGCAGGACGGGCGAGTTTTGTTCCATGTCCCCATGCGTTGATGAAACACAAAGGTGGAAATAAAGCCATCTGTCCACTTGGGAACAATGCCCAGTGAACTGGACTGCATATGTAGAAATTCTTCGATGAACCCCTGAAGTCATCATTGTCAGGGAACCAACACATACTGTGAATACACATAGGCAAAAACAATATCTCTCTCACACC
This sequence comes from Cherax quadricarinatus, assembly GCF_026875155.1. NCBI lineage: Eukaryota > Metazoa > Arthropoda > Malacostraca > Decapoda > Parastacidae > Cherax > Cherax quadricarinatus. The sequence continues at coordinate 51,031,775 of NC_069410.1, read as the reverse complement.
ACAAAATCACGGCTACACAAGTGAAGGAACAACGTGCAGGATGTAACCTGTATTATTGCACACAATAATCTTATGCACATGTGTATAAGCACACTGTCACCACATACTGACAAACAGATCGCCTTGATTTCAACTCCAGGTTTTAAGTGACATTATAGTGTCAATCGTTTCCTGTAACTGTGCGTATGTTTACACTTTTCATACAAAACCATGCCTGACAGAAGCGACAGATATATAAGATAAAAATGTGTTTTAAGTACCTGAAACAAAAGTGCTGCCATGTATATTTTATCCCGTCAGAAGCTTGTATTGATGATCTTGATTTTTTCAAATGAATACTCTCATTCCAGCAATATAAACCACGCAAGTAGAAACGCTTTGGTATAAAAGCTAATTTGACTGTGTGATTGCAGAAGTGGTACTTGTTTTAGATATTATAGTGTACACTGGCAGTAATACTTGAGAGATACCATGAAGTTAATTGTGTATCACTGGTGATGTGGGTTCGAACAATGAATTGAACCAATCTTGGTAAGGGGCATATGTTATTTACTGATGACTGGTACACAGAAAGCCCCTTACTCAGTGAATTCTAGCGAGTTGAACTTGACAGACCGTGTGTGGCACCGTGCCGAGGTAACGCAAACATATGCCAAGGTTTCGACTGCTGGTCACTCGCAGAGGTGAGGTGCACGCCTTTGCTGCCACTGACATCATGGCATTTTTTCGGCGGGCAATGACGAAACGTGTGTCACATTGTTGACATAGTTCACACAAAACTAATGGTACCGACAGTGGCAGTGGACAACAAGAGGAGACACTGCACCCATTCTAAAGCCAGCAGCTGTCCAAGGAAACAACCTCAATATGCGCTTAGTGACAAATGTGACATGCAGATTGGGTATGCAGACTGTGTACGCAAGAGTTATAAAGTGGTAAATCAAACTTATTTTTCGCATCTATGTTGATATCACTCTGCTAAATGCTTAATAACATATCAATTTGAAGACGCAACAAAACACCAAAATAAGTGAATTTGCCTGTCAGTAATCAGACAAATATTGCAAAGAACAAAGGAGCAACTCCTGCAATAGACCAGCGCCCTACAGACGTCATCTCTGTTGAGGCCTTGTTATCCACTACCCCCATACAACTGCCTCTACCCCTACGCCAAGAAAAATGCTCAGAAGATGTTGGTTTATGTATGTAAGCATACCCCAAAACGCCCACAAACACGCAGAGACAACTCGTTTTAATGTAGTGAGGGTGAAGTGCCCCTCTGCATATACCATGTTTCAATAGTTCCACAAGCTTGCAGCAGTTTCTAGGAACGTGCTTAGTGACTGTACATATGTATATATATATGGAACAATAGTAATAAACATTGTTTTGTATAGTTTTTTTTGTGAAACAAAGTGTATACACAACTAATTGTGATAAAATTGTTCTGTTAATCGTGTTGTAAATAATTAAGTGTAAAATAGAACAATGCACTTACATTTGGTCCTCTCAGGCCACATAAGTTACCTGGAAAAGAAAAATATTGAAAATGCAAGAAACCCTTGAAAGAAGTAAATAAAAGAATACCTTGGGTGGGGGCAGTCGCCGCTGTGCCATACCACGTCGATTTCGCAACTTTGGGGCTCTATACTCGGTAAGTACGTGGCAAAAATTTTTTTTTAGGTTTAAAAAAACACTATTAAAAATTTCCAACTTTTCATAAGAAAAAAAATTTTTTTTTTTTTTCGAATATTTGGGCGACATAAAAATGACATTTCAGAGAGGGCCCTGAAACACCCCAAAGGTAAGGGCTGTAAGAGGTGATGAGTAACACTGACTGCTAAGGCGGGAGATGACGCCGTGACGCCTATTCCCCCAGTTTTTGGGGGAAAAATCTGGGACGAGACCTATCCCGGGCCCCTCAAGGCACGGGTTTAATAGATAACCTTTAGGCCAGCAGGTGCTTTGGGAGACAGGGAGATTTGACGGGCGTCGACCGAGGGTTACGGGCCGACCCTTCCCACCCTGGTAGGCTCACAATGCATTGACTCCGCTGTCACCACTGTTATTACTGTTCTTTCTGTTGAACATTGTTTAGTGCCGATGAAGGTAGCATGGTACAAGAACGGCCGGGACTATTATCTTAATTGGATAGGAGTGAGAACACACAGGCAGTGTGGGGAGTGACTGCAAGCCAGTCCGTGGAGGGGAAGCACTTGTGCCTATCAAATCGGTCAACCTGGGATGAGGCCGAATGCGCTCCAGCCCCCCACTGACCTGGGTGTGTCAGCATAGTTGCTGAATCCCCTTATATGTGTTCTATAGCATATCATAGTACCATCCATGTGTTACATAGAAAACCCTAGCCTGTGACTGGTGACATCACGGGATGCTCCAGAGTGAACGGGACAGGCTACCTCGGCCTCAGTCGGCGTGTAGACATAGGCAGGACAAAGGCAGGCTGGGGCTCCATTTCCCAAATTTCCACAGTCTGACAATATATCGTTACCATCCAACAAGTGTTCTACCATCAACCCTCGAAATCTCCTTTTTAAAAAACCCCTATGACAGGTGAGCCTACAGAGGGGAGAACTTAAATGCTGCTGAATATGAACTAGTCAGAACAGACGGCTAGGCTGTGTGTTCTGACAGTACAGGATGTCTACAGAGTGACCTAGTACGATCAGTGAAGAGGCGGGACCCCGGAGCTCGGACTCGACCCATGCAACCTCAACTAGGTGAGTACACACACACACACACACACACACACACACACACACACACACACACACACACACACACACACACACACACGTGAAGAGGTATCACAATTGGCGCCTGTGAAAAGCAGGTCCCCAGGGTCAGTTCAAGGAAACCCTGCTATTTTGACATAGGGAAAAAGACATGATGGAAGGAATAGGGTCTGAAATGTTCCTATTTGCAGAATATGTGAAGTTGATGAAAGAATTAATCCGGATGAGGATGAGGCAGGACCAAAGAGACTTGGGCAGCCCGGACATGTGGCCAAGAAACTAGCTTCTCAAATTCAATCCTGCCAAATGCAATCATGAAGATTGGGGAGGGGCAAAGAAACTGCAGACAAGTATGGGCTAGTGACCCTCAACCTCCTAGGGAAAAACCTTGGGGGAACAAACCACCCCAAACCCCCCGGGGGGGGTTTTTTTCCCCCCCCTTTTTTGGGGGCCAAACCCCCCGGGGGGCCCCCCAAAAAAATTTTTTAATTTTTTAAAATTTTTCCCTTTAAAACCCCCCCCTTTTTCCCCAAAAAAAACCCAAAGGCCCTTTTTAAGGGTTAAGGGGGAAAAAAAAGGGGAAAAAAATTTTTTTTTCCCCCAAAAAAAAAAAAAATTTTCCAAAAAAAAATTTTTGGGGGGTTTTAAAAAAAAGGAAAAAAAAACCCCCCCCCTTTCCCCCCCAAAAAAATTTAAAAAAAAAAGGGGGGGGCCCCCCCCCCCCCCTTTTTTCCAAAACCCCCTTTTTTTGGGGGGGGAAAAAAAAACCCCCCCCCCGGTTTCCTTTTGGGAAATCCCCAAAAAACGGGGGGAAAAACCCCAAAAAAACCCCCAACCCCCCCACACCCCAAAAATCAAAAAAAAGGGAAAAATTTTTTGGGGGGAAACCCCCCCGGGGGGGTTTCAAAGGAATTTTTTTTTGCAAATGACATGATGGAAGGAATAGGCCTGAAGTGTTCCCCTTTTTTTTTTAAAAAAATTTTTTGGGGGGGGGAACCAAAAAAAGGGGGGGGGGGTTTTGGGGGAAAAAACTTCTCAAAAAAAAAAAAAAAGGGGGGGGGAAAAAAAAAAGGGGGCTAGGGAAAAAACTACAGACCTCACTCAGGGGAAAAACCGGGGGGAACATAACCACCGACCAAGTCACCGGAGGTTTTAAAAAAAAAAAAAAAGGGGGGGGGGAAAAAAAAACCTTTTTTTAAAAAAAGGGCCCAAATTTTTTGGGGGTTTTTAAAAAAATTTTAAAAAAAAAATTTTTCCCCCAAAAAACCCAAAAAACTTTCCCCCAACCCCCCTTTTTTTTAAAAAAATTTTTTTTCCCTTTTCCCCAAAAAATTTTGGGGAAAAAAGAGGAAAAAGGGGGGAACCCCCCCTTGGGCCCCCCCCAAAAGGGGGGGGGTTTTTTTTTAAAGGGGTTTTTTTTTTTTTGGGGGGGGCCCCCCCCCTTTTTTTTGGGGGCCCCAACTTTTTTAAAAAAATTTTTAAATTTTTGCCGGAAAAAACCCCCCCCCCCCGGGGGGGTTAAAATTTTTTTAAAAAAAAGGGGGTAAAAAAAAAAAAAAAACCCTTTTTGGGGGGGGGGCAAAAATTTTTCCCCCTTTTCCCCCAATTTTTTAAAAAAAAAAACCCGGGGTTTTCCCTTTATTGGGGGTTTTTAAAAGGGGGGTTTTTTTCCCCCCCCTTTTCCAAAACCTTTTTTTTTAAAAAAAGGCAAAACCCCCTTTGGGGTTTTTTAAAACCCGGGCCCCCCAAAAACCCCAAAAAGGGCCCTGGGAAAAAAAATTGGGGTTTTTTTTCCCTTTTAAAAAAACCCCCAAAAGGGGGAAAAACCCTAAAAATTTTTTCCCCTTTTGGAAAAAATTTTCTCCCCCAACCAGCGAACCAGGTTGCTAAAGTTGATGATGGGGCCCCCGTGTTCAACTAGTGACCAGGCTCTAGCCAATAAGAAGATGGTTTTGGCAATTGCAGAGGTTATGTGGGTACCACTCTCCTGTCGGCCCTTGTCATTCCCATTCTAGAGCTGGTTGAAGCACGGTCTGCTATCTTGTGGCTTCTATTTCTGCCTTGCTCACCGTGGAGTGCACTATACTTATCACTGTACATAGTATACATATTGCTGTTCTAAATTGGTGAAGGATAATATAAGTCTAAACTTTTTCTGCTGTGTTTATTTTGCTCCCTTTACACCCAGGATAACAGGCCATTTGGATTCCTGGGTTGTAATATGGGTAGCCTGTCCGAGAGCTGGAGCTGGACTTAGAGAAACGGTTGAGCTTAGGGTGAAGCTCGTAAGCGGGAACATTGTGCAGCTTGCTGTCTGGCATTGCATTAGCTTTGCCTACGCTTTACAAACTTTGCGTGTCACTTACTGTTATGGTCAGCCTTGCTATTGTGTGATCGTTCAACAGCTCGCTACTAGCTTGCTCAGTGTGCTCACTTCGCACGGTCAATCTTCTAGAACAGTGTAGCTGTCTGGCATTGCTTTACAAATTTTGCATGTCAGTTGTTACTACCCTGTTCGGTGTGGAGAATTTTGCAGTCGGCTTTGCTTGTATGCGTATTCTGCAATCGTACTGTGCATAGCTAAGCGTGTTCTGCAAATTAACGTGATACGTTGGGGTATTCTGCAATCGTACTGTGCATAGCGAATAACTTATGCCACCTAGACGAGTCAGACGTCTGGTGTCGGCATATACTTTGCACTCCATCTCTGAAATTAATATTAAACTTTCACATTCTGTCCTCCTCAAGGATCCTAGTCCTTTAATGGAGGGATTATCTGAAATGCAAGCAACGAATTTAACTGAGCTTCTACAGTCATATCCTAATATTTTTTTTTTTTGGATGTGCCGAAAAAATGTACGTTAGGTTATCATGATGTGGATGTGGAAACTCTAAACCAATTAAACTCTCTCCCTACAGAGCTAATCCTGAAAAGCAAAGGTTACGTCAGCAGGAAGTAGAATTTTTGTTAAAGCATGTTTAGTGGAGGAGTCATCTAGTCCATGGGCTTCACCGTGCATCCTTGTGAAGAAGGCTGATGGAGGGTTTCGTATGTGTACAGACTACCGTAAGGTGAATGAGGTCACAATTACAGATGCTTACCCTCTCCTCGTCTGGATGACGTATTGACTTTGTGGGTAAGGCTACTTTTGTGTCCAAGTTAGATCTCCTTAAAGGTTACTATCAGGTACCTTTGACGATAAGGCGAAGGAAATCTCTGCCTTTGTAATTCCAGGAGGTCATTATCAATACGTGATACAGTACCAGAGTCAAATAAAGAAGCCAGTTACTAGATCCCATGGTTAGAAAAGTGTTATGCTTAGATTCCACTCACATGAAAGGAAAAAAATTAAATTATTGCATCCTATTAATGTAAAGAAAGAGGTACTACATAATAGAGTGTCTTACCATAAATAACGTCAGACCTCTGATAGAGTCAGAAACTTAAGCGGAGAATATTGACACAATACACCAATTGCTTCAACACGATGGGTAAAATTTTTGTTAGAAAACAAATGTAGGTAATGTACACAATCACAACGGAATGATTATCATGATTTTCTCAGGGATACTAATTCTTACAATGAATTTAATAAACCAACTGTCCACTTAAAAGCCTCGTAGTGTAGTGTATTTTGCTCACATTATTTTAGTATCTAATTTCCATTGTACAATCCTAGTAACTAAATAATCAACTACCAGTCATTTGGATTTTACTAGTAAGCATAAGTCACTTATTAATTTTCATTATTTTAATATGTTTGCTTAAACATATTTTTTTTTTTAAATATATCAATTGATATTACTTACTATAATTTAATTAAATTATTTTATACTATAATTTCAATTTACTCTCAAATTTTTTGACTATTTAATAACCATTACTTTTAATTACCTTATCTGTTTAATACCACATTTACTATCTGTAGAGTACTCTTATTACCTTGTACTGCCATTTAACCTCTAGTATACTACCATGCAATATTGAATGAAATAAACATTACTTTGTCACTTTTTTGTAACATTATTACTTACTAAAATTTTATAAACCATATACATACAGCAATTTTACTTTTTTACATTATAACATTTTTTACTTCCCATAAATTTGTTGCCAATTTTAAGTTTGTATATTCAACCCAATCTTTTATTATCCTTTGTACTGTTACCTGTTACCTGTTTACCTGGACCTTGTCCATTGCACCTGTGTACCTCATACTTTAACTTTCCGTATTTTATATCATATTATAACCATTGTTATTTTTCCTACTTATTCTTTTGGTACTTAATGTGAATTTTATTTTGTCAATTAAATTAGTTATATTCATTGATATTTGTTCAAGCCCTAACTACTTTTGACCAGACTTAGTGCAATTACAATACCATTCAATTGTATTTTTATATTATAAGTTTATATTGTAAGTCTACTCTAAGTTGTTTTCATATCTTAGTGACTATATTGTTTGCAATTAGTGTATATTTCAATTATTATGCTTTCATGGCCCTTAACTAACTTATTGCATAACTAGTACCAACTACATATATAGTTTTTTTCTACTTTTTTTTATTTTTGCTACCTTAAACTTGTGTATGTTTATCTTGTCATTTAAATCTAGTTTACTCTATTCTGAATTAACCAATCTATCAACATCCCCTAGTGCATTACAATTGGGTAGGTCTTGTGCCTTTTTTAATTATTAGATTAAACTCAGTTGTACTATAGTCAATACCAAATTCATTATATTAGACCATAGTGCAATTACTAGTGAGAGACTGGTGCTATTTTTAATTTGCATTTTTATATTATTAGATTAAATCTAGTTGTACTATAGCTCATTCTAGCTCAAAATATAGACTCCACAAAAGTCATTATATTAGACCTTAGTGCAATTACAAGTGAGAGTCTTGTTCTATTTTTAATTTGTATTTTTATATTACTAGTTTATACCTAGTTGTACTTTAGTTCATTCCAGCACAACACATAGACAACATCAACTTCATTATGTGTAGTAGTGACTATACTCTATATGATCAAAATACTCTAGCTATATACTTGTCCAAGCTTCCCACCACTACAGATATCAGTACTAGAACTCAACACATAACTCAGGATATAAATAACCATAATTTAAAACTAGAAGATGATTGATCACGTTGACCCTGATCTAAACCTCCATAATCTGACACCCAATCAAAACCTATTGGAAAGTAACTGCCTTTATTACACAGCATCACAAGCCAGCACTATCCTAAACAATGCTAAAAGTCTATCAGTACTTAACTACAACATCAGGTCCTTAAGCAAACACTATGATGACCTCCTGGCACTCCTTGAATCACTAAAGACACCCTTCTCCTGCATTATTCTTACTGAGACCTGGCTTAAGCAGGACACAATAGATATCTACCCTCTACCAGGATACACAGCAATTCACAACTGCAGGCCAAACCAAGTTGGGGGTGGTATTGCAATCTATTACTCTAACCAATTATCTTGTATTAGCACCACTTGCTTTAGTGATGAATATGGGGAATACATTTTTGCTAATTTTACTGTAAAAAACCTTAAGACACCTATAACAATCGGTGCCATTTACTGGATACCTCACACAAACATCCCAAATTTCAGTGAGAAATTAAAGTCACTAATAAAAAACAGACAAATGAATAAGCACCACCTTCTCTTAGCTGGAGACTTCAACATCAACCTTGGCTTACTAGATGATCAGCCTGTAACTGATTTCATCAACAATATGAACAACACACTTCTCATACCAACAATAACTAAACCAACCAGGCTCACTGAGACAAGTGCAACCATAATAGACCACATATGGACCAATATACTAGTCCCCCTTAAATCAGGGATAATCACAGATAGCACTACAGACCACTACCCTACCTTCCTCCTGACAAACATTAATAAACCACCACTTAAATACAACAAAGTCTCATTTAGACTCCATGACGAGGCCTCAATAAGGAAGTTCACAGCTGACCTAGAGATTGTTGACTGGCCTACAGAATTCTCCGAGGCCAATGGTATTGATGACTGGACAGACATTTTTCATAACAAATTACTTAGACTATACAACAAACATTGTCCTATAAAAACGAAACAGATCACAAACAAACGGCTTGGTTGCCAATGGCTAACCAGCACCATTCTGAAATCCATTGACAAGAAACACCAATATGAAAAGCAATATAGACAGGGCTTAATACACAAAGATATTCTTAAACACTATTCATCAGTTCTCACCAAAGTAATAAAGAAAGCCAAACAACTATACTACTCCAGTAGATTCACAGACACTAGAGGAGATATAAAAAAGACCTGGAAAACACTCGCTCAGATTCTAGGAATCCACAAACTGAAAAAAACAAGAATATTGTCCTAACTAAACCTAATGAAACACCACTACATCCCACTGACACAGCTAACAAGATAAACGACTTCTTCTCAACCATAGGATCTAATCTCGCCAATAAAATCCCACATACTAATGCCCATGCCGGGGACTACCTAGATGGGAATTTCCCAAATTCCTTCTATCTTGCACCAACTGAGCCCTCAGAAGTCACCGAGATTATAAAGTCACTTAAAAACAACTCAGGGAATCTGTCTAATGTCCCACCATTACTGCTCAAGCGAGCGGCCCATATCCTTTCACATGCTATTTCATTACTTTCTAACAAGTCACTAGAAACTAGCACCTTCCCGAAACTACTCAAGATGGCAAGGGTTACACCAATACATGAAGGTGGTGACCCTACAGACTTAAACAACTATAGGCCAATATCAAACTTACCATTGCTATCCAAAATCTTTGAGAAACTCGTGCACAGGAGACTTTATTCATTTATAACAGCACAAAACATACTCAACCCCTGCCAATTTGGATTTAGGAAAAATAAAAGCACTAATGATGCAATCATAAAAATGCTAGATCTGCTTTACACAGCATTGGAAAATAAGGAATATCCACTAGGAATTTTTATTGACCTAAGAAAAGCTTTTGATACAGTAGACCACGACATCCTACTCCACAAACTTGACCATTATGGTATAAGAGGCCATGCGCTTGCTTATTTCAAATCTTACCTTACTAATAGGTATCAGTATGTTACCATTAAAGACACAGCATCAACAACACGGCCACTTGATACTGGAGTTCCGCAGGGAAGTGTCCTTGGTCCCCTGCTCTTCCTCAAATACATCAATGATCTTCCAAACATATCCCAACACCTGAAACCCATTCTCTTTGCTGACGACACGACTTATGTCATCTCTCACCCTAATCTTGCCACCCTCAACACCATTGTTAACGAGGAACTGATCAAAATATCGACTTGGATGACAGCCAATAAACTTACGCTTAACACTGACAAAACCTACTATATTATGTTTGGTAGCAGAGCAGGAGTTGCGCAAATTAACATTAAGATCGACAACACTCTAATTACCAGACATAATGAGGGGAAATTCCTAGGCCTATACCTTGACAACAACCTGAATTTCAGCACCCATATCCAACACATAACCAAAAAAGTATCCAAAACAGTTGGGATCCTCTCCAAGATACGATGCTACATGCCGCAAAATGCCATTCTCACACTATACCACTCACTTACTTATCCATACCTCACCTATGCTATTTGTGCTTGGGGATCAACTACAGCAACACACCTAAAGCCAATAATAACCCAACAAAAAGCTGCAGTAAGAATAATCACTAAATCCCATCCCTGCAACACCCCCCCCCCCACCCTTCATAGATCTAAACTTACTCCCTGTTCAGTACATCCACACTTACTACTGTGCAATCTACATCTACAGGACCTTAAACTCCAATATCAACCTTGACCTAAAACGCTTTGTTGATAGTTTGTGACAGAACCCACAGGCATAACACCAGACACAAACATCTCTACGACATTCCCCATGTCCGATTAAACCTTTACAAAAATTCAATGTATGTCAAAGCCCTAAAATCTGAACACCCTACCTGAGAACTCTAGAACTGCAGACACATTCATCACCTTCAAAACTACCATTAGAAAACATCTTATCTCCCTGATAAACCCCATCAACTAACTACACGAATACCACCTGGTGGTTCACACTTAACACCACCCATTTGACCATAAACAGAAATATTAATCTCAATCTTAAAATAATGAATCCTATGATACTCCACTACTGAAACTATGTACTGTGCCAAAACAAAAGCATTCACATTGCTAAACTCACTAACTAGTATTTAGTCACTTAGCCATAATACCAACTTACCTCATAATTTGTAATATTTTAAATAAAGAATTAAACTAAGTCTGCCCGAAATGCCTAGCTATGCTAGGCGTTCTAGTGGTACACTCTGTAATCATTATTTAACTATATGTAAACCACACAACAACCAAATTCTGTAAATTTAACATTGTAATCTTCATAGAGAATAAACTTTGAATTTGAATTTGAATTGAATACACAGTTACCCCCTTCGGAATGAAAAAACTCCCCCTCTCATTCCAGAAACTTATCCATCAGGCTATTAAAGGACTTGAAAGCACGGCAGCGTACCTAGATGATATTGTTGTGGTGTCTGATACTTGGGATCAACACCTACTTAGACTTAAGGCTCTTTTTGAGACTTTAAGAATTCCCATTTAACAGTTAATTTATCTAAGTCTTCCTTTGGCCAGGCCACTGTCACTTTTCTAGGCCATGAAGTAGGTAGTGGTAAAGTTGCACTAAACTTGCTAAGATCTTGCTATTAAAGATTATTCCAGTTCCTCATGAAGGAAATCTCTTCAACGTTTCCTAGGCATGATAGGATTTTACTGAAGATTCTGTAAAAATTTCTCAGATATTGTAGCTCCTCTTACCTCTCTTACCAGTCACAAAGTTCCCTTTAATTGGACCCCAGATTGTCAAACTTCTTTTAACAAAGCAAAAAGAATATTGTGTTACTGCACCCATTCTCTTGTCTCCAGACTTCTCCAAACCTTTTTCATTACAGGTTGATGCTTGTGAGTCTGGGGTTGGGGCAGTACTATTACAAAACGAGAATGAGGAGTTGTAGCCTGTAGCATACTTTTCAGCCAAGTTCCAGCCACATCAGAGGGCTTACTCTACCATTGAAAAAGAAGTCCTCGCGCTGGTACTGGCTTTGGAACATTTCGATGTTTATGTGGGCCAGACATCGCAGGTGGTCACAGTCTACAGTGATCACAATCCTCTAGTATATCTCCAAGCCATGAAGAACCACAACACAAGGCTCATGCGCTGGATGCTAAGACTGCAACCATACTCACTCAGAATTAAATATATTGCCGGCAAAGAAAATGTGTTGCCGGACTCTTTATCTAGAGTCTAATATTTTTATTTATTTAGGTAAGGATGTTATATTATTTGTGGTAGCCCCTTTTCATGCTCTTTTTTTTTATCCCCTGGTGTGGGGTTTTTTTTTAGTGAGAGGATGTGGGCTACCGTCCACCTGTATCTTGGACCTATGCTAGCCTGACTGACTGCTGTCTCACTCTGAGTTTAGGGTTTGGCTTTTTGTCATGAGAAAAGCTGAGCTCTATCTAAGAGTTGGATGGTGGAGAGGAAAGGCGGTCCCATTATTTTGTGCCATGGCGGCACGGTTACCACTGGGAGGTGGCAGCCTAATCCTGAGCCTTCTCGGGGTGGGGGTGTTGCATGCAAAGAGTACGTAACCTTTATTCGGCGCATGTACACACCCTCATTTACAGGCTATCTCCCCCAACCAGCGAACCAGGTTGCTAAGAGTTGATGATGGGGCCCCGTCGTTCAACTAGTGACCAGGTTCTAGCCAATAAGAAGATGGTTTGGAAATCGCAGAGGTTATGTGGGTACCACTCTCCTGTCTGCCCTTGTCATTCCCATTCCAGAGCTGGTTGAAGCACGGTCTGCTATCTTGTGGCTTCTATTCTGCCTTGCTTACCGTGGAGTGCACTATACTTATCACTGTACATAGTATACATATTGATGTTCTAAATTGGTGAAGGATAATATAAGTCTAAACTTTTTCTGCTGTGTTTATTTTGCTCCTATTACACCCGGGATAACAGGCCATTTGGAATCCTAGGTTGTAATATGGGTAGCCTGTCCGAGAGCTGGAGCTGGACTTAGAGAAACGGTTGAGCTTAGGATGAAGCTAGTAGCAGGAACATTTTGCAGCTTGCTGTCTGGCATTGCATTAGCTTTGCCTACGCTTTACAAACTTTGCGTGTCACTACTGTTATGGTCAGCCTTGCTATTGTGTGATCGTTCAACAGCTCGCTACTAGCTGGTTCCGTGTGCTGGCTTCGCTACGGTCAATCTTCTAGAACAGTGTAGCTGTCTGGCATTGCTTTACAAATTTTGCATGTCAGTTGTTACTAGCCTGTTCGGTGTGGAGAATTTTGCAGTCGGCTTTGCTTGATGCGTATTCTGCAATCGTACTGTGCATAGCTAAGCGTGTTCTGCAAATTAACGTGTTACTTTGGGGTATTCTGCAATCGTACTGTGCATAGCGAATAACTTATGCCACCTAGACGAGTCAGACGTCTTGTGTCGGCCTATACTTTGCATAACCTACCTAAATTGTCCCTACAGCGTTGTTGGAAAATTGCTCGTTCCACTGGCATTAAATACAAACGCACTCTCACAGCTGCCAGTTAGGCCTGAGTGGTTGAGGGGAGAGGACGTGTGTGTGTAGAGGGAAGTCCTAGGCCATCTATATCAGAACTGCTTATCTCACCCGACTGATAACTCATCATGCAACAAATATCGTTGGAGCGCAGCTGAATTGCTGCTGGAACTCTTATGTGTGAACTGTGACTAGTGATATACCTCTAGCGCCTGGAACCAATCTTGGGTGGAAAACATTATATACTGAGTCAAAAAAGGAGAATTAGTGTGCACTACCTAGCAGAGTTTACTGCCAGAGGGGAATCATAGGCTGTGTCCGTGTGGAAAAAAATAATAATAATTGAACTTTTCGTGTCAGAGGAAAGAAAGTCTCCCTGATAACATTGAGTATACATAGTGTATAGTGTATACTACAGTGGCTCCCTAGTATATTGATGATAAAGGCTAAAGTGTTATTAGAAAACAGGTGAATTTGTAAATGAAGTGATAAGCCTATAGAGGCAGGTGCCAGAAGTCGCCAGAAACTTACCACAGGTCAGCTGTTTTTAATAATCTTCCTGGCTTGCTAGTGTACTCGCATATAATCTAGTGATACCAGTGAATAGCAGAATACAGTGTTGTAGTAGCAACTAACCAGTATTATAATGGTACTTAGTGGAGTGGAGTGACTTTCATTAGTTTCTTTTTCTTGAAATACGAGACGTTACTGTGAATTTCATATAACCTGTAGTTACCAGCAGTCGCAATATACACAACGAGAAGCAATTATTACTACAGAAAAAGCGTCCTTCCTCCAAAATTTGCACCAGTCAACTATAGTGATAATATAGCATTTATTGTGGTGGAGACGGAAAAAAAAAAATAGAAAAGCCAGATACAGCGATTGATAAACAAGGGTTGAGGTCGACCGTTCGTCATTGTAGGAGCTGCCAGATATCACCGGCTCTTCAACACGCAAGTTATACTTTTGTATCAGTCAAATCACATATTACTCGGGTAGATAATTTCCAGTAGATCCTTCATGTGTTAGCTCAAATCACCGACCAGTAGTTTTAAATAAGTGACCCTCTGATCAGAGCAGATCGACTGGTCCGAACCCTTGACTGGTCCGAACCCTTGACTGGTCCGAACCCGGGACTGGTTTCAAACAGTTTCGTTGGACAATAAAGCAGACTGTAAACGGATGGGGTTGTAGGCTCCCTTATAAACACAAACATTAAAAATCAGGAACGTGACGGTAAGCTGTCCAATATACAAAAAGAGTTAGAAACAGAAATACAAATAGCTAGAGCTTCATTTAAGGTTATTAATATAATATTCAAGAGGTTGCTAGTAGAATTGCAGTAAATCAACCATTCAAATCATTATGAAGCTGTGTGTAGTCTGTGGTCAGTCAAACAAACGGGCTTCCACATGGATAAATTGTCATTTTTGTGGAAATTGGGTCACGCTCCTTGTGCAGATATCCCAGAACTAGCTACAAGCAGTATTAAAAAGAGAAGTGTTTTTGGTATGCCCAAATGGGGAAAATTTCTGTGGACTAAATCACAAGGGTATTAAAAGAGGACAACATCAAAGCTGCTTTCATAAAAAACCTGGAAGCTTTCTACAACAGATGGGAACATAAAAGTCGGGGCTGAATGGTACCCCCCTTGATACTGGCCATGTAGTCACAAACTGTAAGGCTGGAGGTGATGTCCTGGTAGTCAGTAAATTTTGGGGCTGATAGTGCTGTCCTGGGAGACAGTAATGGTGAAGCTGGAGATACTGTCCTGGGAGACAGAAAAGGTGAAGCTGGGATTTTGTCCAGGGAGTCGGGAATTATACGCAGGAAGGAATACATATAAATGACCTCATAGGGGACAGGAGCCATAGTAGGGAAACAAGTGTAGTCAAAAATAAGATAAAAACCAATATTGCAAACTAGAAATACTGCAGGGAAAAAGCAAACAAGAGGACTCCAATAGCAATAGTGAGGATAAAATTTCCAAAAAAAAACTGGTGGGAGCTCCATTGTTGGTGCTAGGGAGGGTAGAAGTAAGACAGGGAAACATGCCACCAACAGGAATACAGTCACAGAAACCCAAGGCAAGCGGAAACCCAAACCTGTGCACATACTATGCAAATTGGTATCTGCTGGCATGGGAATCTGGAAAAACAGATGGGACATGCAACTATTACCACCCTAGAAAATGGGCCCTGCCCATATGACAACAGGAAAATTTCAAAACCCCCCTTCCTTTAAGTTTTTTTCCCCCTGAAATGTGTACCTTTTCCCAAGTACGGGAAAAAGGGACTTTTGCTATAACTTAAAAGCCGGGTTTACCATCAAAATTTTGGAAAAAAAGATAAAAAAACATCCGGGCCAAAGGGGAAAAACCCGGGTTTAGTTACAGCCCCAAAAAGGGAGGGGGGGGGTTTTGTGCCGGGAAAGGGAAAAAAAAACTGGCAGGAAATGGCAAAAAAATCGTACACCAAATAAAAGGTCTTTCCCTTGGAGTGGAACCACAGTCGAGGCCCCCACCCTTCCACAGATACAGATACTAATCCCGGGAAAAAAAATCCCCCCCAGTACCAACAATACCCCCAAAGCCGAAAAACATTCTTCTTTGCAATATACGGGCTAAAGCCAGAAAACAAACAAAAAAAAAAATTCCCTTTTCACCGGGGACGCTTGAAAGGGGAAAAGGGCATGTTCGGGGTTTTCACTGAGACCCACTTTAAAGGATCCTTTTGGACAACGAAATATGGATCCCGGGTTAAAACCAAATACAAATGTACAGAGTAAAAGGGCCAAAAGGAGGGGGGGGTTTGGGCCCTTTGTACATTGCAGGTCACTTTTTTTGCACAGAACTGTTAAGGGCCTCAAATGATGTACGGGAAGTTTTAGCAGTAAAGGTCGAAAACCAAAAACCCCTTAGTAAATTGTGGGGGTTACAAGCCCCCGATGCAACACCCAGCTTTTCCCAGGAAATGCTTTTAAAAAATTTGACCCCCTCCCCGGGAAAATTTCCAGCTCCGGGCACCCAACATCTTGCCCCTTTTGGGGGATTTTCAACTTAAGGCCCCAAAAAATTTGGGGGGAAATAGCAAATAATATTGTTGAAAGTAGTAACACCAGGAGGCAGCTTAAATGAAAATTTCACACCACACGACCCTTTAAACTCTCCAAAAAAATTCAATTAAACCAGAAAATAATAGACCCCTACAAAGACTGGAGAATACACTAGACCTCTCTTCACTAACAATGATAAATCTGATAAGAAATGTTCCCCTTTCCCCAAAAACAATATACTCAGTTCACAACAAAATTTGGAGGGTTAAAAAATGTATCGTGGAGCCCCAGACCGAAAAAATAAAAACTATCACGGGGGAAGCATTCACCAAATTCAACTTAAATAAAAAAAAAACATAAAGTGGGACCAATTTAAACCCAAGTAAAAACCCGGGATATAACTGGGAAGATTTTTAATAAGAAAACCCCAGCCCCAAAAACTTATGCCTAGAAAAAATTAACTGGGTTTGCACTCGATGTATGCACAAGGCTTATTCCCCCCTAAAAAAAAAGGAGGAGTAGTGAAAAAAGAAAGAAAGGCGCCCCTTTAAAGGCAAAGGGAAAAAAATAACAGAGCGGCTAAAAGGGTAAATTTATAGGGAAATGCGCGGGAGCAGGTCAGAGAAATAGCAACATCAAAATTAAGTAAAAGAACCCCTTTAGGGGGCAGGAATCGGGGGAAGAATTTAAAAGCCATAAATGAAATCGAAAAAAAACCCAAAGTATTTCTTCTCCATGCCCAAATCAAAAATCGAGAAAAACGTCCATTTTGGGGGCCCCCTACTTAAACAAGTGGGGTCCTAAAAAAGTGACAGAAAGGGGAAATGAGTGAGCTACTCAAGTCCCAATATGACTCATTTTTTTAGCAAGCCGCAAAACCGACTGAGAGTCGAAAAATCAAAAAAATTTTTTTTTGAGAAGCCAAAAAATTTGTTTAACACAAGCCTTCCGATGTTTTCCTGACGCCAAATGACTTCGAACGGGCGATAAATGACTGCCCATCCCTTTTCTGCCCCAGGGCCAAAAATCTTTTTTGGAAAACTCTTTTGTTCATCAAGAATGCAAGAACCCCCTTTAAACGAGCCTTTTCCCCCTATGGAAGGGAGCATGGAAAAGGGGGTTCGCCCCTCATTTACTAAAAAAAACCAGCCACCCCCCACTCCACGGGGGGGGCATTTAAAGCAAAAAAAAAAGGGAACCCTTCAGCCCAATAGCACTAAATCCCATATCAAAAAAAATTTTTTTGAAAGGGTCCTAAGGCAAGATCACCACCCATTTAGAAACCCATCATTTTACACCCCCCGGGTTCCAAAACAGGGGTTTTTAAACAGGTCGCCTCCTGCCCTGTCCAATACTGGATCACAAACAACAAGGCCTAAATGCACTAGAAGACAAAAAAAAATGCGATTTAAATATACAGATTTTTCCCAAACCCTTTCGACAATTGTGACCATGGCTTTAATTTGCACACAAAAGGGCGCGCTAAAGGAATAACAGGAAAAGCCCGGTCGGGGTTCTAAAATTTCCCCCTCACTAACAGAACACAGAGAGAGTCGCCCAACAGAGTAAAAGTCCGGGCAGCTAGGGGTAAAAAGGGCCTTTTCCACAAGGCACATATTTAGCCCCACCCTTTTTCCCTTTCCTCAAAATCCGACATAGACAAGGATGTCAGCCACAGCACCGTGTTTTCCCTTTGGGGCAGTTGACACCCGAAACTGCTGACGGGGTTCTTCCTTTGCGGGACACTGCAAGGCCCCAAAGGCGGACATCAACCAAATATTCAGTGGGTGCAGAAAAAAATATGAAGTTCAACGTTTGGAAAAATTTTCAATTACTCGTTTTTGGTAAACATGGGGGAAATTAAATCTTCATCAGAGAAACAAAAAAAATTTTCTGCCAAAAAATTTGAGGGAAACACCAACGCCCAAAAGGACCGGGGGAAGTGATTATTTGGGAGGATCTCCCCTTAAAGGACCAAAAACATTGTATCAATCGAATCTGCTAAAAAAATAAACAGGATGGAAAAAGAAACCTTCAAAAATAGGGGGGCCAAGCCCATGATGAAAATCTTCAGGTCCACTTGTTCTATCTGGGGCGGGAAATTTATTGCTGCACTCTAACAGCACCTTTAAAGGGCCCAGGTGAAATGCCGACCTAGAAAATGTACAGAAAAATTTCACGGTGCCCCAAAAAGGGAAAGAAAAAAAACACCTCAATTACGGGAGCGCTTGGGGGTTTTTTAAACCTGTTTTCCCCTGGAACGCGGGAGGGAGAGATACTTGATTATATAACCGGGAAAAAAATCTAAAAGGGACTAGTACCAAACTTGCACACAAAAAATCACTCATACGAAAGCAAAAAAATTGGCAGACGATCCCACCCCCCCCCCAAATTTAAAAAAGCGGGGGGTGCCCACTGGGCACTTTTAAAAACCATACAATAAGTGCAGGGGCCCGGACTTTTTTCAATGCCTCCCAGCACACATAAGGGGGATTACCAACAGCCCCCTGGCAGTTTTTCAAGCTGGCACGGGACAAGAACCTAAATCAGTTCCGGGATCCCCGGGGCTGTGGCTGTACGTTGGTTTGGGGTGCAGCCAGCGGGCAACAGGTTGATGGGGCGCGGATCCCCCAGGGGCCTGGCACAGGGGGGGCCCCCGGGGGGGGGTTGCCCCCCGAAACTCTCCCCAAAAAAAGGGGAAACCCCAGTGCACAAAATCTTGTTTGGGAAGTTTAAAGGAGGCAAATTTAACTCCAACCTGTCCCTAATCCTTTCGTTTTTGGAAACCCCGGGCCATTCCCCATTTTTTTGGGGTCTAGAGGGGTTTCCCCTGCCGCCACTTTTTATTCCCGGTATCCTTTGGACCCACCCCAGTTTTTGCCCCCTCCTGTAAAAGCTTTTAGTTTGTGAATTGGGTTTGTTGAACTTTTTTGAGGGGGAATGCGGGCTTTGCCCCATATTTTGGGTTAAAAGGGAAACTCCGGGGAAAAAAAACGGGCCCTTACAGAGAACCCCCCCTTGCTGGTCCAGTGGGGAACCCCTTTCCCAATTTTCCCATTAGGATTTTCCGCCAACAACTTAAAATTAAGGGAGAAACCAAGGGAAAACGGTTTTTCAAAAAGCAATTATTTAAAAAAAAATTTGGGGGGAAATTTTTTTAACGATTAAAAATTTTTTCCCCCCCAAAAGGGGAGGGAAAAAATGCGGTTTTGGGAAAAATGATTAAATTTCTTTTGGAAAATTCTCAACCACTTGGGGCCCCAATCCAAAATCCCGGCCCCCGCCCCCCCCAACCCCCTTTTAAAGTGAATTTTTTGCCCCTTACCCCCGGCCCCTTCCCCAAAACCCCATTGGGAAAATCTTAAATAATCTGGGGTTTTTAGAGATGTTGAAGGGCGATTTAAACTTTTTATAAAAGTTTGGGAAAAAGGCCAGGGGGGGGGAAAAACCTCTGAAAGCAATACATGGGCCACCCCCCAAAGCTTTCATTGTTTTTTAACAACCTTAAAAGGCCAGGTTTAATTTTTTCAAGCTGGGGAAAAAATTCCAGGAAAAAACCCAAAATTTTGTCCCATGGGTAAAAATTTTTTGTCCCAATGTTCACTTTTGAAAACTGGTATCCCAAATAAAACCCCACCCCCAACCCAAGGGCAAAAACATGTATCAAAGTAAACCCTCAAAACTTCAAATCTGGCTGTCAGGGGGGGATGTTGAAAGCCCCCGCACTTTCCCGGCCCCATTTTAATGGAACCCCCGGGGGATTTCCCAGGAAACCCCCGGGCCTAAAAATTTTAAACGGTTTTCAGCCTCCTTTAAAGCAAGGGGTTGGGGTTAAACCGGGGGGCCACTTCCAAAAGCCCCCCTTTCCCCGGTGGCTTTTCCAATTTCCCCACCTTTCTAAACGTGACAGTAAAACCAAAAGTTTTGGCTAAAAAGGGACTGAAGCCTCGGGATTTTCCAAGCGCTCCTGGGGATCAATGTTGTCCCCGCACCAAAAAATTCCCCTAAAACCCCATTTTTCCCCCAAAAACCCCAACCCTTTGAAAACCCAGGAAAAGGGGTTTTGAGTTGGGGGGAACCAGTAAAAAGACCCCCACATTTTGGGGGAAAACCCCCAATGGAAACCCAAATGGGCTGCTAAACAAAGGGTTGGGGGTTGTCTTGCCCCTTTAATCACCAGTAAAAATAGGGAAAAAACGTTTTTAAGGTATTACCACATAAACAAACCAGGGAAAATTTTTTTGTAAGTTTTTAAGTAAAAGGTTTTCCGTTTTTGGGGGGAGTGAAGGTGTGAAAAGGGGTTGGTGTTCAAAATTTTAAGAAATGGAGAATTAATTTTGGTTGTAAGGTGTGAGAAAACGGGTTGGTGTCAATAATTTTTAGTAATGGGTGATGAGTAATTTAAGTGGTGGTGAAGAGTGTGATGAGGTTGGGGGGTTTGTCTATAATGTTAGAAATTAGTGTTGGGGCTTTAATTTAAGTGGTGGTGAAGATGTGAGGGAGAGGGGTTTGGTGTCTAAAAGGGTTGTAATAGTGGATGAGCAAAATTTTAAAAGGGGTTTGGTAAAGAGTGTGATGAGAGGGGGGGTTTTCTTAATGTTAGTAATAGTGATGACATAATATAAGTGGGGTGCAGAGTTGATGGGGGGTTGTCCATAAAAATTTAATTTTTAAATACAATACTGTTGACAAATGTAATGAACACAATTTGGAAAGGGGCCCCTGGTGATGCAGTTTTTGTGTTGCGTTTTTAATGTTTAGTGGAGGGGGGAATGTGAGTGGGGGTGGTGTCCCCCTTTTCATCCCTTCACACATAAACAGCGTCTCTCGGGGTTTTTACAAAGGGAACCCCCCACGGGGCCCTTACAACGGGAAAAGTGCACTTACAAAACTCAGGGAAAGGGGGGTTTTTTAACCTGTTGACATTGATAAGGTTGCTATTTAAAAATTAAAATTTTTTTTTTTCATTATGGGGAGAAACTCAAGATGTCCCAGGATTTAACTAAATGGATCAAAACTAAAAATAAACTTTCAATTTTTAAGCTGGAACATTGATCATTTTAAAAAAAGACTTCCTGAACTTCATCAAAAAGAAACCACCAAACCCCCATTGATGTTGTGTGTTAAAAGAGTGCAGAGTCCCTGAAAAACCCCAAACCCCCCTAAATTACCATCATTTGTTTTTTTTCCCCTAAAAATCACTAACCTTGTTTTTTTCTATATTTAAAAAAAAAATCATTTCCCCCATCAACTTCTTGCAAACAAGAAAACAGAGGGGCTAAAAATACACGGTGTTAGGTTTTTATATGGGGAAACCCCGCTCTAAACAAATTTAACTTGTATGCTCCTGCGAAAAATTTTAATTATTTGGGGAGCCCCAAAATTGTGCCATTTTGAGCCTACTCTTTTTAAATTGGCGATTACAATGGGGAAGACAAAAAAAGCATTGGAAACTCACATTTTGGGTAATCGTAATGGTAATCAACTGTTTGTCACTCCAAAAAAACAGCCCATGATAATTCCAAATTGTAGGTCCCTTAAACCCCACACATATCTATGGAGGCGTCCTTGATCTGTGCCTGGGCTTCAACATTACTTCTGCCAGCTGTGAGTTTTCCCATTGTAACAAATAAAAGCTCTGATCTTTTTCCCTGGGGCAAAACCTTTTAAAAGATTTTGGAAAATACTACCCTTTCCCTGGTGGGATATTAAAAGGGAAAAACTTTTTAAAAGCCCCAAAAGATCACATGATGACTTTGTTGCACATGTGACTGCGGGTATAATTCCTATGGGGTGTTTTTCCCCTTTTAGAGAAATTTAACAATGATCTTGGTGGCAGTATTCAGAACTACTTTTTGAGCCCCCCACTGCAAACCCCTTGGGACTCTAAACCCAAAAAATTCCCTAATAATCATAACTCCTTTTAAAAACCAACTTATTACAATGATTCTAAACTTCGTCACGAAAGTACTGCTCGCAGGGGTAGGCCTAGCCTATAAAAACATCGTACCCTTTGGGAAAGCTGAGGGGTCTTTTCCAAACTGCCCCCTTTCTCTGCCAGAGAGGTATGGGCGAGCTGCGGCCAAAAACCCACTGGGGAAAAAATTTTTTTTAACGGGTTTTAAGGGCCCCCCCCCACTTAGGGGGCATGGGGGACAAAAAATAGAATTAAGGGTAAAAGAAATGGGCAGATCGCGCACCCTCCCCCTTTCATAGGGGCGAATTGTTTAGTTGTGCTTGGGCTCTACATCTGCTATACAATCTTCCCAGTACCACACAGGGGAAAAATTAAAAAAAATATGATGCAAGGGGGAGAGGAAATTGTTTGCCTTTTTTGCTCTTTTTGGGAGATGTTTTCAACTTTTCCTTTTCCCAATTATGAACTTGAAAGGGAGCGCTAATAAGGGCAACTCCACGTTTGCCTGGTGAGGATGGTATTACTTTCAAATACTCAAATTTCTGTGGGGAGGGACCAGGAATCCAAATTTCTTGAAAATTTTAAAAAAGGGGCTATGTAACCGGGGGGCTCCCTCCCAATTTTTGGGACCAACAGCCATTTATTTCCAATTCCTAAGCCCCTTCCAAAAAAAAAAGCATTTTTGCCCAATATCTCTTACTAGCTGCTTGTGTAAAACATTTGAGAGAATGATTCTTTTAAAGTCCAGGGCCAGAAAAAAAATTTTGTCTCCCGGGTTTCATTGGTTTCATGATGGGAAAAGGGGCTTTCATCCCTTCATAGCCACCCTTTTTCACCCTGCACCTGACAGCTCCCACACTAAAAAAACCCCCCCCCTTTCCCTTTACCTTTGTTTCGATGTAGCCAACCGACAAAGTAATTAAATTTGTGAACTTGCCCGAAAAGGATGTTGGGGATGGCTTTCCGCTGGATTAAAGGCTACCTGTCCCCAAAAGAAAATGTTTTGTGTTGTTCCAGGGGCATAGGGAAATGTAACAAAAAAAATTTGAATTTAGGAAACCCCCCAGGGGGGTGTCTCAGTCCCCCATGTTAAATTTTTCTAATTAATGCATTACTTTAAAGTTTTACCCAGTCCCCCATAATTTGTGATTAGTTTTGCGTTTATATAATTTATTCCACCACCGGGTTCCCCCCAAACCCCCCCAAAAAGCTTAATCATTTTTCAGCCTGTGTCAAAGGGCCTGGGGGTTTATAAACTCTATGATAAAAAAAAAGTACTTTAATAGGGGTCCTTTTCGACAGAGAAGGACAGTTCGTCAGATCCAATTGCATATGGGTCTCTTTTTAGAATATGTAAGCAATACAGGTACTGGGGTTTGGGGGGGGGGGCCATACTTGGACCTGTTGTAACAAAACTTTTTTTACCAATACAAAGAAGACAAAAAAGCACTTAGAGTTGTGGAAAGGGGGTTTACCCCAGGGATGGTGTTTAAAGTTAAAAAAAGTGAAAATTTATGTATCTTGCTTATTTAGATTTATTGGTTGATTTTTGCTGGCCACTACTTCTTTGGGGTTTTGATTTTTAAACTTGGAGGCTGGGAAAAAAAAATGCCGAACGAAGCAATGGGATCATCCTAGGATGCCCTCGTACTGCCAAAATTTTTAAAATATTTTCCCGGAGTTTACCTGGAGAGGTTCCGGGGGGGCAACGCCCCCGCGGCCCGGTTTTGAGACCCCCGGGCCCCCTGGTTTGGGTCAGAGCCTGAAACAACCAGGTGTTTGCTGTGGCTCGCACGCAAACCAACATACGAGGGCCCCAGCCCCGGCTGATCCGGGGAAAGACTTTAGGTTGCTTGTCCAAGGGGCCAGGGAAAAACCCGCCAGGGGTCGTTGTAAATTCCCCCCTTTTATGTTGGGTGGGGGGCAGTTGAACGTCCCCGGGCCCCCGCCTTTTTGTATGGTCTTTAACCGGGGCTAGTGAAAAACCCCTTTCTTTCATTTTGGGGGGTGGGGGCATCGTCTGCCAAGTCTTTTGCCTTTTTGTAGTGGGGATTTTTGTGTGCAAGTTCGGTACTAGTCCCTTTGGATTTTCCAGGTGTATATAATCATGTATTTTCTCCCTCCGGTTTTCCCGGGGAAAACAGGTTTTGGAACCTCAAGCGCTCCCCAAAAATTGGGTTTTTACTCCCCTTATGCCCCCGCCCTTTAAAGTTCTCGGGACTTTTTTTGGTCGGCAATTTCACCCTGCCTTGAAAAGGGGTGTTAGTGTGCAGCAAATTCCAGCCTAATAGGAACAAGGACCTGAAGAGTGTCCAAACATGGGCTTTGGCCTCCCAATTTTGAAGGTTCCATTATCCTCCTGTCATTTTTCTAGCAGATGCGATTGATACAACTTGATTTTCCAAACATCAGAAAATCCCTGTTATTTAAAGAAAAAACCTTTTGGGGGTTTTAAAAAGCCAGGGAAGCTCATTTAAACCCCTGAAAGAACCCCCCCAAAATTTCCCCACATGGGGAACAAATCTTCCAGAAAGGTTCCCAAAAGACTGGGGGAACCCACCCAGCATGGAAAACCCGTTTAAAGATATGAAGTAGGCAAACAGCGGGACTTCTCCCCTCCATTTGGGAAAAATTACCCCATTCCAAACTACCATTTTCCCCATTTCCCCCCCCAAAAACTTTTTAAAACACAAACCCAAAAATTTGCCTTTAAGCCAAACCCTGGGCCTTTTAAGGGGTTTTATTTATAACTTAGTCACACAGCACACACACTCTCGAAATTATTTCGTTGATGGGTTTTGTTCACCAATTTCCCCGGGGGCAAAAAAGTAGTGCTTTCTGTTGAGTACAGAGTGATGGTCTCCTTTAAAAAAATTTTGGAAAAACACGCATCAATAAATTTTGGGGCCCCTTTCCCTTCAGCAGAACTGTTTTTCCATACTCCTTGCACTGAAATCATCTATTTATCAAGATTGACAGTTTTTAATTGTAAAAATGATTCTCTGTAAACCTAAATGATTTTAACTCATTAAGCATAAATTGTGGCATGCTTGTGTCAGAAGCCCCGACACAGGTATGGTAGGGTTGTGGACAGGGGGTCCAGAGGCACATGCTGTGGATTCCTCTCACATTGGTCTTTAATGCATTTAAAAGAACTGATAAATTTTGGGTAAGGTGTATCTTTCAAAAAAGGGGAGTAGATTTAAAAATTTTGCACAGAAAATGCTAAATGCCCCAAATGGTAGTGGAAAATTTTAGCGTAAAGGTCGAGAACCAAAACCAGTCATTGTGATTTGTTACAAAAATCCATGCAACATCCCAACAATTTTCCCAACAGCTTTTTAAAAATTTACCACTGTCCCGGAAAACCTTCCAGCTTTCCCGCACCCCAAAATCTTGCCCTGGGGATTTTTAACTTAAGGGACCTAAAATGGAGAATAAAAGCAAATAATTTTAATTTTGCATTTTAAAAATTTCCAGGAGGCAGCTCGATGAAAATCCACACTCAAGCAGCTTTTAAAAACTCTGCACAAAAATTTTAATTTAAACCAGCAAATAATAGAAAACCTAATAGACTGGAGAAACATAGGGCCCCATCTTTACTAAAAATGGGTGAAAATTTATAAAAAATATCACCAATCAAAAAAAAATTACCCCGATCACAACTAATTGAGGGTTTAGTCTGTATGCGAGGAGCCCAACCGACATAATTTGGAAATTTGTCACGAGGGACATTCACCAAATTTTAACTTTTTAAAAACCCAAAAAAATTTAAAGTGGGACCAAGTAAACCCAAATCCTAACCGATATAAGCTGGGGAAAATATAAATAAGCAACACAGACCCCAAATTAGCCCAAACAGATTAAATCCCGGGGGCACTCGATGTATGGCACAAGGCTTATTCCTCCCAAGAAAAAGGAGGAGTAGTTTTAAAACAGAAAGGACAGGCGCTCCCCTTTTTAAGGGGACGGAAAAGAAAAAACAGAGCAGCTAAAAAGGGTCAAAATATCGGAAAAGCGAAGGGAAAAACACGGTAGGGGAAATAGCAAGCATCGAAAATTAAGCAAAAGAAACCTTTAAAGGGGTCCCGGAAACGCGGGGAAAAACCCAAAACCCTTTAAAAGAAATCGAAAAAAACCCCAAAATATTTCTTCTCCTATGCCAAATCAAAATGAGAATAAAGTCCCGTATTTTGGGCCCCCCACTTTAAAAAAGATGGGGCCTACCCCAGATGACACCAAAAGGAAATGAGTGAGTATCAAATCCCAAAAAAAGACTCAGCTTTTAGCAAGCCCTAACCAGAATGGGGTCGAAAATCAAAAAATTAATTTTTTATGAGAAAAGCCACAAAATTTTTATTTAAAACAAGCCTATCCCATGTTATCCTTTACCCCAAAGACTTCGAACGGGGATAAATGACCCTTTTCCCCTGGCCCCTCTGCCCCAGGGCCCAAGGGAAATCTGGCCCCCGGGAAATCTGTGGGTTTATCAAGAAATGCAAGGGGAAGGGCCCCACACGAGCCTTTTTCCTCCTATGGAGAGGGGCATGGGGGCACGGGGGTCGTCCCAAAAGTTACTAAAAAAAACAACATAGCCCCCCTTTCCCCAAAAAGGGGGGCAAATAAAGCAACAGCAAAGAACTTTCAGACCAATAGAAAATAACATCCCCTATCATAAAAATCTTTTAAAAGGGGCCTAAGAAGCAAGATCACAAACCCCCCAAAACCCACTTGCACAACCCAGGGCAACATGGGTTTAAACGTTTGCTCCTGTCTGTTCAACCCATTGGACCACAAGAAAGGTTTCCCAAAAGTCACTAGAAGACAAAAAAAAATGCAGATTTAATATAAACAGACTTTTGCAAAAGCCTTCGACAAGTGTGACCATGGCGTAATAGCGCACAAAAAGCGTGCTAAAAGGAAAAACAGGAAAAGTCGGGCCCATGGATTAAAAATTTCCTCACTAACAGAACCAGAGAGTAGTCAACAGAGGGGAAAGTCCCCAGGCAGCTACGGTGAAAAGCTTGTTTTCCCCAAGGGGACAGTACTCGCTCCCCTCTTTGTTCCTCATCCCTTTTATCCGACTAGGCAAGGATGTCAGCCACAGCCCGTGTCTTTCCCTTTTAAAATGACAACCCCAATCTGCATTTACGTGTCTTTAAATTTCAGACACTGCAAAAAACTTTCCCGGCAGACAAACAACCAAATCATTCAGTGGGGGGGCAGAAAAAAATATGAATTCAACGATGAAAATTTCAATTACTAAGATAAAGGTAAACAAGAGAAAAAATTTAAAACTTAAACGGGGTACAAAAAAAAATTTTGGCCACAAAATAGGCGAAACACCAAAAGTCAAAAAACCTGGAGTGATCATGTTGGAGGATCTCACCTTCAAGGGGCCTAACAAAATTTTAAACAATCGCATCTTTTAGAAAAATGACCGGAAAGGATAATGAGAACCTTCAAAAATAGGGGGGCCAAGCCCATGATGAACTTCGGTCACTTGTTTTTATCTAGGTTTGGGAAAAATTTTCTGCCCCACTAAAGAAACCCTTTTAAGGCAGGGGGGGGGGGAAAAATTCCCCCACCTTTGAAAATGGTTTCAGAGGAAAAATTTTACGGGGGGCTTTAAAGGAGATTAAAAAACCCAATTTTTTGGGATTTCTTGAGGTTCCCAAAACCCGTATTCCCTGGAAAGCAAGGGGGGGAGAGATTTCATGTTATATTCACCTGGAAAAATTCCCAGAGGGACAAAAACCAACTTGACACCGGGAAAAACAAACCCCTACGAAAGCAAAAAAACTTGGGGAGACGATGCACCCTCCCCCAATTTAAAAGCAGGGGTGTCACTTGCACGTTAAGAGACCATACAATAAGTTTCAGGGGCCCCAGGGGCTGTTTAACTGCCTCCCCGCACCCATTTAAGGGGGGTTACCAACAGACCCTGGCAGTCTTCAAACAGGGACTGGGCAAACAAATTTAAAATCAGTTCCCGGCACCGGGCTGTGGCTCGTACGTTTGGGTTTTCGTGGGAGCCGCAGCAACAGCCTGGTTGATCCGGTTCTGATCCACCGGAGGCCTGGGCACAGACCGGGCCGCGGGGGGGTTGACCCCCCCGGGCTCTCTCCAGGTAAATCCAGGGCCCGGTTTGTGTTTGAGAAAAAATAATACGAAAAGAACTTCAGCTGAATTTTTTTGGGCTTAAGGCTCAGGGGGATTGACACCAAATGTTAAATTAAACATCATTCCCATCATGCGGAGGAGCCACATGTCAAAGGTGCATCCAAAAAAAAATAAGCAAAATCTTGGGGTGTCACTACCCCCCGGGCCGGGGTGGGTTACAAGTTTTCTTTGGCAGGTTTAAAAACACCACCCCAGATTAACCAAACGAAATGTAAACTTTGCCAGTTGGGTTTTGTCACACCCCGCGTCATTATGTACGGATTTTCGTAAAAAAATGAATTTAGAAAAAACCACTCAGAAGTGTTCAAGAAAAAGGCTAAGGGAATTTTTTTACAGTGGGATATTCAGACCAGACCTTCTTTAGAAAAACCCTGACTTTGCTGCCCGAAATAAAGCATTACCAAAATGTGTTGGATGTGTGTGTGTGTGTTTGTGTGTGTTTTTGTGTGTTTTTGGGTGTGTTTTGGTTGTGTGTGTGTGTGTGTGTGTGTGTGTTTGTGTGTATGTGTGTGAGTGTGTGGAGGGGGTGTGTGTGTGTTTTGTGTGTGGTGTGTGGTGTGTGTTTTGTTTTTGGGGTTTTGTGTGTGGGTGTGTGGGGTGTTGAGTGTGTGTGTGGTATGAGTGTTTGTGGGGTTGTATGAGTGTGTGTGGTTGTGTGTATGAGGGGTTTGGTGTGTGTTTTTGGGGTTTTTGGTGTGTGTTGTGTGTGGTGTGTGTTTTGGGGTGTGTGTGTGGTTTGTGGGTGTGTGTTTATGGTTGTGTGTGTGTGAAAATTTTTAATTTTTGTGTGGTGTGAGGAGAGAGACTCAGCAAAACAACATTTGCCCCCCAAAAACTCACTACAGTTTGACCGGGGGTGGAAGTGTTGAAATTTCTCATTTCTCTAAAATTTGTTATGATTGCAGCCTGTATAAAAGTAAGTAAACCCTTTTCTTTCAGTATTCATTACCTTTGGTTTCTTTTTGAGTTCATTTCCTTGTACCTTGTTCAGCCCTCAAAAATTTGGGGCCCGGTCCCTTTGGAAACCCTTTGGTTTCCCCTTTTAATTTTGTAAATACCTTTTTAAACCCTTTTAATGAAAAATGACTGACCACCCGGATTCATTTTCCCTTTTTAAATTGGGGAGTTTATTACCTTTGTTTAAATTTGTGAATTCTTACCCCTGTAACTTGCTCAACTATCAAAAAATTTTAGGCCCCCGTCCCTGGACCCTTAAAGTACCCCCTGTAATTTTTGGGCTACCGCCCAAGGGGGGTATGGGGTCATAATTTAAAATATTAAAACTAAAAATAACTCTCACAGCTGCGCAAAATGCGTTCACTGGGTTGCTGACAAAATTATAGAAAAAGAGATGGCACATCAGACTCCTCTCTCTACGGGAGCTAGGGCAAAACTACTATGTTCTCGCAGGGAGGAAGATGATACACCTACGGAGCAAAATGGTCAGTATAGTGCAGCTGGGTTGTCTCAACGTGAATCAGCGTCGTTGGCACTTGAGCTGGCAAAAATCAATCTTGAGCAAACTAGGGAACAGAGAGCATTCGCAAGGGAAGAACTTGATAGGGAAAGAGAAAGGAGGCAGTTTTCACATTCTGTAAATAATTTTAGTTTACAGAAAGTAGTACAGCTTGTTCCCCGCTTCAATGAGGCCGAACCAGAACAATTTTTCGAAAGCTACGAAAATCAGGCTCGAGCCTTGAGGTGGCCGGAACAGCATTGGGCATCGTTGGTTCATACAGCACTTTTTTTTTTTTTATATTTTATTTAAAACCAACAATAGACAATAGACAAAAGGAAAAACCCTAAAGATAACAATATATGAACAAATAACTGAAAAAACGTTACATTAGATATTGAAACATTAACGAATAACATTACAATATAACAAATATGACCACTATTACCTACATATAAAATCAGATACCGAAGCTTAAAATTGTCCTATACTAGCTACATGTGGATAAGTTAACTTTCGCAAAAACATGCAAACCTATATTAACTCTACCTCAAATTAATCATCCTTGCTCTTAATTTACACTAGAATAATAAAATACAAGTATACTTTCATTATGTCGTTACAGACTAAATTCCTTCTGCTCTGGACACGGAAAGAAATATAGGATAATTAACCAATGATGTCAAGAACACATCCAAGCGAAACCTACACCGACCATACAGGTCCATGAGAACTGCAGGGTCCGCGCAGCTGCTCGCCCAGGTGTGCACATGTACATTACACATGAGAACTGCACGGTCCGCGCAGCTGCTCGCCCAGGTGTGCACATGTACATTACACATGAGAACTGCACGGTCCGCGCAGCTGCTCGCCCAGGTGTGCACATGTACATTACACATCGTACCTACAATTAGATTCAGCTCAACATTTTCAATAATGCCTTTACGTAGAACCATGCTACCCAATTTGTATAATAAGAGAGTGTTTGAATCAAGGAAACATTCCACAATTATCATAAATTTACCCTAACCTAAGCCTAGTATTTCATCTGTATTATAAATGTCTAATCAACACGAAAATTTACCACATACCTCTAACCATATTTGTTGGTGTACATGATACAACCTTGTATTACCATATTTGTTGGTGTACATGATACAACCTTGTATTACCATATTTGTTGGTGTACATGATACAACCTTGTATTACCATATTTGTTGGTGTACATGATACAACCTTGTATTACCATATTTGTTGGTGTACATGATACAACCTTGTATTACCATATTTGTTGGTGTACATGATACAACCTTGTATTACCATATTTGTTGGTGTACATGTACAACTTGTTTACCATATTTGTTGGTTGTACATGATACAACCTTGTATACCATCAAGAGAAATAAAGAACAATAAAAAAGGAAAAACCCACTTTTTCACCTTTAAAAATCAGATTTTCAATTTACCATACATGTACATACATATAAAAAAAAGTATATAAAGTATGTTGTCTAATTGAACACAATCACTTACAACGTCAGTTATAATATTACGTCAACTCAACCACGAATAACTTCATCAATTCTTACAACTTCAAGGTTCGTAAAACTCTTAAACTACATACATAGTATTGCCACCATCTAGACAAATTAAAAAGAAAAACAATACTCAAATATATCAAAACACACTATGCTTCTATTGGCACCAAATCAATTGTGCTTACAAAAATACATTGTAAATTAAACTGAAACATAAAAAGCCATTTTGACATTTACACATTGTATCAAAATCATAAATATGCATAGAAAATATGTATTGAATATCATTGAAAATGTTCATGAGAAAAACCATTAATGGTATATACAAGAAAGTAAACATACATACAATACACACATATACATATATATACATATATATATATATATATATTATATATATATATATATTATATTTTATATATATATTAATATATATATATATATATATATATATATATATATTACAAGAAAGTAAACATACATACAATTTCCATACATACTATTAAATATTATACATATAATATAATATATATATATATTTTATATAATTATTATATATATATTATAATATATATTATATATATACATTTAATCATACTAATACACACATACATACTATACACATACATAATTTCATACACAATTACACACACACATACACACTGCATATATATACACCATACATACATCATACTACACATCATAAATACATACATAATACACACACACATTTCAACACATGCATTATATACAACATACCATAAATACCTACGTACACATACAAATATACATACTACACACTACATATATAAATACCCATACATCATACACATACATACATATACCATACACCCCATACAACACTACATACACAAATACCACACACATACAACACATTTCATATTTACATACATTACACATACATTTACACATCATACATACACACATATACATACATACACACATACATAATATATACATCATAATACATACATACACATCATCATCTACACTATACACACACATACAACACATGCATATATATAAACACTCACATACATAGTTATAAGTCGACAATTCCAAATTAAACTGTATTGTACTTGAACACTGAACAAATACACACACACATACAACAATACATATTATCCAAACATACATCATATACACATATACACATACACAAATTACCATCTACATACATTACCATACCACATACATACATTCACATACATCTACATACAAAATACACACACACATACAAAACAGCATATATATACACACATACATGTTATAAGTCGACAATTCCAAATATAACTGTTTGTACTTGAAACACTCAGAACAAATAATGTTCAAAATTGCACCCCAGACATCATTACGTCATCAACATCATCATGCTACCCATTCTAGGAAACCAGCCCAATTTACTCCCCCTTACTGCCTTTCAACTCCCGTAAATCCCTTTAAAGTGAAATTCCTATAACCTCACTTAAATCCCTATCCATCTCCCCCCAAAACCTCCTTATTTCTACACTTGTCCTATACAAAGTTGCGTTAATGCATTATTCTTTCACCACACGTTTCGCCCCCTCTCATGCCCAAGACATATAAATTAATCTGTATTATATACCTACGCAAATCTCTAACATTTGATTCACCCCACCTATGTCTAAGCTTAAAACCCCCAACACCTGCAAACCCCCCTCCATACCTTATTACCTTACCCACCAACCCTATTAGTTCAATACCGCAAAAAACACTATATGGAAAACAGTCTCCATCACACAACCTTGCATATCCATCCTCCGTATTCTCTTAGGAATAAAACATTCCAGACGTAAGATCCCATGTAAAAATCTATTAATTACTTCTCGTACTTTAGGTTTTAAACTAATTTGTTCAAACGCCCCCAGATATTACGCCAATCATACAATCGGTAAACACCTTCTACCACATGCTACACGCCTTACCCTTTCCCCCCCATCAAGGTTTCCCAATTTAATATGTGAAGGATCTCTCATGTTTATGATGACCCGTAAACATTGCTTCACCCATTATGAACTCCCTACCCACCCACCACCGTTGCATATCCTGACGTATCTTATGAAGTCCGCCTTCCCTCGCCCCCCTCCCGCTTATAACTACGTTTCAAATACACACTCATAATCCTCTTTTCAACAGCTATAAGACCCAGCCTCCTCGGCCAACCGGCAGTGTTGACAACCGCTCTACCTAAACCATTCGCTTCCATTTACCCAAATAAATCTAAAAACGCGCTTTTTGAAAACCTTTGTATCTCACTACGAAGTATCGGATATATTGTGCTACATGCCAAAGTTTATATATAATGGACATTCGTTGTAATTACTATTACTATAACTATTGGATCACTACGACAAGGCCTAAATGCACTGGGAAGACAAAAAGAATGCAGATGTAATATTACGACTTTGCAAAAGCCTTCGACAAGTGTGACCATGGCGTAATAGCGCACAAAATGCGTGCTAAAGGAATAACAGGAAAAGTCGGTCGATGGATCTATAATTTCCCTCACTAACAGAACACAGAGAGTAGTCGTCATCAGAGTAAAGTCCGAGGCAGCTAGGTGAAAAGCTCTGTTCCACAAGGCACAGTACTCGCTCCCCTCTTGTTCCTATCCCCATATCCGACATAGACAAGGATGCAGCCACGCACCCTGTCTTCCTTTGCAGATGACACCCGAATCTGCATGACAGTGTCTTCCATTGCAGACACTGCAAGGCTCCAGGCGGACATAACCAAATCTTTCAGTGGGCTGCGGAAAAACAATTGAAGTTCAACGATGAGAAATTTCAATTACTCAGATATGGTAAACATGAAGAAATTAAATCTTCATCAGAGTACAAAAAAAATTCTGGCCACAAAAATAGAGCGAAACACCAACGTCAAAGACCTGGGAGTGATTATGTCGGAGGATCTCACCTTCAAGGACCAAACATTGTATCAATCGCATCTGCTAGAAAAATGACAGGATGGTAATGAGAACCCTTTAAAAAATAGGGAGGCCAAGCCCATGATGACACTCTTCAGGTCACTTGTTCTATCTAGGCTGGAATATTGCTTTCACTCTAACAGCACCTTTCAAGGCAGGTGAAATTGCCGACTAGAAAAAAGTACAGAGAACTTTAGGGCCCCCAATAACGGAATAAAACACCTCAATTCTGGGAGCGCTTGGGTTTTAAACCCTTTTATTCCCGGGAAACCAGGAGGGAGAGATACATGATTATTTTTAACCTGGAAAACCCTTTAGGGGGACTAGTACGAACTTGCCCCACAAAAATTTCACTCACTCCCAAAAGAAAAAGATTTGGCAGACAAATGCCCCATCCCCCCAATGAAAAGCGGGGGTTTGTCACTGGCACTTTAAAGGAGACCATAAAATAATGTCGGGGGGCCCAAGACTGTTAAACTCCCTTCCCCAGCTTTCATAAGGGGGTTTACCAAAAAACCCCTGGAAAGTTTTAAAAGCTGGCACGGGGAAAATTTCCCCCTAAAGTCAGTTCCTGATCAGCCGGGCTGTGGTCGTACGTTGGTTTTCCCTGCACCCAGCAGAAAACACCCGGGTTTGATCAGGGGCTGATCCCCAGGAGGCGGCCCGGGGGACCCCCCCGGGCGGGGGGCGTTGCCCCCCAAAACTTTTTCCAGGAAAACCCCAAAGGAAAAATTTTTGATGCAATTTTAAAAGGGGTGCAGCTCGAAAACCCACTGGGGGCGTTTCCCGTCCCACCATCTCCCAATACCCAATTTTTTTAAATTTGTTGTGCTAACTTGTTACACTTACTAAACGATCCCAAATATCAGTTTTGGTCCCCCTTTTTTTTCCCCTTTCAACTACTTCCATTCCTCATTTAAAACCCACCCCAAGATCCAAAATACTTTTTTTCTCCTTTTTAATTTGAATCCGGGAACCCTTTTTCAAAAAATTTACAAATTTTTCCACCCAGGAAAAATTCCCTTTTTCCACTTCCCTAAAATCGTTGTTGCCCATCAAATTACAAACCCAGCCCCCCCCCCCCTTTCGTCCCAACCCCATTTGTTCCAATAAAAACCCTAATTCCTCTATAAAAGGGATCCTGTAAACACGCAAAAAATATTTGTAAAAGGGGCCCAACCTTGACGTGGGCCCCCTGCCCCATCTAAAATTTGTTCTCCTAACCTTCCATTTACCTGCACCCCCCGGGATGCTTTTCCTTGATACTTTAAATTTGGGCCCCAAAGATATTTTTTTCCCTTCTCCAAACCCTCCCCATCTCAAAAACCCTTCATAAGCTTCCCTTTTTTACCTATAATGCCCCCCCCAATCTTTTTACCCCCAAAACCCCCCCCCCCACTCCAAATTTTACTCTTTCTTAAAATAAAATTCTAATAAAAACCCATGCCTTTCATACTTTAGACCTTCCCGGCACCCAAATATTTTTCCCTTACCCTTAACTTTCCCCGGGGCCCTTTTTTTTTATTCTGTTAGCTAAATTCTTGAAAAAAATCTTATAACCCACCACACAAAAAACGAAATAGCAGATAGTCTTTAAGGGTTAAGGGCCTCCCCTTTAGGCACAAACCCCCCCCCCACACCCACCCGGGTTTGCTGTGCCCCTAAAACCGACCCCGCTTAAGGATTTTGAATAATCTTCCCAAAAATTTTTTTTAAAAGCCCCAAAATTTTGGAGATAAAATAAATGGGAAACCCCATAAATTTTGGGGTTCCCTTTCCCCAAATTTGCGCCCCGGATAAAGCTTCCCTTGTCTCGCCTCCGTTATGGTTTTTTCCAAAACAAATTCGATCATGCTTGAAAACCTCCCCACTGAAAAAAAACCTTCCAATTGACTGAAATTTTTGCTATTTAATTATTCCCACACATTGCGTTTTCAACTTAAACCCCAAGCTCAAACCCCCAAATTAACCCCTCATGTCGTGTAAACCTGGTCCACTTTATCCCTTCCCATACCTCCCTTAACATTAAACCCCCCTTAAAACTCCATTCCCTTTGCAAAGTGTGTGTTAAACCCCCGAAAACACACACCCCGGGGCCCCGATCTCCCCAAAAAAACCTCCTCAATCCCCCCCCTTAACCCCTTTCCCCATAAAAACCTCCATTTTGTAAATTCCGGATTTTTTCCTTTCAAATTTTTCAATTTCAATAACGGGAAAATTTGCTTTAAATTTTGTGCAAAAAACGTCGCGCAACGGCCCCTCTAAATTTTTTTAAAAAACCAATTGTAACTAAATTTATCTCTTCCCTCGATTAATTAATTTTTCCTTAATACGTTTTTTTGCATTGTTTTTCCCCCCAATTAACCATGGAACTTTCCCCCGGTGCTTCTACCAATAAACGATCCCACATATGTCCAAAAACCCAAAAAACTATCCCCTTCCCTTTTAAAACTTTACATTCAATTCCAAAAAAGAGGACCCCTCCCAGGCACCCCCTCAAAATCCCCATCTATTACCCAATCCTCTATGATCCGAAAAAAAAAACCCCATCTATCACATCCACCCTCCGCCCGAAACCCCACAAGGCACGTACATTTAGGTCCCAAACCCCGCCGCATAACCTCGTTTTAAAGAAGGTATGCTTACCAAAAACCCCCCCCCACACCATCCTTTTAAACCCCCCCCCGGTCAATAATATCCCCCCAAAAAATTTCCCAAACAACAACCCCCCACTCGGGCTCCAAATTTTTTACGACGTATCACGCCCAATTTCCCAAACTCCGCCTTTTTTGAACATTCGGTAAACCATTTTTTTTTTTTTTTAAAAATTTGACCAGCACGTCCCCAAAAAAATTTTTTTTTAAAACTCACGTCACCCTCAGGGACCCCAAAATTTAAAATAAAAAAAAAATGGGAACCCTTTCCCCCCGGGTTTCCCTCCCCTCTAATTACCCTCCCTCCCCCCCCTTTATACGGGCCTTTTATAAACGGGCTAGTTTCCTTTACCAAAAAAGGGCAGCCCCACCTTTCAAAAAGTTTTCGCCCTGTTCCCCTGTAAACATTATAAACCCCTCTTTTTCCAACTCATAACCAGGCCCAAAAAAATTTTGTTTCCCGGGAAGAATACCAATCCCCAACCCAAATCGCACCAAATACTCAAATTTTTAAAACCCCCTTTAAACTTCCTCTCAGCTCTAAAACCCCTTTTAAAATTTATAGGGAAAAAAAAAAAAAAACAAAATTGAATTTAAAAAAATGGGTTAAACCTTTTGTCCCCCCGGGTTGTTTTTACCCCAGTTCGCTTTGCAACACCCCCGTCCCCCCCCCCTTTGTTGGGAATCCCTTTGCAATCCCTTGATCCTTGGGTTCACCATTCCCCCTTTTTCTGTAAACCCAACCCAAGGGCTTTTTCCCAGGGCGTTGGGAGGAGTTGCCCCTTTATAAAAATCCGATGATGCTGCAGCCCTTTCGTGTCCGCCCTCCACCTGCAAATTTTTACATCTGAAGCACCGTCCTGAGGACCTCCACCTCTACTGCATGGGCCCCCAATTTTAGACTCTCTCGTCCCACAAACCTTTTATCTTCGGGCCCTTTCCATCATTCACACCCCCCCCCAGAACCCAAGCCTGGGTCTTCCACCTGATCTAGGGGCCCATTCCCTAAAACAAATCATTCCAAAGCCCCTTTTCCCAAAGGGCGCGCCCCTTTTTACCCATATTAGGTTTCCCCCAAAAACCTTTGTATGTCCAATGACTGGATTTTCCTTTTAAACGTTACAATTGGCGAAACGACTCCTTTTTTTTGTCCCCCTCCTCACTCCATACAACCGTTGTTGGGGCGGGTAGCAAGGGGGAAAGTTCTGCCTCGCCAACCTCGTCCACTGGGCCCGCTGTTTTCTGCTGTTCCCTTGTGTTGTGCCGGGTTACCATTCGTTTCCCCCAATGCCCGCGATGTGGTTTATATGACCCACTTTGCCCCACGTCGTTGTTGCCCCCCTTTCTTAAAATAGACTTGAGTCCCTTAAATTTTTTCAAAAAACAATATATGAAGGAATAGGGGTCGAAGAGTCATTTTAAAAGGGTTTTCGCGCCCCCCTTCCCGCGGGACCTGCATAGGTCCGTTGCCCTCTCCTGCTGTGGAACGTGAACCGTCCCCCTAAGTACGCAAATTACTGGTAATATCAAAAAACAGTCGCCTTTTAAAAGGACATTCCCGATTTTTTACCAGGTGTTTAAAGTCGAGATACATCTGAAATCTCACCGACACTGCTGTTTTTAACCGGTTTTATGGTTCCTGATTCTTTTCGACCCCTTTCCTTTGTAGATTTTGCAGACGTCATTTTAACGAAGATTTTTTGTCCCTTCCATTTAAGGGGAAAACCCCATAAACTCCTCATTTGGGTATACCTTTGGTTTTCGCGGGAAAGATCGTTGGTAAAAATAAAACCATGTTGGTCCCGTGACAGCACCACGGTTTTTCTCAATCAGACAGGTTTTATTTTTCTTCTGTATTTAGGGGCCATGTTGGAGAAAATTAAAAAGTTTCCCCCAACCAACGTTTGGGGCAGCTCAATCAGTAAACTGCGCAAAACAAACTCAAACAGGAGCGTCTGCGCAGCTCGTCCACACGGCTCGGAGGCGATGAGGACAATGATCATACAGCATTGTTTGATAAGGCACAGGAATTTACGTCCAGTATTAAGTGAAGCTAAATTTTCTGATTATCAAGTAGTGAAGACCACAGTGTTGGGAGCATATACATGTATCCCAGCCAAATATAAAAAGATTTTTTAAGCTGGGCAGACGACAGCTTGGTCAATCCCTATGGAGTTTGTGAGACCGCAAACCAAAGCTTTTACCAGCTGGTATAAAGCAAGTGGTGTCTCTACCTTTGAGGAGCTGGTGCAGCTTTTCTGATTGATAACCTGCTGGAGTCTCGGGGGACCAGAGGTTCGAGTCTTTCTGCAGGATCGTGACTTAACCACTGCATTGGAGGCAGCCAGGTTGGATGATACCTTCGAAACTAACCGCTCCTTGTCCGAGCGGTCCTGTCTCTCTTTTCAGCAGCCTGGCATGAGCAGAGATCGTCAACCTTGGAGAATGAAATGCCAGCCGGAGGGGGGAACATCTACGTCAGCCAACTTAGTCACCTGGTGAGCCACGCTTCTCAACTTATGGTCCACCTGCGGAGAGGCAAACTACTCATGGTGCATCTCGACAACAGTATCCAGAGAGACACCAGCCAGAACGACACCATTTGCAACATCAGCAGGGAGTAAAGGGCAAGCCTGTCGTCTGTTTCCTGTGTAATAAAGTAGGTCACATCCGTCCCAACTGCCCCCATAAACCCCAACCCATTGGGAAAATCTCTAATATCCCTAGTGACATGTCCCCTAGAGAAGTAGAAAAAGGTATGGCCCCTTATTATTGCAAGAGTCTTATTTCCCTTCAGGAAAACTCAGAAACAACTGAAGTAAAGACCTTGAGAGATACTGGAGCATATTGCTCACTTGTAAGAGAAGGAATATACCCCTTTCAAAGAACACTTCCTTGAATTCCTTGTTTTATTGGAAGCATTTGGAGGAGCTATATATTTCTGTCCCTTTGCATAAAAATTTATGTACAGTGCAAATATTACACTGGGTACTTGACTGTGGGTGTCTCAAAAGGATTCCCCATGAAAGATGCCATGTTATTACTGGGTAATAACATTACTACTGTTAATGCATGTCCTGAACCTATAATGAGTAATTCTTCTCCGGTGTTGGCCATAACTCGGGCAACATCCCAAGGGTTGTCTGGGAGAAAATGTTGACTATCCTTGGACGACTCCGATCTCGGAATAGCCACGTTGTTTTATGAGGCACACCGGCCGGAGCTCGTAAATCAAGTGAACAGACCCCGATCAAGCCTTCCTATTCCCAGGTTGCAGGATTGCCGGATGTCTCTGTTTCCATGCCCGAGGGACTGTCCTTCCGGGAGGAACAACGAAAGGACCCTTCTTTAAAATTCGCTTTTCAGGCAGCCATGGGTAAATCCTCTTTGGGTCATCCGGTCAAGTTATGAAGTTAAAAAACTATTATTTGATCTGCACTGAGACTGGTAAGGAGATAGAGGGCTGGCAATTGTATGACAGGTTAGCG
This sequence comes from Cherax quadricarinatus, assembly GCF_026875155.1. Classification (NCBI taxonomy): domain Eukaryota; kingdom Metazoa; phylum Arthropoda; class Malacostraca; order Decapoda; family Parastacidae; genus Cherax; species Cherax quadricarinatus. Next base: position 50,991,106 of record NC_069410.1, on the reverse strand, counting down.
GTTCCAACCAAGTTTGGACCTCAAATATTAAATATAGCTCATAATACTTCATTAGGAGGTCACTTAGGAATTACAAAAACCTTGTATGGAATCACAAAAGAATTTTATTGGCCAAAATTAAAGAAAGATGTGAAGAATCATATTAGGTGTTGCCGAGAATGTCAGCAAGTAGGAAAACCTGGACATTCCATTAAACCTGCACCTCTCCAACCTATACCTGCTGATGGAGAACCTTTTGCAGATTTAATTATAGATTGTGTAGGTCCACTACCTAGGTCAAAGTCTGGAAATCAATATTTATTTACGATTATGGATAAAGTAACCAGATATCCTGAAGCAATTCCCATGCGTAGTATTAATACTAAAGCTATTCTCAAAGCTTTAACCAAATTCATTTCTTGTTTTGGCATTCCTAAAACTATTCAAAGTGATCAAGGTACTAACTTCACTGCCAAAGCATTTAGGGAAGTATTAATTAGGTTAGGCATAATCCACAACTTATCCACTGCCTATCATCCTCAGCCCCCAAGGCCGGCCCTTGGGAAAAGGGTTCCATCAGACATTAAAAACCTTGATGAGAACTTTTTGCATCCCACTTTCCTAAAAGATTTGGGATAAATCACCCTTTTTTGGGCTTTTTCCCCTTTTCAAAGAGACGGTGAAAGGGAGTCTACAGGGTTTTAGTCCGTTTGAGTTGTTTTTTGGGGCCAAAAGTACGGGGTCCCTTCGGGTGCCCCAAAAAAGGGACGGAGGGGAAGAAGACATTAGCTAAACACTCTACAACCCTCTTAAAGGTTGCAGGTGGGACGTCATTAGCCAAGGGCTAATCGAAGACTTTTAAAATGTGGGATGAAAAAAGGGGTTTATACAGAAGTGCAAAATTTCCGCCCCTTCCATCCGGAGACAAGGTGTTGGTGCGGGAACCTATACCGGGCCCACACCTTAAAAAGCTAGATTTGGGGACCTTTTGCAGATTGAAAGTAGTTTAAATTCTGTTTGTAAATTATATGTAGCCCCCATTGATAAGACCTCAAAAAATTTAAAACTTACCACATTAATAAAATTAAAAAAATTTCCCATTCCCCCAGATAAAGCCCCGGAATAAACTCTGTCCTTTTCCTCTGAGGGACGACTCTATTCTTTGCACTCTATTCTGAAATTAATATTAAATTTTAAAATTTTCTGTCCTCCTAAAGGGACCCTAGCCCTTTTAAAATTTGGGGGGAACTTTCTGAAACGCAAGCAACAAATTTTAATTGGTTCTACAGCCCCATATCCAAATTTTTTTTCCCGGATGGGGCCGAAAAAATTTGTACGTTGGGTTATCATGATTTTGGATGGGGGGAAATTCAAAAACCAATTAAATCCCCCCTTCAGAGCTAACCCTGAAAAGCAAAAGGTTTGCAGCGGGAAGTAAAATTTTTTGTTAAAGCAGGGGTTTAGGGGAGGAGTCATCTAGCCAGGGGCTTCACCGTGAAACCTTTGTGAAGAAGGCTGATGGAGGGTTTCGTATGTTTTAAGGGACACCGTAAGGTGAATGAGGCCCAAAAATACAGTTTGTTTAAACCCTCTTCCTCGTCTGGATGAGAAATTTGACTTTTGTGGTAAGGTACTTTTGTGTCCAAGTTAGATCCCCTTTTAAAGGGTTACTATCAGGTCCCCTTCGAGGAAAAAGGCAAAAAAATTTCTCTGCCTTCGTAATTCCAAGAGGCCCTTTTGTCAATACACGGGTTCCCCCCTTCGGAATGAAAATACTCCCCCTCTTCATTCCAGAAACTTATCCATCGGTTTTTAAAAGGGCCCTTGAAGGAAAGGGCAGCTTTCCTTTAAACCAAATTCAACCTTTCAATAAAAAAAAACTTTAAAAGTGGGGATAAGTAAACCAAGTCCAAAACCGATATAAGGCTGGGAAATACACTAAGCTCACAGACCCCAATTTATGCCTAAAAAACAGAAAAACCCTTGGGGGGGGCCTCGATTATGCACAAGGCTTTTTCCCCTCTAAGAAAAGGGAGGAGTAGAAAAAAAATGACGGAAAAGAATAACAGAGGGGCCCAAAAAGGGGTCAATATTTCTGAAATGCGGGGGAAGACACTGGTCGAGAAATAGCAAGCATGGGAATTTAAGCTAAAGGAATTTATGGAGTGGGAATCGCGGGAAAGTAACTAAAACCCATAAATGAAATAAAAAAGAAACCCAAAGAAATTTCTTTTCCTATGCCAAATCAAAGCCCGAAAACAACGCCTTATTGGGCCCCTAAAAAAACATGATGGGCCCCTACCCCAGATGAAAAAGCAAGGAAATGAGTGAGCTACTAAAAGTCCCAATTTTGACCGTTTTTAGCAAGCCGCTAACCAAAACTGAGAGTCGAAGATAAAAAGGGAATTTTTTTATGAGAAGCCACAAAATTTGATTAACCCCAAGCCTATCCGATGTTATCCTGACGCCAAATACTTCGAACAGGCGATAAATGACATGCCCATGCACTCTGCCCCGGGGCCCAAGACTCAGGAAAAACTCCGTGTTCATCAAAAAACGGGCAAGAAGCCCCTACCCACGAGCCTTTTCCATCCTATGGAGAGGGAGCAGGACAGGGGGGTGGGTCTCACAGTTACAAAAAACAACAGAATAGCCCCATTTCCAAAAAGGGGGGCAGTAAAAGCAACAGCAAAGAACTCAGCCCAATAGCAAAACCACCCCATTTAAAAAAAACTTTAAAAGGGGTCCTAAAAAAGCAAGATCACCCCCCCATCTAGAAACCCTTCAGTTACAAACCCAGGGAAAAAATGGGTTTAAACAGGTCCCCTCCTGTCTGTCTAAACTATTGGACCCACTACGACAAGGTCCAAAAATGCACTAGAAGACAAAAAAAAATGCAGATGAAAATATATAAAAGACTTTGAAAAGGGCCTTCGACAAGTGGGACCAGGGCCCGAAAAAGCGCAAAAAATGCGTGCTAAAGGAAAAACGGGGGAAAAGTGGGTTTTTTTGGATCTATAATTTCCTCACTAACAGAAAACAGAGAGTAGTCGTCAACAGAGAAAAGTCCGGGGCGCCAGGGTTAAAAAGCTTGTTCCACAAGGCACAGACTTCGCCCCCAAATCTTTTTTCCCCCATCCTATACCCCAAACCATAGACAAGGATGTCAGCCAAAACCCCCGTTTTTTCCCTTTTGCAGATGAAAAACCCCCGGGGAAAAAATCTGAAGGACGTGTCTTCCATTGCGCACTGCAAAGGCCCCCAGGCGGACATAAACCCAAAAATTTTTTCCGGGGGCTGCGGAATTCCAGTAGAAGTTCAACGATGGAAATTTCAATTACCAGATTGGTAAACACGGGGAAAAATTTAAATCTTCATCAGAGTACAAAACAAATTCGGGGCCAAAAAATAAGCAAAACCCCAACTTTCAAAGCCCCTGGGGGGTGTCATGTCGGAGTTTCTACCTTCAAGGACCATAACTTTTGTATCAATTGCATTCTGAAAAATGACGGTTTGGATAAGGGGAAAAACCTTTTAAAAACTGGGGGGGCCCAACCCCATGATGCCCAATCTTCAGGTTTTTTGTTCTATCTAGGGGAATATTGCGGGCCATAACAGCCCCTTTTTAAAGGGCAGGGAATTTTGACCAAAAAAAGTACAGGGAAACCTTCAGGCACGCATAACGGAGTTTAAAACCCCCAAATTTAAAGGGGAGCGCTTGGGGTTTTCCTAAACCTGTTTTCCCGGGAACGCTTGGGGAAAGGATACATGATTATATAAAAACCCTGGAAAAATCCAAAAGGGGACTAGTCCCGAACTTGCACACAAAAAATCACTCACAACGAAAGAAAAGCCCTTGGCAACATGCACCTTCACGCCAATGAAAAGCAGGGTGTCATAGCACTTTAAAGAGACCTTTACAATAAAGTGTCGGGGGCCCCCGGGGACGGGTTAAAACTCCCTCCCACATAAAAAAGGGGGGATTCCCAAAACCCGCCCCCCGGGCAGTCTTCAAGCGGGCATTTGGCAACCCACCTAAAGTCAGTTCCTGATCAACCCGGGCTTTTGGCTCGTACTTTGGTTTGCGTGCAGCCAGAAAGGCAACACCCTGGTTAAATCAGGCTCTAAATCCACCGGGGAGGTTTGGTCACGGGCCCGGGCCGGGGGGGCGTTGACCCCGGGAAATCTCTCCAGGAAAAACTCCAGGAAAGGGTTTTGTGAAAATTTTTTTCATCTGGCAAATTTTACTTTTCCCGTTTGGTCTACTTTGGGTGGTGGTGATTTAACCTCCCCAAAGATATTGAAACCCCCCGGGGCCGGGGGGTAGTACAGCGGGGCCGGGCGGTTGTGACACCCGGGAAAGCCTGGCGGTAGTGACAGGGGAGCGGGGGGGGTAGTGACAGTTAAGAGGGGGCGGTAGGGGGACAGCCGGGCCCGGGGCGGTAGGACTTTCCAAGATTTTTTTTGCTTTTTTTGTTGGATGCACCATAGCCCATTGGCTCCTCCGGGCATGATAGAAAAAAAGTTTGAGGGGACTCACTGGTGTAAATTTCCCCCCTGTTTTTTTAAAAGTAAATAAAATTCTTTTAAAGTTTTTTTTCGAAATTTTTGTTCTCAAACTTTTTCCTGAAAAGCCAAGTTTGTAATTACAAACCTCTTTGAAAGTATACAGTTTAAACCCCAATTTTCAGTTCTATCATGCACCCGAAGCCCCAAATTGAAGGAAATTCCACAGCATGTGCACTCTGACCCCCAACGGGCCCACAATCTTACCATACCTAGTCTGGCTTCTACCCAGCAGCCAAAATTTATACTTAATGATTTTGAGGGGCTTTTAGGGAAGACAGGGGAACCCATTTTCCCCTTTAAAAGTGTAGCCTTAGATACATGGACGCTTTTAAGGGGAAAAGGAGTATGGCAAACATTTTTTTGTTTAAAGGGGGTAGAGGCCCAATTATTGATGCGTGCCCCCAATTTTTTTAAGTGAGCCATCATCTGTATGAAAACAGAAAGCATCCAGCGTTTCCAGGGGACTGGGGGAACAGAACCATAAAACTTTAAAATAATTTGAAAAAAAGATTGTTCTGTGGGGACTAAGTTATCAATACAGCTTAAGGCATCATTTTTGGGGTTTCAAGGGGGAAGTTTGGTTGTGATTTAAAAAGGGTTTTGGGGGGGAAAAAGGGAGGAAGGGTATTTTGGGAATGGGGTACTATCCCATGGGGCAGGGAAATGTGTCGGTTGCCTAATTTGACTTAGTCATATAGCGGGTTTTCATGCGGAGATGGGTTCCATTTTTTTTCGATCCACGGGAAAGGGAAAGCTCACCAGTGCTGGGGGAATGTTTGGGGGGGTTCTGGCGGGGTTTTTTGAAGGGCTAACCTAAGCATATTGACCCCAAGAGGATATTTCGTAAGAAACCGACCCTTAACGTTTGGGAATATTAATTTTTTTTCCGCCATTTTTAAAATTTTTTGGCATTCGAGGGCACCCTAGGATGACCCCTAAATTGCTTGTTTTGCAGTTTTTCCAGCCCCCCCAATTTTCCCCCAGTCAGACACGGGGGTTGCAAGTAGGGGCGCCACTTTAATAAAAACCAAATGATCTAATATAAGCAAGACACTTCCTTTTCCAATTTTAACTTTAGCTCCATGCCGGGGATGAAAATTTAAACCAAAATTTAAGTGCTCTCAGCCTTTCTTTGTATTGGCGAAAAAGGGCCCCCGTTAAACGGGGTCCAAGAGGGGAACCTCAAAGCCTAGTCCCCGGTATCTGCTTACATTTTCTAGGGGGAGCCCCCTCGTGCCCCTGAAACGAACGGCCCACCGGGGGGGCCGCCAAAAGCCCTTTTTTTAAAACCCCAAAAAATTTTAAACCCCCAGGCCCCCGACACGAGGCTGAACCCAAGGTTTTAAGAATTTTTAAGGGGGGTTGGAGAATCCCGGTTTGGTGTAAATCATTTTGCGTCCAGCAAAACAAACCCAAAAAAAGTTTGGGGTGGCTAGGCAGGGAAATTAAGTAAGGCTTTGACAAATATTAAAAAGGGGGGGACTAAGCACACCTCCTGGGGGTTTTCCAAATTTAAAAATCTTTAAGTTACATTCTTTTTCCCCCAGGGAAAAAAACCGGGGAAAATTTTTGTTGGACGGGTAACCTTTACCCAGGGGGATAACCCCCATCCCCCCAACCCCCCCCCTTCTGGAATTTTCACTAATGATTACATGTGGGTTTGGCAAACATCAAAAGCGGGATTTAAGGTCAAGGAAGGTAGGGTATGAGCTATCAGTGGGCGAGTGAAAAAGGTGGTAATGCAATGATGCACACTTTTTTCCATCATGAAGCCATGCAACCGGGGAGACAAAAATTGTTTTTTTTCTGGGCAAAACGTTTTAAAAATTCATCCTTTCGAATGTTTTTACAAAAGGGCACTAGTAAAGGAAATATTGGGCAAAAATGATTTTTGTTGATTGGGTTTTCAAAATGGGAAAAATGAGGCTTTTGGCCCAAAGGGATTTAGGGAGCCCCCAAGGGGAAAAACTCTTGTTATAAAAATTTAAAGTAGAGGTTTTACCTGGTACTCGACACGCAATTTTAGTTGTTGTAAGTAAAAACCAAACCTCACCGGGACGGGGAAAGTTGCCCTAAGTTAGTGCTCTTTCCAGTTCATAATTAGTAAAAGGGAATGTTCCCAACATCTGCCTTGCTGACAAAAAGAAAAAAAGTCCCCTTGCATCATATTTGCCCCTTAAATTTCGCCTGTGGGGTACTGGGAAGATTGTCATAGTAGAGTAGAAACCCCAAAAGAAATGACTATAATTTGCCCTAAGAAAAGGGATAAAGGGGTGCGCATCTGCCCAGTTTCTGTATCTTTATTTTTTGACGTTTCCCCAATCCATTTGGCTTTATCAATCCCAAATTCTGGACTTTAATTTTAAAGAAGTAGAACTATTTCCAGAAAAAGGGGTAACCCAGTCCCCAACCTAGGAGTAGGTGCAAAGAGCACCAAAGCCCGTGGAGATTCTGAAGCGGGAAGAAAGGACCCCGGGCGCTTTTTTAAAGAAACGTCGGTGTATGCAGATGAGGGCAATTCACTGGTAGGGGGGGTTCCCAGTGGAAGTGGCCCTTTCCCCCCCAAAGAGAGGGGTTTATTGTAGTAGTAGTTTTTTGGTGGGTCGTAAGGGTTTATGAAACATGCCCTTTCAAAATTAAAGATTCCATGATGTTGAAAGGGGTCGGGCCCAATTGGTGTACGAATGGTATATAAAACCGACAAGATGAGTTTAAAGACACTTTGTCCAACTTCTGGGATCTTTATTGTAAACGTTTCGCCCCCAAAGTGGCTTTTTCAATACAAATTCTAGGACATAATTTAAAGGGGACAGTAAACTATGACAAAGATGAGGTAATCACCCCTAAACCCTAGGGTAGGTGCGAAGAGAAACCTAGTCGTGGAGTTTCTGTTCCCTTAATTTTTTTTATGTCCCTCCATCCCCGGCAAAGTGGGGGGGTTGGGCATTGAATATTCACAAATTGCCCCAAAGGGGTCTTTTTTTGCCGCATTTCCCTGTCTTTTTGCTCTCTGGAGCAGAAAGGGGGCAGTTTGGAAGAGGCTCAGCATTTCAGGGGTACAGGGTTTTTTTACAGGCTAGGCCTAGTCTGCGAGCAGTGCGTTTCAATTTTTCAAATTTTTTAGAATCATTAATAGGGGGGGTTTTTTTTTAAGAATTATGTTTTTTTATGGAAATCAGTTGGATTTAGGTATAGGAGGTTTCAGAGGCGGCTCTAAGTAGTTCTAAATATTCCTACAAGGTCTTTTTGGTTAAAAAGTTTTCTAAAAGGGGTTTAACTCATGGGGGTTTTATACCGGTCATCACTGTGCAACAAAGCCCACATGTTGTCGGGGGGGAAACTTTTTAAAAACTTTCCGTTTGAAATCCCACCAGGAAAAAAAAGGGGAAAAAAAAGGGTTATAAAAACCGACACAGTGGAAATAAAAAAAAAATTCAGTTAATGTGATCCCCTTTTTGAAAAAGTTTTTCCCCAAAAAAGGTGGGCTTTTTAAAGGGTCACACACGGATCCCCGGGGGTTTGGGAAAGGGTCCGAGGTTTTTATATCATTTTTCAAATGTTGAGGTCGGGTTTGGAAAATGCTGCTCTGATTGATTTCCCGGGTGGGGTTTACGTCTTGGGTGTTTGGCGGGGGGTATTGGACAAGTTGTGAGTAACCTTCTGAGTGTTCTATTTTTCTTATTGGATAGCGTAAAGAGTTTTTTTGCGAGGGGTTCAGCTATTTTTATAAAACCCCATTGTTCGGGTTTGGGAAATTTTTTGGTTGTAAGATGAGCGATGTTTCCCAGGTTTCTTCTGTTTTGAGTTTTGTTTTCTTGGCTATAAGTTTGAGTTTCTGTAGTTAATTAAAGGGTTTTGGGTGAATGCGATGTTGTAAAAAGGGCATTCCTTGTATGTCAGTCCGTTTTGCATATTGGTGTTTGAAAAAATTTTTGGGGGTCTCTTGATGTTTCGCCCCCCATAAATTTGTTGCAGTCATTCAAGGGATTATGTAAAACCCCCTGCAGGGGAAATTGGAGGTTTTCCCTGTCTATTACGGGGAAAAGCCCTTTGGGATGGTCGGGCCTAAAATTTACACCACGTTTGGTTTTGGGGGTCGGGGTTGAAATTATAGGCTTTTTCCCTACGTGCACTCAGAATTTTGCAGCAATGATTTCCTTGGGGAAAAATGCACTTAATTTAACAAGTATTTTTTTTTAAATTTCCACTATCCTCGTCACTTCATCGGGAGACTGCAGAGGGGGGCCCTTTTAAAACATCTTCAACACACCCAGAGAAGAACTCCCGAAAGAGATACATAGTCCCCCCAACCCCCAACTCCATTCCCAAAACATTTTTCCAACACCCTTTCCCAAAAAACATATTAAAAAGTTTTACCCCCCACAACCACGCCCAAATCAAGGACATCACCATAGTAGAACGGGGACAAGCCCCATCCTCTGCGGGGGTATACATAACCCCCTTGTAATGACTGCAAACAAATTATATGTGGGCGAAACATCAAGGACCTCCAAAACGAAATTTCAAAACACCAATTGCAAGCAGGACTGCCCGATACAAGGAATCCCTTTGTGTACAACATCGCAATTCACCCAACCTTTTAATTTAACTACGGGAAACTAAAGGACTTATAGCCAAAAAAGGACAACACCCCAATACAGGGGGAATGGGGGAAATTCATCGTAAAATCACTAAAACCCAAAACAATTTAAACCCAGAAAAAGGGTTTCTATAAAATAGCTGAACCACTCCCCAAAAGAAACTTTTCATGGGCAACCCCCCCAATTTAAGAACATAAAAACACTGCAAAAAGTTTTCTCAAAAACTTGCCCAAATCCCCCTGCCAAGCTACCCAAGGGCTGTATAACCCCACCCCGGTTTAAACCTCAGATGCGCATTCTCCACCCCGACCTCAACATTCTGAACATGACTAAAATACTCTCGTACCTTCCCCAAACCCCCCGGGAGGGTCCGTGTGTGACTTGAAAAAGCCCACTGTGTGGGGTGAAACGTTGTCAATAAAGGGGTCACGTTATAAATGGGTTTTTTGTTTATTTTTCCCCAGGAAAATTTATTACCCCCAAAATTTTAGGGAGGTTTGCCTTGGGAAAAAATCTTTATGATATATCTGTTACAATGGAAGACTCCAGCTGGCAGAAGTAAAAAATTTAAAACCAAAAACAGATCATGGGGCGACCCTTGTGATATTTTGTGGGGTTTAAGGGGCGCCTACAATTTTGGGACATTTCATGAGTTTAAAAATGCAACAGTGATTGCCCCTTACATTACCAAAAATTAGAGTTTCCCAAAGGGTTTTGTGGGGGGGCTTGGGAAAACGCCAATAATAAGGGGTAAAGGGTCAGAAAGAGCAAAGGGTTGGGGGCTCCCAAATAATTAAAAATTTCAGCAGGACATAAAAAGTTTTAAATTTTTTTGGGGGGGCAAGTTCCCAAAATAAAACCTTTAAAACCGGATATTGTAGCCCCCCCCCTTTTTTTTTAAAGTCAAGAAGTTATGGGGAAGCGAAATTTTTTTAAAAATTTTAGAACTCAAAAGTTTTGTTGATTTGAGGTTATATGGGAAAAAATGATGGGAAAATTTTGGGGGGGGATTTTTTAGGGGTTCTGCACTCTTGTAAAAAACACAACATCAAATTCAGTGGGTTCTTTTTGATGAAAAGGGCAGAAAACCCTTGGGGAAAAAATTTTTTCTGGTACCATTGAGAAAACCCTTTTTTAAACCTCCGGCTCATGGGGTCCCTGGAGAGGTGGATTGGATTTCGGCTCATGGGGTCAGTGGGCCCCTTTTAAAAACCCAAAAAAGAGTTTCCACCTACTTGGAAAAACTTCCGTGCCCGCCCTTTTGCACACTTTTGGTGCCCAAAATTTTACTCTAAACCTTTTCCCCCCCCAACGGGAGAAATTTCGTCCCCCTGGACCGTCAGGGGATATTAAACTTTTCCTGCTCCTTCCCGGTTTTACTTCAGGACGTCCAGGGGCATATAAAAACACGTTATTTGTCAAAAACATTCTTTTTCTTCTCAGGGCCCCTTTGGAAACACTGGACGGGGCCCGGGGTTGATACGGCTCAGGTTTTTCATGGGCCCTTTTTAAACCCAACAAAAAAACAACAAAAAGTGGCGACGTAGGGGGGAAAAATTTTTGTAAAATTTTTTTTCAATTTGTGGTTAATATTAAAAGTTGGAGTAACTATCAGTGGAAAAAAATTGATTTAGAAAGGGAATAGGAAGGGCTGATATATTAATATATATTGTGATAAACACCAAGCAAAATAATACTTTCTTCCCAAAATTATTAACCCCCATATTAAAAAATTTAAATTAAAAAATTTCACAAGAAAATGTAACTAATAATTAAACCCACACATTTTTATATGATAATTTTTTGTTCAAATTTTATTGTTTAAAAATTATTTGGGGGAGTAACCCAGGATAAACCCGTGTTAGTAAAACCCCGGATAACCCAGTGTTGGGAAAACCCCGGTTTTTAAAACCCCGTGTTTGGGAACCCGGTTTAAACCCCGGTTTGGTAACCCAAGGGGTAACCCAGTGTTGGGGAACCCCGGTTAACCCAGTGTTAGGAACCCAGGATAACCCCGTGTTAGTAACCCAGGAATTTCCCCCGTGTAGTAACCCAGGATAACCCAGTGTTGGTAACCCCGGATAACCCCCGGGTGGTAAAACCCCGGATAAAACCCCCCTGTTTGGGAACCCGGATAAACCCCGGTTGTTAGTAACCCAAAGGATAACCCGTGTTTTGGGAACCCCCGGATAACCCCGTGTTTAGTAACCCCGGTAACCCGGTTTGTAAACCAATAACAAAAGTGTTTTGTAACCCCAAAAATAACCCCGGTTTGGGAACCCCGGATAAAACCCAGTGTTGGTAAACCCCGGATTAAACCCCGTGTTGGTTTAAAAAAGGTTAAACCCCCGTGGGTTTGGGAACCCCGGATAACCCCGTGTTAGTAACCCCGGATAAACCCCTGTTGGGACCCAGGGTAACCCAGTGTTTGGGAACCCAGGATAAAAACCCGTGGGTTTAAACCCAGGATAACCCAGTGTTAGTAAAACCCCGGGAAAAAAAAATGTTAGTAACCCAGGATAAACCCAAATGGTTTTGTAAAACCCCGGGGTTTAACCCCGTGTTGGTAAACCCCGTGTTGATAACCCAGGAAAAACCCCCTGTTAGTAAACCCGGATAAAAACCCGTGTTATAAACCCCCGGTAAAACCCGTGTTGGTAAACCAGGTTTAAACCCCGTTTTTGGTAAAACCCGGTAACCCCCGTGTTAGTAACCCCGGGTAAAAAACCCGTGTTGGTAAACCCCCCATAACCCAGTGTTGGGAACCCAGGTTAAAACCCCGTGTTTGGGAAACCCCGGATAACCCCCGTGTTTGTAACCCCCGGATAACCCAGTGTTGGTAACCCCGGAAACCCCGTGGGTTTGTAACCCAGGTTTAAACCCCGTGTTGGTAACCCCGGGTAACCCTGTTGTAACCCCGAATAACCCAGGTGGGGTAACCCAAGGGGTAACCCCCGGTTGGTAAAACCCAGGATAACCCTTGTAGTTTAACCCCGGATTAACCCCGTGTTAAATAAAACCCCGGGGTAACCCCCGTGTTAGTACCCGGATTAAACCCCGGGTTGGGAACCCCGGATAAAACCCGTGTTTTGGGAACCCCGGATTTAAACCCGTGTTGGTTTAAACCCCGGAAAAACCCAGTGTTGGTAACCCAGGATAAACCCGTGTTAGTAACCCCCGGATAAACCCCTGTTTGGGAACCCCGGAAAAACCCAGTGTTGGTAACCCAGGATAACCAGTGTTTGGGAAAAACCCCGGATAACCCAGTGTTGGTAAACCCCCGGATAAACCCCGTGTTGGTAACCCAGGATAACCGGTGTTGGTAACCCGGAAAACCCGTGTTGGTAACCCCGGATAAACCCCGTGTTTGTAACCCCCGGATAACCCCGTGGTTTGAACCCCGGATAAAACCCCGTGTTAGAAACCCCGGATAACCCTTTTTAGGGAACCCGGGTTAAAACCCGTGTTGGAAAACCCCCGGGTAAACCCGTGTTGGTAAAACCCGGATAACCCCAGTGTTTTGTAACCCAGGGGCAACCCAGGGTTTGTTAAACCCCGGATAACCCAAATGTTAGTAACCCCCGGATAACCCAGTGTTTGGGAAACCCCGGGTTTAAACCCCGAAAGGTTTTGTAACCCCCCGGATAACCCAGTGTTGGGAACCCACGATAACCCAGTTTGGTAAACCCCGGTTTTCCCAGTGTTAGTAACCCAGGGTAACCCGTGTTTGGTTAAAACCCCGGGTTAAACCCCGGGTTTGGGAACCCCGGATAACCCAGTGTTGGTAAAACCCCGGATAACCCAGATTTGGGAACCCAGGATAAACCCCGTGTTTTTTTTAAATCAGGATAACCAGAGTTGGTAAAACCCCGGGTAAACCCCGGTTAGTAAAACCCCGGATAACCCCGTGTTGGTAACCCAGGATAAACCCGTTTTGGTAACCCAGGGTAACCCCCGTGTTGGGGAACCCAGGATAAAACCCCGTGTTAGTAACCCGGATAACCCATGTTATAAAACCCCGGATAACCCCCGTTTAGTAAACCCCGGATAAACCCCGTGGGTTTGGGAAAACCCCGGATAACCCGTGTGGGAACCCGGATAAAACCCAAATGTTGGGAACCCAGGATAAAACCCAGTGTTGGTAACCCGGATTAAACCCCGTGTTGGTAAACCCCGGATAAAACCGTGTTTGGGTTTCCCAGAATAAAACCCCGTGTTGGTAAACCCCGGAAAAAAACCCCCGGGGTGTTAGTAACCCAGGATAACCCAGTGTTTTGTAAAAACCCCGCAAAAACCCCGTGTTTTGGGAACCCCGGATAACCCAGAGTGTTAGTAACCCCCGGGTAACCCAGGGTTGGGGAACCCCCGGATAACCCCGTGTTTTTAAACCCCGGGGTAACCCGTGGGTTTGGGAACCCCGGGTAAGCCAGGTTGGTAACCCAGGATTAAAACCCCTGTAACCCAGGATAACCCCCGGTTTAACCCCGGATAACCCAGTGTTTTTGTAAACCCCGGAAAAACCCGTGTTAGTAACCAAAGGGTAACCCAGTGTTTGGGAAACCCAGGGTAACCCAGTGTTGGTAACCGGATAACCCAGTGTTTGGGAACCCAGGATTTAAAAAAGTGTTGGGGAACCCCGGGAAAAACCCCTGTTTTTTTAAAAAAGGAAAAACCCCGGTTAGTAACCCAGGATAAAACCCAGATTAGTAACCCAGGATTTAAACCCCTTTTTAGGAAACCCCCCGGATAACCCCGTGTTGGTAACCCAGGATAGCCCAAAGGGTTGGGAACCCAGGATAACCCCGTGTTAGTAACCCGGATAACCCCTGTTTGTTTAAACCCCGGTTTAAACCCCGTGTTTTTTAACCCAGGATAACCCAGTGTTATTTTAAAACCCCGGGTAACCCCGTGTTAGTAACCCCGGAAAAACCCAGTGTTTGGGGAACCCAGGGTAACCCAGTTTTAGTAAAACCCCGGATAAAACCTGTTGGTTTAAACCCCGGATAACCCAGTGTTATTTAAACCCCGGGGTAACCCAGTGTTTTGTAACCCCGGATAACCAGTGTTTGTAACCCAGGATAAACCCGTGTTTTGGGAACCCAGGAATTTAACCCCGTTTGGTAACCCAGGATAACCCCGTGTTTGGGAAACCCCGGATAACCCCGTGTTAGTAACCCAGGATAACCCCGTGTTGGAACCCGGATTAAACCCCGTGGTTTTGTTAAACCCCGGGGTAACCCCGTTTAGAACCCCGGATAACCCGTGTTAGTAACCCAGGATAACTCGTGTTTTGTAACCCAGGTAACCCCGTGTTTTGTAACCCGGATAAAACCCTTTTTAGTAACCCCGGATAAAACCCGTGTTGGTAACCCAGGATAACCCTGTTTGTAAAACCCCGGATAACCCAGGGTTGGGAACCCCCGGATAAACCCCTGTTTGTAAACCCCGGATAACCCCGTTTTTGGTTAAACCCCGGATAACCCAGTGTTTTGGGAATCCAGGATAAAACCCGTGGGTTTGTAACCGGATAACCCGTGTTAAAACCCAGGATAACCCCGTGTTTGTAACCCAGGGGTAACCCCGTGTTGGTAAACCCGGATAACCCAGTTGGGTAAAAACCCGGATAACCCCGTGTTGGAAAACCCCGGATAACCCCTGTTAGTAACCCAGGAAAAACCCAGTGTTTTGAACCCAGGATAACCCCGTGTTAGTAACCCAGGATAAAACCCAGAGTGGGTTTTGTAACCCGGATAACCCAGAGTGTTTAACCCCGGGTAACCCTGAGTGTTAGTAAAACCCAAAGGGTTTAAACCCCGTGTTAGTAAAACCCCGGATTTAAACCCCGTGTTTGTAACCCAGGATAAAACCCCGTGTTATAACCCAGGATTTTAAACCCCCTGTTAGTAACCCAAGGGGGTAACCCAGTGTTAGTAAACCCCGGATAACCCAGTGTTGGTTTAAAGAGGATAACCCAGGGTTTGTAAAACCCCGGGTAACCCTGTGTTGGAACCCAGGATAACCCAGTGTTAGTAACCAGGATAAAACCCCCCGTTTGTAAACCCGGATAACCCCCGTGGGTTTGGAACCCAGGATAAACCCCGAGTTTTGTAACCCGGGGTAACCCCCGTGATAGTAAACCCCGGATAAACCCCCGTGTTAGGGAACCCAGGGTAACCCCAATGTTAGTAACCCCGGATTAAAACCCCTTGTTAGTATCCAAAGGGTTTAACCCCTGTTGTAACCCCCGGATAACCCAGTTTTTGTAAAACCCCGGATAAACCCCGTGGGTTTTAGCCCAGGATTTAAACCCCGTGTTTGTAAACCCCGGTTAAAAACCCGTGTTGGTAACCCCCGGATAACCAGTGTTATAACCCGGGATAACCCCCCGTTTTGGTAACCCCGGGTAACCCAGTTTTATTTAACCCGGATAACCCCGTGTTGGTAAAACCCCGGTTAAAACCCCGTGTTGTATCCAGGATAACCCCGTGTTAGTAACCCAGGATAACCCCGTGTTTGTAACCCCGGTTTAACCCCGTGTTAGTAACCCCGGATAACCCAGTGTTGGTTTTTAAAACCCCGGAAAAACCCCGTGTTTGGGAACCCTTGGGTAAAACCCCGTGTTTTGGGAACCCCGGATAACCCAGGGTTTGTAAACCCAGGATTTAACCCCGTGGGTTTGTAACCCCGGATAACCCCGTGTTTGTAACCCAGGATAGCCCAGAGTGTTAGTAACCCCGGATAACCCCCGGTGTTAGTTTAAACCCCGGATAACCCTTTAGGGTTTTGTAACCCCCGGGTAACCCAGTGTTAGTAACCCCGGGTAAAACCCCGTGTTTTTAACCCACGAAACCCCCGGGTTAGTAACCCCGGAAACCCCGTTTATTAACCCAGGATAAACCCCGTGGTTTTGTAAACCCCGGAAAAACCCCGTGTTTGGTAACGCAGGTAACCCCGTGTTGTAACCCGGATAACCCTTTTTTTGGGGTTTTAACCCCGGATAAAAACCCCGTGTTTTGTAAACCCCGGATAACCCGTGTTAGGAAACCCAGGATAACCCCCGTGTTAGTAAACCCCGGGGTAACCCCGTGTTAGAAACCCCGGGTAAAACCCCGAGTTTTGTAACCCAGGATTAAACCCCGTGATTTTTTTAAACCCCGGGTAACCCGTGTTAGTAACCCAGGATAAAAACCCCTGGGTTTGTAACCCAGGATAACCCCGTGTTTTGTAAACCCCGGATAACCCAAATGTTAGTAACCCCGGATAACCCAGTTGTTTGGAAACCCGGATAACCCGTGTTAGTTAAACCCCGGATAACCCAGTGTTAGTAACCCCGGAAAAACCCGTGTTGGTAACCCAGGATAACCCCGTGTTATTAAACCCCGGATAACCCATTTTTCCCTAAACCCCGGAAACCCAGTGTTAGTAACCCAGGAAGCCCAGAGTGTTTGTAACCCCGGATAACCCCGAGTGTTTGTAACCCGGATAACCCTGAGTGTTAGTAACCCAGGATAACCCTGGGTTTGTAACCCAGGATAACCCCGTGTTTTTAACCCAATAACCCCGTGTTTTGTAACCCCGTATAACCCAGAGTGTTGGTAACCAAAGGGTTAAACCCCAAAAGGGTTTGAAAAACCCGGATAAACCCAGAAATGTTATAACCCAGGTTTAACCCCGAAATTTTTTATAACCCCCGGATTAAAACCCGTGTTAGTAACCCGGGATAACACAGTGGTTTGTAACCCCGGGTTACCCCGAGTTAGTAACCCAGGGTAACCCCCAAAGTATTAGTAAAACCCCGGTTAAAACCCCGTGTTAGTACTCAGGATAACCCAAATTTTGTAACCCGGAAAAACCCCGTGCTAGTAAACCCCGGATAAGCCAGTGTTTGTAACCTAGTATTTAAACCCCTAGTGTTAGTAACCCCGGATTTAACCCCTTGTTATTTAAACCCCGGATAAACCCCGTGTTTTGTAAACCCGGATAACCCAGATGTTAGTAACCCCCGGATAACCCAGTGTGGGGTTTTTTTAAACCCCGGATAACACAGGTTTTTAACCCCGGATAACCCCGGGTTAGTAACCCAGGATAAAACCCAAATGTTTTTTAAAAAGGGTAAAACCCCGTGGTTTGGGAACCCAGGTTAAAACCCAAATGTTGGTTTCCCCGGGTAAACCCCGTGTTAGTAACCCAGGATAACCCGATTTTTATAACCCAGGTTTAAACCCCGGGGTTTTTTAAAACCCAGGATAACCAAGAGTGTTAGTACCCCGGATAACCCCGAGTGTTTGTAACCCAGGATAACCCAAAAATGTTTGTAAAACCCCGATAACCGAAAGTTTTAACCCGGATAACCCCGAAAGTTAAATAACTCAAGATAACCCGAGTGTTAGTTAAAACCCCTTATAACCCCGTGTTAGTAAACCCCGGATAACCCAGAGCGTTAGTTTGCCCAGGGTAACCCCCGTGTTAGTAACCCGGATAAACCCCGAGTGTTAATAACCCCGGATAACCGAGTGGGTTTGGGAACCCAGGATAAAACCCCGGTTTGTAACCCCGGATTTAAACCCCGAGTGTTAGTAAACCCCCGGATAACCCAGTGGTTGTAATCCCCTGATAACCCAGAGTGTTAGTAAACCCGGATAAACCCAGTGTTTGTAAAACCCCGGATTAAAACCCGTGTTAGTAACCCGGAAAAACCCCGTGTTAGTAACCCAGGATAACCCAGTGTTTGTAACCCCGGATAACCCAAAGTGTTGGGAACCCCGGATAACCCCGTGTTGGGAATCCAGGGGATCCCCGAAATGTTTTGTAAAACCCCGGATAACCCCGATTGGGAAACAAAGGTAAACCCCGTGTTAGTTAAACCCGGGTAACCCAGTGTTAGTAACCCCGGGGTAAAAAACCCCGAGTGTTAGTAAAACCCCGGATAATCCAGAGTGGGTTTGGAACCCAGGATAATGAGGGTTAGAACCCAGGGTAACCCGGTTTGTAACCCAGGATAACCCAGAGTGTCAGTAAACCCCGGGGGTAAAACCCCAATTTTGGGGGTTTAACCCCAAAAACCCCGGTGTTAGTAACCCCCGGATAACCAAGAGGGTTTAGTAAAACCCCGGATAACCCAGTGTTAGAACCCCCGGATAAACCCCGAAATGTTTGTAACCCAGGAAGCATGAACCCTTTTTGAAATCCCTTCTTGTACATATTCTGGCCACAATTTTTTTCCCAAACCGCTTCAAAGTCCCGGAAGTCACTTTCCCCCCCCAAACCTTCGGTAAAGGTTTTTTGCAAAAGGAGGATATTTAAAATGGGGGTTTTCCAGAAAATCCTTTGGGTCAATTCAGTGTCTGAGGCATTCCAAAACATTTTGAAACACTGCTTTTGGGGTTCAGTTTTTTTTAAATTTGAGATGACCCTGGAAAATGGGCTGGAGGAGAGGAATTGTAAAATTTGGGGGCAAGAAATTCACCGTGATAAAAATAAACTCCTCCCTATTTTTCTCTTTTCCCAAATCTGGAGGGTGAGCAGGGCATTGTCCCTTACCAGGGGGGCACTTGAGGGTTTCCCAAATTTTTTTTCCAGGAGGAATTTCTTCACACTGGGGCCAAAACTTATTAAAAACCAAATTGGAAAAAATTCCCCCTTTTGACCCAAAAGCCCTTTTTTGTTAGCCCTTCCAAAATTTACACCCCAAATTACTCTTTGGGACAAATGTTTTTTTTGAACCCCTTTTTTGGGGTTTTTAAATGGATACACCAGTTTAAAAGGGTTCAAATTTGCAATCCTCCCCTAAACTTACTACAAAACAGGGGAGTAAGCCTTTTCCTTGCCTTTTCACACTGTGAATGCCACTACGTTTCTTAAATCTCTCAAACCATCCTTTGCTGGCCTTAAAATCACAAGCATCACCACTTGTTGCATGCATTTTCTTTACGAGACCATCATATAACTGCCTTGCCTTTTCACATATTATTGACTGCATAACACTATCTCCTGCTAACTGTTTTTCAGTAATCCACACCAACAATAACCTTTCCACTTCTTCGAGGATTTGTGATTTCTTTTTTGTCAGCATATCTACCCCTTTTGCAACAACAGCACACTTTATATCCTTTCCCTTCGCCACGATCGAAGTGATGGTTGAATGGGGTTTGCCATACATCCTGGCAAGTTCTGTAACATGCAGTCCACTCTTATATTTTTCAATGATTTCCTTCTTGAATTCGATCGTGTTCCTCACTTTCTTTACCAAAGGGCTTGCATTAGCTTTCCTTGGGCCCATGGTGACTTATTTAGCAGTTGCAATCACAAAAAACAATGGATTATTACGAAATGTATTGTATGAACCCGCGAGGCGATTGTCATGTGCTGGTAAACAATGGTGCAGAGTGTGAATGGTGCGGGAGACTGGCTTTGTGTGCGCGGTGATGGGTGGACGGGTACCGGATGGTTGCCGAATCACGAGTCCAATCACGAACCGCGAGGCTAAATTTTGCCGAATAAACTTGCTGAAAGTCGGATTTCACGAAACTCGATGCCGACGAAACTCGGGGGTTACACTTTACTCATTAAACCAACAGAACAGATAATTCATTCCACTAGAAATAAAAATACCCTTGATCTGTTATTCACAAACAAGGAGGAACTAATCAGAGACATAACAGTTACCAAAACTATATACACAGTGGCCCCTTGGATTTCATTGTCGTCGGATTTTGTAATATTTGGAAGTAATAATGTTTTTTCATCAAAGTATTGGCTCGGTGATCATCATTGAGCTTGGTAATAGCCATTCGTCCCAAACATGTCCGCTCAGCCCAAGAGACAAGACACACCATTTACACCCATGTGCCATTGTTTATCAGTCAGTGAGAATGATCCCACACGTTCATACGTTACATTTCATATTACTCCATTTTTTAGTGCTTGTAACTGCTCAGTAAGCCACCATGGGCCCAAAGAAAGCTTCTAGTGCCAGCCCTTTGGTAAAGAAGGTGAGAAACACTATAGAATTCAAGAAAGATATCATTTTTATTTTATTTTTTTATTTATTATTTTATTTAGTAATTTTGAGCATACATACAGGGGTACAAAAAAATACGGGTAAGAGCAGCATGCCAAAGCCACTTGTATGCATACCCAATAGGGGCTGGCTAAAATTAACTTAAGATTAACTAAGCAATGACGTAATCAGTGAAAAAACATTATTGTAAACAGATAACATTAAAGCACAAATGAGTGTACAAAGACAGGTCATAGGGTTGCATGCATTGCTGTATATTCATCGAATGGAGTATTCTGTTAGGTAGTGTATTAAAAAAAAGTTAGTTTGGGTCTTAGGTTTAACATTTATTGATATAATTGTGAAAAACATTTAAGATATACAATTTATAAGTTCAGTTATTCAGTGTTTATTTGGTTTTGGGTGAGTAAGTGATCTTTTAGAAGAGACTTGAATTTATAACATTAGTGTTTTTTTTTATATTTACAGGGAATGAATTCCCCGATTTAGGGCCTTTTATGTGCATTTAGTTTTTGCATAGCATGAGATGGAAAACGAGGAACATCAAAGAGTGATCCCGTACCTTGTGTTATGGTCATGTGTTCTGTTGAGGTTGGCAAGGAATGTTTGAGGTGAGGGTTAATATCAGAGTTTTAAATGTCTATGTATGTAATAGGTGCAGTAATAAATAGGATGTTTTGTAATGGTGATAGGTTTAGTGTTTTGAATATTGGTGGGGTGGGGCTGCCTGCAATGGAATTGTTATCATTCTGACTGCAGCCTTTTGTTGGGTAATTAAATGGGCTGAGATGGTTAATTGTTTTTTGAGCCCCATGCACAAATTCCATAGTGAGATAGGGGTAAATAAGAGAGTGATATAGGGCCAGGAGGGCTGACTGTGGAACATAGTACCGTATCTTCGATAGTATGCCTACGGTCTTGGAAATTTTCTTAGAAATTTGTTGTATATGTGTATGAAATTTGAGTCTATTATCAAGGTGGATTCCTAAGAATTTTCCGTCTGTTAGCTTTGTGATAGGTGATCCATTTATTGTTATGTTAAGAGGGACATCTGCAGCTCTGGTACCAAACTGAACGAAGTAGGTTTTGTCAATGTTTAGTGTAAGTTTGTTAGTCCTCATCCAGGTAGATATTTTCTGTAATTCTGTATTTACAGTATTGGCTCACGTGACTGGGCTCGGGTGAGAGATGACGTATGTAGTGTCATCTGCAAATAGTGTGGGTTTGAGTAATTGTGAAGCATTTGGTAGGTCATTTATGTATAGGATAAAGAGAAGAGGGCCAAGGACACTTCCCTGTGGGACACCAACTGTAATTGGTTGTGCGGAAGAGTTTGCCCCATTTGCATACACACATAGGCTTCTGTTGCTGAGGTATGACTTTAGGTAGTTGAGGGAGTGCCCTCTTATACCATAGTGTGACAATTTTATGTGGAGCAAGTCATGGTCAACTGTATCAAAAGCTTTACGTAAGTCAATGAAGATCCCCAGTGGGACTTCTTTTTTCTCTATTGCAGTGTATATATGTTCTAGCATGTGTATAATAGCATCATTAGTACTTTTATTATGAAAGTGGATTACGTGTGGCAGAGCTTACCAGGTTGTATAGCAAACTCCATGCAACCATCACTTCTATCATGGCCAAGAAAAAGGAATTCAAGAAACTGTTGTTGCGAAAGATGCAAATATGCTCACTGAACAGAGATTGCAAATACTGGAAAATGTGGAGACTTTGTTGTTCGTGTGGATCATCGAGAAACAATTATCAGGAGATAGTGTTATGTAGTCATTAATATGTGAAAAGGCAAGGCAGTTTCATGTGAATCTCGTAAAGAAAAGGCCTGGAACTATTGTTGATGTTAGTGAATTTAAGGCCAGCAAAGGCTGTTATTAGAGATTTAAGAAGCATAGCACCATACAATGTTGTAAGGCATGGTGATGATGTAAGTTCTGGCAAATATGCAGCTGAAAAGGGAACATAGAGGCTGAACAATTCAAACCCCAACAAGTGTTCAATTGTGACGAAACAGGCTTCTTTTGGAAGAAAATGCCCAATAGGACCTACATTACACAGGAGGAAAGGGCACTCCCAGGACAAAAGCCTATAAAAAATAGGCTAACTCTCATGTTTTGTAGTAATGCTAGTTGGGATTTCAAAGTGAAGCCTTTACTGGTGTATCACTCTGAAAATCCCAGAGTGTTCAAGAAAAACAGTGTTGCTAAGGCTAATTTGTGTGTGATGTGGAAGGCTGACAGTAAGGCATAGGTCACGAGGGACATTTTCCTTGATTGGTTTAATGAAATGTTTGGCCCCAGCGTGAAGAAATACCTCCTGGTAATGGACAACGTTCCTGCTCATCCTCCAGACTTGGAAGAGCAAATGGTGAAGTTTTGTTTCATCAGTGAAGTTCTTGCTTCCTAATACCACACCTCTCATCCAGCCCATGGACCAGCAGGTTATTTCACACTTCAAAAAACTGTACACCAAAGCATTGTTTGAAAGGTTCTTTGATATGACCTCAAACACTCACTTGACCCTAAGAGAGTTTTGGAAAGATCACTTAAGTATCTTCCATTGCATAAACCTTATAAGTAAGTGTCATGCCCCTATGGTTAACCTTTCTTTAATATTACATTGCAGTTATTTCCTTTAATAGCTAAATTGGAAATGAACATCCTTGTATTATTAAGGCTTATTCTTATTAACAATTATTATAATTATTTATGTAACATGGCCATGATAAGTTTAATTGAAGGTATAGTAACATGCCTTCCACCTGGTGTACTGGTGTATGGTTAATCTGTGGTGTTCAGTGGTTACACCCCCTTTTCCCCCCCTCCCTTTTTGGTCAACTACTCTACTGAGTGTTGGTGAGTCACGTGACCCACCTGACCTGTGTACTCAAGGTTGAGGGACGAGCAGTGAAGAAGTAGCAGCCAACGAGAACACTCCTGCTCGTCTCTGGTAACTGGCCAAGGTTGATTATCTGGCCTGGACATATTCTGTTTTATTCTGACTGCTTCCAATTGGGAAATAAGACTTTAGTCACTAAAGTAATCTCTGTACATATATATTATATCTAGGATCTCCTCCTAATCATGTGTTATAAAAACCTTATATATTTTAGACTATATAGAACAAACAAACATTCTTAACTTATATACGATAATTCGTATAATCTTATTTTTGGCTTTTTGTTGTATCAAATATACTACATTAAAATTAGACTTCCGGAGGATTACTATTATTACCCCAACCTCTCTGACCAAAGTTGTTATGCTCTAACCAGAAAGAAACTGAGTGGTTACAACCCTTGGAGTGTAACAGTAAGGCTTGGGAGGGAGTGACTTCCAGGTCTTTGAACTCTGCTTTGAGAAAATTGTCGCCAGAATGTGTCCAAGAGAGTGATTTTGAAAGGTTTGGGGCTGACCCTGTCGAGCCTATGGCAGTTGTGGAAAGTATTGTGGCACTGAGGACTTCCATGGGGTTGGATGTGAATGGCAAGGATGTGGAAGAGTTGGTGGACCACAATGAAAAGCTAACCACTGAAGAGCTGCAGGGCCTTCATCAGCAACAGCAATAGACCACAGCTCAGAAATTGCTTCAGAGGAGGAGAAAGAAAGATGGAGGAAGGTGCCTTCTTCAAAGATGAAGGACAGTTGTGCAAAGTGGAGTGAGGTGCAAACATTTATGGATGAACATTACCCTGACAAAGTTGTTGCAGGCCATGTTGGCAACATGTACAATGACAATGTCATGTCCCATTAAAGTAAACTAACTGCACAACTGTGCTCAGTTGACTTGGTTACAGAATTTTCCAATGCCACTGGTATCGATGAATGGGTAGAGATTTTTCTAAAGAAAATTCAAAGATTATGTAATAAACATTGTCCTATAAAAACTAAACAGATCACCAATAAAAGATTAAGTTGCCCATGGCTTACTAACAGCAGCCTAAGATCCATCAATATGAGAAAGAATTTTAAAGGGGCTTAATAAGTTTGGTTGAGAGGAATTACGGTTTTGATTATTAACCTAAATCTCGTTATGCAAAATGTGCCAAAATATATACTGTTTAACATAATACAGTAACTTGTTAATTCAGTTACTGCTAAACTACTAACGACCTCTGTTGAAATATGAAAATGATGTTCAATTTGAACCAACTATGATATAAATAACCAAAAAAAAAAAAAAAAAACAATACTCCGACTGGAACAATACACATATAACAAATAGTATTAAGTAGTCTGTTAAGCATTAGGTTTAGTCTGCCCAGAATACCCCAGCATGATCATGACTTTCTTTGTACTTAGCAAATCAAAATTGTAATTACACATTATAAACTATGCAAAGAAATAAAATCCTTAATCCTTCATCCTTAAGGCAGACACAATGAAGAATTAACCTATGAGATGATTACAGATACTTAGAGTAAGAATATATTTTTTTTATTAATATTAACACATTACACAAATAACCCACACATAGAAGAGAGGAGCTTATGACGACGTTTCGGTCCGACTTGGACCATTTACAAAGTCACACTAACCAGAAGTGGAGCTATTACAACCCAGGATTCCAAATGGCCTGTTATCCCGGGTGTAATGGGAGCAAAATAAACACAGCAGAAAAAGTTTAGACTTATATTATCCTTCACCAATTTAGAACAGCAATATGTACACTATGTACAGTGATAAGTATAGTGCACTCCACGGTAAGCAAGGCAGAAATAGAAGCCATAAGATAGCAGACCGTGCTTCAACCAGCTCTAGAATGGGAATGACAAGGGCAGACAGGAGAGCGGTACCCACATAACCTCTGCGATTGCCAAAACCATCTTCTTATTGGCTAGAACCGGTCACTAGTTGAACGACGGGCCCCATCATCAACTCTTAGCAACCTGGTTCGCTGTTGGGGAGATAGCCTGTAAATGAGGGTGTGTACATGCGCCGAATAAAGGTTACGTACTCTTTGCATGCCACACCCCCACCCCGAGAAGGCTCAGGATTAGGCTGCCACCTCCCAGTGGTAACCGTGCCGCCATGGCACAATATAATGGGACCGCCTTTCCTCTCCACCATCCAACTCTTAGATAGAGCTCAGCTTTTCTCGTGACCAAAAGCCAAACCCTAAACTTAGAGTGAGACAGCAGTCAGACAGGCTAGCATAGGTCCAAGATACAGGCGGACGGTAACCCGCATCCCCTCACTAAAAAAAAAACCCACACCAGGGGATAAAAAAAAAGAGCGTGAAAAGGGGTTACCACAAATAACATCCTAACCTAAATAAAATATACTCTAGATAAAGAGTCTGCCAACATACTTTCTTTGCCGGCAATATATTTAATGGAAATATTATAGGGCTGCAGCCTTAGCGTCCAGCACAAAGCCTTGTGTTGTGGTTCTTCATGGCTTGGAGATATAGTAGAGGATTGTGATCACTGTAGACTGTGACCACCTGCGATGTCTGGCCCACATAAACATCGAAATGCTCCAAAGCCAGTACCAGCACGAGGGCTTCTTTTTCAATGGTAGAGTAAGCCCTCTGATGTGGCTGGAACTTGGCTGAAAAGTATGCTACAGGCTGCAACTCCTTGTTCCCGATTTGTAATAGTACTGCCCCAACCCCAGACTCAAAGCATCAACCTGTAATGAAAAAGGTTTGGAGAAGTCTGGAGACAAGAGAATGGGTGCAGTACACAATAATCTTTTTGCTTTATTAAAAGCAGTGTTACAGTCTGAGGTCCAATTAAAGGGAACTTTGTGACTGGTAAGAGAGGTAAGAGGGGCTACAATATCTGAGAAATTCTTACAGAATCTTCTGTAAAATCCTATCATGCCTAGGAAACGTTGAAGAGATTTCCTATCATGAGGAACTGGATAATATTTAATAGAAAGAACTTTAGCAAGTTTAGGTGCAACTTTACCACTACCTACTTCATGGCCTAGAAAAGTGACAGTGGCCTGGCCAAAGGAAGATTTAGATAAATTAACTGTTAAATGGGAACTCTTAACCCTTTGACTGTTTTCGACGTATAAATACGTCTTACGAGCCAATGTTTCTGACGTATATATACTCAATAATTCTAGCGGCTTCAAATCAAGTGGGAGAAAGCTGGTAGGCCCACATGTGAGAGAATGGGTCTGTGTGGTCAGTGTGCACCACATAAAAAAAATCCTGCAGCACACATTGCGTAATGAGAAAAAAAAAACTGATCGTTTTTTTGGAATAAAACGCCGACTTTGAGGTGTATTTTCGTATAGTATTTATCGTTGTATTCGCGTTTTCATGGTCTTTGTTGATAAAATGGAAAACATATTACAGAAATAGAGATGATTTTCATTACTTTTACGATGAAAACGACCTTGAAACTGAGCTCAAAGTAGCGGAAATGTTCGATTTTTCCAATGTTCAAGAGTAAATAAATCACACCACACGTCCAATACACGTCAACTGGGGAGTCTAATATTCTTCACTAGTGCACTGATATTATTTATACCATTTTTACAATAATGCAGTCGTCTGCATAACAGTAAATTTGTATTTTTTTGTATGAATAAAAAATCAAAATAGAAAGCAATAATAATATAAGAGGGGCCTAAGAGATGTGACTAATGAACAGAGCATATGTTATTTTAGTGCCACGAATGTCTACCTTGTTTATTCTGGACCCTATTTGAAATTGCATCTTTTTTATTTTACGTGAAATTGGCCAATTGCCAATTTCTGACCACCATATTGGGTAGTCCAAATTAGTAAATGGGAGGTTTCTTGTGCTCAGCTGATAGATAAAATGGAGTTCTAAAGAAATAGCTATGAGTTTGGTCAACTGGAACAATGGAATTGGCTGAAAATTGGGCTCAAAGTCGGCGAAATCGCCGATACGCACATGTCGCCGAGACCGCTAACTTCGTGGGAGCATAATTCCACGAGTTTTCGACCAAATTTCGAACTTTTGGTGTCATTACCATCGGGAAAAGATTCTCTATCACATCATAAGAAAAAATAATTTTTTTTTTTTCAAAAATTGAGCGACATAGAATGACAGTTTCAGAGAGGGGCCTGAAACAGTCAAAGGGTTAAAGGTCTCAAACAGAGCCTTAAGTCTAAGTAGGTGTTGATCCCAAGTATCAGACACCACAACAATATCATCTAGGTACGCTGCCGTGCCTTCAAGACCTTTAATAGCCTGATGAATAAGTTTCTGGAATGAAGAGGGGGAATTTTTCATTCCGATGGGGGTAACTGTGTATTGATAATGACCTCCGGGAAATTTTACAAAGGGAAAGGTTTTCCCCTTCGTTTAAATCTGTAAAAGGGTCCCTTGGAAGTACCCTTTAAAGGGAGATCAAACTTGTAAAACAAAAAGTAGCCCCCCACAAAGCAATTAGGGTCATCCAGACGAGGAAGGGTAAGAAATTTGTAAATGGGACCCTCGTTCACCTTAGGGTACCCTTCCCAAAAAAACAAACCCTCCATGGGCCTTCTTTACAAGGATGCAGGGTAAACCCAGGGACAGATGACCCTCCACTAAACCATGCTTTAACAAAAATTTCTACTTCCTCTGAAGAGCCTTGCTTTTCGGGAAATTAGCTCTGCGGGGGGAGATTTTAAAATTGGTTTAAAGTTTACCACATCTAAAACTGAAACCCAAACGTACATTTTTTGGGGCACATCAAAAAAAATATTAGGATATGATTTGGTAGAAGCTCAGTTAAATTTGTTGCTTGGGTTTCAGATAACCCCCAAAAAAGGCTGGGACCCTTTGGGGAGGACAGAATTTAAAAAAGTTTAATTTTAAATTTCGGGAAAAGAATAGTGCAAAGATCGATCGTTCAAGGGGGAAAGGCAGGCCCTTTACGGGGACTTTATTTTGCTGTATGAAAAGCCTTTTTTTTGTTTAAGGGGTAATTTTTTGGGTTTTGAGGTTTTCAAGGGGAGCACCAATTTTTTTAAAATTCAAAATCAAATTAAAATTGGGGAATTAGGCCCCGTAAATCTAGTTTCAAGGTGGGGGGCCTTTTTGTTGCCTGCACCAACACCTTTCTCCCTGAGGGGAAAGGGAGGGGGAATTTTGTGCACTTCTGTAAACCTCGGGTTTTCCTCTTATTTTTGAGCATTTAAAGGGTACCCCTTGGGCAAACCTGAGTGCCCCCCCTGAAAACCCTTTGAAGAGGGGTTTGGGAAGAGTTTTTTGAGCTAACGTCCCCCATCCAAACCTTCCCTTTGGAGCACCCGAAGGGGGACCTGGGGTACAGTGTCCCAAATTAACTCAACGGACTTTACCCTGTAGACTCATGAAACCGCCCTTCTCGAAATGAAACGAAAAAAGGTGGGTTGGAAATTAAAAACCCAGTCTGGGGGAAAAGGGGTTTGCAAAAATTTATAATTGTTTTTAATGTTGGGAATTTCCAAAGGCGCCTTGGACTGGGGATGATGGGCGGGGGTTTAATTTGGGGATTCCCCCAAACCCTTTGTTAAAAATTCCCTAAATGTTTTGGAAAAAAAAAGTTAGTCCCTTGACCCATTTTTGAATAGTTTTGGGAAGCCAAAAAAGAAAGGAATTTTGTTGAAGCTTTGAGAATAGTTTTAGTTTTAAAATACTACGCAGGGGAATTGCTTAAAGGGGTACTGGTTACTTTTTTATAAACGTAAATAAATACGTTTTCCCCAACTTTGACCAATAGGGGACCTAACAAATCAAAATTTTTAAACCCGAAAAATTTTTCCCCCATCGAAATTAGGTTGGAGGGGTGCTTTTTTAATGGAAGGTCCGGGTTTCCCAACTTGCTAAAAATTCTGGGAAACCCCCTAAAATGTTTTCTTCCATCTTTCTTTTAATTTTTTGGCCAAAAAAATTTTCTTTTGTGATTTTTATACAAGGTTTTTTGAAATTCCAAGGGACCTCCTAATGACGTATTTGACTAAAATTTAATATTTTGAGGTCTATATTTTGGTTGGGAACCACAACCCCTTGTCATACAATGGCCAGCCCCTATCTCCTTCCCATTCCAGTGCAGATCAAATAATTTTTTTTTAAATTCCCAAAACTTGACCGGTTTGACCCAAAAGGGGATTTCCCCAGGGCTGCCTCAAAAGCGTTTTTTTAAAGAAGGGTCCTTTCTTTTGGGCCCCCCCCCAAGAAGGCATTCCCCCCTTGGGCATGGAAACAGGGGAAAATTTTGGCAACCCCGCAACCGGGGAAAAAGGAACGCTTAATGGGGGTTCTTTTCCCATTTATCTCCCGAGGCTCGGGCCCCAGTTTTCCTCGTAAAACAATGTGGTTTAATTCCCGAGATCGAGCCCGTCCAAGGATAGGTCAACATTCCCCCCCAGAAAAACCCTTGGGATTTTGCCCCGGGGTTAGGGGCCAACACCGGGAAAAATTTAATTTAAATTATTAGGTTCGGGACACGAACTAACATTATAATGTTTTTACCCGTAAAAACCCATGGCATCTTTAAAGGGAAAATTCCTTTTGAGACACCTACGGGTCAAGTCCCCAGTGTAAAATTTGCCCCTGTACAAAAATTTTTAAAAGCAAAGGGGAACAAAATAAACTCCTCCAAATGTTTCCCAAATAAAACAGGGGAAATTTCAAGGAAGTCTTCCTTAAAAGGGGGAAAATTTTCCCTTTCTCTTACAAGGGGAGCAAAAGCCCAGTATCTCTAAAGGTTTTTTATTTTTAGTTGTTTCGGAGTTTTCCTAAAGGGGAAATTAACCTTGCAATAAAAAAGGGGCCTTTCCCTTTTTTTCTATTTCTCTGGGGGACATTTTTACTGGGGGAAAATAATGGGGGTTTTTCCCCAATGTGTTGGGGTTTATGGGGGCATTTGGGGACGGATGTGACCTACTTTTTTGAAAGAGGAAGCAAAATGAAAAGGCTTGCCCTTTACTCCCTGCTGACGGTTGCAAATGGGGGTCGTTCTGGCTGGTGCCCCCAAAACTGTTGTCGAATGCACCATGAGAGTTTGCCTCTCCGCGGTGGCCATATTTAGAAGCGTGGCTAAACCGGGTGATTTAAAAATTGGCTGACTAACTTCTCCCCCCCCGGGCGGGCACTTCATTTTTCCAAGGTTGACGACTCTGCTCATCCCCGGGGGCTTTTTTGAAAAGAGAGACGGCCCCGTCGGAAAAAGGGAAGGGGTTTTAGTTTTGAAAGGTATCACCCCAACCCCGGGCCCCCTCCAATGCAGGGGGTTTAAGTAAACGATTCGCAGAAAGACCAAACCCTCTGGTCCCACGACTCCAGCGGGTTTACCCAACAAAAAAAGCTGCACCAGCCCTAAAAAGGAAACACCACTTGCTTTATACCACTGGTGAAAGCTTATTTGCGTCTCAAAAAGCCCAACTAGGTTTGACCAAGCGGGTTCGTCTGCCCGCTTAAATTTTGTTTGTTTTTGGGCCCGGGATACTGTATATGCTCCCAACACTGTGGTCTTCACTACTTGAAAATTTCAAAAATTCAGCGTCATTTAATACTGACGAAATTCCGGGTTCCTTTAAACCCAAATAATGCTGAAAATAAACCAACGATGCCCTGCTGTTCCGACCCCCTTAAGGCCGAGCCTAAATTTTTCGAAGTTTTTCGAAAAATTTGCTCGGTTCGGCCCATAGAAGGGGGGAAAAAACCCTGTCTGCCTTTCTGTAAACTAAAATTATTTACAGAATCGAAACGCTTCCTTTCTTTTCCCCTTATCATATTCCCCCTTGCGAACCCTCTCTGTTCCCAGTTTGCTCAAATTGAATTTTGCCAGCTCAAGGGCCAACGACGCTGATTCACCCCTGAAAAAAAACCCAGCTGCACTAACTGACCATTTTGCTCCGTAGGGGTATCATCTTCCTCCTGTGGGAACATGGGAGTTTTTCCCCAAAGCTCCCGTAGGGGAGGAGTCTGAGGGGGCTATCCTTTTTCTATAAGTTTGTCAGCAATCAGTGAACGCGTGCGCAGCTTGAGAGTGCTTTTGTATGTAATGCCAATGGAACGAGCAATTTCCCAAACCCAACGCTGTGGGGGCAATTTAGGGGGGGTTAAATGCAAAGTATATGCCGCCCCAACCGAATCTGACCCCGTCTGGGGGCATAAATTTTTTTTGCTATGGGACAGTACCTTTCGAATACCCCCAAAGTAACACGTTAATTTTTCCCGAACACGCTTAGCTAAGGGACATTTCGATTGCAGAATACGCATACAAGCAAACCGACTGCAAAATTCCTTTTCCCCCACCGAAAAAGGCTAGTACAACTGAAAAAGCAAAAAATTTTTAAAAGCAAAGCCAAAACAGCTTTCAAATGTTCTAGAAAGGGTTGACCTTTTTGCGAAGCGGAAAACACACCGAACAAGCAAATACGAGCGGTTTAACGTCACAAAAATAGCAAGGGGTGATCATAAAGCAACTGCAAAGCAAAATTTGTAAAGCAATGCCAGACAGCAAGCGCAAAAATTTTCCTGCTACGGAAACTTTACCCTAAAATCAACCCTTTTCTCTAAGTCCAGCTCCAGCCCCTCGGAAAAGGCCCCCCCATAAATTTCAACCCATATTTCCAAAAGGCCCCGTTATCCCGGGGGTAATGGAGCAAAAAAAACACAGCAGAAAAAGTTTAAAACTTAAAATTATCCTTTAAACCCAATTTTTGAACACAAATGTACACTATGTACAGTGTAAGTAAAGTGCATCCACGGTAAAACAAGGCAGAAATAGAACCCCAAGATTTGCAGACCTGCTTCAACCCCGCTCTAGAAAGGGGAAAGACAAGGGCAGACAGGAGAGCGGGCCCCCCAAAAACCCTGCATTGCCAAAACCTCTTCTTATTTTTTCTAGAACCTGGTCACTATTGAACACGGGGCCCCAACAATCAACCCTTTGCAACCTGGTTCACTGGTTGGGGAAAAGCCTGAAAAAGAGGGGGGGTACATCGCCGAATAAAGGTTTCGTACTCTTTGCCCGCCCCCCAGGACCGGGTGGCATATATAGGCAGGGAAAAGGGAAAAGGGGAAGTAGTATAGGGATGGGAGTAGTTTTAGTATAGTAGTAGTAGTTGTAGTTGTAGTGGTTTGGGTAGTAGGGTAATTAAAGGGGGAGGGGCCAGTCCCAAAAACAAACAAAGGGGAGCCCCCGCAAGGGAGGGTAGGGGGCCCAAGGGGAGAGCAATGCACAGAGGTGGGGGAAAAGGGGGTGTGGAAAATAAATAATGAAGGGAAAAGAAACACAAGAAAAAAAGAAGAAAGAAACAATCCAGAGGGGAAAAAAGGGAAAAAGGAAAATGGAAGAGGGAAAGAAGAAAAAATGGGAAATCCGGTTTTAAATCACAGGGGTTCTGAATTTTTGGGGCATTTTTTAAAAAAATGGGAGAGGAAGGCAAAAACCCGAGATGAACCACGGGCAATATTCATACAAGGAAAGTTGTGGGAAAGAAGGAAAACAACTTGATGGGAACTGTTAGAGTTGGAAAAAGGGAAACGTTTTTGCAGAAAACCAGTCCCAAAAGGGTGGGTATGATCTCTGACTTTACAGAAAAAGAAAACATTGTTTTGTGCGGCAAACCTAACACTAATTTTTGGCTTCCTAAGCCCGTCAGAAAAAGATCGACCAGTTTTTTTTCCCCCAAAGAAGAATAGGACCAGAGGGGCCAAAAAAAGAGTAAAACAAACCAGGAAAATCGTTTGAGGGAAAGGGGAGGTATGAACAAGATTATTTTTAAGAGTGTTAGTCTGGGAAAAAATAACTTGATGTCTAAGGGGCGGAGAAAAAGGGGTTTCCTATCTCCCTTTTTTTCCCCCATTTCCCGTATCTGTGACATCAGTTCCTTTTTTTTTTTTTTTTTTTTTTTTTTTTTTCCCGCAGAAATTTTTCCCCCCTTCATAATTTTTTTTCCCACTTGGGTACCCTTTCCATTTCATAGACTCTGCCTCTTACAGGGTAAAAGAATTTCTCTCTCCCCCAAAATCTCCCCAAATCCCGGAACTCTTTTGGCCTCTGCCTTCCCTACATTTCCCCGGGCCCTTTTTAATTCCCCAACAATTCCTCCGTTCCTTAAAAATCAACTTACTTTCCGCCAGACTAACACTCTTTGCACTAAAACTCGTCATAACCTCTCCTCCCTCACAATGTTCCTGGGGTCTAAATCTATTTCTTGCCCTCCTTTTTCCCCCCCCAAATACTTTGGTGAAACTGGTCGATCTTTTTTTTACAGACTTAAAAGGGGGCACAAAATATTTTTGGTTGCCGACACTAACAATGCTCTTTTTTTCACGTCCGAGATCATAGCCCTCCTTTGACTGGCTTCTGCTAAAAATGTCCCTTCCCCATTCCAACTTTAAAAATCGCCCTATTTTAATCCTCTCTAATTCACAACTTTCCCTTGGGGAAACTTTTCCCCCGGCCCTTTATCTCTGTAGATGCCTTCCCCCTTTCCCCTACATTGTAAAATGGGTCCAAACCTTCGACACCCGGACTTTAAAAAAAGATTCCTAAATTTTTCTTTTTCTCCCCCCTTCCCCCCCTTTCCCCTTTCCCTTTTTTTCCTCTGGGTTTTTTTTTCTTTCTTCTCTCGTGTTTTTGTTCCTCATTATTTTTTTCTTTCCCCTTCCCCTTTTCCCCCCCTCTGTTCACTTGCTCTCCCTCTGTGGGGGACCTAGCTCCCTTGCGGGGCTAACCCCTTTTTTTTTTGGATTTTGGGCTGGCTCCTCCCCCCCTTAATTGCCAAGACTTTCCACTATACTACTACTACAAACCCCCCGGCCGCCGCCGCCGCCGCCGCCGGGCCCCCCGCCGCCGCCGCCGCCGCCCCCCGGGCCCCCGCCGCCGCCGGGGCCCGGGGGCCCCCACCGCCGCCGGGCAAACCCCCGCCACCGGCCGCCACCGCCGCCACCCCCCACCCCGCCCCCGCCCCCCCGCTGGCCCACCGGGCCCCCACCCCCCGGGCCCCCACCACCACCCCACCACCCCCACCACCGGGCCACCACCTCCCCTCCTCCCCCGCCTCCTCCTCCTCCCCCCTCTACCTCTACCTCTTCCTGCCTTTTAAATTTTTTTTTTTGGGGAAAAAGATACAAAAGTACAAGGAAAAAAATTTTTAAAAGTGCAGCTTCGAAAGCCCCTTTAAAGCAGAACATTTTGGGCCGGGTTAAGATTTAACCCAAACAATTATATATTCAGTGGAAAAAAAATTTTTGGGAAAACGATAACAAATTTTTACAAGTATTAAAAAAACAGGGCCCTAAAGGGCTTTTTCGTAGCTGGGCCCAAACAGTAGAATGGAGTATTCTTAGGTTTAAGAATTAAAAAAGTAACAAAATTTTATGGGTTTACAGGTTTACATTTTTGAGATACAATAAAGAAAACATATATGAAACAATTTATGAAAAACAATTATTCATACAAAGGGGTCCCCGCCTTACGTTATTTCATTCCAGAAGTTGTTTTTAGGGGGCCATTAAATGAAAGAATTTGTTTCCCCTAAGGGAAGTTTTGGGAAATTTGATTATCCATTTCCCGACCCCCCAAACCCTAAAACAGCAAAGTCACTTACATAAATCCCCTTACACAATTGGGCGCAATTGGGGGCTGGGTCGTAAAAACCGACTGAATTTTAAAGCTGATCATATAGCCGTCCCGCCGCACTTCTGGTTAGTGTGACTTTGTAAAAGGGCCAAGTCGGACTGAAACGTCGTCGTAAGCTCCTCTCTTCTATGTGCGGGTTATTTGTGTATTGTTCCAGTCATGGTATTGTGCCTTTTTTTGTTATTTATTAACACATTGGCCGTTTCCCACCAAGGCAGAGTGATCGGAAAAAGAAAAACTTTCATCACTCCATCACTGTCTTACCATAGGCATGCTTACACTACAGTTATAAAACTGCAACATTAACACCCCTCCTTCAGAGTGCTGGCACTGTACTTCCCATTTCCAGGAGTCAAGTCCAGTCTGCCAGTTTCCCTGAATCCCTTCATAAATGTTATCTTGCTTACACTCCAAGAGCATGTTAAGTCCTAAAAACTACTTGTCTCCATTTGCTTCTATCTAACATGCTCACGCATGCTTGCTGGAAGTACGTACAAGCCCCTCACACAACCACTCCTACCCTGCCTTCCTTCCTGTACTGGCTTATACACTCTCAAAGTCATTCTGTTTTGTTCCAACCCCTCTACATGTCCAAATGATCTCAACCCCTCTCAGCCCTCTGGAAAATAATTTTTGGTAGTCCTGCACCTCCTCCTAATCTCCAGACTATGGATTCTCTACATTATATTCACACCACACATTGCCCTCAGACATGACATCTCCATTGCCTCCAGCCTTCTCCTTGTTGCAACATTCACCACCCATGCTTCACACCCATTCAAGAGCATTGGTATTACTATACTCTCATACATTCCTCTCTTTGCTTTCATGGATAAATTTCTTGGTCTCCACAGACTCCTCAGTGCACCACTCACCTTTTTCCCCTTGTCAGTTCTATGATTCACCTCATCTTTCATAGACCCAACTGCTGACATGTCCACTCCCAGATATCTGAATACATTCACCACCTCCATAATCTCTCCCTTCTATTTGATATCCAATCTTCTGTTACCTAAATTTTGGGTTATCCTCATCACCTTACTCTTTCCTATATTCACTTTTAATTTTCTTCTTTTACATACCCTACCAAACTCATTAACCAAGCTCTGCAACTTTGCTTCAGAATCTTCAAAAAGCAAAAGTGTCATCACCAAAGAGCAACTGGACAACTCCCATTTTGTGTTAGATTCTTTATCTTTCAACCCCACATCTCTTGCCAACACCCTAGCATTCACTTCACTTACAACTCCATCTATAAATATGTTGAACAACCATGGTGACATCACACAACCCTGTTTAAGCCTGTTTTTACTGGGAAATAAGCTCCCTCTCGCCTATGTACTCTAACCTTAGCCTCACTATCCTCGTTTTAGACTCTTCACTGTTGACATAAGAAATCATAATGACACAATTGCTAACAAACCATACCACGGGTGGGGTTTGAACCCGCAGTCAGAGAGCCTCAAAACTCCAGACCGTCGCATTAGTCACTGGACCAGCTAGCGACGGTCTGGAGTTTTGAGACTCTCTGACCGTGGGTTCAAACCCTACCCATGGTATGGTTTGTTTACTCTTCACCATTTTCAATAACCTACCTTCTGTTCCATGCATTTGCAACATCTGCCACATTGCCCCTCTTTCCACCCAATCATATGCCTTTTCCAAATGCATAAATGCCACAAAAGCCTCTTTATCCATATCTGAATACTGTTCACCTGTATGTTTCACTGCAAACACTTGGTCTACAGACCCCACTACCCTTCCCAAACCCTCCTTGTTCATCTGATATTCTTCTCTCTGTCTTACTCTTAATTCTTTCAATAATAACTCAGCCATCACTTTACCAGGTATACTCAACAGACTTCTCCTTCTTGCAGCAAACCAGCCATATCCCACAGAGGCAGGGTGGCCCCAAAAGAAAAACAAAAGTTTCTTTTTAAATTTAGTGTTTTATACAGGAGAAGGGGTTACTAGCCCCTTGCTCCTGGCATTTTAGCCACCACTTATAACATGTATAGCTTGCAGAGAAAGAATTCTGTTCCACTTCCCCATTGAGATAAGAAGAAATAAACAAGAACAAGAAATTAGTTAGAAAATAGAAGAAAACCCAGAGGGGTGTGTGTATATATATGCTTGTACATATTTGTGTAGTGTGACCTAAGTGTAATTAGAAAAAAAGACATACCTGAAATTTTGCATGCTCATGAGTCAGAGAAAAGATACCAGCAATCCTACCATCATGTAAAACAAATACAGGCTTCCATTTTACAGTCACTTGGCAGGATGGTACCTCCCTGGGCGGTTGCTGTCTACCAACCTACTATCTAGGCTCAACAGACTTATTCCCTATAATTTTACACTCTCTTTTGTCCCCTTTGCCTTTATACAAAGAAACTATGCACGTCTGCCAATCCTTAAGTATCTTATCCTCTTCCATTCATTTATTAAATAAAAACACTAACTACTCTGAAACTATATCCCCACCAACTTTTAACATTTCTATCTTTATCCCATCAATCCCACCTGCTTTACCTCCTTTCCTTCTATCCACTGCCCCACACACTCCCCCCACACTGCCCCACACACTGCCCCATACACTCCCCCCCACACTCACAACTGGTTCTTCCTCACTCTTATAAGATGTTATTCCTTCTTGCCCTATACTGACCCGCCATCACAAATTCGGCATCATTGGGACCCGTAGTGTGCTGGATTAGTGAGTTTGCCAGATTACAGAGTGGTTAGGTTAGATTAACTTAGTAAAATTAACCAACTTGGCATACACAAGAAAGTTCACTGAACACCGGCAAAAATGGAAATTTTTCCACTACTTTGAGCTCAATTTCATGGCAATTTTCGTCATAAAACCAATGAAAATCATATCTATTTCTGTAATATATCTTCCATTCCATCAATAAGATGAAAAAATAAGAATACAGCCATAAAACCCATTCAAAAATATACCGC
The DNA here is from genome assembly GCF_026875155.1 of Cherax quadricarinatus. NCBI lineage: Eukaryota > Metazoa > Arthropoda > Malacostraca > Decapoda > Parastacidae > Cherax > Cherax quadricarinatus. The sequence goes on along the minus strand of NC_069410.1, from coordinate 50,953,403 downwards.
AAAAAGGCAGCTAATGGTTGAGAAGTGAACTTCCTTGTTTGTCTGATTTTTTTCATTTTTGGTGTACGTTAAGAAGCATCTTTCCATCATACATTGCACAGGTTTCATTAACCCTTTCAGGGTCCGTCCTGGAGATCTACGGCTTTACGTTCAGGGTCCGTCCAGGAGATCTACGGCTTTATGTTCAGGGTCCATCCCGTAGATCTACGGCTTTACGCTCAGGGTCCGTCCCGGAGATCTACGGCTTTACGTTCAGGGTCCGTCCCGGAGATCTATGGCTTTACGTTCAGGGTCCGTCCCGGAGATCTACGGCTTTACATTCAGGGTCCATCCCAGAGATCTACGGCTTTACGTTCAGGGTCCGTCCTGGAGATCTACGGCTTTACGTTCAGGGTCCGTCCCGGAGATCTACGGCTTTATGTTCAGGGTCCGTCCCGGAGATCTACGGCTTTATGTTCAGGGTCCGTCCCGGAGATCTACGGCTTTACGTTCAGGGTCCAAACCGTAGATCTACACCAAAATTCTAGCAGCGTCAAATTTAGCATGAGAAGGCTGGTAGGCATACATCTGAGAGAATGGATCTGGGTGGTCAGTATGCACACTATAGAAAAAATCTGGACGCCCGCATGGCATTGTGGGAACACCGCCAAAGTAGCTTTGTTCATCGTGAATGGCGGCAAGGAAGCTTTCACTCCCCACTCACTCTCTGGGTGAATTCTGACTCTCCTCTTCACAACTTACAGATCTAAGACTGATGGAAGTGGAGCTGAAGATGAATTCTATGGTTTTGAACCATATGGTACCATATGGTACAATGGTGCCATGTCATACAATGGTATCATATTATACAATGGTATCATATGGTACAATGGTACCAAATGGTACAATGTACCATATAGTACATTGTACCTATGGTACTTTTATACAGTATGGTACAGGGTACAGGGACCCTAAGGGAAAAATAAGTCTGTCTGACTTTCTTTGGGTTATCCTAGGTTCTCCAAACATATGCTGCTAAGTATGATATTCTATGTAACTTTATTTGTGTATACCTAAATAAACTTATTTATGATGCCACATGCACTTGAGTAAGTTTATTCAGGTGTACACAAAATACTAGGAAAACCCCAAAAAAGTCAGGGTGACTTATTTCCATAGTTTTTATTTTTTTTATTTATTTATTAATTTGAACATGATACAGAGTAGTACAAAAGAATACAGTTAAATGCAACATGCCAAAGCCACTTGTATACATAGCATTACGGGCAAGAGTAGTACAAAAGAATACAGTTAAATGCAACATGCCAAAGCCACTTGTATACATAGCATTACGGGCAAGGTTAAAATTAACTTAAGATGAACTAAGCAATGATGTATTCAGTGGTAAAACATTATTGTAAACAAATAACCTGCACATAAAAGAGAGAAGCTTACGGCGACGTTTCGGTCCGACTTGGATCATTTACAAAGTCACACTAACCAGAAGTGGAGCGGGGACGGCTATATATAGGCAGGAAGGGTGGGGGTGGTAGTAGTAGTGGTCCCGAATGGTTATAATATCGCAAGATGAATTAAGACACATGCTCAACCCCCGGGGCATCCGTATCATTTTTGTACTACTACTACCCCACCTCTTCCTGCCTATATTAGCCGTCCTGCTCCACTTCGGGTTAGTGTGACTTTGTAAATGGCCCAAAGTCGGACCGAAACGTGTCGTAAGCTTCTCTCTTTTATGTGGGGGTTTTATTTGTGCATCGTTTCCAGTCACGGTATTGTGCCTTTTTTTGTTATTATTTGTAAAAGATAACATTAAGCACAAATGAGTATTACAAAAACAGGTCATATGGTGCATGTAATGCTGTACAATCAGTAGAATGGAGTATTCTGTTAGGTAGTGTAATTGAAAAATAACAATGTTTTGTTTTGAGTCTTAGATTTAACATTTATGTGATACAATTATGAGAAACATTTAAGATATACAATTTATAAGATACAGTTATTTCAGTATTTATTTGGTTGTGGGTGAGTAAGTGATCTTTGAGAAGAGATTTAAAATTTTTATAACGATAGTGTTTCTTTTTATTTACAGGTAATGAATTCCAGATTTTTGGCTTTTATGTGCTTTGAGTTTTTGCATAGCATGAGATGGACACAAGGAACATCAAAGAGTGTCTTGTGCCTTGTGTATGGTCATGGTTCTGTTGAGGTTGGTAAGGAGATGTTTGAGGGGAGGGTTTTATATCAGAGTTAAGTTTTCTATGTATGCAATAGGGGGCATTTATAAGTATGGATGTTTTGTTGGTGAGTAGGTTTAGAGTTTTAAATACTGATGGAGTGTGCTGCCTATAGTGGGAATTTGTTATCATTCTGACTGCAGCCTTTTGTGGGTAATTAGTGGTCTGAGAGGGTTTTATTGTTGTTGAGCCCCATGACAAATTCCATAGGTGGATGGGGGTAAATGTGTGATAAAGGGCCGGGAGGGTGACGTGGAACATAGTACCGTATCTTCGATTAGTATGCCTACGGTCTTGGAAATTTTCTTTGAAATTTGTTTTTATATGCATATGAAATTTGAGTCTATTATCAAGGTGGATTCCTAAAAAATTTTTCCCCTCTGTGAGCTTTGTGATAGGTGATCCATTTATCATTATGTTAAGAGGGACATCAGTAGCTCTTTTAAACCAAACTGAATGAAGTAGGTTTTGTCAATGTTTAGTGTAAGTTTGTTATTTCCTCACCCAGGTAGATATTTTCTGCAATTCGGTATTTACAGTATTGGCTAGCATGACTGGGCTCGGGTGAGAGAAGACGTATTAGTGTCATCTGCAAATAGTGTGGGTTTGAGTAATTGCGAAGCTTTTGGTAGGTCTTTTTTTGCATATGAGAAAGAGAAGAGGGCCAAGGACACTTCCCTGTGGGACACCCAACTGTAATTGGCTGTGTGGAAGAGTTTGCCCCATTTGTGTACACATATTGGCTTCTTTTGCTGAGGTATGACTTTAGGTAGTTGAGGGAGTGCCCTCTTATACCGTAGTGTGACAATTTTATGTGGAGCAAGTCATGGTCAACTGTATCAAAAGCTTTACTTAAGTCAATAAAGATTCCCAGTAGGACTACTTTTTTCTCTATTGCAATATATATATGTTCTTGCTTGTGTATAATAGCATCATTAGTATTTTTATTAGGCATGAACCCAAATTGACAGGGGTTGAGTATGTTGTGGGAGATGAGGTAGGAATAGATTCGCTTATGAATTAATTTTTCGAAGATTTTAGAGAGAGTGTGTAAGTTGGATATTGGCCTATAGTTATTCAAATCTGTTTTGTCTCCTCCTTTATGGATTGAGGTGACCCTTGCTATTTGGAGAACTGTAGGGAAGGTAGAGGATTCAATGGATTTGTTAAAGAGTGTTACAATGATTGGTGATAGCACTTGTGATGCTTTTTTGTTTATAAAGGGTGGTAAGGTATTTAAATCTCAAATTCAAATTCAAATTCAAATTCAAATTCAAAGTTTATTCTCTATAAGGATTACAATGCTGAGTTTACAGAATTTGGTTATTGTGTGGTTTACATGTAGTAAAATAATAATTACAGAGTGTACCACTAGAACGCCTAGCATGGCTAGGCATTTCGGGCAGACTTATATTAAATCTTAAGTTTAAAATGTTACAAAATTGTGAGGTAAGTTGGTATTATGGCTAAGTGACTAAATACTAGTTGTGAGTTTAGCAATGTGAATGCTTTTGTTTTGGCACTATACATAGTTTCAGTATTGGAGTATCACAGGCCAACTTTGACTAGTTAAGATTCATTATTTTGAGAGTGAGATTGATATTTCTGTTTATGGTCAAATGGGTGAGTGAGTGTAAGTGTGAACCACCAGGTGGTATTCGTATTACTAGTTGACAGGGTGTATCAGGGAGAAAAGATGTTTTCTGATGGTATTTTTGAAGGTGAGAATGTGTCTGCAGTTTTGGAATTTTCAGGAGGGTGTTCCGATTTTAGGGCCTTTGATATACATTGAATTTTGTAAAGGTTTTAGTCGGACAAGGGGAATGTCATAGAGTGTTTGTGTCTGGTGTTGTGCCGGTGGGTTCTGTCACAACTATCAAGAAAGCATTTTAGGTCAAGGTTAATTTTGGGAAATTTAAGGTCCTGTAGATGTAGATTGCACTGTAGTAAGTGTGGATGTACTTAACAGGAGTAAGTTTAGATCTATGAAGAGTGGGGGGGTGTTTGCCAGGGATGGGATTTAGTGATTATTCTTACTGGGGGCTTTTTGTTGGGTTATTTTTGGGCCCTTTAGGTGTGTTGTTTGCAGTTAAACCCCCAAGCACAGATAGCATAGGTGAGGTATGGATTTATAAGTGAATGGTATAGTGTGGAAGGGCAGTTTGCGGCATGTAGTATCGTATCTTGGAGAGGATCCCAACGTTTTGGATATTTTTTTGGTTATGTGTTGGATATGGGTGCTGAAGTTCTGGTTGTTGTCGAGGGTTAGGCCTAGGAATTGCCCTCATTATGCTGGCAATTAGAGTGTTGTTGATCTTAATTTTAAAATTTGCGCATCTCTGCTCTGCTACCAAACATAATGTAGTGGGTTTTGTAAACGTTAAGCATAAGTTTATTGGCTGTCATCCAAGTCGTATTTTGATCAGCTCCTCTTTAAAACAATGGTGTTGAGGGTTGCAAGATTAGGGTGAAAAGATGACATAAATCGTGTCGTCAGCAAAGAGAATGGGGTTCAAGTGTCGAGATATTGTTTGGAAGATCATTGATGTATATGGGAAGGCAGGGGCCCAAAGGACACTTCCCTGTGGAACTCCAGTTCAAGTGACGTGTTGTTGATGCTGTGTTTAATGGTGACATAATGATACCTATTAGTAAGGTAAGATTTGAAATATGCAAGCGCATGGCCTCTTATACCATAATGGTCAAGTTTGTGGAGTAGGATGCCATGGTCTACTGTGTCAAAAACTTTCCTTAGGTCAATAAAAAATTTCCCAGTGGATATTCCTTATTTTCCAATGCTATGTAAAGCAGATCTTGCATTTTTATGATTGCATCGTTAGTGCTTTTTATTTTTCCTGAATCCAAAATTGGCAGGGTCGAGTATGTTTTTGTGCCGTTATAAAGTAATATTAGTCTCCTGTGCATGAGTTTCTCAAAGATTTTGGTAGCAATGGTAAGTTTGATATTGGCCTATAGTTGTTTAAATCTGTGGGTCCCACCTTTATGTATTGGTGTAACCCTTGCCGCTTGAGTAGTTTCGGGAAGGTGCTAGTTTTCTAGTGACTTGTTAAAAAGTAATGAGATAGTATGCGAGAGGACATGGGCCACTCTTGTACAATAATGGTGGGACATGAGACAGATTCCCCGAGTTATTTTTAAGTGACTTATAATTTCGGTGACTTCCGTGGGCTCAGTTGGAGCAAGATAGAAGGAATTTGGGGAAATTTTCCCCTTAGGTAGTCCCGGCATGGGCATTGGTACGTGGGATTTTACTGGCGGTTTAGAACCTATGGCTGAGAAAGAAGTCGTTTATCTTGTTTAGCTGTGTCGGTGGGTTGCAGTGGTGTTTCATTAGGTTTAGTTAGGACAATATTCTTGGTTTTTTTCGTTTTTGGGTCCCTAGAATTTTGAGAGAGTGTTTTCCAAAGGTCTTTTTTATATCTCCTCTTGTGTCAGTGAATCTACTGGATAGTATAGTTGTTTGGGTTTCTTTATTACTTTGGTGAGACTGTGAATAGTGTTTAAGAAAATTTTTTGTGTATTAAGCCCTGTCTATATTGCTTTTCATATTGGTGTTTCTTTTCAATGGATTTCAGAATGGTGCTGGTTAGCCATGGGCAACCAAGCCATTTGTTTGTGATCTGTTTCGTTTTTATAGGACAATGTTTGTTGTATAGTCTAAGTAGTTTGTTAAGAAAATTGTCTGTCCAGTCATCAATACCATTGGCTTTGGAGAATTCTGTAGGCCAGTCAACAGTCTCTAGGTCAGCTGTGAACTTCCTTATTGAGGCCTCATCATGGAGTCTAAATGAGACTTAGTTGTATTCAAGTGGTGGTTTACTAATGTTTGTCAAGAGGAAGGTAGGGTAGTGGTCTGTAGTGCTATCTGTGATTATCCCTGATTTAAAAGTGTGTTGTTCATATTGTTGATGAGATCAGTTACAGGCTGATCATCTATAAGGCCAAGGTTGATGTTGAAGTCTCCAGCTAAGAGAAGGTGGTGCTTATTCATTTGCCTGTTTGTTATTAGTGCCTTTAATTTCTCACTGAAGTTTGGGATGTTTGTGTGGGGTATCCGGTAAATGGCACCGATTGTTATAGGCGTCTTAAGGTTTTTTACAGTAAAATTAGCAAAAATGTATTCTTCATATTCATCACTAAAGCAATTGGTGGTAATACAAGATAATTGGTTAGAGTAATAGAGTGCAAACCACCCCCCAAATTGGTATGGTCTGCAGTTGTGGATTGCTGTTATCCTGGTAGAGGGTAGATATCTATTGTGTCTGTTTTGCCAGGTCTCAGTAAGAATAATGCAGGAGAAAGGGTGTCTTTAGTGATTCAAGGAGTGCCAGGAGGTCATCATAGTGTTTGCTTAAGGACCTGATGTTGTAGTTTAAGTACTGATAGACTTTTTATCATTGTTTAGGATAGTGCTGGCTTGTGTTTCTGTGTAATTTAAAAGGGAGTTACTTTCCAATAAGTTTGGGTTGGGTGTCAGATTATGGAGGGTTAGATCAGGGTCAATGTGATCAATCATCTTCTAGGTTTAAATTATGGTTTTTTATATCCTGAGTTGTGTGTTGAGTTTTAGTACTGAGATCTGTAGTGGTGGGAAGTTTGGACCCGTATATAGCTATAGCATTTTGGTCATGTAGAGTATAGTCACTAATACACATAATGGAGTTGATGTTGTCTATGTGTTGTGCTGGAATGAGCTAAAGTACAACAGGTATAAACTAATAATATAAAAATACAAATTAAAAATAGCACAAGACTCTCACTTGTAATTGCACTAAAGGGCTAATGTAATGACTTTGGTATAGTCTAGTATTGACCTAGAGTGAGCAATTGTACAACTAGGTTAATCTAATAAATAAAAATACAAATTAAAAATAGCACCAGTCTCCACTAGTAATTACACTATGGGTTATATAATGACTTTGGTACTGACTATGTATTGAGCTAGAATGAGCTATAGTACAACTGAGTTTAATTAAAAGATATAAAAAAGGCACAAGACTCTCAGTTGTAATTGCACTAAGGTGTTACATAAGTTGTTTACAAGAATTAGAGTATAACTAGATTTAAATTGACAAGATAAAATATACAAGTTAAGGTAGCAAAAAAAAAAAAGAAAAAAAAAATATATATATATATATATGAGGTAGTTGGTACTAGTTAGCAAAAGATAGTTAAGGGCCTTGAACAATAATATAACTGAAATATACACTAATTGCACACACAATATAGTCACTAAGATATGAAAACAATCTTAGAGTAGGAATTATAATATAAACTTATAATATAAAAATACAAATTGAAATGGTACTTGCTATTGCACTAGAGTCTGGTATATGTTGTTGACAAGATCAAGAGTATAACTAGATTTAAATTGATAAAATAAAATTCACAATTAAAGTACCAAAAGAATAATAGTAAAAAATAACAATGGTAATGTCTTGGTTATATTATGATAGTAAGATGGTAGACAGGTACACAGGTACACAGGTACACAGGTATGCAGGTACACAGGTACACAGGTACACAGCTACAAAGGATAATATAATGGTTGGAGTTGAATATACAAACTTGAAAATTTGGCAACAAAATGTTATGGGAAGTATAAAATAATGTTTATTGTACAAAAGTAAAATTGACTGGTAGTAAAAATGGTGTTTAATAAAATTTTAGTAAGTAATAATGATTACAAAAAAAGTGAAAAAGTAATGTTTATTTCATTCAATATTGCACTGGTAGTTATACTAGAGGTTATTTGGCAGTTTACCTAGAGTTTACCTGGAGAGAGTTCCGGGGGTCAACGCCCCCGCGGCCCGGTCTGTGACCAGGCCTCCTGGTGGATCAGCCCTGATCAACCAGGCTGTTGCTGCTGGCTGCACGCAAACCAACGTACGAGCCACAGCCCGGCTGATCAGGAACTGACTTTAGGTGCTTGTCCAGTGCCAGCTTGAAGACTGCCAGGGGTCTGTTGGTAATCCCCCTTATGTGTGCTGGGAGGCAGTTGAACAGTCTCGGGCCCCCCGACACTTATTGTATGGTCTCTTAACGTGCTAGTGACACCCTGCTTTTCATTGGGGGGATGGTGCATCGTCTGCCAAGTCTTTTGCTTTCGTAGTGAGTGATTTTCGTGTGCAAGTTCGGTACCAGTCCCTCCAGGATTTTCCAGGTGTATATAATCATGTATCTCTCCCTCCTGCGTTCCAGGGATACAGGTTTAGAAACCTCAAGCGCTCCCAGTAATTGAGGTGTTTTATCTCCGTTATGAGCGCCGTTTAAAGTTCTCTGTACATTTTCTAGGTCGGCAATTTCACCTGCCTTGAAAAGGGGCTGTTAGAGTGCAGCAATATTCCAGCCTAGATAGAACAAGTGACCTGAAGAGTGTCATCATGGGCTTGGCCTCCCTAGTTTGAAGGTTCTCATTATCCATTTCCTGTCATTTTTCTAGCAGATGCGATTGGTACAATTTTATGGTCCTTGAAGGTGAGATCCTCGACATATCACTCCCAGGTCTTTGACGTTGGTGTTTCGCTCTATTTTGTGGCCAGATTTGTTTTGTTTCTCTGATGAAGATTTAATTTCCTCATGTTTACCATATCTGAGTAATTGAAATTTCTCATCGTTGAACTTCATATTGTTTTCCGCAACCCTGAAAGATTTGGTTGATGTCTGCCTGGAGCCTTGCAGTGTCTGCAAAGGAAGACACTGTCATGCAGATTCGGGGGTCATCTGCAAAGGAAGAAAACTGTGCTGTGGCTGAATCCTTGTCTATGTAGGATATGAGGATGAGGAACAAGATGGGAGCTAGTACTGTGCCTTGTGGAACAGAGCTTTTCACCGTAGCTGCCTCGGACTTTACTCTGTTGACGACTACTCTCTGTGTTCTGTTAGTGGGGAAATTTTTGATCCATCGACCGACTTTTCCTGTTATTCCTTTAGCACGCATTTTGTGCGCTATTACGCCATGGTCACACTTGTCGAAGGCTTTTGCAAAGTCTGTATATATTACATCTGCATTCTTTTTGTCTTCTAGTGCATTTAGGACCTTGTCGTAGTGATCCAATAGTTGAGACAGACAGGAGCGACTGTTCAAAAACCCATGTTGCCCGGGGTTGTGTAACTGATGGGTTTCTAGATGGGTGGTGATCTTGCTTCTTAGGACCCTTTCAAAGATTTTTATGATATGGGATGTTAGTGCTATTGGTCTGTAGTTCTTTGCTATTGCTTTACTGCCCCTTTGTGGAGTGGGGCTATGTCTGTTGTTTTTAGTAACTGAGGGACGACCCCCGTGTCCATGCTCCCTCTCCATAGGATGGAAAAGGCTCATGATAGGGGCTTCTTGCAGTTCTTGATGAACACAGATTTTCCATGAGTCTGGCCCTGGGGCAGAGTGCATGGGCATGTCATTTATCGCCTGTTCGAAGTCATTTGGCGTCAGGATAACATCGGATAGGCTTGTGTTAATCAAATTTTGTTGCTCTCTCATAAAAAATTCATTTTGATCTTCGACTCTCAGTCTGGTTAGCGGCTTGCTAAAAACTGAGTCATATTGGGGCTTGAGTAGCTCACTCATTTCCTTGCTGTCATCTGTGTAGGACCCATCTTGTTTAAGTAGGGGCCCAATACTGGACGTTGTTCTCGATTTTGATTTGGCATAGGAGAAGAAATACTTTGGGTTTCTTTCGATTTCATTTATGGCTTTTAGTTCTTCCCGCGATTCCTGACTCTAAAGGATTCTTTTAGCTTAAGTTTGATGCTTGCTATTTCTCTGACCAGTGTCTCCCTACGCATTTCAGATATATTGACCTCTTTTAGCCGCTCTGTTATTCTTTTCCGTCGCCTGTAAAGGGAGCGCCTGTCTCTTTCTATTTTACATCTACTCCTCCTTTTTCTTAGAGGAATAAGCCTTGTGCATACATCGAGTGCCACCGAGTTAATCTGTCCTAGGCATAAGTTGGGGTCTGTGTGCTTAGTGTATCTTCCCAGCTTATATCGGTTAGGACTTGGTTTACTTGGTCCCACTTTATGTTTTTGTTATTGAAGTTGAATTTGGTGAATGCTCCCTCGTGACTAGTCTCATTTTGTCGGTCTGGGGCTCCACGCATACATGTCTGAACCTCAATTATGTTGTGATCTGAGTATATTGTTTTTGATATGGTGACATTTCTTATCAGATCATCATTGTTAGTGAAGATGAGGTCTAGTGTATTCTCCAGTCTAGTAGGCTCTATTATTTGCTGGTTTAAATTGAATTTTGTGCAGAGTTTTTAAAAGCTCGTGTGAGTGTGAGTTTTCATCAGAGCTGCCTCCTGGTGTTATTACTGCAACAATATTATTTGCTATATTCCTCCATTTTAGGTGCCTTAAGTTGAAATCCCCCAGGAGCAAGATGTTGGGTGCAGGAGCTGGAAGATTTTGCAGACAGTGGTCAATTTTTAACAGCTGTTCCTGGAATTGCTGGGATGTTGCATCCGGAGGCTTGTAGACTACCACAATGACTAGGTTTTGGTTCTCGACCTTTACTGCTAAAACTTCCACTACATCATTTGAGGCATTAAGCAGTTCTGTGCAAACAAGTGACTCTGCAATGTACAGGCCAACCCCTGTCACATCTGTATAGGTTGTAACCTGGGATCCATATTTCGTTGTCCAAGTGATCCTTTATGTGGGTCTCAGTGAAAGCCGCGAACATTGCCTTTGCCTCTGCAAGCAGTCCACGGATGAAAGGTATTTTGTTGTTTGTTGCTGGCTTTAGACCCTGTATATTTGCAAAGAAGAATGTTATCGGACTGGTGGCATTGTTGGTACTGGGGGGGTTGTTAAATGTCAAAAATGTTGAGAGTTAATTGAAATTATAGTAAAAATGGTGATTATTTATTTTAGTAAGTAATATCAATTGATAGTATTTAAAAACATATGAGGTAGTAATATGGACAGAGAAAGTATCAATTCAGCTAATGTTTAAGCAAACAATAGTAAATAAGAAAATTACTTAAGGTGACTTATGCTTACTAGTAAAATCACAAAATGAGGTAGTTGATTATTTAATTACTAAGAGATTGTACAATGAAATATTTTGAACAATAATGGAGCAAAACATACACTACATTACGTAGGCTTTTTAGGTTGGATCATTGTTTTAGTTTATTCTCTGTAAGATTAGTATCCTGAGAAATCATGATAGATCATCTCGTTCGTGATTATGTACAGTTGTACCTACAATTTTTTCCTAACTAGAAATTTCCCACCCGTGTGAAGCAATTGGTGTATTGTGTTAATTATCTTTCTGCTTAATTTTCTGACGTCTATAACAGGAGGTTCTGACGTTTTTTGTAAGACACCTCGATATGTATACCTCTTTCCTTTACTTAAATAGATGCAGTAATTATGTCCTTTTTTCCGTCATGTGAGTGAATCTAAGCAATAACTCTTTTTTGTTTTCCTCCTCCATGTGAGACCTAGTAACCTGGCATGCTTTTATTTCTGACTCTCGGTACTTAACATTTGTTTGGTCCTTTATGATCTGCAGAGTAAAATTCTTACGTTTGTTTGGTTCATATCACTGGGTAAAAGTGGACTTGTTAACTATTACTGCTCCGATTAGTTTATCTTGTTCAGTTTTATCTTCTTGGAGAGCAAAGTATCACTGAACCTGGTTTATCTAAGTTGTTCTTTTCCATTCTTTTCTGCTTCTTCCAACCTTTGTATTCAGAGATATTATTTGTTTGGGTATGGCTATCTATGACTGTTTTGGATGGTCTTGTCACAGTTAAGTCCATTCCTGGTGTTGAATAACTTTTGTTCAAGAACTGGGATTTTGGTTTTCTCGAGTTGTGTCATCCTGGTGACCTTGTTTTTGTTAGTCGTCTCTCGAAGATTCATATTTTCAATAACTAATCGGAGAAGCAATGTCTTTAGGGTATCTGGATCGTGGTCATACTGAGAGAACCAACTTAGGTAGTTGAATCCGGGGAGAAAAGGGGAGGATGGCTGGTGGCAGCTATGTTTTTGTTGTTATTGTTGTGGTGTCGCCTTGAGTGGTGTTGAGTGGGTGGTTGTCTGGGCTGTGCGTCCTCCTGCTACATCTTGTGTGAAATATGATTTTTCGGTGTAGTACTTCTGCTGGCCTTGGGTGCTGTATTCCTCTTAGATTGCTCCAAGTCAAAATACTACAGGAATTGTTGAGTTCATGAAGTTGTAGTTTATACAAAGTTTAGGGTTATGTCTTGTTCGGCCCGCACTGGCAGCGGGTGTTGCCTTTCGGTTTGTGGGCAGTCTTCCTTTGATCTCTATTATTTTCGATTTGTAGGTTTCACTGTTGGTAATCTTTGGTCATTCTGGGTGCTATGTTGGGTAGTGCAGTTTTGCTTGTAACTAGGTCATCATAGGAGCATTGGTAGCTCTGATAGTTGGAGAAAAGTACGGAGCTTGGAGGTTGCTGCTGCCGCTGCCGCTGCTGCAAAAATCCTCTTGTCTTTTTTTTAGCGTGTTGATAATAAGGGAGACTTCGTATGGGTTAGTCGGGGCTAGGAACAGTGTGTTTGGGTAGTTGCCAGTGAGGTAGTCATTTGGTGGGGTATCTGAGCTTGGGATTTTATTGGCAAGGTTTTTACCTATAGTGGAGAAGAAATCATTGAGTCTGTTTGCTGTTTCAGTTGGTGGGAGTTAGGGTTCATCTGATTTTGTTAATTTAATTTCGCTATTTCGTGATATCTTTTTTGTTCCTAGAATTTCTGATAAGGTTTTCCAGGTCTTATCAGGCTGGTTAGGATTGACGAGTAACCTTTTGTTTGGTCTCTGGTTATGTGACCCATTCTGTAATATTTTTCATATAGGTGTTTTGTGTTTATGGATTTGAGAATGCTGGGTGTTAGCCAGGGACTGTTCAATCTCTTAGCTGTCATCTGTTTAGTTTTTTTAGAGTAGTGCTTGTTATAGAAGTATTGGGTCTTTTTTAGAAAATTATTAATACATTCATCAATATCTGTATAGATTTCTAGCTCAGTGTGCCGGTCAATGTTTGTCACTGCTGTTGTGAAGTTATTAATGGCTGCCTCATTGTGAAGTTTGAAGGTAACTTTAGTAGTGTCTTGGGGTGATTTACCAAGATTTGTTATGAGGAAGGTAGGGTAGTGGTCTGTGGTATTATCTGTGATTATGCCTGATTTTAAAGGGGATATGGTGTTAGTCCAGATGTGGTCTAGTAGGGAAACACTAGTCTCTGTAACTCTCGTAGGCTTTGTTACTGTCGGTAGCAACATGCAGTTACTCATTGTGTTTGTGAATTCAGTAACGTGAGGGTCCTGGCATTGCAGGAGATTTATATTGAAGTCACCTGAGAGTAGTAAGTGATCTTTGTTCATGTGTGCATCAGTTATCATACTTCATAGGTTTTCACTAAAACGGCTAATGTTTGACTTTGGTACTCTGTAGATGTTTATCACTGTGAGAGGTTTTTGTAGGTATTTGGATTTGAATTTAGCTATTATATATTCCCCATGTTCATACCTTGTGCAAGTATTAGTGATACATTTTAGTTGGTCTGAGTAGTATATAGCTGTGCCACCCCCTTGTTGATCTGGCCTACAGTTGTGTATGGCTGTGTAACCAGGAATGGCATAGACATTAGTAGTATCAGGCTTTAGCCAGGTTTCAGTGAGTGTAATGATGGACATACTTGCATGCAAGGAATTTAGTAATGCTGTGAGGTCATCCTAATGCTTGCTTAAAGATCTGATATTGTAGTTAAAGACAGTTATGTTGTTGTTATCTCTGTTATCCCTGTATCTGTACCATATGGTGCCCTGTACAGTATGGTACCCTGTACCATATAGTACCCTGTGCCATATGGTACCCTGTACCATATGGTACCCTGTACCATATGGTACCCTGCACCATATGTTATCCTGTACTGCATGATACCCTATACCATATAGTACAATGTACCATATGGTACCCTGTAACATATGATACCATGTACCATATGGTCAATAGGTGTTGGTGGCATGAGACACCAGCCAAGACTGAGTAAGAGGCGACACAAGCTAGCTACTGACTCCGCAGTTTCCCAGACAAAGTGCTTTGTCATCCACCTCAAGGAACACGTAAAGTTCCTGTACACTTGTAAATATATAATAGAACATTACTAATATACAACATTTTTGCATATTTTTGTTGTAAACAACTATTGTAAAAATAATAATGAAAATATTAGTGTGTTTATTGTGTTGATTACAACAGTACCATATAGTACCATACAGTACAATGTACCATATGGTACCAATGCACCATATGGTACCATTGCACCATATGGTACCACTGTATCATATTGGTACCATTGTATCATGTCCATGTACCATATTGTACCATTGTATCATGTGCCATTGTACCATATGGTACCATTGCACCCTATGGCACCATTGTACCATATGGTACTATATGGTACTGTTGTATTCAGCACAATAACCGCACTAATATTTTCATCTTTTTGTTTACAATAAACTTGTAAACAATTTGTAAGCAATATAACTGATAAGCAAATTAGTGCAGTTATTGTGTTGAATACAATGAGTGTACATTTATACAATATACAGTGGTCCCTCAATAATCGTCCGGCTTAAAAGTCGTCCATTTTGGAAATAGTCCTGGTATTTCATCTAAATATTTGCTCGCAAATGGTCTGGTAACTCGCTAATAGTCCTTCGTCCAGGACGCGTACTCGTGCTCTGAGCCACCTGGGCCTTCCCTTCCCAGCCAGTGTGCCATTGTTTACTAGTGAGCGACGGTCCCCTCACTTGCTCCAATGAAATATTTCATAATATTCCATTGATTTTAGTGCTTGCAAGTGTTAAATAAGCTACCATGGCTCCAAAGAAAGCTCCTAGTGTGTATACAAAAGGGTATGGGATACAAGTACCTAGAATGGTACTTGTATCCCATACCCTTTTCACACCTCTGTCGAACTGCTCGGTATTATGCCAAATATTATTCATTCTGAAGTATTTAACATGTTTTTATGTTATTTATACAGTGGACCCTCGACCAACGAAGGCATCGTGTCATGTTAAATCCGACTAGCGATACATTTTAACGCAAAAATTTTGCCTCGACTAGCACTAAAAAACTCGACCAACATGATTCGTTCTGGTCGAGACGCGTCCACTTGCGGCCTGAGTGCACGCCTCACTCATCTCATGGGTGCCAGTGTTAACAAAAGGCCAGCCACTGCGGGCGCATCCAAACATACAATTGGAACATTTCATATTATCACAGCGTTTTAAGTGATTGTACCTGCAAAATAAGTCACCATGGGCCCCAAGAAAGCTTCTAGTGCCAACCCTGTGGTAAAAAGGGTGAGAAATACTATTGTACCACAGTCAGCTTCTGCTGCACCACAGTCAGCTGTTGCTGGATCAGTCAGCTGTTGCTGCACCATGGTCAGCTGTTGCTGGACCAGTCAGCTGTTGCTGGACCAGCCAGCTGTTGCTGGATCAGTCAGCTGTTGCTGCACCACAGTCAGCTGTTGCTGGATCAGTCAGCTGTTGCTGCACCACGGTCAGCTGTTGCTGGACCAGTCAGCTGTTGCTGGATCAGTCAGCTGTTGCTGCACCATGGTCAGCTGTTGCTGGACCAGTCAGCTGTTGCTGGATCAGTCAGCTGTTGCTGCATCACGGTCAGCTGTTGCTGAACCAGTCAGCTGTTGCTGGATCAGTCAGCTGTTGCTGCACCATGGTCAGCTGTTGCTGGACCAGTCAGCTGTTGTTGCACCATGCTCAGCTGTTGCTGGACCAGTCAGCTGTTGCTGCATCACAGTCAGCTGTATTACTCGAAGATGTGGAGAGTGTGTTGTTGGTGTGGCTTAACGTGAAACAATTTCCGAGAAACGATTAACCCCAGAGGGTTAGCCACCCTGGATAACCCAAGAAAGTCAGTGCATCATCGAGGACTGTGTAACTTATTTCCACTGGGGTCCTTAATCTTGTGCCCCAGTCCCACAACAGTTGACTAACACCCAGGTGAACAGGAAAAAATGCCTGGAACTAGTGCTCATATTGGTGAATTTAAGGCCAGCAAAGGTTGGTTTGAGAGATTTAAGAATTGTAGTGGCATACACAGTGTGATAAGGCATGGTGAAGCTGAAAAATTCCAACCCTAACAAGTGTTCAATTGTGATGAAACAGGCCTGTTCTGGAAGGAAATGCCAAACAGGACCTACATTACTCAGGAGGAAAAGGCACTCCCAGGATATAAGCCATTAGGACTTGACACCTCAAGTCCTAATGGAAGGGGATTTTCCTTCTAAACACTAACACCATCCACATTCTCCCCTCCTCCCATCCCATCAATCATCACCAGATCTTCAATAAAGGTAAGTGTCATGTAATTGCACATGTCTTCTTCAGTTTGTGTGTATTAAAATTAATATTTCATGTGGTAAATTTTTTTTTCATACTTTGGAGTGTCAGGAATGGATTAATTTGATTTCCATTATTTCTTATGGGGAAAATTAAGTCGACTAACGATAATTTTGACTAACGTTGAGCTCTCAGGAACAGATTAATAGCGTTGGTCGAGGGTCCACTGTATTGTTTATTATGTCAGATCAATTGTGATAGACAAGCTCTGGTGTTGATATTAGTGTAATAATAAAGCATGTTCCCCTGCATCACGAGACTGAGCTCATGGCAACTGACACAGGCTTTAAAGCCACCTTATCTTTAATGGACAATGTACTGTGTAGGTGCTTTACACAACGAGAAGCATTTCTTTTATTCATTGGAACTATGGCTAGAGCTAAAATGAAGCAGGTTATAACAATAAATGGAGAAAAAGAAATTGGATTGACTTATGCAGCAAGTAGTGCTACCAAACAGTATTAGCAGGTTGGTGTGGTGACCCTGGGAATTTGAAATTATGCTAGCCGAAATTAGTGCTGAATAACTGAAGGAACCGAATAACTGATTGCTGATTTTGTGGTGGCAGACCTGTAAAAACAATACAGTGGACCCCTGCCTTTCGGCGGCCACAATTTCCATGAAATCTGACTTTCGGAAACTTTTTTCAGCAAAATATAGCCTCATGGTTCATGGTTGGCCTTGTGATTTGGTGACTATCTGGTATGCGTCAGAGTGGCATCCCAACATCAGCCTGCACTCAAAGCCAGTCCCCTGCACCATTCACACTCAGTGTACAATTGTTTATCAGCGAGTGACCATCACCCCACTTGTTCATGCGATACATTCCATAATAATCCATTGTTTATTGTGCTTGCAACTGATATAAGCCACTGTGGGCCCAAAGAAAGCTTCAGTGATTCTACGATATGTACAATTCTAAAGCTGCAGGTATAAATAAAGGCTATAGCACCAGCCAGCGATAAAGTGTAGCATTAACAGTGTAGCAAGTAAGTTAAGCAATTAAGCAATAGAAAAACGACACAGAAGTAACTCTCCAGTGTTGTTGGAGGAGTATAGGACCACTGAACATACGCTGCCCTGCTATTTTCCACCACCTTAAACCTCTGCCAGCATCTTCTCTATCAAACTAATTAAACTGAAATCTCCTCCAAGGTAAGTGTAAATATTTCTTATTTATAAATTAAAGTGTAAATATTTCTTATTTATAAATTATGTACATTGTTTAATTGTGAAAAATTTTGGGGTTTCTCCCACCTCCCGTATCACAAAAATTGAAACTTTTCTCTCAGTGGCCCTTAAAAACCCCAAGCAACAACCCCAAACCACTTACTCCTCAAAAATTTTTATAGCATAAAAAATTCATGCTAGATTTATATTCATGTTTCTATTTTTTAAATATTTTTTATTATATCATTTTTATTTTTTTCTTATTATTGGGGTCATGTTTGATAGAAAAATTTAAGCTGTAGAATGATATTACATCATATTAAGCAAAATAAACTTGCCTCCCTCTCGTCTCCTCCGGGGCCCTCCCAGGGCACCAACAACAATTTTCAAAAAAGGGTTTAAATTTGTCCCAAAAAAATAACCCCACAAAAAAGGGAAAAAAAAAAAGCTTCCCACGGACGTTTCGGTCCAACTTGGATCATTAAAAAACCCACCTAACCAAAAGGGGGAGCAGGAGGGCAAATTTAGGTTTAAAACCCGCCCCTGCCCCCCCCTCGGGGTTAGTTTTGACTTTGAAAAAGGCCCAAAGTCGGACCGAAATGTCGTCGTAAGTTCTCTTTTTATGTGGGTTTTTGGGGATCTTTCCCATTCCGGTTTTGTCCCTTTTTTTTTTTTTTTATTTGAAAATGTAAATGAAAAATTTGTTCATTTATCCATTTTTTTTTTAGGGCTTTATATTCATTTTTTTTTTCATTGTTTTTTTTTTTTTTTTTGAAAGGGTTAAATTTTCAATAATATAAAATCTTTTTAAAAAAAATTTTTATTTTAAAATTGGTTAATCCCTTTTTTGGGTGGTTTTTGAAATTGTTTTTTTAAATTGGGAATTTAAAAACCTTTTTAATTTTCCCTTTATGGGAAAAAGGTTTCCCCCCCCAAACCCCCGGGAAAATTTCCCCCACCATTCAAAGCAGGCCCCCTTTTTTTGAAAAAAACCCCCCCCCCCCGGAAAATTTTAAATTCCCCCAATTCCCCTTTTTGGGGGGTCCATTTTTGTAAAATTACAATTAAAAAAAGGGTTTAAAACCCAAATAATAAAAATTTCCCCAAATGGGTTGGCAAAAAATGTTAAAAAAGGCCCCCTTAAAGAAGAAAAAATTTTTTTAATATAATAATTTTAAAAAAAAAGTTTTGTTTTTGGGGTTTTGGGTTTTTTGGGGTTTTTTTTTTTAAACCCCCCCCAATACCCCTTTTTTTTAAAATTAAATTAAAAAAATGGTTTAAACCTTCCCCCGGTTTTTTTTGGGGGAAAATTTTTAACATTTAAATAAAAGGGGTTAGGGAAAACCAACAGGGGGTTTTTTCCCCAATGGAAATTTCCCCATTCCTAAAATTTTCTGAAGGAAAAGGGTGAAAGGGGTTCCATTTAAAAATTAAAGGGGTTAAAAAAATTTTGGGGGTTTGGCGTTTTTAAATTTAGGTAATTTTTTAAAAAATTTTGGGGAAATTGTTTTGGGGGGGGGGGTTATAATAAAATTTAATGGATTTTTAAGCAAAGTCCTAAATTTTTTTAGTAGTTAAGGAATTCTTTCCTGGTTCAGGTAGGAATTCAAAAATTTTTGGGCCCCCTTTTCTACATTCTTTTTTGCATACTTTTGGGCTGACATGATGCATGTCAAGTTTGTCCTTATGCCTTTGTTTTAAATGATTGTAAAATTCAATTCAAATTCAAAATTTAAAATTTTTCCCTATAAGGATTACAATGCGAGTTTACAGAAATTTGGTTATTTTTGGTTTACAAGGGAGTAAAATTGTGATTACAGGTGTACCAAAAATAAACTTAGCAGGCAGGCATTTCCCGGGGAACTTTGTTTTATTCTTAATTTTAAATATTACAAATTATGAGGGAAGTTGGTAAAATTTTGGGTAAGTGACAAAAAACTAGGTTTTTTGAGTTTAAACAATGTGAATGGTTTTGTTTTGGGACAGTACAAAGTTTTCAGTATTGGGGTAATTTACAGGGTTCATTAAATTTTTGGGTTGAGAATTTAAAATTTCGTTTTTTGGTCAAAAGAAATGAGTTATGTAAAATGTGAAACCCCCCAGGTGGATTCGTGTTGTTATTGAGGGGTGTTTTCAGGGAGATAAATGTTTTCTTTAAAGGGAGTTTTTTAAAAGGGATGAATGTGTCTGCAGTTTTAGAGTTCCCGGTAGGGTATTTCCGATTTTAGGGGCCCTTTTACATACATTGAATTTTTGTAAAATTTTTGTTTGGGCACGGGAAAGGGCCCTAGAGATGTTTGGGGTCTGGTGGGAAAGCCGTGGGTTCCCGTCAAACAAAAAAAGAAAACGTTTTTGGTTCAAGGTTTATAAATTTAATTTAAGGGCCCCGTAAATTTGATTGCAAAAGTAGTAAGTGTGGAAAGTACTAAAAATGGGAGTAAGTTTGGTTTTATGGGAAAAAGTTTGGGGGGGGTGTTGCCAAAGGGGTGGGATTTTGGTTATTCTTAAAATCAGCTTTTTTTTTTGGGTTATTTTTTGGCTTTTAGGGGGTGTTCGCAGTTTTATCCCCCAAACACAAAAGATAGGTGAGGTATGGATAAAATAAGTGGGGTGGATAGGGGTTTTTAAAGGGCATTTTGCCGGGACGTAGTATCGTATCTTGGAGGGATCCCAAACCCTTTTGGGTAATTTTTTGGTTATATTTCTGGATATGGTGCGGGAAAATTTAGGTTGTTGTCAAGGGATAACCTAGGAATTTGCCCCCCTTATTTCTGGAAAAAAAAAAGTTTGGGCAATATTAAAGTTTTAATTTTTTGGGGGGGGGGGTTCCCGCTCTGCTACCAAAAAATAATTTTAAAATAAGGTTTTTTTCAGTGTTAACTTTAAATTTATTGGCGTCATCCAAGTCGATATTTTAATCACCCCATTCACAATGGTGTTTTAGGGGGGCAAGATTTGGGTGAGAGATTAAAATTAAAATCGTGTCATCAGCAAAAAGAATGGGTTTCAGGTGTTGGGGTACGTTTGGGAAAAAACTTTTTTATTGAGGGAAAAGCAGAACCAAAAGGAAACCCCTTCGGAAAATCCAGTAACAATTTGGCCCTGGGTTTCTGAAACGTGTCTTTTAAAGTTTTAAGTACTGAAAACCCAAAAGTAATGTAAAATTTGAAAAGAAACAAAACCATGGCCCCTTATAAACCCTAATGATCAAGTTTGTGGAGTAGGATGTCGGGGTTTCTGTTAAAAAGCTTTTCTTGGGTCAAAAAAAAATTCCCTAGGGGATTTTCCCTTATTTTCTAAGCTGGTAAAGCAATCTAGCATTTTTAGATTGCTCATAAGTGCTTTTTTTTTCCTAAAATCCTTTGGGCAGGGGTTGAGTTGTTTTGGCTTTAAAATAAATAAAGTCTCCTGTGCAGATTTTTTTTCAAGATTTTGGATAGCAATGGTAAGTTGATATTGGCCTATAGTTTTTTAAATCTGAGGGTCCCACCTTTAGATTGGTGAAAACCCTTGCCATCTTATAGTTTGGGGGAAGGTGCTAGTCTCTAGTGATTTTTTAAAAAGTAATGAAATAGAAATGCAAAAGGGACTGGCCGCTCGCTTGTACGTAATGGTGGGACATGAGACAGTTTCCCCCGAGTTTTTTTTAAAAGTGACTTTATAATCCAGGACTTCCGGGGCTCATTTTTGGTGCAAGATAGAAGGAATTGGGGAAATTCCCATCTAGGTAGCCCCCGGCTGAGCTTTGGGTATGTGGGATTTTACTGGGAGATTAGTCCTATGGTTGAAAGAAGTCTTTATTTTGTTAGCTGTGTCAGTAAATGTAGGGGGTTTTCATTGGGTTTTAGTTGGGACAATATTTTGGTTTTTTTTTCTTGTGGGTCCCTAAATCGGAGAGTGTTTTCCAGGTCTTTTTTAATCTCCTCTGTGTCTGTGAATTACGGAGTAGTATAGTTTTTGGCTTTCTTTATTATTTTGGGTGAGACTGAAAAGTGTTTAAAGAAAATCTTTGTGTTTTAAGCCCTGCTATATTGTTTTTAAATTTTGGGTGTTTTTGTCAATGGTTTCAGAATGGTGCTGGTTAGCCTGGCAACCAAGCCGTTGTTTTATCTTTTTTGTTTTTATAGGACAATGTTTTTTGTATATCAAAGTAATTTGTTAAGAAAAGTCTGTCCGTCATCAATCCCTTTGGGCCCTTGGAAATTCTGTGGCCCAATCAACAGCCCTCAGTCAGCTGTGAACTTCCTTACTGAGGCCTCGTCATGGAGTCTAAAGGGCTTTTGATTCAAGTGGTGGTTACAATGTTTGTCAGGGGGAAAGGGTAGGGTAGTGTCTGTAGTGCTATTGTGATTTCCCTGTTTTAAGGGGGTATATTTTGGCCATATGTGGTCTTTATTTTTGCACTTGTCTCAGGAGCCTGGTTGGTTTATTTATTGTTGGATGAGAAGTGTTTTTGTTCATATTGTTGATGAAATCAGTTACAGGGATCATCTAGTAACCCAAAGGTTGTTTTTGAAGTCCCAGCTAAGAAAAGGGTGTGCTTTTTTCATTTGTCTTTTGTTATTATGATTTTAAATTTCCCCCTGAAAATTTGGGAGTTTGTGTGGGGTTCCTTAAATGGCACCATTGTTATAGGCGTCTTAATTTTTTTACAGTAAAATTAAAAAAAATGTTTTCCCCCATTTCATCACTAAACAAGTGGGGCTAAGACAAGAAATTTGGTTAGAGAATAGATTGCTACCCCCCCCCAATTTGGGTTTGGTCGCGTTTAAAAATTGCTGGTATCCGGTAAGGTAGTATCTAGTGCCCTTTAACCCAGGCTCAGAAAGAAAAAAGCAGGGAAGGGGTCTTTAGTGATTAAAGGGAGTGCTAGGAGGTCATCAAGTGTTTGCTTAAGACCTGATTTTGTATTAAGTACTGAAGACTTTTAGCTTGTTTGGAAGGGGTGGCTTGTGATGCTGTGTAAAAAAGGCGTTACTTTCCATGGGTTTTGTTTGGTTCAGATTATGGGGGTTTTAGATCGGGGGGAAACGTGATCAATCATCTTCTGGGTTAAAAAATTATGGTTTTTTATATCCTGAGTTGTGTGTTGAGTTTAGACTGATATCTTAGTGGTGGAAGTTTGGACAAGTAAAAACTAGAGTATTTTTGGGCATGAGGGTATGTCATACACACTAATGAAGTTATGTTGTCTTTGGGTTTTGTGGAATGAACTAAAAATAAACTAGGTATAAACTATAATAAAAAATACAAATTAAAAATAGAACAAGACCTCACTTTAATTTCACAAAAGGGCAATAATGACTTTTTGGAGTTTTATGTTTTGAGCTAGAATGAGCTATAATACAATAGGTTTAATCAAAATATAAAAATACAAATTAAAAATAGCACTAGTCTTTCACTGTAATTGCACTAAGGTCTAATATAGTGAATTTGGTATTTACTATGATTGAGTTAGAATGAGCTTGTACAACTGAATTTAGTCTAAAAATATAAAAATACAAATTAAAAATAGCACCAGTCTCTCACTAGTAATTGCACTATGTTCTAAAAATGGACCCCGGTTTAAAAATTTTTTCATTTTAGTATTATTTAAATGCCATTAAAAGAATTTTTTATAGGAAAATTTGGGGAATAATTTGAAAAAATTAGAACCCCAAACATAAGTAAAAAACGACTTAATAATTCATTTCAAAAATTGGTTTTAATTTGGGGTAATTATGGGGGGTAAAAAATTTTGGAAAGACTTGTATTAGCTAGAAAGGAGCTTTTATAAAATAGTTTAAAAACTTTAAAAATATAAAAAACAAATTAAAATACAAGTTTTCTATAGTAATTAAAAATTGGCATATAGTGAATTTGGGGTTTTTATATTTTAAAAGAGAAAAAGAGCAAAGAGTAAAAATTGATTAACTAATAATGTAAAAAAGGAAAAAGACCCCCAAATTAAACACTAAGCTTAAAAAGTTGTTTACAAAAAAATAAGTTTTTGTTTAAATTAAGGAAAAAATAAAAAGGTGACTTGGTTTTTAATATTTTTAGGTAAATGGGAAAGGATTTAAAATTTTTAGTTTTAAAAAAAAAAATTTAAAAAAGTATGGAAAAAAATTTCAATAAAAGAAGTTTTTCTTTTGACAATTTTTTTTAAAAGTAAAATTTTCCCAAAAAAAGGGTTTAGAATTTTTGGGCAATTGGAATTTTTTTAAAAGTTTTTATGGACAATTTAGTTTAGTTTATAATAAAATAAAAATGCATGATTTTTGGGGTTGTGGAGATGTTCTGTTAAAATTAAAAAACAATAAGCTTGGGTAAATGGTCGTTGAATCAACTGAAACAAAAGATTTGGGGTATAGAATTTTAGGGGGGAAAAATTTTGAAATATTTAAATAATTATATGGTTATTCGCCTTCCGATTTGTTGCCGTACTTGGAATTTTTTTAAAGGGATTCTGGGAGATGGTATCCTTCCCGGGGCTTTTTTAACTGGAAAAACCATTAAAAGTACTGGTGGAAATTTTTTAAAATTTTTTAAAAAAGGGTTTTTTTGTTTTGGGAAACCCCCAAAAAAACGTAAAATCAGTTTTCTGAAATAATTTTTTTAAAATTGTTTTTTTAGGCTATTTGGTTTAACAGCACTGTTTTTTTTCCCCTTTTGGGACCCACTTTTAAAAATTAGGTCTCAACTTATTTAACAAAGGGGGTCCTTGAAAGGAGGGGGGTCCCATGCAGGCTTTTGGGAGGGGGGGGAGAGTTTGCCCGTTAAAAACCACCAAACCTTTTTCAATGGTTTGGAAGTTTGTTATGACATTGGGAATTTTGGCCACCTTTTCTTTCCTCTGTAAGTTGGGAGTAAAGGGTGACTTGTCTTTTAGGTGTTGAGGGTCTAGGGGGCCGGGTGTGGTGTTGCTTTGTTGTTTTAAGTGTTAGTTTATGTTTTAAGCAGTGATCTTTTGAGGTAATCGCATTTTCTACCTTATTCCTGCATTTCTTGAGTTAGTTTGGGGATCGTTTGTTTTGAAATAAGGAGTTTCTATTTCTGGGTGGTGATCTTGACCAAATACGAGAAGGAGTTTTCTTGGACTGTACGGCGGCCCTGTTTTGTTGTTGTCTGTCTGTGTTGTGGGGGTGCCCTGGGGGATGAGGGGTTTTGTCCTGCTGGCATACCACAATTTTCCCCTGTTATTCTGCTCTCACCTTTTATGTTAGGAGTCCTTTGCTGGTTACTGGATCTTCTTTTATTGTTTGCCCCTTTCCATTGGGTGTGGCTTCGGGGAATTGGCGATGGGGGAGGTAATGTTGTGGATATCACTTTATGGCAGCGGGGTAGGGGTTGCAGTCGAGCGTATTGTTGGGAAATTTGTGACTTTTGGGTGATTTTTTGCAGTTGCTTTATACATTCTGGGTATCCAAAACATTTAGTGTTAGCGGGGGCTTATTTGGCATCACTGGGGGCTGGGGAACCCCAGGGGAAATAAAAATAGAGGGCAAGGTTCCTGTGCCCCTGCCCCGTTTGTAGCTGTGAAGGGAAGTTTAAATGGGGGGTTTTTTCATTGGAGTTTTAAAAAACCCTTTTAAAGTCCCAAAAGTAGATCTACATTCATTGCTTGCACTTTAAATATTTTGGGAATAATTTTTTGTTTTTAAGAGGCACTTTTTTACATTTTTTAGGATAAAAAAAAATTTAGGGACTTACTTTTGAATATAAGCCCTTTAATTGGGCCTTTTTGCTCACCCGACAACCCAATGGAGTCCCTGCTTGCAGAAGTGTTTCATTATGCATTTTTTTTTTCATTTTTTTATTTTTTTATGTCATTTTTATGTTTTGATAATTACAACTGATTTACCTATTGAAGGATGAGGTAATCTATACGAACTGATGAGGGGAAAAAGGGTGAGTGGTGCACTTAGGACTTTTGTGGAGACAAAGATCTTTGTCCTTGGAATCAAAGAAGGAATGTATGAGGAGTATGGTTGTACCACGCTCTTTTATGGTGTCGAAGCATGGGGATGAATGGTTGCAACAAGGTGAAGGGCTGGAAGGGCAGTGGAAAATATCATGTCTGAGGGCAATGTGTGGTGTGAATATAATGCAGAGAATTTGTAGTTGGAATTTAGGTGAAGGTGTGGGATCACCAAAACTATTATTCAGAAGGCCTGAGAGGGGGTTGTTGAGCTGGTTCAGGACTGTAGAGCGGACAGAACAAACAGTATGACTTCAGAGTGTATAAATCTGTAGTTGAGGGAAGGCGGGGTAGGGGTCGGCTTAGGAAAGGTTGGAGTGAGGGGGTAAAGGAGGTGTTGGATGCGAGGGGCTTGGAGTTTCAGCAAGCGTGCATGAGCATATTTGACAGGAGTGAATGGAGACAAATGGTTTTTAATACTTGACTTGCTGTTGGAGTGTGAGCAAAGTAACATTTATGAAGGGATTCAGGGAAACCGGCAGGCCGGACTTGAGTCCTGGAGATGGGAAGTACATCTACACTCTGAAGGAGGGGTGTTAATGTTGCAGTTTTATAACTGTAGTGTAAAGCACCCCTCTGGAAAGACAGTGATGGAGTGAATGATGATGAAAGTTTTTCTTTTTTGAGCCACCCTGCCTTGGTGGGAATCGGCCAACGTGTTAATAATAAAAAAATAATTACAATTTATAGTAGTTCTTGTTATTTCATAGCCAATCTTTGTTCTGACACTAATATTAAGTATGGCTAAGGGGTGGATAATATAGATATTAAACTAACTGATAGTCTGTCTGTGTAGCTCTGCTTATCTGCCTTCCTGTGTGTGTCTGTCTCGTCTGCTTGTACTCGCCTAATTGTGGTTGCAGGGATGGAGACTCAGCTCCTGGCCCAGCCTCTTCACTGAACACTACTAGCTCCTCTCTCTCCCTGCTCCATGAGCTTTATCGTACCTTGCCTTAAAGCTATGTATGGTTCCTTCCTCCACTACATCACTCGCCAGACTGTTCCACTTCCTGACTACTCTATGGCTGAAGACATACTTCCTAACACCCCTTTGACTCATCTAAGTCTTCAACATCCAAGTGTGACCCCTTGTTTCTGTGTCCCATCTCTGGAACATCCTGTCTCTGTCCACCTTGTCTATTCTGCACAGTATTTTGTATGTCGTTATCATGTCTCCTCTAACCCTTCTGTCTTACAGTGTCGCCAGGCTGATTTCTCCTAACAATTCTTCGTAGGACATTCCCCTTAGCTCTGGAATTAACATTGTCACAAACCTTTGCACTTTCTCTAATTTCTTGACATGCTTGGCCCGGTGCTGGTTCCAAATTGGTGCTGCATACTCCAGTATGGGCCTGACATACACTGTGTAAAGTGTTTAGAAAGATTCCTAACTAATTAGATATTGGAACACTATTCTCAGGTTTGCCAGTCACCCATATGCTGCAACAGTTATCTGGTTGATGTGTGCTTCTGGAGACATGCTTGGTGTTATACTCACTCCAAGATCTTTCTCATTGAGCGAGGTTTGCAGTCTTTGGCCACCTAGCCTATACTCTGTATGCGGTCTTCTTTGCCCTTCCTTGATCTTCATGATTTTGCATTTGGCGGGGTTAAATTCGAGAAGCCGGGTGCTGGACCAAGTGCCCAGCCTGTCCAGGTTTCTTTGAAGTCCTACCCAATCCTCATCTGATCTAATTCTCCTCATTAACTTCACATCATCTACAAACAGGGACACTTGTGAGTCTATCCCCTCCATCATGTCATTCACGTATACCAAAAAAAAGCACTGGTCCTAGGACTGACCCCTGTGGGACCACCCCATTCATCACAGGTGCCCACTGTGATGCCTCATCATGTACCATGACTCGTTGTTGCCTTCCTGTCAGGTATTCTCTGATCCATTGCTGTGCCCTTCCTGTTATACATGCCTGATCCTTAAGCTTCTGCGCTAATCTCTTGTGAGGAACTGTGTCGAAGGCCTTCTTGCAGTCTAAGAAAAGAAAATGCAATCAACCCACCCCTTTCTCTCATGTCTTACTTCTGTTACTTTTTCATAAAACTCAAGAAGGTTTGTGACACAGGATTTGCCTTCCACGAATCCATGTTGGTTGTCATTTATACTCTTGTTCCGTGCCAGGTGCTCCACTGCTCTGCTCCAGATAATCTTCTCCATGACTTTGCATACTATACATGTCCGTGACACTGGTCTATAGTTTAGTGCCTCTTTTCTGTCTCCTTTTTTAAAAATGGGAATTACATTTGCCATCTTCTGTACCTCAGGTAGCTGCCCCGTTTCGAGGGACATGTTGAAGATTGTGGTTAGTGGCACACACAGCATTTCTGCTCCCTTTCTAAGGACCCATGGAGAGATGTCCAGTCCCATGGCCTTTGAAGTATTGAGGTCACCTAGCAGCCTTTTCACCTCTTCAGTAGTATGCCATCCAACACTTGTTGGTGTATTCCTTATTGGTGTCCCTCTCTGTTCTGTCTTTCCAGAGTCCTTCCTCTCTCCATTGTAAATGCTTTCTTAACCCTTAAATGGCCCAAACGTAGATCTAAGTCTAATTTTACATGCTTTCAAATGGAGAAAATCAAGATCGGAGCACTACACATATCAATGTAGATCTACGTTTGGACAGTTTAAGGGTTAAATCTCATGTTGAGCTCTTCGCATACCTCTTGATCATTTCTTGTGAGTTCCCCACCTTCTTTCCTCAGATTGATCACCTGGTCTCTCACTGTTGTCTTCCTCCTAATGTGGCTATACAGTAGTTTCGGGTCAGATTTGACTTTTGATGCTGTCATTTTCATACTGTCACTGGGCCTCCCTCGTCTGTGCATACTCATTTCTTGCTCTTTGACCAATCTCCTTATTTTCCTGGGTCCTTTACTTTCTGTACCTTTTCCATTCCCCAGTGCACTTAGTTTTTGCCACCCTGCATCCTTGGACAAACCATGGACTCGCTTTGGTCCTCCCATTATTTCTGTTGCCCATTGGAACAAACCTTTCTTCTGCCTCCTTGCATTTTGTTGTTACATATTCCATCATTTCATTTACTGACTTTCCTTCCAGTTCTCTGTCCCACTGAACCTACTGCAGAAAGTTCCTCATACCTGTGTAGTCTCCCTTTTTATAGTTTTGCTTTTTCCCATTCAACTCCTTTTACCCTCTCCACTTGTAACTCTACTATGTAATCAAAACTCAGAACTATGTAATCACTAGCTCCAAGGGGCCTCTCATATGTGATGTCCTCAATATCTCAACTGCTCAGGGTGAACACAAGGTCCAGTCTTGCTGGTTCATTCTCCCCTCTCTCTGGTAGTGTCCCTGACATGTTGATGCATGAGGTTTTCTGGTACCACATCCATCATCTTGGCTTTCCATATTTCGGGACCCCCATGAGGCTCCAAGTTTTCTCAATCGATCTCCCTGTGGTTGAAATCACCAATAACCAGTAACTTTGCTCTGCTTGAGTGAGCTCTTCTTGCCACCTCAGCCAGTGTGTCAACCATTGCTCTGTTGTTCTCATCATATTCCTCTCTTGCCCTCCTGTAGTTCTGTGGAGGGTTATACAACACTGCAATGACTACCTTATGGTCCCCAGACTGAACTGTACCTACTATGTAGTCTCTTTCTCCAATCTCGTCCATGCCTTCAATTTCCTCAAAACCCCATCGGTTTTTTATGAGCAGTGCAAACCCTCCTCCCCCTCTGCTCCTTCTATCTTTCCTCAGGATCTGACATCCCGGTGGGAAGATTGCATCTGTTATTGTCTCAGTGACTTTCGTTTCTGTGACTGCTATGATGTTTGGGGACTTCTCATTGATTCTTTCATGCCACCCCTCATATTTATTTATCCCATCTGCATTCGTGTACCGAACCTTCACCTTCTTATCTATCACTGTGGTCCTGGGGGAATATTGGGGTTGGGGATGCAGGAGCCCTGGAGGGGGCCTATGGGGGTTTTGGTATGAGTGGGGTTTGGGATGGGGTAGTGGGGGCAGAGTGCCCATAAGGGGCTACTGTAGGGGTGGGGGCAGAGGGAACAGTGTGTGGGTTTAGTTTTGTTGGGGTTATTGTGGTTGGAGTCCTTCTGCAGGTGTTTCCGGAGGGTGTGTTTGCCCTTCCCCCTGAGTCTGGGTTCTGCTCACCTTCATCACTGCATCTCATTCCTCCTTTTGTCTTTGTACCCTCTCTTTCAGTATCGTCCTTACTTCTTGTGTTCTGTCCCAATCGAGGTACAGTGGACCCCCGCTTTACGATCACCTCCCAATGCGACCAATTATGTAAGTGTATTTATGTAAGTGCTTTTATACATGTATGTTTGGGGGTCTGAAATGGACTAATCTATTTCACAATATTCCTTATGAGAACAAATTCATTCAGTACTGGCACCTGAACATACTTCTGGAATGAAATAATATCGTAAACCGGGGTTCCACTGTACACTCTCTGGTACTCCGGTTTGTCCCTCAGTTGTGCTTTCACCTGCAGGATCCTGGTTCAAGCTGATTCTTCCTTGAAAATTACTTTGACAGACTGTTTCCCTCCCGTTGCAAACCACCCAGTTCTCCGAAAATTTGTCACCTAGGTAATGTTTCCCTCACTTATTGCTTTCATGACACCTTCAAATCACTTTTTTCTCCCCCTGTTTTCTTTCATCGTAGGTTTTCCCTTCTGCTTCCTGGAGCCCGTAGACAAACATTGACTTCTCCCTTTCCTCCTCCCACTGTGTCTCCCTTTGCATCCTCTGAGGTGCTTTAGTTCCTTCCATAGAAACATTCCTGCCTTCAATCCCTGCCCTTGCTGAAGCTCCTATGTTCAATGGACTGTCTTTCCTGTTCAGCTGCTCCTTGCCACTGCAGCTTTTGTTAGAGTCCCTGCATCTGGTATAGCTCCTTTATTGTCTTCAGGCCACTCATTTGATTTTAGTGTGCTCCTCATCTGTTCTTGGCCCCCACGTGGGTCTGATAGGACCTTTGCATACAGCATAGCTCCTTTTCTTCCTACAGTCCCCTTGTCTATGACTGGTTTAATAGTTCCTAATGTCTGTACTGTCATTTGTCTCTCTAATCTGTTTCAGATTTTTTAGTTCCTCTTCTAAGCAATGTACCTTGTCTTCTGCTGCTAAGACTTGTAGCCCCCACTTCCTGCTCTTTTCTGTTTTCCTCTCCTTCATTTCCTTGCCAAGCTCTTGGAGCTTCCTTCCCCACTCTTCCTCCCATTTTTTGAGCTCTGACTCCCACTCTTCCCTCCCAGGTTCATCCACCAGACCCCTGGCTCTCTGCCCTCTTGGGTAACCTTTTTTTTTTAACTCAGAAAGAAGCTTGTGTATTTTACCCCAGAAACAAGCTTATGTATTTTCAGAGTGTGTGTGTGTGTTTGTGTGGGGGTGAGGGAAAAGACTAAGGATAAGAGGGAGGGGGGAAGTGAGGGGAAGGCTAGGGATGAGAAGGAAGAGAGAGAATCCAGGGGCCAGGAGTAATAGGAAAGGAAAGATGTATGGAAGGTGTAGAGGAAGAGAGAGGGAGATAGATTGGTAGGTAGATAGAGGGAGGGGAGAGAGAGAGAGAGAATGAGAGAGATGGGGCACTTGTTCGTATCCTGATTTGTTCGTATGCTGGGTCAATTTTCCTCATTTAAATTAATTGAAATGCAATTAATTTGTTCCAGCTGAATTCCTGCTCTCGGGAGGCATGACAAAATAACCCTAATATCAAATCTGTGGCTTATTTATCTGTCACAATTCATCTAATATGACATAATAAACAATATAAATAACATAGAAACCTGATATACACTCTAGAATGAATAAAATATGTCATTACATGGACAGCGGAGGGAGGAGGATTGTGGTCGGGAGTGGTCGAGCATACTCGCCATGAAAACATCAGAGTTGTTATGAGGGAAAACGGAGAATGTGAGGCTAACTGAATTAGACCTGGTGTACATACGGCATTTACATACCTTGGAGAAGAAATGCAGAGCGGCATATCCTGTCAGGAGTTCACACTTTCCTTAAGAACTGCCCCTCAAGGAAGGCTCCTTGATGATGGTGAAGGGCTCTTGGTTTAGGGAATTGGATCTGTGCTCCAGTCCCCCGAATTAAGCCTGAATACCTTCCCCCCCCCAGGCACTGTATAATCCTAAAGATTTAGCACTTTCCCCTTGATTATAATAATAATAATAATCTTAATAACTGTTAGGTACAATTTTTATGTTTATCTCACTACACTACTTATCTCCTGTGAACTGTTTCTCTGTCAACCATGTCAACAGCAGCTTTTCTATCTTCTCATTGACAGAGGTCCACTGCTTAGAAATTACTGTAACGTCCTTTGCTGGTGCTATAGCCTTAATAGACTCCTCCTGCTTTAGTATTGTGCATATAGTAGAGGGGCTACGCTTGTACTCTACTCGCTAAGTCCTCAACCCTCATACCTAGTCTGTGCTTATTAATCATTTCTTGCTTGAATTCCAGGCAAATCACCCTCTTTTTCTTCTCAGCTCAGAAGAAAGGAATCTGGAGAATTAACTGCACAAAACATAAGGAAATCATGAGAATTCTTTGCACCGCGAGGGTAACTCCGTAAGCACATTTGCACTGGTGACCATTGTTTTGATTGACACTGCTCTCTGGTGGTGGTGTTGTCAAACTAAATTATATGCAGTACGTACATACATGTGCTATTATTATAATTATTTTTTTTCTTATTCTACGGTACTCTCCTGGCCCGGGTCTTTTCCAAATAGTGGTGACCCGGCCTTGGCTCCCTATCTGGGGAGTAACTCGAGATCTCTATCTGAGGAGTATCTCGAGACCCAAGTCTCCCATGGGAGGAGGTACAAGTACCCCCTCATATTTTGGACCAACTGTCCCCAGGCCTAGCCACAGTCCCTGCCCTCACGGAGCTCGTAGGGAGAAGCTAGGCCCCTGGTCTGCCATCTGCCCCGCCCCAAAAGGGCTCGTGGGGATGGCAGTCTTGTGAGCTGCAGGTGGTAGCAAGCTCAGGCTTCTCCTCTATATAATTATTCTACATATTATTATATTATATATTATTATATTATTTTATTATTATTGTATACAGTAAGGCCCCACTTTATGGCGTTTCACCTTATGGCATTGAGCTAATACGGCGATGTCAAATTATGACCAAAATTTGCTATACAGCAAGCGGTCTTTCAGATACGGCACCCCCCACCCGGTTTATTTACATTTTCTGTGACCACATCTATTATTTCAGGAAACTTTCCAAATTTTCAAGTGTTTTAAGGTTACTGCATATTTTATATGTACTCTGATAATTATACTTATGTGTACCTGTACCTAAATATACTTACACACTGTGCTGGTGTGGAGGTACACATTAAAATTGCTAAGTCTCTCTCTACTCATGACGCCAATACTACGTAATAATAATCACTCTTGGGCACACTAAATGTCTTATTTTACATCAATATAGGCATTTTCTTTAATCCATCTATGATATTTTCCTCAAAATTATATATGAAACCCATTACATAGCATATAAACATGATACATACACTCACGTAATAAAAATTGATGTAAATATGAGATATGTTTACCAAGCAGCTGTGCATGTAGTGTCCGAGGAATTACGTTTTCTCTAGTCAAACTGGAGGATAACTGTAGAAAAATATTCTTTTCGTATGCCTTTACTCTACATATAGCAACTCACGACCCTTGTGGGTTTAGTGCTTTTTATTATAATAATAATAATACACCTACCATCTGACTTACGACCTCGACTTACGACGACTCGACTTACGACCGTGTTTTTTATGCCAAATTTCGGGGAAATAAACAAGTGTTTGTGTTGTGCACAGTGTTTATCCTAAACCTTACAGTATAAAATACAGAACTAACAGCATAAAAAGTAAAGTAAAACATGAAATACCAAAATAAAACAATAAAATAAAGTCATTACAAAAATGTTATGTTGATGTTCAGTAGTAAAGTTCGACTTACGACCGGTTTCTAGGAACTGAACTCGGTCATAAGTTGGATGGTAGGTGTATTATTATTAATATTATTATTATTATTATTATATACATAAATGACCTACCAAATGTATTGCAACTACTCAAACCCACACTATTTGCAGATGACACTACATACGTCTACTCCCACCCGAGCCCAGTCATGCTAGCCAATACTGAAATACCAAATTACAGAAAATATCAACCTGGATGAGGACCAACAAACTTACTCTAATCATTGACAAAACCTACTACATTCAGTTTGGTAACAGAGCTGCAGATGTGTCTCTTAACATAATGATAAATGGATCACCTATCACAAAACTCACAGAGGGAAAATTCCTAGGAATCCACCTTGATAATAGACTCAAATTTCAAACACATATACAACAAATTTCCAAAAAAAATTTCCAAGACAGTAGGCATACTATCGAAGATACGGCACTATGTTCCACAGTCAGCCCTCCTGGCCCTATATCACTCACTTATTTCCCCCTATCTCCCCTATGGAATTTTTCCATGCCTAAAAAAAACCCAAAATAAAAAAATTTCCCTCAGAAACCAACCAAAATTTCCCCCCAAACCAAAAACCCCCCTGCAGCCCAGAATGAAAAAATTCCCAAATAGGAACTAACCTAAAAGGCCCGGGGATTGGGAACCCCGCAAGTTTTTCAAAACTCCAGCCGTGCGTACAAACCTAGCCAAACCCCTAGCCCAAAATCAAAAACTAATTAATTCCAAAAACCCCCCCCATGAAGGGTAGCCAAAACTCCGTGCCCCCAATGGCGGGGGGGGTTTTTTTCAAGGGTTCTCATTTTAGCTTTTTGCCTGACAAATAAGGGGTTTCGGCCCCACTGGAAAATGCTTAAAAATTTTTAGGCAAGGGTGTGGCAAACCCAAAAAAACCGGGTTAAACCGCGGTTAGTCTCACCTAAGCCTTTTTGACCGCGGGTTAATCCCGGCCGGGGTATGGTTTGTTTGCAATGGGTTTTTTTACATTTCTTGAGACGCACCCCCCCACCAAATTCAAACCAAACCAATCCCAATACAAAACTCCTACTTATTACTGCCCTATAATACATAGAACAGTTAACTCTGACATAAACCCTCCTCTCAAAACATCCCTTAAAAAAACCTCAACAAACACATGCCCATAACACAAGACACAGATCACCTTGATGTTCCCGTGTCCATGCCCTATGCAAAAATCAATGCAATAAAAGGGCCCTAAAATCTGGAATTCTTACCTGGAATATAAAAAAAACACTCTCTGTTTAAAAATTCAAGTCTTTTCCCAAAATCACTTACTCACCCCACAAAAATAAATACTGAATAATTGTATCCATAGGGGGGCAAGTGGCAGTGTTCAGGGTAGGGTGAGGGGTAGGTTACTGAAAATGAGATTTTTTTCGAGGATAGGAGGCTCAATTTAAGTATGGGAAAGAGGAAATTATTTCCTTTAAAAAGTAGGCCTTAGAAAAGGGAGGGGTGTTCACCGTGGTTGTTTAATATATTTATAGATGGGTTGAAAGAGAAGTAAATGCGGGGGGTTTTGGAAAGAGGCTGGGTTAAAAGATAAAGAATCACAAAAAAGGGGGAGTTGTCCAGCTGCTCTTTGTGAGACACGTCCCTTTTGGGGAATTTAGAGAATTCAGAGATTGGTGATAAATTTTTGGGGGGGTGTCAAAGAAAAAAAATTAAAAGTGAAAACAAAAAAAGAGAAAGGGTTTAGAGGAACAAAAAGATTAGGTGATAAAAGAGGGATATAAATTTTTGGGGGAGAGAGTAGGGGGAGGTAATATTCAATATTGGGGGGAGTGGACTGTCAGCGAATGGGTCAGAAAGATGAGGTGAACAAAAAATTGATGGGGGGGAAAGGGTGAGGGGTCACTTGGGATCTGTGGAGACAAAAAATTTTGTCCTTGGAGAAAAGAGGGGAATGTTGAGAGTATTTTTACCAACCTTTTATATGGGTGTGAAGCATGGGGATGAATTTTGCAGCGAGGAGAAGGGGGGGGGGGAGGCAGTGGAATTATGTTGAGGGCAATTGGTGTAAAATTATTGCAGAGAATTCTTAGTTTGGAAGTTTGGAAGGTGCGGAATACAAAAACTGTTGTCCAGAGGGCGAGGAAGGGTTGTTGAGGGGGGTTGGGGAATGTAAAGAATGGAGAAAAAACAGGTGACTTCAAGAGTGTATCATCTGTAGTAAAGGGGAAGGGCGGGGTGGGGGTGGGCCTGGGAAAAGGTTGGAGAGAGGGGGGAAAGGGGGTTTTGGTGCGGGGGGCTTGGACTTCCACGGGACGTGAGGTGTTTGATAGGGTAAGGGAGCAAAGGTTTTTAAACTTGACGGCTGTGGAGTGGGGAGAAAAAAGTAAATTTATGAGGGGTTCGGGGAAACCGGGCCGGACTTGAGTCCTGGAGAGGGGAAAGTACAGTGCCGCACTCTGAAGGAGGGGTGTTAATGTTGCAGTTAAAAACTGAGGTAAGCACCTTCTGGCAAAAAAGTTTTTAGTAATGATGGTAAAAGTTTTCTTTTTCAGGCCACCCTCCTTGGTGGGAATCACCAGTGTATAAAAAAAAAAAAAAATTTTTATTTATTATTCTTAAATTTTATCTTAAAAAATGGACCCTAAAAAATTTTTTTTAAAAAAACCCTTTTATCCAACAAGAATTCCCCTTTCGTTTAAACCGTAAAAAAAATGACCCGTTTTTAAACTATTTTTCTAAATTTTATCTTTTCAATTAAATTTTTTTTCCTGAAAAATCTTGCTTTTAAATTTTTAATTTTCCCCAAAATTTTTTACAAGTTGGTTTTCAAAAAATTTTTAATTTTTTTTTTTTTTATTTAAATTTTTAAAAAAATATTTTTAATAAAATTTAATATTATTTTTATTTTTTTTAAAAATTTTTATAATTAAAAAAATTTTTAATTAAAATTTAAAAAAATTTATTTTTTATTTAATTTTTTTATTTTAAATTTTTTAATTTATTTTATTTTAATTTTTTTTAATATTATTTTTTAAATTTTTTTTTTATTATATTATTAATAAATTTTTTAAAAAAATTTTTTTCCCCAAAAAAAAAATTTTTTGGTTTTTTTTAAAAAACTTTTAAAAAAAAGTCCAAAAATTTTTGTTTTTTTGGGAAATTTTTAAAATTAAAAAAAAAAAAAATGTTTTTAAAAAAACCCCCGGGGGGGTAAAAAGAAATTTTAAAAAATTTATTTCCCCCAAAGGGTTCCCCAAAAAAATTTGGGGGGGGAAGAAAAGAAGGAAAAATTTTTTTTAAAGGGGGGGAAAAAGGGAAAAAGGAAAAAAAAGAAGTTAAATTTTTCAAAACCCAAAAAAAAGGGGGGGGCCTTTTTTTAAAAAAAAAAAAATTAATTTATTTTTAAAAGGAATAATAATGACCTTTTTTCACCTTTTTTTGGTTTAAAAATTTTTTTTTTTCTAATTAAAAAATTTTCCCTTTTTTCTCATTTATTCTTTTTTGGGCCTTTATTTTAAGGGGCCCCGGGGGGGGGAAACCTTAGTTTTCCGTAAAAGAAACCTGTATAAATTCTTTGGCCCCGATTCCCCCCCCATTTTTTTTAAAAATTTTGGAGAATTAATTAAAGTTTATAGAATTTAAAAGGAGGAGAAATGGAAAAAATTTAGCAAAAGGTGGTTTAAATTTTTCCTGGGGGCAGGGTTTTCCGGTGGTTTTCCCCCAAAAAACCCCCCCCAAAGATTTAAAAAAAGAAAAAAGAAAAAAGTAAAAAAGAGGGGAAAGGGAAAAAGGGGGGTTTTTTTTTTGAAAAAAAGAGAAAGGGGGGAAAAAAAAAAAAGGGAAAGGGGTTAAAAGGGTAAAACCCGGGAAAATGGGAAAGGGTTTTTTTTGGGAACCAATGGGAAAAAATGGGGAATTGGTTTTTGGGTACCCCCCCGGGTTAAAATGGGGATTAAATGGGGTCCTACCCCTGGGGAAAAAATTTGGGGGGGAAAACACCCAACCTTTAAAAAAGGGTTTTAAAACCGGGTACCCACCCCGGGGCCAACCGGGCTCTGAATTCTGCCCCTTATACTGGCCTGGAAAAATTTGGGGGTACCCTTTTTTAAAATTGGGGAATTTTTTTTGGGGGAATTGGGAAAATGGGGGTTTCCCCGGGGCCAAAAGGGAAAAGGGGAAAAAACCCCGGGGAAAAGGGGGGAATATGTTGGGGAATAATGGTGAAAAATTTTTTTTTTCCTTTTGGGGGAATTTAAGCGGGGAATAATAAAAAACCTTATAAAAAAAAAAAATTAATAAAATAAAAAAACCAATATTAAAAAAGGAAAAACCGAAAATGAAAAAGAACTAAAAAAAATTGAGGTAAATTAAAAAAAAAAAAAAAAAAAAAAAAAAAAAAAAAAAAAAAAAAAAAAAAAAAAAACCAATATTGCAAACTAGAAATACCGCGGAAATGAAAAAGAGGATCAATGCAATACTGAGGATAAATTCCAAAAACAAATGGGGGGAGCCCCATTGTTGGTGCTGGGGAGGATAGAAGTAAGCAGGGGAAACATGACCAACGGGGAATACAGTCACAAAAACCCCAAGGCAAGGGGAAAACCCAAGCCTGTCACATACTATCCCTTGGTATCTGCGGGGATGGGAAATCAAAAAAAACGAGGGGGACATGCAACTATACCCCCCTAAAAAATGCCATGCCCATATGACAACGGGGAAAATGCAAACCCCCTTTCCTGTAAGTTTTTTAACCCCCTGAAATGGTACCTCTTCAGTACAGGAAAGACTGGTATAACTTAAATTGCCAGGCATACCCTCTAAAGGGGACAAAAAGATACAAAACCCCGGGGCCAGGGGAAAACCTGGGTTTAGCCACAGCCACCAAGAGGGAAAGAGGTTTTTTAGTGCCGGGAAAGGGAAAAAAAAAAACTGGCAAAAAAGGGCAGAACGTACCCCCAAATCAGTCATTCTGGAGTGGAACCACAGTCGAGGGCCCTTTCCTCCAAAAAAACAGTCAGATATAACCGGGAAAAAAAAAAACCCCCCCCCAGTCCAACAATCCACCAGTCCATAAATTTTTCTTTGCAAATATACAGGGCTAAAGCCAGCAACAAACAACAAATCCCTTTCTCCGTGGATGCTTGCGGGGCAAGGCAATGTTCACGGCTTCACTGAGACCCAAAAAGGGATCACTTGGACAAGAAATATGGTTCCCAGGTTACAACCCATACGGATGTGACGAGTGAAATGGAAAAAGGGGGGGGGGGTTGGTTTTACATTGCAGAGTCACTTGTTTTACAGAACGTAAATCCTAAAAGAGTGTGGAAGTTTTGCAGTAAAGGGCAGAACCAAAACCAGTCATTGTGGTAGTTACAAGCCTCCCCATGCAACAACCCCCCCCCCCCCCCCCCCCCCCCCCCCCAATTCCCGGAACAGCTGTTAAAAATTGACCACTGTTGGAAAATCTTCCAGTCCCGACCCCAAAATCTTCTCCTGGGGGATTTCAACTTAAAGGCACCCAAATGGGGAATTAGCAAAAATATTGTTGCATTTAAAAACACCAGGAGGCAGCCTAGAAAACTCACACCGCACGACTTTTAAATCTCTGCAAAAATTCAATTTTTAAACCCGCAAATAATAGAGCCCCACAGACTGGAGAATAACAGACCCATCTGCACTAAAAGATGATTGATAAGAAATGTCCCATATCAAAACAATATACTCAGATCACAACATAATTGAGGTTCAGAATGTATGCGTGGAGCCCAGACCGACAAAATGAGACTAGTCACGAGGGAGCATTCACCAAAATTTAACTTCATAACAAAAACATAAAGTGGGGCCAAGTAACCAAGCCTAACCGATTAAGCTGGGAAGAACACTAAGAACACAGACCCCAACTTAGCCTAAACGATTAACTCGGGGGCACTCGAGTATGCTCAAGGTTATTCCTTAAGAAAAAGGAGGAGTAAGTAAAAAAGAAAGAGACAGGGCCCCCTTTACGGCGACGGGAAAAAATAAAAAGAGGGCAAAAGGGCAATATATTGAAATGCGTGGGAGACCTGGTCAAAGGGAAAAAAAAAGCTCGAACTTAATAAAAAAAAACCTTTAGGGGTCAGGAATGCGGGGAAGAACTAAAAGCCATAAATGAAATTTGAAAGAAAACCAAAGTATTTCTTTTCCTACCAAAACAAAATGAAACAACGTCCATATTGGGCCCCTACTTAAAAAAGAGGGGCCTCACAGATACAGCAAGGGGAAAAGAGTGACTATCAAATCCCAAATGGGCTCAGTTTTTTAGCAAGCCCCTAAACCCGATGAGAGCGAAGATCAAAATGAATTTTTTTTGAGAAGCCACAAAAATTTTATTAACACAAGCCTATCCCTGTTTTCCCGATGCCAATGACTTCGAAAGGCGATAAATGACATGCCCATGCCCTGGGCTACCTACACCGGGGCTACCTAACCTGGGTACCACAATGGGTACCTACACCGGGGTACCTGCACCTGACTTCCTACAAAAAAGTACTAACTCACCTCTCACCCTACATTAAGATAACAAATACCTTTTTAAGATAAGTAATAATTTACTGTAAATGTTAATTTACTTAGGCGTGTTTTTAATCTCTATACCTAGTTCTGTTTACAAACTAATATAATTTAGTGTACACTTGTTTTCTGGCATTTATAAGCATTTATAAATGGAAAAAAAAATGGCGTTCTGCCTTCCCGGCGATGTCTGCTTTCCAGCGACAGCCTGGAACCTAACCCGCAATATAAGTGGGGCCGCTACTGTACTATTATATGATTACATAATTATTATGTATTATTATTATTCTTAGTACATATAATAATAATAGTTTTTATTATCATTATTATTTTTATTATTAATTTAGGGACCTGGAGCACAGATCAAATTCATCAATTCATCAAATTCATCATCTACTACTACTACTAATACTACACTACTACTACTAACTAGCTACTCTACTTCTACTTCTACTACTACTATCTACTACTACTACTACAACTACTACTACTAACTACTCTACTACCACTACTACTACTACTCCTACTACTACTACTACTAGCTACTACTACTACTTATCTACTACTACTACTACCTACTACATATCTAGTCCTACTACTACTACGACTACTAGTACTACTACTCTACTACTACTAACACTACTACCTACTAATATTACTACTACCTACTACTACTACTACTACTACTACTACTACTACTACTACTACTACTACTAGTACTACTACTACTACTACTACTAGTACTACTACTACTACTACTACTACTACTACTTTTTTCTTCTTCTTCCAGTAATAATAAAATGTAATAATAACAATAAGAGTAAAGAGAAACTCTAAAAGGCTGCCAGTAGTTGACACCACCATCAGCAAAACATTGTAATTACAACTATTACACTTTGCACTTGTCTAAGACTTAAGTAGTCTTTAAGTAGGCAATTTTCTGGCTGAATGTCTCTGCATGATAGAGGCTTTCTTGCTCCAGTCATTTTATTTTATGTAAACACACATTGTAACCTTTGGGCAAAGAAATATATTTTTTTATTTATTAATTAAGAACCTCCCTTGAAGGAAGAAATTCGCATCCTGAAATTTCTTTCTAAACTGAAGCAACAAATACAGCCGAACAAACAAAAAAAACCAAGTTTCATATCCTGAAAATTTCACATAGTGGGGTGTTCATAACTCGAAGTTCTACTGTTGTATGTATATTTATATATAATATATATATATCTATATATATATAGTATATTATATATATATATATATAAATATATATATATATATATATATATATATATACAGTGAACCCCCGCATAGAGCTGATTTAAAAAAATTTTCCGTGCAAGAGGCTCATTGTTTATGCGAAATGATCGGTAATGGCGAATGAATTATCCCCCTAAAAAAAAGGAATCAAATTAATCCATGCAGAACACCCAAAAAGTATGAAAAAAAAAAAATTTTCAACCACATGAAATGTACAATTTTAATAACACACAAACTGAAAAAGCATGCACAATTACATGACACTTACTTTATTGAAATCTGGTGAGATTGATGGGATGGGAGTGGAGGAGGGAGAGAGTGTTAGTGTTTAGAAGGGGAATCCCCTTTCAATTAGACTTGAGGAGTGTCGAGTTCCTTTTTCTGGGGTTCTTTCCCCTTCTTCCTTTTAATGCCACTAGGACAGCTTCATAGTAACTGGGACTTCTTTCGCACAACCATATCTGTCCATTATGGGCCCCTGTACCTCCTCGTTCCTTTATGACTTCTCTAAAGTGTTTCACAACATTGTCAGTGTAAAAGTCACCACCAGCCACGGCTTTTGCAATAGCTGTGTGAGGGTGATTTTCATCCATAAAGGTTTGCACTTTCAGCCACATTGCACAAATTTCCTTAATCTTGTAGTAGGCAACTTCTTCAATTTCATGCTCTCCCCCTCCTTGAACCATTTTCTCAGGTCTGGCCTCTTGCTGTTGAAGTTGATCTATCAGCTCATCAGTGGTTAGTTCTTCAATTGTCCCCCTCCACAAACTCTTCCACATCCTTCCCCACTAACCTACCTCCAACCCCAAGGACCTTGCCCAATCCACAATGGATTCCCTCAACCTGGCATAATCCTCTCAGGGTTAGAGCGCTCAAAAAACCCTTCAGAAATTCCTTTTGTCTACACCATACAGGCCACAGTTTCTCCAAGCAGAGTTCAAGTCTTCTATCACTCCCTCCCAAGCCTTAACCTATAAGGTTTACCACAATTGAGGAATTAAAGTGCTCTCCCAAACTCTCTTAGATCAGTTGAGTTTTCTGAGGTCCACTACCAAGCACCTTTCAAACAGAGCTTTTGTGATACAGTTTTTTGAAGTTTGCAATAAACCTGCTGTCCATGGGCTTGCAGGAAGGAGTGGTATAGAGGCAAAAACTTCACCTTAATGAATTTTCATGTCCCCATAAAAGTCGCTCTGCCACGTGCTGTAGGAATGACCAGGGGCATTGTCTAACACCAGGAGGCACTTAAGTTCTAATTTCTTTTCATTAGGTAATCTTTCACATTGGTGGCAGAATGCATGTGTAACCAAGTCATTAGAGCAAGTCCCTAGTGACCATGCCTTACTGTTTGCCCTCCACAAGCACACACAAATTCTCCTTGATGAAATGCTTTTGCCTGAACGTCTGGAGTTTCAGAGTGATACACTAATAAAGGCATAACTTTGCAATCACACTAGCATTGGAACACATCAACAAAAGTAAAGCCTGTCTTCATAGGCTTATGTCCTGGGAGAGTGCCTTTTCCCTCCTCATAATGTAGGTCTGACTGTTGTGGCATTTTCTTTCAAAACAGGCCTGTTTCACATCACAATTAAACACTTGTTCAGGTTTCAGTCCTTCACTGTCTAAGTACTCTTGAATTCCTGCACAGGTATTATTCAGCTGCTTGGTGGTCCGACCTGGCAGCGCTCACCATGCCTTACACACTATGTATGCACACTACGCTTCTTAATCTCTCCAAAAACCAAACTTTGTCTGGCCTTAAATTCACTCACATCATCACTAGTTGCAGGCATTTTTTTATTAAATCCTCTTGCAACTGTCAAGAGCCTTTCGCCTTATGATTCGCTTGAGAGATCTATCTCCTGCAAGCTGTTTTCATATATCACACCAATAAGAGTCTCTAACATCTTCCATCACTGCTGCGATCTCTGTTTCGAAAACAACAGTTAAACCTTTGGCAAGAACAGCTTTCCTTGATGCCTTCTGTTGCCACCACAATAGTAGCCAGAATGGTTGGATTGGGGTTTCTTGTACAACCTGGCCAGTCGCGACACTCACATCCACTTTCAACTTATCAATGATCTCTTCATCTCTACAGTAATCTCACCCTTATTGCTGGAGAGTTTTGGCCTTAGAACTTCTTGGGGCCCATGGTCACTTATTTTTTTGCAGATACCATCACCATAAACCACTGTAATAATACTAAATGTCCGATTGTATGCTTGGATTTTACCGCGAGGCAGGCTGGTATACATGCCACGGCGCACATGTGAGGCTGGCTAAGGGCACACATTGGATCGCTCTCGGACGAACAGCGGTGAGCGGGTTTTTTTGAGCGTATGCGAGGCAAAATTTTTGCGATAAAAGCGAGCGTATGCCGGATTAAACGATATTGAAGCCAATGGTATGCGGGGTCCACTGTAAAATATATATATATATATATATAATATATATATATATTATATAATATATATAATATAAAAATAGGAGATCCCCGTCTCGAACTGTCCGTAGGGACCCTCATCTCAAGAAAAGAATAACTTGCTTTCAGGGAAAACTTAAGGTTCTTCCTGAAGCTGTATATATATATACAGTGGACCCCCGGTTAAGACGATTTTAAATCCAGTGCAAGAGGGCCTCATCGTTATGCGAAATAATCGTTATGCGAATCAATTTTCCCCATAAGAAATAATGGAAATAAAATAATCCGTGCAAGAACGCCCAAAAGTATGAAAAAAAATTTTTTACCACATGAAATGTAATTTTTAATATCAACAAACCTGAAAAAGGCATGCACAATTAATGACACTACTTATTTATTGAAGATCTGGTGATGATTAGATGGGATGGGAGGAGGGGAGAGCAATATCTTCTTACTGTTTAGAAGGGGAAATCCCCTTACCATTAGGACTTGAGGTAGTAAGTCCTTTTCTGGGGTTACTTCCCTTCTTTTTTTAATTCCACTAGGGACAGCTTCAGAGTCAACTGGATTTCTTTCCGCACAAGATATCTGTCCATAGTGGCCTACCTCTCGTTCCTTTATGACTTGCCTAAAGTGTTTTTCAAACATTGGTCAGTGTAATTATCACCGCACGGCTTGCAATAGCTGTGTGAGGGTGATTTTCCAATTCCTGAAGGTTTGCACTTCAAAGCCACTTAGACAGTTTCCTTAATCTTTGAAGTAGGCAACTTCTTCAATTTCTCTCTCCCCTCCTCCCCGAACAATTTCTTCCCTCAGT
Source organism: Cherax quadricarinatus (assembly GCF_026875155.1). Classification (NCBI taxonomy): domain Eukaryota; kingdom Metazoa; phylum Arthropoda; class Malacostraca; order Decapoda; family Parastacidae; genus Cherax; species Cherax quadricarinatus. The sequence continues at coordinate 50,908,566 of NC_069410.1, read as the reverse complement.
TGTGGCCTCCTTGCTGTTGAAGTTGACAACAGGCAGCTCATCAGTGGTTTAGTTCTTCATTGTCCTCCTCATCACAACTCTTCCACATTCCTCCCTCCACTAACCTTCAACCCCAAGGACTTTCCCAATGCCACAATGGATTCCCCCTCAACTGCACAGATTCTCAGGTTAGCCTCAAACCCTTCAAATCCCTTTTGTCTAACACATTTCTGTGCCACAGTTTCTTCCAAGCAGAGTTCAAGGACCTCTTTTGTCACTTCCTCCAAGCCTTTACCTATAAGTTTACACACAATTGAGATGTTAAAGTGATCTCTCCAAAAACTCTCTTAGAGTCATTTGAGTTTCTGAGGTCATTAACAAAGCACCTATCAAACAGAGCTTTTGTGTACATTTTCTTGAAAGTTTGGAAATAGTGGTCCTGCTGGTCTAACTTGGGCTGCAGTAAGGAGTTGTATTAGGAGGCAAAAACTTCACCTTAATGATGCCATGTCCCCAATATAAAGTCGCTCTGTCACGTCTGTAGGATGACCAGGGTGCATTGTCTAACACAGGAGGCACTAAGGTTTCTAAATTTACTATTCAGATTAGGTAATTTTTCACATTGGGGGCAAATGCATGGGGTAACAGTTAAGAAAAATTCCCTAGTGACCCATGCCTTACTGTTTGCCCTCCACAGCACACTCAAATTATCTAGAGGACATTTCTTTTGCCTGAACGCTCCTGGGAGTTTTCAAAGAGTGATACCAACTAATACAGGGCTTCACTTTTGCAATCAACCATAGGCATGGCACACATCAACAAAGTAAGCCTTCTTTCATAGGCTTAGGTGTCCTGGGAGTGCCTTTTCCTCCTGAGTAATGTAGGTCCTGCTTGGCATTTTCTTCCAGAACAGGCCTGATTCATCAAAATTAACACGTTGTTCAGGTTTCAGGTCCTTCATTTCTATGTACTCCTTGAATTCCTGCACATATTTTCAGCCGCTGGAGGTGTGGTCCAACTGGCAGCCTCACCATGCCTATCACACTATGGATGCCACTGACGCTTCTTAAATCTCTCAAACCAACCTTTGCTGGCCTTAATTCACTCACATCATCACTAGTTTGCAGGCATTATTTTAATTAAATCGTCAGCAACTTCCTAGCCTTTTCACATATGATCGCTGAGAGACGCTATCTCCTGCACCTGTTTTTCATTTATCCACACCAATAAATCTCTTCTCAACATCTTCCATAATTGCGATCTTTGTTTCGAAAACACAGTTGAACCTTTGGCAAGAAACAGTTCCTTGATTGTCTTTCTGGTGCCCACAATAGTAGCGGATGTTGATTGGGTTTCTTGTACGCTTGACTAGGTCGGCTATAACGCACTCCACTTTCATACTTATCAATAACTCTTTTTCATCTCCACATAGTAATTCTTACCCTTTGAGGTGTAGGGTTGGCACTAGAAAAGCTTTCTTGGGGCCCATGGTCACTTATATTTTCCAGAAACGAGCACCGAAAATACTGTAATAATACGAAATATCCAGTGTATGCTTGGATGTTACCGCGGAGGCAGGCTGGTAAACAAGGGACCGGCGGCACAAGTATGCTGGCTTGAGGGCACATTGGACGCGCTCGGGACGAAAACGGTATGCTGGTTTTTAATCGGTATGCGGGGCAAAAAATTTTCCGATAAAAAGTAATCTTATGCGAAAAATCGCTATGCATGCCATCGTTTATGCGGGGTCCACTTGTATATATATATATATATTATTAAAATATATAAAATATATATATATCTCTATATATATTATATATATATGAATAAATATATTTATATATATATATATATATATATATAAAATATTTATGTATATATATATTATCTATATATTTTATATATATATTTATATATATATATTTATATATATAGATTATATATATATATTTATATATATATATATATATATATAATATATATATATTACTATATATAATAAATATACACACAACACACACAACACACACATCACACACACACACACAAACACACACACACACACACACACACACACACAACCCACACACACACACACTACACACACATTCCCTCCCTCACAAATCCCGAAATCATTATTCGGTTTCCTTCAGTTTATTCGCACTAAATTTGGCTAGCATAATTTCAAATTTTTCCAGGGTCGCCACACCAACCTGCTGGTACTTTTGGTGCATAAGTCATTCCAATTTCTTTTTCCTCCATTTATTGTTTTAAAACCTGCTTACTTTTAGCCCTAGCCATGGTTCCAATGAATAAAAGACATGTTCTCATTATGTAAACACCTACACAGTATATTATCCATTAAAAGAATAAGGGTGGCTTTGAAGCCACTGTCAGTTGCCATGAACTCAGTCTCATGAAGCAGGAGAATAGCTTATTATTATGCTAAATCAACAATACAGCCTATTTGGCCTATCACAATTGTTCAAATAATGACATAAGAAACAATATAAATAACATAAAACAATGTTAAATACTCCAGATGAAAAAAAAAATAAATTTGGCATAACCACCGAGCAGTTTGACAGAGTTTATGAGAGGAAAATGGTAAACAATTCATTCCTCCTATCCTTGTCTGTGGTTTATATTTAGAGAAAACAGAGTATAGAGGCAACAGGGGCTTAACCTAGATATACACTCGTACTTCCACCATAAACATGCAACAAAAAGTTATTTTCTTTCTAAAGATTATCACACACCACCAGCATATGTGTAAGAACCAAGGATAACCCAAAAAAAATCAACGTTGCTTATTTCTAGTACATGCTTGGGTTAGCCATATATAATTTTGGTAAATATCGAATCCCAGCCGGGTAAAACATTAGGTGTGGTTTCTTTTACACCTGGTTGTCTATGTTTACCCATCAGTAAATGTACCTGGTGGTTATGCCGACTAGTGTGGGTGTTATCCTGGGACACTGCCTAATTTTCTTGAAATACTCTGCATAAACAAACGGCTTTCTGTACAGTAGTCTGCACAGATGTCACTATGCCTCTATACCATGTACATGTACGTGTAGTAAATAAAGAATTATTATTATATTATTATTATTATTATAAGTAGTATTATTATTATTATTAATATTATTATTATTTTCTCAGGTTGTTTTTGTTGGGTTATCCTTATCAACTTGGGCAATGTATTGATGGACAGATACTATCTTCACATACCCACAAATGAAAGAAATCAGACCATAAATAGCGAGTTCACTTCTCAGCCAATTAGCCGGCCGCCTTAGTGGTGTATTTTTTTATCTGTTGTTGTGGTTATATACTCATTTTATTTGTCTCAATGATAGAGAGAAAGATATATTACAGAAATAGATATGATTTTGATGCTTACATGACTTAAAAGTACCTTGAAAATGCGCTCACATTAGCGAAAAGTTCAGTTGTTTTAGTGAAGGCTCAAGAGTAAACAAATGCAATAATAAGATAAACAATGCAATAGTCCTGTCCGCCTGCCAGTTCTATAAACCAATACGGATTCAAGAATGGTTTGGACATATTTTATACAATTAATACAATAATGCAGTAGATCAGCATAAACATTAAATCTTTCTATTTTTTTTTGTAATAAAAATTCCAAATGTATAAGCAAAAGTAATATAAGAGTGGCTTGTAGCCATGACTAATGAACAGAGAAAATTGTTATTTGTAGTGCCAGGAATGTCTGCATTGTTTTTATTTCTGGATCCTATATTGAAATTGGCAATCTGTTGAATATTTGTGTGAAATTGGCCAAATTGCCAATTTCTGACCACTTTATTGGTGTAGTTGAAATAAGTGAATGGGTGGGATTCTTGTACTCAGTCGACAGACTAGAAGTAAATAGTTTATTCAGGTATACACAAATACAGTTACATAGATTATCATACATAGCAGTGTATGTATAGTTACATAGATTATCATACATAGTAGTGTATGTATAGAGAGCCTAGGATAACCCAGAAAGTCAGACAGAGTGATCTTAATATTTCCAGTACCGTCTTGGGCTTGCCAAATGGGTTATGATTTTTGGTAAATATTTTTTTTTCTAAGTTGTTTGTTGGGCTATCTCATTGAAACTTGGGCAATGTATGATGGAAAGATGCTTCTTAATGTAAAACAAAAATAAAAAAGAAGGACGATAAATAAGGGAGTTCACTTCTCAGCCATTAGCCGCCTCGTTTGCAATATTTTTTCAGTGTGGGTTATTAATGGTTTGTAATCTCGTTTTTTTGGACTCATTTGATTAGAATGGAGATAATATCACTGAAAAAGACATGATTTTTGATTGGCTTTTCATGATGAAAAGTAACTTGAAATTGAGCTCAAAGTAGAGGAAATGCTCAATTTTTGCCCGAATGTTCAATAACTTTGTGTGCGTCAAGTTGGCTAATTTTTATAAATGTATTCTAACATAACCACTCTGTAATCCGGCACACTTACAGGTCCAATTGATGCCCAGATTGTGAGGGAGGACGTATATATAATATATATATATATATATATATATATATAAAAATATATATATTATATATATATATATATATATAATATATATATATATATATATATATATATATATATATATATATACATACAGTGGACCCTCCCCCAACGATGGCATTGTCAAACATTAAATTCCGACAGCGATACATTTTAAGCAAAAATTTTGCCACTCGACTAGAGCTAAAAAAAAGAAAATCTTGACCAACACATTACTATCCGTCTAGACGCGTCACGTTGTGGCCAGTGTTTACAAGCCAGCCAGCCACCACCCGCAGTCCCATCCAAACATACAATCGAACATTTCATATTATCACAGTGTTTTAGTGATTGCACTGCCAAAAATAAGTCACTATGGGCCCCCAAGTTAAGCTTTCAAGTGCCAACCCTACAGCAAAAAGGTTATAATTTACATGGATATGAAGGAAAGAGATCATTGCTAAGTATGAAAGTGGTGGCGTGTGTGTCCTGACTGCCAGGTTGTACACAAAACCTCCAATCAACCATCGCTACTATTTTTCGCCAAGAAAAACGGCAATCAAGAAGCTGTTCTTTCTCCTTGCAAAGGTGAACTTTGTTTTCGAAACTGAGATTGCAAGTGATAGAAGATGTTGAAGGCTGTTTATTGGTTTGAATAAACGAAAAACAGATAGCAGAGATAAGCTCTCTCAAGCCGATCATGACGTGAAAAGCTAGGAAGTTGCATGACTATTTAATTAGAAAAAAAAAAAAATGCCTGCAACTAGTGGTGATGTGAGTAAGTTAAGGCCAGCAAAGGTGGTTGAGAGATTTAAAGAATCGTAGTGGCATACATATGTGATAAGGTATGGTGAGGGCTGCCAGTTTGGACCAAAAAGCAGCTGAAAAATATTATTATTATTTTGTTTTATTAGCACACTGGCCATTCCCACAAGGCAGGGTTTACCTGGAGAAGAGTTACCGGAGAGAGTTTCCGGGGTCAACGCCCCTGCGGCTCGGTCCTGTGACCAGGCCTCCCTGGTGGATCATAGCCAGATCAACCATGGCTGTTGCTGCTGGCTGCACTCAAACCAAGTACGAGCCACAGCCCGGCTGTTCCGGAACTAAACGTTAGGTGCTTGTCCATGCCAGCTTTGAAGACTGACAGGGTCCTGTTGGTAATCATCCCCTTTTGTTGTGCCTGGGAGGCAGTTGAACAGGCCGGTCCCTGGACAACTTATTGTATGGTCCCTCTTAACGTGCTAGTGACACCCTGCTTTTCATTGGGGGGATGGTGCAGTCGTCTGCAAGTCTTTTGCTTTCGAGCGAGTGATATTCCGTGTGCAAGTTCGGTACTAGTCCCTCTAGGATTTCCAGGTGTATATAAACAGTATCTCTCCCTCTCCCTCCTGCATTCCAGGAATACAGTTTTTGGAACCTCAAGCACTCCCAATAAATGAGGTGGTTTTATCTCCGTTATGCCCGACCGTGAAAGATCTCTGTACATTTTCTAGTCGGCAATGTTCACCTGGCCTTGAAAGGTGTCTGTTAGTGTGCAGCAATATTCCAGCCTAGATTAGAACAAGTGCCCTGAAGAGTGTCAATCATGGCTTGGCCTCCCTAGTTTTGAAGGTTCTCATTATCCATCCTGTCATTTTTCTAGCAGATGCGATGATACAATGTTATGGTCCTTGAAGGTGAGATTCTCCGACATGATCACTCCCAGTCTTTGACGTTGGTGTTTCCTCTATTTTGTGGCCAGAATTTTTTTGTACTCTGATGAAGATTTAATTTCCTCATGTTTACCACATCTAGTTATTTGAATTTCTCAACGTTGAACTTCAATTGTTTTCTGCAGCCCACGAAAGATTTGGTTGGAGTCCGCATTGAGCTTTCAAGTGTCTGCAATGGAGACACTGTCGATGCAGATTCGGGTGTCATCTGCAAATGGAAGACATGGTGCTGGCTGACAATCCTTGTCTATGTCGGATATGAGGAGAAGGAACAAGATGGGAGCGAGTACTGTGCCTTGTGGAGAACAGAGCTTTTCACCGTAGACTGCCTCGGACTTTACTCTGTTGACGACTACTCTGCTGTGTTCTGTTAGTGATGAAATTATAGATCCCATCGACCGACTTTTCCTGTTATTCCTTAGCACGCATTTTGTGCGCTATTACGCCCATGGTCACACTTGGTCGAAGGCTTTTTGGGCAAAAGTCTGTATATAATAATTCTGTCCATTCTTTTTGTCGTTTAGTGCATTTAGGACCTGTTGTAGTGATCCAATTAGTTTGAGACCAGACAGGAGCAACCTGTTCTAAACCCATGTTCCCTGGGTTGTTGTAACTGATGGGTTTCTAGATTGGGTAGGGTGATCTTACCTTCTTTAGGACCCTTTCAAAGATTTTTATGATATGGGAATGTTAGTGCTATTGGTCTGTTAGTTCTTTCCTTATGCTTTACTGCCCTTGTGGGAGTGGGGCATGTCTGTTGTTTTTTTAGTAACTGTGGGACGACCCGCCGTGGTCCCATGCTCCCCTCTCCCATAGGATGGACAAGGCTCATGATAGGCTTCTTGCAGTTCATGATGAACAGCAGAGTTCCATAGTCTGGCCCTGGGGCAGAGTGCATGGCATGTCATTTATCGCCTGTTCAAGTCATTGGCATCAGGATAACATCGGATAGGCTTGTGTTAATCAAATTTTGTGGGCTCTCTCATAAAAAATTCATTTTGATCTTCGACTCTCAGTCTTGTTACGTCTTGCTAAAAAACTGAGTCATATTGGGACTTGAGTAGCTCACTCATTTCCCTTGCTGTCATCTGTGTAGGATCCCATCTTTGTTTAAGTAGGGGGCCCAATAATAGATGTTGTTCTCGATTTTGATTTGCATAGTAGAAGAAATACTTTGGGTTTCTTTCGATTTCATTTATGGCTTTTAGTTCTATCCACGATTCCTGACTCCTAAAGGATTCTTTTAGCTTAAGTTCGATGCCTTGCTATTTGCTCTGACCATGTCCTCCCGTACGCATTTCAGATATATGACCTCTTTTAGCCCGCTCTGGTTATTCTTTTCTGTCTCTCTAAAGGGAGCGCCCTGTCTCTTTCTGTTTTACATCTACCCCTCCTTTTCTTAGAGGAATAAGTCTTTGCATACATACGCGAGTGCCACCGAGTTTAAAAGACTGTTTTTAAGGGCATAAGTTTGGGGTACTGTGTTGCTTAGTATATCCTTCCCAGCTCATATCGGTTAGGACTTGGTTTACTTGGTCCCACTTTATGTTTTTGTTATTGAAGTTGAATTTGTGAATGCTCCCTCGTGACTAATATCATTATTCCAGGTCTGGGCTTACCGCGCATATATACTGAAAACCTCAATTATGTTGTGATCTGAGATATTGTTTTTGATATGGTGATATTTCTTATCAGATCATCATTGTTAGTGAAGATGAGGTCTAGTGTATTTCCTCCATCTCGTAAGCTCATTTATTTGCTGGTTTAAATTGAATTTTGTGCAGAGATTTAAAAGCGTTCGCGTGAGTGTGAGTTTTCATCAGAGCTACCTCCTGGTGTTATTACTGCAACAATATTATTTGCTATATTCCTCCATTTTAGGTGCCTTAAGTTGAAATCCCCCAGGAGCAAGATGTTGGGTGCAGGAGCTGGAAGATTTTCCAGACAGTGGTCAATTTTTAACAGCTGTTCCTGGAATTGCTGGGATGTTGCATCCGGAGGCTTGTAGACTACCACAATGACTAGGTTTTGGTTCTCGACCTTTACTGCTAAAACTTCCACTACATCATTTGAGGCCCGATAATAGAAAAACTTTCGCCATCATTCACGCCATCACTGTCTTGCCAGAAGGGTGCTTTACACTACAGTTTTTAAACTGCAAAAAATATGTGCAGGAATTCAAGGAGTTCATCGACAGTGAAGAATTGAAACCTGAACAAGTGCTTAATTGTGACACTGACAATGTTTTGAAACACTTTAGGAATGTCATTAATGAACGGGAGGTACAGGCCTCTATGGAAAGATATGCTGTGCGACAGAGGTCCAGTGACTCTCAAGCTGGTCCTATGGCTTTAAAAAGAAGAAGGGAAGTAACCGCCAAAAGGCTTGTCACCTCAAGTCCTAATGAAGGGGATTCCCCTTCTAAACCACTAACACACCTCCACAGTCTCCCCTCCTCCCATCCCATCATCACACCAGATCTTCAATAAGGTAAGTGTCATGTAAATGTAACATGTCTTCTTCAGTTGGTTGTCGTATTAAAATTAATATTCATGTGGTAAAAAATTTTTTTTTCAATACTTTTTGGTGTCTTGCACAGATTAATTTGATTTCCCTTATTTCTAAGGGGAAAATTAACTCAGCAACGATAATTTCAATTAACGATGAGCTCCTCAGAACAGATATGTAATATCATTGTCGAGGGTCCACTGTATATATATACATAATAAATTATATTATACATGATATATTACGTAGAGGAGAGAGAGAGACAGAAGAGAGGGAAGGACGGGGTGGGGGTATGCAACGACAGGTTCGATGAACCCAATGGTCGTTCATGTATGTATTGTGTCGTGGTGTGCTGGCTGTGAGCATTAGCCTGTCAGCCTTAACCTTGCTACTTTGATTTAAATGAAATTAGGTCATGCTGTCAGACTTTTAGGGTTATCCTAGGTTTCAGATGTATGGTGCTACACATGATAACCTATCACTTACACATGTTATACCTGAAATAGCTTTACTTACATAGAGTATATCACTTTTAGTGTATTTGTCTGACCTAGCGCCTGCACGCTCACTACAATGCCTCTTTGCACACTTTATCCCCCCCAGCAGCTCTACTCCTTCACTAAGTGTTAAATGCTCTCAGTATGATATTCAGCTCTCCAGAGCAGTGTTAATGACCCTCATTTATCAGTAATCCAGGGCTAGACCCAGCTCCCACATGCAACCATAAAAAAGGCTTTTACATTACGTCTGGTAGAACTACGTCTGGCTCCACTCCTGTACGGCAGGATGCTTCACGTTTTGGCTTCTGCTCTTCTATTTCTTCTTCATTGTATTCATTAACTCATCTATCACTGTATTCACTATACACTGTATTCACTAACTCATCTATCCTTATCTCTCATCTCCCTGGCTTGGGTCACACTTATTCTGGCTGAATTGTGGCATTTGGATGTGGCAACACCACCTACACCCACACTAAGCCTATGGTCTTCCTCTGTCTCTTGTGGCACCGATTATTTTTTTTTTCTAACTGTGACCTTCACCTCCTTTTTCTGATTTGGGCAGTTTGTGTATCACTTCTGGGTTGTTCACTGATGCTGTCAACTTTTGACAGTCCTGGCACTGGCTATGTTGGGCCAAAAACTACTAAAGATTCACAAGCACAAATGATCTGTTACACCCACGTGAGCGTGTGTGTGTGTGTGTGTGTGTGTCTGTCTTTCTGTCTGCTTGTCTCTGTCTCAGAGAGCAGCTCATGAATGAACAGTTATTACACATGATACAGTCACGTCTGATTCATGAACAAATTAACATGGTATTACTTGCCAGTCATGCTTATGATGCCTTTTATGTACAAGCATAGTGTATAGCACTGGATTTTTTGGGTTATGCTAAGTACTTAATAATATGATATCTGTACTTATGTGTACCTGTGAGAAAGAATGATAGAGACAGAGTCAGTTAGAGACAGAGATAGAGATAGACAGAGAAAGAGATAGAGACAGAGGCAGACAGAAACAGAGATAAACAGTCAGATACAGATGAAGAGACAGCCAAAGTCAGTCAGTCAGCCAGACACCCACCAACCCACCCAGCCTGACGAATACGTATCACATGCTCCAGATTCGTTTCTCTGTACTTAGAGCATAGGTTATAGGACATTCTGGCAGGATGACACTATCAGTGGTATCAAAAATGAAATGATGTTGCGCAGATGTTGCACACGGGTTATTATTGAGGTATTTGATATTTCCTTGATCACTTGTGGCTACATGCATCTCAAAGCCACTAAACTTTGGACCAACATCACTTTCCTCTAAAAAGGGGAGCGTTAATATGACATGACATTAGTGAATCTCTGGTGTTTGCCACACTGTTTGCTCTAGCTGGCACTCAGTTGAATTGCTCACACAAGGTACGAAGTTGTGTATTGAGTACAAAGTGGTCCCAGATTTCTTTTAATACTTTGCACGCTGAGTGTTAATACCTATTCTGTACTGACCAGGCATCTAAGGCCAATAGTGCCAAATTTGTAGGCAGGAAAAATAACATAGATCTATTATGTTCAGAGCGCTACGCGAGTGAACGTAGATCTACGTTTTGACAGTTTAACCTTTTCAGGGTTGGTGGTGCACTAGTAGGCATAAATTCTACTGCCCTCAATTCAAGTAAGAAAAAGCTGGTAGTCATAGATGTGAGAGAATGGGTTTGTGTAGTCAGTGTGCGCAGTATAAAAGAAATCCTGCAGCACAATGTGCATAATGAGAAGAAAACAAAACTGTATTTTTGGATTAAAATGTCAACTTTGAGATGTATTTTTGTATGGCATTTATGGTTGTATTCTCGTTTTCTTGGTCTCATTTGATAGAATGGGAGATATATTATAGAAATAAAGATGATTTTGTTTGGTTTCACGATGACAAGTACCTTGAAATTGAGCTCAAATTAGCGAAAATGTTTGATTGTTGCTGATGTTCAAGAGTAAACAAATCACATTTTGCATCCAATACACGTCAACTGGTAAGTCTAATATTCTTTCACAAGTGTGCAGATATTATTTATACCCTTTTTACAATGATGCAGTAGTATACATAACAGTAAATCTTCAATTTTTTTTGAGAATAAAAAATCATAATGAAAAGCAAGAGTAATATAAGAGGGGCCAGGAGACAAGACTAATGAACAGATAAAATGTTATTTTAGTGTCAGTACATTGGTCAGTTAAGTCAGTCAGTCAAGTTTGTAAGTCAGTCAGTCAGTTATTCAGTCAAGTCGTAAGCCCCAAAATTTGGTTTTTAAAAAGATAAAAAACCCAATTCACGGGGACACAGCTAGTTTGTGGGAGAGAAGTGGGAAACGAACATTTTATTTATGAAAGCGGGCTTGATGGTTTTGGGGGGGAATAAAAGGGGGATGGTGGGGGCCCCACGAAAGCTTGGGGGTTTGTTTTTGGGGGGGGTGGGGGGGAAGTTTTCCCCGGGCTGACCTAAAACCGGGGAAACCACTTGAGATGGGGAAATGGTTTCCCAAAACTTGTCCAAAATGACATTTTTTTATTTTATTATTCTAGGGGTATGTATCACTTTTTCTATGCTATTTTTTTTGTTCACCCATGCATATTGACGAATTGTGAAGAAAAAATAAGCCTTAGAGTTGTTGTTTTTAGCACATTTTTTAATGTATTATGTCCGCCCCCTGGAGCGGGAAATTCTGCTGGAAGGGGTTTAAGGCCCATTAAAATTTAATTTAAATGGGGAAAAATTGATCAGCATAAAAAGCAGTTTGGGGGTACGAGAAAGGGTCATGGAATGGATTAAACTCACAAGGGAAAAAGGGGGTTCCATGTATTCACCATATTTTTAAATTTGGAAGGATATGGTATTGGTAATAATAATTCTTTTGGAAATTTAATAGTTTGCAGTACCCCTCCTTTTGGGTTGGCCCCTTGTGGGTTTGAGCATTAAAGGGTGTATTCTGGAACAGTGGAACCTCGGTTTTCATTTGCTTTTTTTTCATTAAATTTTGGTTTTCAATGACTTTTTTCATAAAAATTTTGTCTATTTTTTTTTTATCCCCCTTTTGGTTTTTCTTTGGGTTTTGGGACGGGGGTCTCCCCATCCCAAACGTGTCCCCCCGGGCCCCCACTCAAGATCCCATGGATTCTGACCCCGTCTGGTTTTTGTTTTTTAAATCAGTAGAGGGTGGTAGTGATGGGGGTAGAGGGGGGGAAAGTGATGTGGTTAGGGGGTTTGGTAGTGGGGGTGATGGAGGGTGGTGAAGGGGGTTTTTAAAGAGGGGTAGTGATGGTGGTAGAGGGTGGTTTTGTGATAGTGGTTAGAAGGGGTTTTTTGTGATGGTGATGGAGGGTGGTGAGGTGGAAATAGGGGGGTGGGTGGGTGATGGTGGCAGGGGGGGATAGTGGTTTTTGAGGGGTGGTAGTGATGATGTTAAAGGGTGGTAGTGATGGTTGGGGGGGTGGTAGTGTTGTGATAGTGGTAGATGGAGGTGGGAATGGATTGTGGGAAAAAGGGTGGGAGTGATTTTTGCAGGAAAAACTTCCCTTCCTCCCCTCTCATACACCAAAAGAGTTTTTAGTAAAGGTAAAAAATAATGGTTAAATGTTCTTTTTTAAAATTTTCCCATTATTTCCCTTTATACTTTTTCTCTTTGTTTTTTGTATGGAAAAATTAATGTAAAAGGGGCCCGGGGGGTTTATCGGGGTGGAGGATCTCCCCTTTTAAAGGGGACCATAACATTGTTCAATCGAAATCTCAAAAAAAAATGAGGAATGGAAATGAAAAAATTCTTCAAAATGGGGTGGCCAACCCCAAAGGATGACACTCTTCAGGTCACTTGTTCTTTTCTGGGGTGGAATTTGCTGCAAAATAACAGACCTTTCAAGGCAGGTAAAATTTGCTGTTTTAAAAAATGTACAGAGCACCTTCTGACATACATAACTGTGATAAACCCAAACCCTCAGTTACGGGAAAAATTTTTGAAGTTCAAAGTGGTTTTAAAAAATTTGGGTTTAAAACATTGGTAATTTTTTAAAGTATTCTTGCTTTTGGGGGTTCTTGATGTTGGAAATTTTAGTTGGGTAACTTGCCCTTTCCCATGTTGATGGTGTCCTCGGGGACGGGTTGAGGGGTTCCCTTGGGTTTTTCCCAGTGCTTTTTGTTAATATTTTAGAGTTGTGATTTGCCAAGGTTTACTGGTGCTGGAGTTTTTTTAGTTTTAAACCCCTTTGATGTTGAAGGCCCCTTTTTCGGGAAAACTGTCATTCGATGTTGAAAAAAAATATTTGAAAAAAAAAAAAAAATTTTAAATGAAAATTTTTTAAGATTATTTTTGTGAGTTTTTTAAAGCCCAAAAAAAATTTTTTTTTGCCATCAAGGGGGCCTTACCGAAAATTTTAGAGGCATAAAAGTTTGCAAAAAATAGCCTGTAGGGGAAACAGGGGCCCAACTGCCATCCCCTAGTAAATTTTGGGTTTATTTGTATTTTAAGGTTTGTTGTTTTTTTTTACTTTTTTGCACCCTTTCTTTGGGGTGTGAGACCAAAGTAAGGTGTAAAAGTACATTTTATCACCGGTTTACAACACAAAAGCACACAAAACATAAATTTTCAAAATTTTATTGTTTTTTCAAAAAATTGTTTTTAAAAAAAAACAAAACAAAAAATTATTTATTACTATTGTTTTTATAATTATATACCCAAAATACAGTAATGAACATTTTTTTTCTCTAGAAGTTCTGCGCTTGTGGAAAATCTGTTTAAAATTTGGTTTTCATACACAGGGTGGTTTTACATCTCCCCCATAAAAAAAAGGTGTCATACACAGTGGGGTTTTTCACTCTCACACATAAAAACCAAAGGTGTCATACAAAATGGGGGGTTTTACCCTCTCCCCACAAAAAATGGTGTTTTTACCCGTGGTTTTTTTTACACCTCACAAAATAAAAAAAATGGTGTATAAACCCGTGGTGGGTTTTTCCTTCACACATTTTAAAAAAAAGGTGGGCATACACGTGGGGTTTTGCACTCTTTACAATAAAAACCCTGGGGGTCATTCAAAGTGGTGTTTTTTCACTCTCACACATTAAAAAAAATGGGGTCATTTCCAGTGGTGTTTTACACTCTACAATAAAAAAAGGTTTTCCTTTCCCCGTGGGTTTTATTTACTCTCACACATAAAAAATTTGGGGTCAACAACCCGTGGTGTTTTACACTCTCACACAAAAACATTTGGGGTATACAAAGTTTGGGTTTTACACTATCCACAAAAAACCGGTGTATTTCCCCAGTGGGGTTTTACCCCTCCTCCCCACATTAAAAATTTGGGTCATACACAGTGGTGTTTTACACTCCCCAACATAAAACATGGTGTCTTTCACAATGGTGTTTTACACTCTCACACAAAAAAATCAGTTTTGTGTGCCTTTTTGTGGGTTTTTTTTTATGTTTCCAAAAACAAAACACCTCATTGAGCAGTTTTTTTTCCCAAAATATTTGGGAGGCATTGGTTATGTGTTTTCCCCAGGTAAATGGTCTGTTCATCATTTTTTTTTCCCTTTCCCTTTCCACCTTCCGCAATTTTTTTTATTACATTCCTTCCTTCCTCCCCCTTTTGCATTCCTTTTAAACCTTCCCGCATTCCTTTTCCCCCTTCTACCTTTTTCCCACCCTTTCCCGCATTCCTTTTCCTACCCTTCCCCGCAAATTTCCCTTTTCCCACCTTCCTACCCCTTTTTTCCTACCTTCCTGCATTTCCCCTTTTCCCACCCTTCCCGCAACCTTTCCTACTTCCTTCCCCACCCTTTCCCGCATTCCCTTTCCCAATTCCTTCCTTTCATTCCCTTTATCTTCCTTACTTTTTTTCCCTTTCCCTTTTATCTGTTCCCTTTTTCATTCTGCCTTCCCTTTTCCTTCCTTCCTAGGGTTTCTTTTTTATTTTAATCTATTTCTTTATTCAGCAAGCTTGTCTTGTGTGTTAGTGTGTGGGGTTATAATTGTTTTGAGTCAGGGGGTCGGGAAATGTCAAAATTTTAATTTTATTGTCTCATTACCCCCTCCCCTCCCCCCTGTCCCAAAAAAATGGGGGCGATTTCTGCTTCCCCTCCATTCTATTAATTATTTTTTCTCCCTCATTCTATCTCTTTCATTTTGTCTCTCTCTTTCCTTTGTTGTTATCTCTGTCCACAGGTACACAAAAAAAAGTATACATAGTTTTAAATTTTCCTAGGATAAAACCCCAAAAAAACCAGACAAAATGCTATACTCTGCTTGAAGATTGGGGGGTAAAAAAATTTTATAAGCAGTCCCTTTTGGCTTTTCTTGAGACAGAAAACTAGACGGAAGACAGGGGGCTTTGGCCCCGACAGAAAATTAAAAAGGACAGAAAATTTTTTGGGGGTTCCCGCCCAAAAACAAGCCCCCGGGGCGGGTGGTCATCTAATTTTTCTTATCAAACTGCACCCTCCCCCCAAGTTTTCCTTCATCAAACGTCAGGTCTTATCAGATGTTATTTGTCACTGTCATGGGGTTTAACTGTTTTTTTTCTTGTTTCAAGGAAAACCAAAAATTATTAATTTTTTCTTCTTTTTCTTCTTCTTTTCTTCTTCTTCTTCTTCTTCTTCTTCTTCTTCTTCTTCTTCTTTTTTCTTCTTTCTTTTTTTCCCCTTCCTCCCCCCCCCTCCCCCCCCCCCCCCCCCCCCCCCCCCCTCCTCCTTCCTTCCTCCCCCCCCTCCTCATCCTCCTCCTCCTCCTCCCCCTCCTCCCCTCCTCCCTCCTCCCTCCCCCTCCCCCCCCTCCCTCCTCCCCCCTTTTACTCCTCCTCCCCCCCCCCCCCCTCCCCTTTCCCCTTCCTTTTTCTTCTTTCTCCTCCTCCTTTGCTCCCTTCCCCCCCTCCCCTTTTCTCTTCCCCCTTTCCTTTTTCCTCTTCCCCCTCCTCCTCCTCCTCATTTCTTTTTTGGGGCTCAAAAATTCTCAAAAACATGAAATTGACTTCACGACACTTCCCTCTTGTTAGTGCATCATCTTGGGGAAAAGGGAAAAAAGTCCCAAAATTTTTCTGGGGGGTCACATATTTTACGTAAATAAGCTGAAAAAAAAGGGCCCATGAAATGGCATTCCCCAATGCA
This sequence comes from Cherax quadricarinatus, assembly GCF_026875155.1. Classification (NCBI taxonomy): domain Eukaryota; kingdom Metazoa; phylum Arthropoda; class Malacostraca; order Decapoda; family Parastacidae; genus Cherax; species Cherax quadricarinatus. Next base: position 50,892,197 of record NC_069410.1, on the reverse strand, counting down.
CCACTGGCTCCCCCTTTTTTTTTTGTGGTGCCCCACTGGACCTTTTGGGGACCCGTTCTTCACATTTTTGGGCCTACCAGCTTTTTCCTGCTTGATTTGAAAACCGCTAGAATTTACGGTATAAATGTGGGAAACAGTGGGCGGGTTTAAAAAGGGGGGCTACTGTATATATATTTCGACATTTAAAAAAATCAGGGGGGGTTTTAAATTTTTCCCGGTTTAAAAATGTCATTAAAACATTTAAGTTCCCACATTTTCCCGAGTTGCTTGTGATTTTTTCGTTCTGGATTTCCCAATGGTTTATCTATTCTGGGTCGTAATTTCATATCAAATTTCCCTGGGAGGAAATTTTCTTGGATGTTTTTGGTTGCAGCCATTTTTGTTGTTGTCTGGCAAAGGTTTTTTGGGGTGGGTTGGGAAGGGTTGATCTTTTTTGGCTGGCCCGTAGGGATGTTTTAAATTGTAGTGTGCTTTTTTTCACCGTGGCTAATATTAGGTGTCTGTGGGAGTTACTGGATTTTTTTTTCATTGCCCCGGGCCCCCGGCCTTGACAGTGGTTTCAGATGAAATTGTGGTGATGAGTAATAGAAAGATGTTGTGGAGTATCCCCTTCGCCCGGCGTGGGGTAGGCGGTGGGGGGTAACACGAGTTTTTTTTAGTTTGGGAAATTGTTTGGGTTTTTTTTGGGTGTTTTTTAAAGTTGATTTATAATTTATTGTGGGTCTCCCTCCCTGTCAGTGTTTGTGGGTCTTTACTAGGCCCTCAAAAAATTGTTAGGAACCTCAGGTTTAAAAAAAATTAGAGAAGCAAGGATCTTGTTTCTGCTTTTGCTGCCCCAGTTATCGCCGATACCCCCCCATTTTATGTTTGTCCTCCATTTTATGTTGCACTCAGTGAGTGTTGGTTCTTCTGTCATGTGAAATTTTTCTAATGTCACACCAACACTAAATTTTATAAACAGTATTATATTCTTCAATTTTTGAAAACAAATTTTCAGAAACTTGAAAAAAAATTCAGTTTCAATAAGCCTTCTAGCATAAGAGGGTTGTTTAGATTCCCCGCATGACTTTTTATAATGATCTTATTACATTAACTTTGGGTACATTTTCTTTAAACCTTTTTGGGGTCCTTTCATAATATGCCTTGAAGCCATGTTGGCATGCAAAGAAACATAACCTTTATTCAGCGCATGTACACACCCTCATTAAAAGGCTACCTCCCCAACCAGCGAACCAGATACTAAGGGTCAGACGATGGGGCCCTATCGTCAGATCAGCATCTAGGTTATTTTATTTATTTATTTTATTTTACTTTTCTTATTTATTAAATTTGAACATATACAGGGAAGTACAAAAGAATACAGTTAAGTGCAGCATGCCAAAGCCCCTTGTATGCAGAGCATTATGGGCAAAGGGTTAAAATTAACTTAAAATTTAAATAAGCAATGATGTATTTAGTGGTAAAAACATTATTGTTAAACAGATAACAAAATTAAGCACAAAAAGAGGGATTTCAAAGACAGTCATATGGTTGCATGTATTGCTGTTCAGCCAATGAGAAGGTGGATCTGGCAATTGTGAAGGTGACGTGGCTACCACTCACATTTTCACCCTTGTCATTTCCGTTCGAGAGCTGGTTGAAGCTTGGTCTGTTCTCTAGTGGCATCAGTTCTGCCTTGATTACCGTGGCATGCACTAATACCTATTGATGTACATAGTGTATATAGTGTACATACTTATACTTGGTGAAGGATGACATAAGTCAAAATTTTTCTGCTCTGTTTATTTTGCTCCCTTTACACCCAGCATAACAGGCCTTTGAGTTCCTGGATTGTAATACTGGTGTTGGTTCTATAATACTGTACCAAAATTCTAGTGGCTTCTAATCTTGCTGAAGAAAGGTGGTAATCCTATATATGATAGAATGGGTCTGTGTACAGTAAAAAAAATCCTACAGTACATAATGCATAATGAAAAATAAGCAGCAACCATGTTTTTGGTGTAAAATAGCGACTTTGCAGTGTACAGTGGACCCTCGACCAATGGCTTTAATCCATTCCAGAGAAGTAGCCTTTAACCCTTTCAGGGTCTGTCCCATAGATCTACGGCTTTATGTTCAGGGTCCAAACCGTAGATCTACGTCATGAGCTCAGCTCACTCTGATAAACTGTGAGTGGTACATTTGGGCCTAGATATGAGAGAATACATCTATGTGGTATGTGTGCACCACATAAAACAGATCCTGCAGCACACTGTGTATAATGAGAGAAAAAAACTGAAATCATGATTTTTCGATTAAAACAGCGAATTTGCAGTGTTTTTTCGTATGTTTTTTATAGTTGTATTTGCAATTTCTTGGTCTCATTTGAAAGAATGGAAGACATATTACAGAAATAGAGATGATTTTGATTGGTTTTAGCACTGGAAATGGCTTGAAACTGAGCTCAAAGTAGCAGAAATGTTAAATTTTTGCCGATATTCAAGAGTAAACAAACGACCTCACACGTCTAATACACGCCAGCCGGTGGGTCTAATATGCATTCACAAATATGGTGATGATATTTATACAATTATTACAGTATTGCATAACAGTAAATCTTCTATTTTTTCGTGTGAATAAAAATTCATTATGTGAATAAAAAATCGAAATGGAATTTATTTGTAAAGCTTCAAAACGTAACTAATGAATAGAGGAAATGTTAGTTTAGTTCCAGGAATATCTACATTGTTTATTCTGGACCCTATTTTGAAATTGGAATATTTTGAACTTTGTGTTAAATTGGCCAAATTAACAATTTTCGATCACTTTAATTTGTAGTTGAAACATTTGACTTGGCGATTTCTTGTGCTCAATCGATAGAATAGAAGTAATACTAGTGAAATAGCTAAGAATTTTGTTGAGAAATTGCATTACCAGCTAAGCTTATTATTTATAAATTTAAATATAGGGAACACTTAGCTGATAAAAGACAGCAAATCATCTACACAGCCGCCCCTGCAGACGAGGTCTTGAATTGTTGTCATGATCATCTCTCAACGGGCTGGAATAGATCATATTATGTAAACAATAATTTACCCCTAGGGGGTGTTACGTCAGCATGTTTCATTCACTGATGGCTGACAAGCTTACTTGTGTGGACTCAAAAGTCCGCACCTAACTGCCGACTATAGGTTGATTACAAACTCCTTGTGACAAAAGAACTGCGCAGTCCCCCGTACTACAAGAAATTCGTAACCTACCTTGCTCTTGTAGCGTGAGCTATGGTGTTCTTCACCCCTTCGACAGGTATCGGTGACTTGATAGAAGCTGAAGTGTCCTTTGATGTCCACGTCTTCCATAGTCTAGGAATACGCACACTGGTACACTATGTTCCACAAGATTTGTCTTTATTGTTCACAATCTTATCACAAAAGAAGCTGATCACACTTCTCTTAAGTGTTTATTGTTTTATGAGACACTTTGTCCACACTAATGCACAGATCGTTCTTTGTTGGTTATCTTGGCGTCAGTGTCACTCTCAGTAGAGTCAAAAGTAATCTGAAGGCGCCACAGCACCCCACCCCATTACTCTCCTAGCACAAAGGAAAAGCTGACCTAGTGCTTTTGCTTCCTTGCCACTTCCTCGATGAAGCAAAGCAGAATGTTTAATTCTTGCTGTCTTAAGCATAGACAACAATGTCCACTATCTTTACTATGGTAATAAAGTGGGAGCAGGATTTTCCTTAATTGTCCTGCTAAGGTAAGAGATGTACTGTCTCTTATTAAAATACAATCTGCAACACTGGACTGCAAGGAGCGGCGGTCGCTTGACCACGTCGCATACTCGTACTGCATCTGCGATCAATTACTCGCTGTAGCAGTAAACAAGATATTTGCTCCTTCTGAGAGAGCTGGGCCCCTCAGGGCTGAAAGGGGCTGAAGGGGGCTGATACCCCCCTCCAGGAGAAAATTTCTCCACACTGGGGGGCGGCGGAGGTTCGCTGCAGGTGAACTATTCATCACTTAACATTAATTTGATTTTCTCACTCGCCACCACTGCTGCTTGTCTTTTCTGAACAGCTTTAGTCTGTGTGGTTTCTGGAGAATCACTAATTTTGTTTTCAACACTGTGTAATTCTAATGGTACTAGTTTATTTATTGTCTGCTTATTCCCTACACCTTTGCTCAAAACATCAAGTGTCCTGATGATTCCATTTGCATCAGGATATATGGTCACAATTTTTCCAAGTGGCCATTGGGACCTCGGACCATCATTGTCAATAATCACTGTGTCACCAGGTCTTAAGGACTTATGATTTTCAGAAACACCAGCTCCATAGAAGTGTTCTCTCAATGAGGTGAGATAGTCTTCTTGCCAAATTTTCTCCCAACGTTCAATCACTTTATTAAGGTGTTTGAATTTACGTCTGAGTTGCTCAGGTTCGAAATAAGTAGGATCCTCTATGATTTCTTTATCATTCATGGGAGGAACAGGTTCGAGCCTTCTGCCATGGAGTAAATGAGATGGACTTAACACTTCTAAATTGTCCAGATCATCGGTAACATAAGTTAGAGGTCTGTTGTTGACTCTATTTTCTATTTCAGTCACAACTGTACGGAATTCTTCTAAGTCGATTCTTTGACGATGAAGAGTCTTCCTTAAACAACGTTTTACAATGCCGATCAGTCTTTCATAAAATCCGCCGTGCCATGGAGATTTAGGAGGAATGTATCTCCAACGACAACTGCGTTGATTCAGCATCTGTTGTACTTCTGGTTGATCAAAGATCTTGCTTATATAAGCAGCACCAGCAACAAAGTTCATTGCATTATCTGAAATCATCAGTCTGGGACATGCCCTTCTGGCTGCAAACCTTCTGAATAATTTGATAAAGGTTTCAGCAGACATGTCAGTGGCTACTTCTAGATGTACTGCTCTAGTTGTAGCACAAGTGGACAAACAGATGTAAATTTTGATGGGAACTTTGTCAACTGTTTTGGTTAAAATTATTGGTCCAGTGTAATCTACACCTGTCACCTCAAGTGCAGTGATATGACAAACTCTTTCAGAGGGATATGGAGGTGGACCTGGATACTGACATACTCGCATATCATAGTGACGACAAGTAATACAGTTCTTTATTTGTTTTTTCACACTTTGTCGACCTTGAGGTATCCAGTAGGATTGTCATATATGACAAAGTGTGTCAGCTACCCCACCATGTAACACTTTACTGTGGGCGTTTTGCACAATCAGTTTTGTTAGCCAATGATTCTTGGGGATCAATATTGGATGTATGACTTCTTTAGGTAGTGAAGAATTATGAATTCTTCCTCGACATCTTATAATCTTTTCTGAGTCGAGATAAAGTCCTAAAGAATTAATCATGACAGGTTTCTTTGGGGATTTATCTTGTGTTTCTAGAAATTTATATTCTGTAGAGAAAACATCTTTCTGTATTAGTTTCACCCAGTATTTAATGGGTTCAAGATATTCATAATCAGGTTTTATTCCTTTAATGAATTTAAAGACAAGAGCTGTAATTCTTAAGAATTTACCCAAAGATGAGTATTTAGATCCTTCAAGGACTATTTCTGTTGTGTCTGCAATATTTACACAACTTATTTCTGCTGTGTTCAAGCAGACTGTTTCTTCTGGCATAATGTGAGCCTTTTGCTGAGGCCAGTTATTTTCATTAGAGAGCCAGTTTGGTCCTTGGAGCCATAATTTATTATCCACAAATTTCTTGAGTGGGACACCACGTGACAACATGTCAGCTGGATTCTCTTGGGTAGAGACGTGGAGAAAGAGATAATCTCTCTGCATCTCTTTTATTTCTGCTACTCTGTTCTGTACATAGACCAACTTACTCTTATTATTTCTTAACCACTGGAGAACTGCTTCATTATCACTCAAGATCACGGTTTTTTCAATAGTGAGATGATCAAGTACTTTGTTGAGATAGACAGCTAATTTTGTACCTACATAGAGTGCTGTCACTTCCAATTGTGGTACTGTTCTGACCTTCAAGGGTGCTACCCTGGCCTTTGAAGTAATTAGTGTACTTCCTTCAGCATTACTCATGTAAGCTACAGCGCCATAACCTCTGGTTGACGCATCACAGCAGAACACATGTAATGTGTACTTGTTTCCCTCTTGACCTATTTGTCTGGGAAATTTAATTTGATGAAGTTGCTTAAACTCCTTGGATATTTCATCCCATGCTTGACTCATTTCTAGAGGCAATTTCTCATCTCATCCAATTTTGAGCTTCCAAGCATCTTGCATAAGTATTTTATCCTTTATGGTAATTGGTGAGACGAGTCCTAGAGGATCAAAACATTGTGATAACTCTGACAGTAAACTACGTTTATTGAGTGTACTGCATGATTTATTGTTTATCCTTTTGAGACTCAAAGTATCTTCCTGTGTGTTCCAATTAAGTCCCAGCATATTGTTGCAATCAGGAATTTCAGCTTCAGGGAAATCTTCTATGATAAGTTCCCTTAACCCTTTGACTGTTTACGACATATAAATACGTCTTACGAGCCAATGTTTCTGACGTATTTATACGCACAAATTCTAGCGGCTTCAAATCAAGCGGGAAAGGCCTGGTAGGCCTACATGAGAGAGAATGGGTCTCAGTGGTCAGTGTACACCCTGTGAAAAAAATCTGGGACCCAGCGGTGCATTGTGGGAATGCCATCTTGTTAGTCCATTTTCACCATGCCTCTCGGTAAGAAGTTCCTCACTCCTCGGCGGATTGGAGGTCTTTTGTTCCCAAGTGATAGCTCTAACAGCGATGAAAATGTCAGTGACAGTGAATTCCAGGGTTTTGAAGTGAGTGTTACCGGAAAAAGTGCCCAGGATAACGTAATTAGTGATGAAAACCCAGATGACCCACAACCTTCCACCTCTGGTGCTGGGCCGGCTTGTTCACGTTCACCTTCGCCTGTACCAGGACGAAAGAGGAAACTATTTGGTTATGTACAACACCCAGATGATAGTAGTGAATGTGATAGTGATAGTGATTTCAAGGTCATTGAAAGCAGTTCTAGTGACAGTGTGGGTGAATATTCCCCAGTGAAGCGGCAGTATGTACGACGTAGCATGCGGTCTGGTAGTGTTTCATATGTTGTTCCAAGGGGAAGGAGAAACTCTGGGAGCACATCCCGTGGCCCTACACCACGACCACGATGGCGGCAGCGGCAGCGGCAACAGGAACCTTGTCCTCTATTTTTACTTCTACCTGAGGTTCCCAGCAGCCCAGTGATGACCTAATCAAGACCCGCATAACACTAACATATGTGGATACCCAGAATGATATAAAGCAACTGCAGAAATCACCCAAAAGTTCACAAATTACCAACAAATAGGACTCGTACTACACCTCCTACCCCGCTGCCACTGAAGTGATACTCCACAACATTCACTCATCACCCATCGCCTACTATTCACCCGAAGCCACAGCCAATGGACAAGGGTCAGAACAATAAAAGAAGATCCAGTAACCAGCTAAGGACTCCTAACATCAAAGGTGAGAGCAGTAATAACACGAGGAAAACTTGTGGTACTACCAGCCAGGACACAACCCTCATCACCCACAGGCATCACCACAACACACGACAGACAACAACAAACATGGCCGCCACTGCAGTCCAAGATAACTCCTTCCCAGTTTTTGATGTAAAGAAGATCACCCCCCCAGAAATAGCTAAACCCCTTTTACGATTCAAAACCCCAAAAGATCCCAAACTAACTCAAGAAATGCGGGAAAAACTAAACGCTAGCAATCCCGGACTACCTAAACCCAAAAATCACTGCTTTTGGAAATAAAGGGGACACTCTAGAACAAAAAAAGAAAAGCCACACCCGATCCCTAGACCCCAAATAAAAACACTCTAAAAGCCAAAAGCACCCTATTACTCCCAAACATTACAGGGGGAAAAAGTTCAAGAGGGGGCCAAAAAATTTGCCAATTTTCAAAAACTAACTTCCAAGACCATAATGCCCAACGCAGCTTTTCTGACGTTTTTGTTTTTTCCCAGAAACATCTCCCCCCCACGTCCCCCAAGAGACCTGCATGGGGGCCCCCCTACGCTTATCAAGGACCCCCTTCGCCTTAACAACATAGTGATGACCAAAAAGGTTTGCAAACTGATGGGCTACCAAGCGGGAAAAAAAAAACAGTATTTTTAAAATTTCCCAAAATTTTGCCTACAAAGAAAAAAACCTACAAAAACATCTATTTCTTGAAAATGATTTTTAAACGTAAATTTGGAGTGCCTTCCCCAAAACAAGACAAAACCTTCTTTTTTGGCAAAAAAATTTTTACGCTTTTCCCAAAAAAAATAAACCGTCCCCTTTGTGAGGGATGGAAAAAAATCGCAGTTAGGAAACCCCCCCCACTGGGAAAAAGTACTTCACTTAAAAAACATGACCTTAAAAATTGAAAATTGGGGCTGGATTAAAGAATCAAGTAAAGTGCGGGTTTTAATACCCAAAATCCCCCGTTAGTGTTTTATTGTCATAAATTTTCCCCCCCAAAAATTTAATCCCCCAATTTCTTTTGATTGTCATTGTTGTTTAAAAAGACCATTCTCCCTAAGTTTTAATTGTGTTTAATATAAACAAAATTTCTATTTCCTTTTTTAAACTTCCACATCATTTTTCCATCTTATTTTATTATTAAACTAAAAAAAACTTGCCCTTCAATAATTCTACTCATTTTTTAAAAAAACTCCATTCCCCCAAATTTTTTTCAAAAATCCCTTTATTCCCCAATTTTACTTTAAACTAATTAATCAAACTTTTTGAAAAAATTTTTCTATTGACTTTTTTTATTCCATTTTTTTTAAAAAATAGTTTTTCAACTAAAACTTTTATTTTATCCTATTTTCCCCCCCCCCCAATCTTACTAGCTTTATTAAAACCCAAGTCATTGCCATTTTTATTTTTTTCATTTTTTTATTTTCTTCTGCTCCCTTTAAATTTTTTGTATTTTATCCTGTAAAATTTTTAAAATTTTAATTATACTTTTAATTCTTGTAAACAACTTTATAAGGACCTTAGTGCCATTAAAATTGAGGGTTTTTCCTTTTTTTAATTATTAGTTTTAATCCAGTTTTACTTAGCTCATTCTAGCTCAATACTAGTCTCCCAAAAATTAAATATATTAGACCATAGTGAAATTAATGGGTGAGAGGGGTTTTGCAAATTTGAAATTTTTGTATTTTTATTTTTTTTAGATTTAAACCTAGTTGTCTATAGCTCTTTCAGCTCAATACATAGTCAATCCCCAAATTCACTATTTTTTAGACCATGGGTGCAATTATAGTGGGAGACTGGTGTATTTTTAAATTTTTGTATTTTTTATTATTAGTTTAAAATTCAGTTGTACCATAGCTTTCAAACCTAAATTTAAAATGGTAAATCCCAAATTCACAAATATTTAGACCTTAGTAAAAATTCCCAGTTGGGGAGACAGTTTTTTTCCTTTTTTTAAATTTTGGGATTTTTTTTATTATTAGTTTAAAACCCTATTGTATATAGCTCATTTTTGCTCAAAACATGGGACTCCAAAAAAGTATTATTAGACCTTAGTGCAAAAAAGTGAGATTTCTTGCTTTTTTTTTTTAATTTGTATTTTTTTTTTAAACTTTTTTTAAAACCTAGTTGACTTTGGGTTCCCATTCTAGCAAAAACACATAGAAAACCCTAAACTTCATTATGTGTAGTAGTGCTATCCCCTTACATGCCCAAAATATTTTTTACTATATCCCTTTTTCCAAATTTCCCAACCACTACGGGATTTCAGTAGAAAAAAAACTCAAAAAAACCAACTCAGGTTTAAAAATAACCAAAAATTTAAAAACCTTTAAAAGTGTTTTAAATCCGTTGCCCTGATCAAAACCCTCCATAATCGGGACCCCAATAAAAACCCTTTTGGGGAAAGTAACTGCCTTTATTACAAAAAAAAAGCATAAAAGCCACCACTACCCAAAAATAAGCTAAAAGTCTTTAAAGTATTTAAACTACAAAAATAGGTCCTTAAGAAAAACCCCTATGATGCCCTCCTAGCACCCCTTGAATCACAAAAGACCCCCTTTCTCCTGCATTATTCTTACTGGACCTGGTTTAAGAGGAAAAATAGATATTTTACCCTCTCCCAGGATACACAGCAATTCCAAAACTGCGGGACCAAACCAATTTTGGGGGTTTGGTATTGCAATTTTATTACTCAAACCCAAATTTATCTTGTCTTAGCACCACTTGCTTTAGTGATGAATAGGGGGGAATAAATTTTTGCTAATTTTTTTAAAAAAATTTTGGGCCCAAAAAGGGGGGATACCTCACAAAAAATTTCCCCAAAATTTTAGGGGAAAAAAAAACCAAAAAAAAAAACAAGGAAAAACCCCCTTCCCCGGGGGGTTCCCAAAATCAACCTTTTTTAAAACCCCCTTTTTTTTAAAAAAAAAAAAAAATTTTTTCCAAAATTAAATTAAAACCAACCGGCTCCCGGGGGAAAAGGGGAAAAAAAAAAAAAAATTTTCCCCCCCCCCTTTTTTTTTAAAAAAAAAAAACCCCCCCCTTTTCCCCAAAAAAAAAAACCCAATTAAAAAAAATTTTTTTTAAAAAAGGGGGGGGGAAAAACCGGGAAAAGGGTTTTTTTCCCCAAAAAAAAAAGGGGGGGGGGGGGTTTTTTTTTTTTTTAAAAAAAAATTTTTAAAAAAAAAAAAAAAAAACCCCAAAAAAGGGGGGGGGGTTTTTTTTTTTTAAAAAAAAAAAAAAGGAAAAAAAAAGGGTTAAAAAAAAATTTTTAAAAATTTTCCCCCCAAAAAAAAAAAAAAAAAAATTACTACTCCCTTCCCCAAAAAGGGGGGGAAAAAAAAAAAAAAACCAAAACCCCCTTTTGGGCCCCCCAAAAAAAAAAAAAAAAAGTTTTCCCAAAAAAAAAAACCCCCCCCCTTTCCCCCCCAAAAAAAAAAAAATTTTTCCAAAAAACCCTTTTAAAAAAAAAAAACCCCCCCGGGGGGGGGGGGGGGGGGGCCCCCCCCCCCCCCAAATTTAAAAAAAGGGAATTAAAAAAATTTGGGGGGGGTTTTTTTTAAACCCCCCAAAATTTTTGGGGGCCCCCCTTTTTTTTTTTTTTTTTTAAAAAAAAAAAAATTTAAAACTTTCCCCCTTTCCCAAAAAAAGGGGGGGGGAAAAAATTTAAAAAAAAAAAAAAAAAAAAAAAAAAACCAATTTTTCCCCTTTTTTTCCAAACTTTAAAACTTTAAAAAAGGGGGGAAAATTTTTTTTTAAAAATTAAAAAACCCCCCAAAAGGGGAAAAAAAAAAGGAAAAAAAAACCAAAAAAATTAAAAAAATTTTTTTTTTTGGGGGGAAAAAAAAACCCCCCAAAATTTTTTTAAAAAAAAAATTTTTGGGGGCCCCGATATCCCCCCAAAAAAGGTTTATTACGGTATAAAGGGCCCCCCCTTTTTTTTTCCCCTTTTTTTAAAGGGGAAAAAAAAAACCCCCCAAACCCCCTTTAAAAAAGGGGGGGGAAATGTCCTTGGCCCCCCCTTTTTCCCCCCAAAAAGGGCCTTCCAAACGTATTCCCAAAAAACCCCCCCCCTTTTTTCCCCCCGCCCCCCCTTTTTTTTTCCCCCCAAAAATTTTAAAAACCTTTTTAAAAAAATTTACCCAAAAACTTAAATTTTAAAAAATTTTTTTAAAAAGGGGGGGGGAAAAAAAAAATTAAAAAAAACCCAAAAAAAACCCAAAAAAAAGGCCAAACCCCCCAAAAAAAAACAACAACCCCAAATTTTTAAAAAAAAAAAAAATTTCCAAAAAACCCCCCCCAAAACCCCCCTTCCCCCCCCAAAACCCTTTTTTCCCCCCCCCACCAATTTTTTTTTTTCCCCCCTGCTTTTCCCCCAAACCCAAAAAAAAAAAAAATTAAAAAAAAACCCCAAAATTTAAAAAAAAACCCCCCCCCCCCCCAAAATTTTTTAAAAAACCCCCTTTTTCCCCCCCTTTTTTGGGCCCCCCAAAAACCCCAAAAAAAAACCCTTTTTTTTTTTTCCCCCCCCCTTTCCCCGAACCCCCAAAAAAAACCCCCTTTTTTAAAAAAAATTTTTTTTTTTAAAAAAAAAAATTTTTAAACCCCAAAAAAAAAACCAGAACCTTTAACCCAAAATTTAAAAAAAAAAAAACCCCTTTTTTAAAAACCCCCAAAACCCCCCCCCCCCCCACCTTTCAACCCCCCAAAAAAAAAAAATTTTTTTTCCCCAAAAAAAAATTTTTTTAAAAAAAAAAAAAATTTTTCCCCAAAAAAATTTTTTTAAAAAAAAATTTTTTTCCAAAAAAAATTTTTTAAATTTTTTTTTTTAAAAAAAATTTTTTAATTTTAAATTTTCCGTTTTTTTGGGCCCCCCTTTTTTGTTTTTAAAATTTTTTTTTTTTAAAAATTTTTTAATTAAATTTTTAAAAAAAAAAATTTTTTGGGGGGGGAAAAAAATTTTGGGGGGAAAGGGGGGATAATGAAAGGGGGGGAAGGGGGGGTTTTTTTTTAAACCCCCCCCCCAAAAACCCCCCCCCAAACCCCCCCCCCCCCCCCAAAAACCCCCCCCACCCCCACCCCCCTTTTTCCCCCCCCCCACCCCCCCCCGGAAAAAAAAAGAACCCCCCAAAAAGGGGGGGAAAAAAAAATTTTAAAAATTTATTTTTTAAAAAAAGGGGAAAAGGGAACCTTTTTTTCCGGGGGGGGTTTTTTTTTGGGGGAAAAAAAAAAATTTTTTCCCCAAAAAAAAAAACTTTAAAAACCCCGGCCAAAACAAATTTTAAAAAAAGGGAAAAAAAACCCCCAAAAAAAATTTTTTTTTTATAAAAAAAAAAATTTTTTTGGGGAAAAAACCCAAAAACCCGGGGGAAAAATTTAAAATTTTTTTTTTGGGTTTTGGGTTTTTTTTTTTTGGGGGGGGAAAAAAAAAAAAAGAAAATTTTTTTTTTTAAAAAATTGGTTTTTTTTATTTCCCCCGGAAAAAAATTTTTTTTGTTTTTTTTTAAAAAAAATTTTTTAAAACAATTTTTTAAAAAAAAAAAACCTTTTAAAATTTAAATTTTAAAAGGGGAAAAGGGGTTGGGGTTTTTTTTTTTTAAAGGGGGGTTTTTTTAAAAAAGGGGGAAAATTTTTTTTGGGGGGGGGGGAAAAATGGGAAAAATTTTTGTTAACCCCGCTTGAACCTTAAGAATTTAAACTTAAATTTTTAAATTTTGAATTTGATAGCGAAGTGGGGATATTGTAACGAGGGTATGAATGATATGATTTAGGGAGCAGGCAGTGGTGGTGATAGTGAGGGTGGCAGGCCCATGTGGCATCATCAGTGGGCCACGCTACTACCCACGCTGCTGACTCTCCCACAACAACCAGCCTCACCCGACCCCACACTCCCAAAACCTGCACTCCCACAACCTGCACCAACCACAACCACGGTACAATATCCAGACCCCACCAGCAGACCGCATCGGGAAATTTGGGCAGGACGGTGCGAGTTTGTTCCCAGTCCCATGATTGATGAAACACAAAGGGAATAAAGCCATCATGTCCACTTGGGAACAATGCCAGTGAACTGGACTGCTTTGAGTAATTCTTCGATGAACCGTGATGGACATCATTGTCTGGGAAAACAACACATACTGTTGATTACACCATGGCAAATACAATTCTCTCACCAAAATCACGGCTACACAAATGGAAGGAGACAACTGTGGAAAGAGATGTCCCTGTTTTTTGCCACAATAATACTTTTTGCCGATGTGTATAAGCACACTGTCACCACATACTGGGCAACAGAATGCCTGATTTCAACTCCAGGTTTTAGTGACATTATAGGTGTCAATCGTTTCTGATTCTGTTGCGTATGTTACACTTTTCAGACAAAACCAGGCCTGACAGAGCGACAGGTTATATAAGATAAGAATGTGTTTATGTTTCCGAAACAAAAGTGCTGCATGTATTTTTATCCCTTCAGGAAGCTTGTTATTGATGGTCCTTGATTTTATTCAAAGGAAGACTCTCATTCAAGGCAATATATACCAAGCAAGAGAAAACGCTTTGGTATAAAACTTATTTGTACTGTGTGATTGCAGAAGTGGTCTAGTTTTGGATATCATTGTGTACACTGGCAGTAATACTTTGAGAGATACCATGAAGTTATTGGGTATTCTGGTGATGTGGTTCGAACAATGATGGAACCATATCTTGGTTTAAAGGGGGATATGTTATTTACTGATAACTGGTACACAAGGGCCCCCTTTCTCATTATTTCTTGCAAGTGAACTTGCAGAGTGTGTGGACAGTGCATCGTAATCGTTTAAAAAATATGCCAAGGTTCGGCGCTGGCACTCGCAGAGGTGAGGTGCAAGCCTTTGCTGCCAATGACATCATGGCATTTCAGTGGCATGACAAAAAGTTATGTCACATTATTGACATCAGTTCACCGAAACGAAAAGGTACACAGTGGCAGGCACAACAGAGAGACCAATGAACCCATTCTAAAGCCTGCAGCTGTCATGGACTACACCTAATATGCACTTAGTGGCAAATGTGACATGCAGATTGGGTTTGCAGACTGTGTACGCAAAAGTTATAAGTGGTATATAAAACTTTTTTTCCATCTTGTTGATATCTCTATGCTGAATGCTTATAACATATACAAGTTGAAGACACAAAAAACCAAAATATGGTGAATTTTGCTTGTCAGTAATCAGACAAATAATTGCAAAGTCCCAAGGGGCAACACCTGCAATAGCCCAGCGCCACGAAATTACCAAAACACGTCATCTGTTTCAGGCCTGGTGATCACTACCCATGCAACTGCTCCTATTACTGCAAGAAAATGCTCAGAAGAGGTGTTATGTAGGGTACACATACCACAAAACGCCCAAAACACGCAGAGACACTCGTTTTATGTGGGGAGGAGTGTCAGTGCCCCTCTGCATATACCCATGTTTCAAAGAGTTCCACAAGCTGCAGCAGTTCTAGGAACTGTGTTTTGTGACTGTACATATGTACATATATTATGGAACAATAGTAATAAACATTGTTTTGTATTGTTTGTTTTTGTGTAAACAAAGTGTATACACAAACTAATAGTGATAAAGTTTGTTCTGTTATTTGTGTTGTAAACAATGAGTGTTTTACAGTGGACCCCGGTTAACGATATTTTTTCACTCCAGAAGTAGTATGTTCAGGTGCCAGTACTGACCGAATTTGTTCCCATAAGAAATATTGTGAAGTAGATTAGTCCATTTCAGACCCCAAACATACACGTACAAACGCACTTACATAAATACACTTACATAATTGGTCACATTTGGAGGTAATCGTTATGCGGGGGTCCACTGTATTTGAAGAATGCACCTTACATTGGTCTCACAGGCCACAGAAGTTACCTGGAACAGAAAAATATTGAAAAATGCAAGAATACCTTTGAATTAGGGTAATAAAAGAATACGGGTGGGCGGCAGTCACCGCTGTTGCCGTACGCACGTTCCTTTCTGCAAACTTTGTGGCTTATATCTCGGTAAGTATGATGGCAAAAAAATTTTTTTAGGCTTAAAACACTAAGAAAAAATATTCCTAACATTTTCACAAGAAAAAATATTTTTTTTTTTCGAATATTTGGCGAATAGAATGACAGTTTCAGAGAGGGGCCTGAAACAATCAAAGGGGTTAATTGCATTGAATTTTGTATTCCACATCCTTAGAGGCATATTTGTTCCTTCATCTCCTTGTTAGCTTCTCTGTATAAGGATTTCAAATCCTCCTCTTTACTCACAGTACCTTGAAGATTGTCCACATAAAGACTTTCAGATTTCTTCAAATGTGTATTTAGAGTAGCTTCTAGTAAGAATGGAGAGGATGTTGCACCAAACAATACTGGTTTGAAACAGTAAGTTTTCAGAGGACTTTGAGGATCATGTGGATTTTCAGGCCACAAGAATCGAGTATAATCTCTATCTATTTCTTGTAGTCCTATTCTTAAGAAAGCTTTGGAAATATCAGCCGTGTAGGCATATGGGTTTGTGCGAAATTTCATAAGCACATCTCCAAGCTTCTCAGTTAGTGAGGGTTCGGTCATCAGACAGTCATTAAGACTTGCTACATCTTTATTTGCATGTGCACTGCAATTGTATACAACATGTAGTGGAGTGGTTTCAGAATCTTTTCTGACTCCATGGTGCGGGAGTTTAGTGAGCTTCTGTCTTCTTCAACTTATCTTCGACTATTTCCTCAATGAATTTATTGTCCAACTGTTCTTGTATGATATTATCATAGACAGTCAGTAGCTCTGGATTCTTCCTTAGCTCATGTATTTGTGCTTTCATCTGTCCAAGAGCCATGCGATAATTGCTAGGCAGATGTGGTGGATTTAATTTCCATGGTAACCTAACCCAATACTGTCCATCTTTATATTTGACAGTGTCCAAATATTGGTTATAAGCCTGAGACTCTTGTGGGCTTCGTTTATTTACATTAATACCTATCGCATCTAAATCCCACAACTTATCAACTGGTTCATTCATTTCTTCAGTATGTTAATTTTTGCTGTGGTACATGATCAGCGGGTTATTCTAGTAGCTAGTACATTTTCCACTGAATCAATATCTGCTTCTTTCCCACTTTGAGAGGGAATGGAACCACATATCATGTGGCCTCCTGCTGTTTTCAGCAAGTGAACATCATGTTTACTTACTATATTTTGCACAAACCAGTGATAATAATCACTTCCAATGATTAAATCAATTGGACTAATAGTGTCCATCTGTATGTTAGGACAGGCTAACTTGACCTTAGCTGCTTTCAGTGCTGCAACTGTTTCTTTTAACCCTTTGACTGTTTTCGACGTATAAATACGTCTTACGAGCCAATGTTTCTGACGTATATATACTCAATAATTCTAGCGGCTTCAAATCAAGCGGGGAGGAAAGTGGTAGGCCCACATGTGAGAGAATGGGTATCTGTGGTCAGTGTGCACCACATAAAAAAAATCCTGCAGCACACATTGCGTAATGAGAAAAAAAAAACTTATCATTTTTTTGGAATAAAACGCCGACTTTGAGGTGTATTTTCGTATAGTATTTATCGTTGTATTCGCGTTTTCATGGTCTTAGGTGATAAAATGGAATAAAATATTACAGAAATAGAGATGATTTTCATTACTTTGATGATGAAAACGACCTTGAAAACTGAGCTCAAAGTAGGGGAAATGTTCGATTTTTACCCAAAGTTCAGGAAATAAATAAATCACTCCACACGTCCATACACGTCAACTGGGGAGTCTAATATTCTTTCACTAGTGCACTGATATTATTATACCATTTTTACAATAATGCAGTAGTCTGCATTTAAAAGTAAATTTTGTATTATTTTGTATGAAAAAAAAATCAAAATAGAAAGCAATATAAAAGGGGGCTGGGATGTGACTAATAAGAGATATGTTATTTTAGTGCCCGAATGTCTACCTTGTTTTTCTGGACCCTTTTTTGAAATTGGCATTTTTTTTAGTTTGCGTGAAAATTCCCAAAAATTCCAATTTTGCCCATATTGGGTAAAAATTAGTGAAGGGGGGTTTCTTTATCAGTGATAGTAAATGGAGTTCTAAGAAATAGTAGGTTTGGTCAACTGGAAAAATGGAATGGCTGAAAGGGGGCTCAAAGCCCGCAAAAAGCCTACGCAAATGTCCCGGACCGTAACTTCGCGGGAGCAAAATTTCCATGAATTTTCGCCCAAATTTTTCAAAATTTTTAGTCATTCCATGGGGGAAAAGATTCTTTCATTCATAAGAAAAAAATAATTTTTTTTTTTTTTTTTTCAAAAATTTGGGGCATAGAATGCGTTTCGAAAGGGGCCTGAAAATCAAAGGGTTATCCCCGGATCTGACAGATTAGGCAAATCATCTACTACCACAGTTTACTGTCTTTTTCCCGTTTCTAGCCCCAGTGATTCTGGTGGCCCTATGTCTTTCACCAGAATTGTGGAAAAAAACAGCTATATCTAACTGATTTTGGCATAGGGGTTGTTCATTCAGTTTCTGCAACACTGTTCTTCTTATGAAGGACCTTTGTGAGCCTTGATCAAATAGTGTTAGCACATTGGTTTTGTGTAATTTATTAGATAACTCAACTTGAGCTATCAGGAGAGCAGTTGCTTTAAACTTATCTCTCACATTTAATGCTGTTGTTTGTTGACTTCCTGATTCTGTGGAAGTCTTCTGCTGTTCAGCAAAAGTATTTGGTCATAATGCTGTATGATGCATACCCTTGCATTTAAAACACTTCCTCAGTGAGCATTTACCTCCCTTGTGTTCACCTAAACACTTGATGCACCTTTTCAGCTGATGAACACGTTGTTTACGTGCCTCCATTGATGTGTATTGACTACAATACTGTGCCCAATGTGTTCCATCACGAAGTACACATTTTGGAGTACGTTTATGTGTGACAATTTGTTTACTGTCTGTTGTATTCACAGCTTGATAAATGCCTATATGGGATTTCCCATTCTGTGGTTTAGTGGGAGTAGGTATACTCTTTTTATACTGAGTTGAAGGTTTATTATTCACTGGATTTGTGGATTTTTCATCTTGTCTCGTTGCTTGCATGCATGAAACTATTGTTTGTAAACCATTGCTAATTTCCTCACAAGTGAAATAGCGTTTATTGAACATAATATTTAATCGTTCAATAGTTTGTGGTCACAACTTATCTTGTACAATACCACTGATAAACCAATCACATTGTCTTAGGTCATATTTAGCACCTAGAGATCTGAGACTATTGTCTAATGTGATTCTAAATGCCTGTAAGTCTGAAAAACAATGTTTGGGTGGCTTCAAGCTTGATATTAACCCTTTCAGGGTCTGTCCCATAGATCTACGGCTTTACAGTGAGTGTCCAAACCATAGATCTACGCCAAAATTCTAGCGCCGTCAAATTTAGCGCAAAAGCGCTCATAGGCCTACATGTGAGAGAATGGGTCTGCGCAGTGGGTGTGTGCCATAAACAAAAAATCTAGGCGCCTGCATAGCATTGTGGGAACGCCGGCTCAGTCACCCTTGTTCACCATGCCTCGTCGCAAGTCAGCTCTCACTCCCCGGAAAATTGGGACTCTCCTCTTCCTATCTGATAGTTCTGACACTGATGGAAGTGGAAATGAAGACGAATTCTACGGCTTTGATCAGTTAGTGCCCGAAAAAGAATGACCAGGATATCGAAAATAGTGCAGAAAACCCTGACGATCCTTGACCTTTTTCCTTGGTTGTGGGCACTCGTGATCACGGTGGGTTTTGTTCCTAAACGCAAGAAAAACTAATTATTTTCGTGTGGCCAGGCCTCTGACTTCAGTATGACGATGATAGTGATGGATTGTGATTTTATTGCGCTCGACGATCATTCGATTTAGTGATAGTGAGGAATCATATTCCACCAGTGAAGCATCGGTATGTTCGCCGCCGCATGCGCTCGGGTAGTGTACCCTATGCTTTTCCCCAGGGGACGGAGTACATCCCGGAGTACATCCGTGGCCCTACACCAGTTTTAGGTAGTGATAGTGAGGATGATGTGGCTACACTTGGCATGGATAGACCACAGGATCAGTGGATGGTGTTAGTGGTGGTGGTAGTGGCCCCGCCATGCATGACTCACCGTGCCACGCTGGCACCCACGCGCGGGACTCGTCAGTTCAAGGACAAAGCGGAGCTCAGCACCAGCCGCCACAACCACAACCACCCTTTAAAACCAGCCTATGATGTCCAGTATCCACCAGAAAACCGTATGTGGGATTGGCAGCAAAATCCCAATTTTGTTCCCAAGCCTCACCACTTTGATGACTCTCAAAGTGGAATTCTACCTACTTGTCCCTTGGAACCATGGCCAATGAACTGGAATTTTTTGGAATTATTCTTTGACCAGCCTTTGTTTGGAAATTATTGCCAGGGAAAGTAATAGTTTTTGAGTACCCATGGCAAATATGATCTTACACCACAGCCCAAGACTACACGGGTGGAAAGAACGACTGTTGCAGAAATGTATTTGTTTTTGCAACAATAATGCTTATGCCTCACGTCTAAAAGCAAAATATAAAAGCATACTGGTCCACAGATCGGCTAATTTCTACCCCGGTCTTCAGTGAAATCTCCCAGTGACAGGTTTATCTTACTCTTACGTATGTTGCACTTCTCTGAAAAAACCCAGGCCTGAACAGAAGTAAACAGGTTATACAAGATTAGAATGTTTTCATGTATCTCAAACAAAAGTTCAGGATATGCTTTTACCCATTCAAGAATCTTGTAATTGCGAGTCTTTGATTTTGTTCAAAGGTAGTTTGGTCATTCAAGCAGTATATACCGAGCAAGAGGGAAACGCTTTCGATTAAAACTGTTTGTACTCTGTGATTGTGACAGTGGCCTGGTGTTGGATATTGTTGTATACACGGGTAGTAAAACATTGAAAGATACCAAGATGTTATTGGGTATCTCAGGTGACGTAGCGAGAAACATGATGGCACCTTATCTTGGTAAGGGGCATACATTATATACCGATTAACTGGTACACAAAACCCATTACTCAGTGATTTTATGCGAGTGAACAAGACAGATGTGTGTGGCACAGTGCGTTCTAATCGTAAACATATGCCCAGGCTCAACGCAGGTGCTCGTGGTGATGACGTGCAGGTGCTCGTGGTGATGACGTGCAGGTGTTTACTGCCAATGACATCATGGCATTACGGTGGCATGACAAACGAGATGTCACATTGTTGACAACCATTCGCCGTAATGAAATGCAAGACAGTGGCAAAGTTGATCGAGTGACTAATGAACGTATTCGAAAACCAGTGTCAGTGATTGATTATACACAAAACATGCGCTTGGTTGACAAGTGTGACATGCAGATTGGTTTGTTGACTGTGTTTTGTAGAGTTACAAGTGGTACATGAAACTTTTCTTCCATCTCATGGGCATTTCAATGCTCAATGCATATAATATGTACCAAATAAAGACTGGCAACAGACCACCGTTATGGTGAAATTTGTTTGTCTGTTGTCAGACAACTCATAATGAAATACCAGGTAAACAACACCTGCTATACAAAATTTGGGCCCTCGGGAAATTTCCCCAGGATACCCCCCGCTTTGAGGGGGAGAAGGTGATCATTTTTATAATACAGCTTCCTTCAACTCAGAAGAAATTTGCTCAGAAGAGATGCATTGTCTGTGCACAAACAAAACGACGGCAACAAAGAGCAAAGACACTCGGTTTATGTGTGAGGAATGTAAGGTACCTCTGTGCATGGTGCCTTGTTTCAAGGAGTTCCACAAGCTCCAGCAGTTCTAAAACCATGTCCCGTGATTGTAATGTGTAAATTTTATGATAGAACATTTGTATTATTCAATATTTGTGGCATGTTTATTGTAATAAACAACAGTGGTAAACAATAATATTGATAATAACTTTAGTGCGGTTATTGTGTTCAATACAGTGAGTTTATTTATATACATTATTTACAGTATTGGTCTCTAGGCCCCAAATGTTAGTAGGATAGAAAAAAAATTGGAAAAGAAAAGAAAAAACAACTAAAACCACAAAATAATGTAATGCGCGTATGTGGAATTCGTCAATGTTGCCGCCACCACATCATTTTTTACAAACTTCTTGGCACTGTATCTCGGTAAGTACTGATCAGATTTTTATTTTTTTTTTGTCTTATTACCTTCAAAAAAATATGCTCTTTAATTCTGTAAGAAAAAATAATTTTTTTTTTTTTCAAAATTTCTTGGACACTGGAGCACCACTTCAGATTTTGGCCTTGGACCCTGAAAGGGTTAAGACTGCATGTCTAACTCTGGCCTTGTCAGCATCAAAGTAATTGTCTGCTAAGACACGTAAGGCTATCTGATAATTGCCTTTAACCACTGGAAATGACTAATCAGTTCCTAGGGTTCTCCCTTCACAAGACATTTAAGATAATTGAACTTAGCAATCTCATCTATGTCAGTTCGTGAATTTACAATGGTTTGAAAACCACTAATGAATTCTTCATAATTATGACCTTGGAAAATAGGTAATGACAAGGTAGGTAAACTTGGTAATGGTACACTTGTTGTTGTTTTCAGGTGTAACAGGTGTTTGACCACTGTTACAGTAGGTCTCTGTGACAGAGTTTTGCGGCAGATAGCCCGATCCTGTCCACCCTTTAAATTTTTGATTACTAAAAGAATCCAAAAAATTTTTAATTTCATCCCCAGGGCAGATCTGATTTATGAAATTTATTTTCCCTAATGTGTATTTGTCTGAATTAATTATTTCCAGAACGTAGTGTAAGTATTCAAATTTGACCTCAAGATCATCAAAATCTATGTTTGTATCTTGATTAATCCTATACAGACTGAAATTAGATTTTCTAATTGTGTAATCTTAGTCTGTAAATACTGAAACTGAGTTTTCAAACAAGCCATTTTAATGGTATACTGAAAATTCTAGCACCACACTTAGAGTGTTTATTAAAACACTGTACTGCTATAAACAGCTGAGTTTTTGTTATGCTTAAGTCAGCAATAATTGAGTCAGACACTACTGACCACTAAGCTTAACCTCAGGGTCAATGACCATGAAGGGTACAGAGTACATGTGGCTGGTGTTTATGGCTTGAGTTTGCTGTGTCAGCCTGACCACGATGATTAATCATAAATAATGATGTTATAACTTCATTCACTATACACTATAAATGCCACTGTATAACTGTAAATCACACGTGAAATTATTTTTACACATATATAAATGTCACTTTTAAATTATGTATTTAAAAGGGGTTTAAACTTTTTATATAATTTCCCTTTAAATAAAAGGTAAAATTATAAAAAAACAAATTTAAAACACAATCTTGTTCTTAATTCTGTCTTTTGCTTTTAAAACCCAACTATGTGTATATCACTCAGAAAAACCGAACATCATTTGGGGTTGTTGTGCAGTGTTTTTGGGAGAGGGGAGCGGGGAAATGCAGGGTGCCATCCCCTGTTTTCTTGTTGGGTTGGTCACCCAGCCCCCCATTTTTTTTTGGGGTTGAATGGAGTGAGTGCCCTTTTTTCTTTGGCTGCCCATTCTCTGTGTTTTGAGTCGGGAGGGATTTCTTTTATACTGTTTTATTTTTTAAAAATATTTTTGCGGTTTTTTTTCAAAGGCCCCCCTTTTTGGCCCTCGTAGGTTATTTTTTAACTGAAAGTACTCTTTATTGGACCACAGTGTGGACCTTACCGGGGTTTTTTCGAGCATGCCCAAATATGTTGGGAAAGGGTTTAAACCAGCAAAGGGTTTTATTATTTTTTTTTTTTTTAATCCCCCATGGCCGTTTCCCCCCCAAGGGGAAGGGGTGGCCCAAAAAAGAAAAACTTTCACCATCTTTACCCCTTACGGTCTTGCCGGAAGGGTGTTTTTAAACTACAGTTTTTAAAAAAAACTTTAACACCCCCTTAAGAGTGCGGGCCCACTGTTTCCCAAACCCAAGGACTCAAGTGGGCCCTGCCATTTTTCCCTGAACCCCCTTCAAAAATTTTTAAATTTTGTTTCACACCCCAAAAAGCACGTCAATTTTTAAAAAACCATTTGTCTCCTTTTCACCCCTTTCAAGCCACTCACACATGCCTGCGGGAAAGGGTCCAAGCCCCTCGCCCACAAAAACCCCCTTTTTAGGTAGTGGGGTTGGTGGGGACGGGAAAACCACCGGGGGAAAGTACTCCTTTTCCTGCCAGTGACTGTGAAACAAAAACCGGGAAAACTGTTTTGCATGATGGTTGGATTGTGGTTTCTTTTTCTTTTCTTAAACACGCTGGGTTTAACGGGATATCTTGCAAACCCCTTTACTTACACTTTTTGGTCAAAATTCCAGACACGCACAGGCATTTTATATTTAATCTAGGTTTTTTCCTTTTTTTTAAATAGCTTTGTTCTTTTTATTTCTTCTTTTTGTCCAGGGGGAAGTGGAAAAAAATTCTTTCCCCCGTAACCCATGCGTGTGTAGGGAGGCGATTAAAAATCCGGGAGCTGAGCGGGGGAAAACCCCCATTTCCTGTGGGCTTTTTCTAAAAAAGGCTTATTATTTAAAAATTTTTAAATATAGGGAACACTTGGCTGATAAAGACGCAAATGGTTTTTGCAGCCCCCCCCGGGCAGATGAGGTTTTAAAATTTTTGTCATGTTCACCCCCCTAAAAGGGCGGGAAATAGATCATTTAGGGTAAAAAAAAAAAATTTTTACCCCTAGGGGGTTTTTTTGTCGCAATTTCATTCACTGATGGCGGGACAAATTTTTAATTGTGGGGGACCAAAGCCCTTTCCCTTAAATCCAACTATGGGTTTGGTTTAAAAAACCCCTTGAGCCCAAAGAACTGCGCAGTCCCCTGAAATGTGAGCTATGGTGTTCTTCACCCTTAAACAGGTATCGGTGACTTGATAAAAGCGGAAGGTCCTTTGATTTAAAAGTTTCCCCGGCTGGGGAATAGCACCCCTGGTCACTATGTTCCACAAGATTTTTTCTTTTTTTTGTTCACAATCTTATCATTTAAAGTGGGTGATCACGTTCTCTTAAGTGTTTTTTGTTTTATGGGGAACACTTTGTTCCCTAATGACAAAATGGGTTCTTTTTTGGTTACCCGGGCCCGTCAGTGTCACTCTCAGTAGAGTAAAAAGTAATTGAAGGCGCAAAAGCCCCCCCGCCATTACCCCCCTGAAAAAAGGGAAAAAAAGTAAACCCTAGTATTTTTGCTTCCTTGCCATTTTCCTCGATGGCAAAGCAAAATTGTTTGATTTTTGCTGTTTTAAAGGATAGACAAAAGGGTCCACTATTTTTTTATAGGGTTTAAAAAAGGGGGGGAGCAGGTTTTTCCTTTAAAGGGGGTCCTGCTAAGGAAAAGGAGATGAAATGTTTTCTTTTTAAAAATACAATTTTGCAAAAGGGGATGCAAGGAGCGGGGGGGTTGCTTGCCCACTTTGGGCATACTTTTACTGATCTGCGGATTTTTTTAATCATTTTTTTAGCAGTAAAAAAATTTTTGCCCCTTTTAGTGGGCTGGCCCCGGGGGGTTTAAAAAGGGGTGGTAAAAGGGGGCAAAGGGGGGCTGTACCCCCCTCCGGAAAAAAAATTCCTCCAAAATTTTGGGTTGAGGGAAATAATGTAATTGGCCTAAAAGGGGGAGTCAAAGTTGGCAAAAATTCACCGATTCTTTAATATCGCTGCCCACATCAAAATTCGCGAGGGGGCATAATTTCGTCAATTTTCCATAAAAATTTTGGGTACTTTTTGTTTTTTTACCTTCAAAAAAGATTCTCTTCCATTTCATAAAAAAAAAATAAAAAATTTTTTTTTTTAAAAAATTCTTTGACACGGGGCACCACTCCAGTTTTGGGGCCCCTTGGGGACCCTAAGGGGTTAATCGAATTAGCTTTTAAAGTTAAATTTTTTTTTCCCCCATAAAAAAAATAAGGGAAAATTAAAATTTAAAATCCATTTGGCCCCCAAAAAAAAGTTTTTAAAAAAAAAATTTTTTTTCTTTGAAATAAAACTTTTTCCCTATGCAGAAATAAAAGGTACAGGGCAAAATAAACAAAAATTTAAAAATGCCACTTACCTTTATTGGGGAGTTGTTAATGAGTGATTTTGCCGCAGCGGGGAAAATTCGGGTTTTTTCCAAATTTTTTGGAAAGGGGGAAACCCCTTCCCTTTTAAAGGACTTCAGGTACCAAAGTCCTTTGGGGGGGTTACCCCCCCTTTTTGGTTTTTTTTTAATGCCATTTAGGCCCGGGCTTGAGAATCACGGGGACCCCTTGTGGACCAAAATATCTGTCCAGAAAGTTTTTGTTTCTCATGTTGCCCTTAGTATTTCCCTAAAATGGGACACAAGAGTGTCTTTGGGAATGGTTCCCTTTTGGGGGTTTTGAAACAGCGGGAAAAGGGGAAAAAAATTTTTCATCCAAAAATGATTGCACCTTTGAACCTTTGGTAAAACATTTCCTTTTTCCTTTGGGAAAAAGGCAACTTCCTCCATCTCTCTTCCTCCTGCTCTAAAGCACATTCCGGAGCTGTGATCTTTTGCTTTTGGGGCCCTTAAGCTCTTGCGGCTCTGCCCAACTCTTCCCATCCTCGCCCACAAACCCCCAAAACACCATGGATTTCCCCCAATGCCCACACTTTTTTTCCCAACAAATGGCATAGGCTCCTGTGGGCTAGCCCAAAACCCCTTTCAAAACCCCTCTCTTGTAAAATTGTGGCCACGCTTCCCCAACCCGAGTTTCAAAGCCCGGAAAGTCACTCCCTTCAAGCCTTACCTAAAAGGGTTTATTTACTGGGGGGTTATTGAAGTGTTTTTCCAAAAAACTCTTTTTAGGGAAAAATTGAGTGTCTGAGGTCACTTAAAAGCATTTTTGTAATCATGCCAAAGTAAATTTTTTGGGCCCCAAGCCCACTTCTTAGGCCCCCCCCGAGGAAATTACCACCCTTTCCCTTAAGAACTTTTTAACGGCAAAAATTTCCGTTTTTCGGGTTAATAATGTGCTCCCCCCGACTTTATCCAAGCTGGGGGGCCCTGGAGGGAAAAATTTCGTAACTGGTTTATTTCCCCGCCCGTTTTTTCCCTTTTTTGGGTTTGCCAAAGACAAAGTGTTCTCACTCTTTTTTTGGGAAATTTATTTATCAAAAATTTCCCTCAAAAAAAAACTGAGAAAGACGATTTTAAAAATCCCCTTTGAGGTTGATGAAAACTTTATATGGGGGTTTAGTAAAGTGGTTTGGACACTTGGTGCCGAGGTACAATCCTAATACTAATTGGACCGTTTCTTTTCCCCTAAATTCCTTTTCGTTATTTCACAAAAAAAAAAAGTTTGTTCTGGAATTTTTGCCCAAAAAATCTGCCCTTTATCCCACATAACTCCGAGTATTTGGGGAAAATTTTCAAAAAAAACTACGGTCAAATTTTTAAAAAAAATCATTTTTCTACAATATCTGTGAATTTTATTCCCTTTAATTAAAGTAATTAAAAGGGACCCCATCGAAATTTTAGGTGAAAAAGTTACTTCCGAGATATCGGCCCGGGAAAAGCCAGCGGCCCCCTTTCTAAAAAAAAAAAAAAATTTTGGGGGAAAAAAAGCGTTTGTTTGGGGTTTTTATTTCTTAGTTTAAAATGATGTTCTAGTGCAGTTACTCTTCAAAACACCATTTTCTCTTACTCAGAGACTATTGAAAGGACATGGGCTCAAAATTTATCGAAAATTCCCCATAATCTTTCGTTTTTATTATGGCCCATTTTATTCAGCCAGGTATATAAAATGTTTTTATTTTATTTAGAGTGTTTATTATAACCCAAATTAGTTCCCCTTTGATTAAAAAATAAAAGCCGGGAGAGTTGTTTATAAGCTGATATAAGCGTTTAAAAATGGGCGGGTTTTTCCCGGGTGGCACCCCAAAGGGGCTGGAAAAATGCTGGGCGTTTTCCCCTCTGGTTCCCGGTAGTCACTAAGTCTCCAGTTAAGTCCCCCCTTTTTTTTAGATGCCAAATAGTAATTTTTTATATAAAAAAGAATTTAATTCAAGAAAAAAGGCCCAAAAAAAAAATAAGAAAAAAAAACTCCAAAAAAATTTTTTAGGCCGTGAGCAGATCGGGGACCAACAATCCCCCCCCGTCACCATACCTGATTAATGCTATAATTTTTGTAGGGGAAAAGTCGTAGAAAAATTCATTCTGGTACCATTGTGTGCCCAAGAGTTGAGCTATTTTTCAGTAAAATATTTAAATCAATTTTCCCTTTTTTTCCCATTTTTCGGGGAGCGCGCGCGGGGAAATTTCCCCACAGCCCCCTGAAGGGGGTCCCCCAGGGGTTTTTGTTTTGAGGCCCCAACACTTTCTCCTTGGGTAAAATGATTTGGCCTTTTAGTCTTCCATCAAATATTTTGGGGCATCACTCTATGTTGATGACTTTGCTTTGCCCGTGAAAGGGGCGATGTAAAAAATTACAGTTTCTCTCCCGCATGGGGGTTTGAAAAGTGTTTCCCCAAATTTGGGCCCCCCCACACAAGGGTTTAAAAATTTTCCCCGTACCAAACTCACCAAATTACTTTCATAGTTTCTTTTTCATCTCCGGGTTTATCCTTTGTTAAACCCATTTGGCTCCCGTATCCCTGAAGTAATAGTAGGTTTTGGGCCCCCTCTTTGGGCCAAAAGGTTATCATGGAAAAACCCCACCCTTACCTCTCTGAAAGGCAAATTGTCACCCCCCCCGGGTGAACCTTATTTAAAAACCCTTTCTTTATGGTTTATGGGGGGCTGGGTCGTCGAACTTTCCTTTGCCTTAAATTCCCCCCTCATTTTATCGGGAAAATTGATTATGGTGAAAAAGGGTCTATTCAGCGGTTCTCCTGATACTCTCTCTAGCCTTAAACCCCCTTCATCACCAAGGATTATGTTTATGCCCTTTGGGGCTTTTGCTCTTCCCTGTTGAAAGCCCCCCTATGCAAAAAGCGAACTTTCCCTCCTTATCGGAAACACCGTGTGGCCCATTGCCTTCGCTTTTATGTACGTAAACATTAAATTTTGCAATCCTTCCATTTTTTTGAATTTGGGCACCAATTTTAGTGAAATTTTTCATTTATCGCCGCCCCTGTTTGCTCTGTCCCTTTTTCTCTTTTCCTTTCATTTGCTTTGTCTTCCTTTTAAACCCCCACCCTTTTTATGTTCACTTTTCCCCACCCCCCGGGGAAAATTCCGCTGTTCGAGTCTGTTTTTTCTCTCTCCCCTTTTCTGAAAGCCCAACTGTTACCCGTTTGCTTCCCACTCTCTTTTTCTTGGAAATTCCACTTATTCTCGCCCTTGCAGTGTACAAGATGGGTCTAAGGGCTTCTGACGGCGTAGGTTTTACGCAGTGTTTTCCGGGGGCAGGTTTGTAAAAAAGGGATTTACCCTTTTTCCCGGCTAGTATTTTTACTGCTGAAATTTTATGCCATTTTTACGCACTTATCCGGGTTTTATCTATGCCTGTGCCATCATTTGTGATTTTTCTCAGAAATCCCCTAGTGCTTTTCAAAGGGTATACAGAAAAAAAATTTTATTTTCCCCTTTCCCCCTTTGTCCTCCTTTTCCAACTTTGGTACGTTGCATCCCTTTTCCCAAACATAAAGATTTTTGTTTTTTGTTGGGTCCCTGGTATGTTGACGGTTTCAGGGCAATGAAAAGGCAGGGGAATGCTGCGCGGTCGAAATACAAAGACCCCCCAAAACCCGTTTCATATAGAGGTATTCCATTGGGACTATTTTGCTGCAATAGGGTACCCCCCTTTACCCCCCATTGGCAACAACTTTGTTTTTCTCTGCTCGGTTTAAAAATTTCAATTATTTTTTTTCCGGGGTTTTAGGTTATGGGCCCTTTTTTCTTGTCACCCGTGTCGGGGGGTTTTGGGGGACTACTCTCTCCCCCTCTTCCCCATTGGCCATAATCGTTTTACTAAAGGTAACTCATTTGGGGAGGCACCCTGTTTCCCCTTTTGTGAGAATTGGGAAAGGGTTTCCCTTATCGGTCAGCCCCATTCGTTAGACTGTCACTTTATTTATTTAGCACGCAAAAAATTTACCCCCGTCATCGTCTTCGCTCTGCTGCTTCTCTCTACCCTTTCCCTTTTTTCTGATGGACCCACCTTCCATCCGGACTCTCTCATTGACTTTTTGACAACAACTGACTTACTTCACAAACTCTGATGATACCTTCAGCCCTTTCTCCCTCAATCTCTTGCTACCCTCTACCCCGCCTATCCCCTGCCCCCGCACTATCCCCTGCCCTGCTGTTTTCTGTAACCTACTGATCATCCCTGCCCCCTTCTGCCGCCCAATACTCTTGCTTCCTTCCCTACCCTGCAGCGCTGTATAGCCCTTGTGGCTTAGCGCTTCTTTTTGATTATAATAATAATAATAATAATTGAAGCACTGCTTTTGTGTAGAGTTTTTTAAAGTTTGAAATAACCTGCTGATCCATGGGCTGGAAGAGAGGAGTTGTATTATGAGGCAAAAATTTAACTTTTGTGAAGCTAAACTCCCCCACAATTTGCTCTTGCAAATTGTGAGGATGAGCAGGAGCATTGTCCATTACCAGGAGGCACTTGAGTGAAAATTTTCTTTTCCAGGAGGTAATTTTTCACAGTGCAGCCAAACACACTATGAAACCAGTCCAGGAAAATTTCCTTAGTGACCCATGTCTTACTGTTTGATCTCCACATCACACGGAAATTACCCTTGATGATATTGTTTTTTCCTGAACACACTGGGAGTGTCAGAGTGATGCATGAGTAAAGGTTTCACTTTACAATCACCACTAGCATTAGTGCATAACATAAGTGTGAGCCTGACTTTCATAGGCTTGTGTCCTGGGAGTGCTTTTTCCTCCTGAGTAATGTAGGTCTTGTTTAGCATTTTCTTCCAAAGCAGGCCTGTTTCATCACAATTAAACACTTGTTCGAGTTTTAAGTTTTTGGTCTCTATGTACTCCTTAAAGTCCTGCACATATTTTTCATCCCGTTTTTTGTCTGAACTTGCAGCCTCACCATGCCTTATCACACTGTGTATGCCACTACAATTATTAAATCTCTCAAACTAACCTTTGCTGGCCTTAAATTCATCAGTATCATCACTATTTGGAGGCATTTTCTTAATGAGATCATCATGCAACTGCCTTGCCTTTTCACATATTATTGACTGAGAAACACTATCTCCTGATAATTGTTTTTCGTTTATCCACACCAACAACAGTCTCTCCACCTCTTCAATTGTTTGCGATATCCATTTTGAAAACATACTTGCAACTTTCGCAACAAGAGCTTCCTTGACTGTGTTTCTGTTCACCAAGATAGTCGTGATGGTTGAATGGGGTTTGTTTATATAGCCTTTCCAACTCGGACATACGCACTCCACTTTCATATTTTTCAATGATCTCTTTCTTCATTTCCATTGTAATTCTAACCCTTTTTACCACAGGCTTGGCACTAGAAGCTTTCTTGGGGCCCATGGTGGCCTATTTAGCAGTTACAAGCACTAAAAACACTGAATAATACAAAAATCGCAGGTACATGTGGGATTGACCGAAACGGCTTGTAAACACTGGCACACTGGCTGTACATGGAGTCTTGGAGTGGCTGGGCCCGCTCAGGACACGCTCTGGTCGCATGGACACATTCAGGATGAAAGCCGTTAGACAAGTTTTTTGGCATTGGTAGAGCCAATTTTTTTATGCCAAAGAGCGCAGTTGGTCAATTTTGGCATTAGTCGATGCCACCGTTGGTTGAGGGTCCACTGTATTTTCATATGGATTTTATATTTATATTTTCAGCTTCTTGGCCTCATTTGATAGAATGAAAATTTTTTTATAGAATTAGAGGTTTCTATAAGCTAGATTTCATTTCATTCGGGTTTGAGAGATTGAGATGGAGGATGATTGTCAGTCGTTTGAAGATTAAAAGTAGCTTGAAATTGAGTTTGAAGTGGCGGAAATGTTAAATTTTTCCCAGTGCTCAAGAGTAAACAAATCACGTTGTGCATCCAATATGCATGCAACTGGCTGTTTTAACCCTTTGAGGGTTTTGGTCATACTAGTACGTCTTACGCGTAGGGGTTTTCGACGTACTAGTACGCATAAATTCTAGCGGCCTCAAATCTCGCGCGAAAAGGCTGGTAGGCCTAGGTGTGAGAGAATGGGTCTCCGTGGTCGGTGTGCGTGGTAGAAAAAAAATCTGGGACCCAGTGGTGCATTGTGGGAATGCCCTCTTAGTAAACAATGTCCACCATGCCTCGCAGTAAGAAGGTCCTCACTCCTCGGCGAATTGGGACACTTTTGTTCCCCAGTGACAGTTCTAATAGTGATGGAAGTGCCAGTGAAGATGAGTTTCGTGGTTTTAGTGAGGTTTTGACCGAAACTAATGACCATAATATCGGTAATAGTGAGGAAAACCCAGACGACCCTTAGCCTTCCACCTCTGGTGCTGGGCCCTCTTGTTCACGTTCAGTTGTTCCAGAACCGAAGAGGAAACTTCTATTTTCCCAAATCCCAGACTCAGATGAGAGCATGGGTGATGATAGTGATAGTGAATATGAACTACAAGCTCTTCAAACTAGTTCCAGTAGTGATAGTGAAGTGCAATATTCTCCAGTGAAGCGTCAGTATATACGACGATATATGCGCTCTGGTAGTGTGCCATATGTTATACCAAGGGGAAGGAGTGTATCTCGGAGTACATCCCATGGCTGTACAACAGGAACAGACAGTGAAAATGACGAAGATACTGTTGCAATTGGGTGGAAAAAATGTGTGTGGTGGTAGTGGTGCCGGCGGTGAGGCACCAGCGTGGGCCATGCTGCCACCCACGCTGCCACCCATCCCGCTGCCTCAGCTGATCTAGAAAAAAGGGGCCCACCATCCTCCACTCACCCACCACACCAGCCTCCACAACCACAACCTCCACAACCACAACCACCTGTCATTTGTCCAGTACCCACCAGCAGGGCTGCACCTGGGATTGGAGGAAGCTGCAATTTTTTTTCCAAATCCCCACCAGTTTGATGAAAAGCCAAAGTGGAATACGGCCATGTTGTACACTTGGGAACAATGCCACTGAACTGGAATGTTTCGAGTTATTCTTTGACGAACCACTGATGAAAAGTATTGTCATGGAAAGCAACACATACTACGAGTACACCATGGCAAACACATTACTTTCACCAAAATCACGTCTACACCAGTGGAAGGAGGAACTGTGGCTGAGATGTATCTTTTCTTTGCCACAATAATGCTTATGCCCATGTGTATAAGCACAAAGTGAAATCTACTGGGGCAAGACCCCTGATTGCAAACCAGGGTTTTAGTGATATAATGCCAGTGAATCGATTTGTGCTAATTTACGTATGCTTCACTTCTCAGATAAAACCCGGCCTGACAGAACTGACAGGTTATATAAGATTGGAATGTGTTTGTGTATCTGAAACAGAAATTCAGTATACATTTTTATCCCTTCAGGAAGCTTGTAATTGATGGGGTTTTTTGATTCTGTTCAAAGGAAGACTTTTTTCAAGCAGTACATACCAAGCAAGGAAGGAAACGCTTGGTATAAAGTTGTTTGTGCTTTGTGATTGTTACAGTGGTCTGGTATTGGATATTATTGTGTACACTGGAAGTATTTCATTGCAAAATACCAGGAAGTTATTGGGCATCTCAGGTGATGTGGTTCGAACATTGATTAGAAACCATACCTTGGTAAGGGGCATATATTATATACAGATTTAATGGTACACAAGCCCTCACTCAGTGATTTTTTGCGAGTGAACATGGAAGTGTGTTTGGGGGACAGTGCGTGCAAATTGGGGAAAAATATGCCCCCAAATTTGCGCTGGCATCGTAGAGGG
>NC_069410.1:50811992-50858248 GCF_026875155.1 Cherax quadricarinatus | reverse complement strand
CAGGAGTACATAGAGTGAAGGACTGAAACCTGAACAAGTGTTTAATTGTGATGAAACAGGCCTGTTTTGGAAGAAAATGCCAAGCAGGACCTACATTACTCAGGAGGAAAAGGCACTCCCAGGACATAAGCCTATGAAAGACAGGCTTACTCTGTTGATGTGTTCCAATGCTAGTGGTGATTGCAAAGTGAAGCCTTTATTAGTGTATCACTCAGAAACTCCCAGAGCATTCAGGCAAAAGAATATCCTCAAGGCTAATTTGTGTGTGCTGTGGAGGGCAAACAGTAAGGCATGGGTCACTAGGGACTTTTTCTATGACTGGTTACACCATGCATTTGCCCCCAATGTGAAAGATTACCTAACTGAAAAGAAATTAGACCTTAAGTGCCTCCTGGTGTCAGACAATGCCCCTGGTCATCCTACAGACGTGGCAGAGCGACTTTATGGGGACATGAGCTTCATTAAGGTGAAGTTTTTGCCTCCTAATACCACTCCTCTCAGGCAGCCCATGGACCAGCAGGTTATTGCAAACTTCAAAAAACTGTACACAAAAGCTCTGTTTGAAAGGTGCTTTGTAGTGACCTCAGAAACTCAACTGACTCTAAGAGAGTTTTGGAGAGAGCATTTTAATATCCTCAATTGTGTAAACCTTATAGGTAAGGCTTGGGAGGGAGTGACTAAGAGGACCTTGAACTCTGCTTGGAAGAAACTGTGGCCAGAATGTGTAGACCAAAGGGATTTTGAAGGGTTTGAGGTTAACCCTAGGAATCCTATGCCAGTTGAGGAATCAATTGTGGCATTGGGGAAGTCCTTGGGGTTGGAGGTTAGTGGGGATGATGTGGAAGAGTTGGTGGAGGAGGACAATGAAGAACTAACCACTGATGAGCTGCTAGATCAACTTCAACAGCAAGAGGCCAGACCTGAGGAAACTGGTTCGGAGGAGGGGAGAGAGAAATTGAAGAAGTTGCCTACTACAAAGATTAAGGAAATCTGTGCAATGTGGCTGAAAGTGCAAACCTTTATGGATGAAAATCACCCTCACACAGCTATTGCAAGCCGTGCTGGTGACTATTACACTGACAATGTCGTGAAACACTTTAGGGAAGTCATAAAGGAACGAGAGGTACAGGCCACTATGGACAGATATGTTGTGCGACAGAAGTCCAGTGACTCTGAAGCTAGTCCTAGTGGCATTAAAAGAAGAAGGGAAGTAACCCCAGAAAAGGACTTGACACCTCAAGTCTTAATGGAAGGGGATTCCCCTTCTAAACACTAAGACTCTCTCCTCCTCCCATCCCATCAATCATCACCAGATTTTCAAAAAAGGGAAGTGTCTTTAAGTGCATCTTTTTATTTTTGGTTTTTAAATTAAAAATTTAAATATTCATGTGTAAAAATTTTTTTTTTCATACGGGGGTTTCTTCACGGATTAATTTATTTCCATTTTTTCTTAGGGGGAAATTTTCATTCGCAAAACGTAATTTCGCATAACAATGAGCTCTCGGGAAAGGGATTAATATCTTTATGGGGGGTCCACTGTAAAATAAAAAAAATAATAATAAAATAAATAATAAAGAAATAATAAATAAAAAATAAAACACCTACCACCAACTACGACATTCACCGAAAAACCCGGTCGAAAGTCGAAAGGGTCATAAGTCAAACTTTACTATGAACATCAACATAACATTTTTGAAATGACTTTATTTTATGTTTTTTTTTGGGTATTTCATGCTTTACTTTATTTTTTTATGCTGTTAAACTGTATTTTAACTGTAAGGTTTGGGAAAACCTGTGTACAACAAAAACATTGTTTATTTCCAGAAATTTGGCATAAAAAACAGGTCTAAGCCCCGAGTGTCTAACAGGTCGAAAGTCAGATGGTAGATGTATTAATTTATTATAATAAAAAAAAAAAACCCACAAGGTCGTAGTTGTTTATGTAGAGTAAAGGCATACAAAAAACCCTTTTTTCTACATTTTACCCCTTTTTGACTAAAAAACGTAATTCCTCGACCCTCCCTACAAGCTGCTTGGAAAACATACCCTATTACATAAATTTTTTTTCCGGGTATAGTACTTTTTCATATCGTTAAGGGGTTTCAAAAAATTTTTGAGGAAAATATCAAG
The DNA here is from genome assembly GCF_026875155.1 of Cherax quadricarinatus. NCBI lineage: Eukaryota > Metazoa > Arthropoda > Malacostraca > Decapoda > Parastacidae > Cherax > Cherax quadricarinatus. The sequence continues at coordinate 50,856,118 of NC_069410.1, read as the reverse complement.
GGGTTTAAAGAAAATGCCTAATTGATGAAAAATAACATCATTTGGCCAAGAGTGTTTATTTACGTAGTATTGGCTCATAGTGAAGAGACTAGCGATTTTATGTGTACCCCACACCACACAGTGTGTAAGTATATTTAGGTACAGGTACACTAATATAATATCAGAGTACATTAAATTCAAAACCTTAAAACACTTAAATTTTTGGGAAAGTTTCCCGACATAATAGATGTGGTCACAGAAATGTAAAAAAACCGGTGGGGCGCCGTATCGAAAGACCGCTTGCCTATAGAAATTTTGGTCAAATTGACATCGCCGTTAGCATAATGCCAAAGGGGCAAAACACCTAAAGGGGGGCCCCTTACTGATGTAAAAAAAAAAATAATATAAAATAAAAATATAAAAAATTGTAAAATAATTTTTAAAAGGGGAGAAGCCTAGCTTGCTACCACCTCGCCACAAGACTGCCCCCCCCGAGCCCCTTTTGGGGGGGGGCAGAGGCAACCAGGGGCCCAGCCTTTTCCCTACAGCCCGGGGGGCAGGGACGTGGGGGCCTGGGAACGTTGGCCCAAAATAAGGGGGTACTTGTACCTCCTCCCATGGGGGACTTAGGTCCGGATACTCCCAGAAGGGTCTCGAGATACTCCCCAGATAGGGAGTCAAAGGGCCGGGGCACCCTACTTTTGGGAAAAAACCCCGGCCCGGAGAGTACCAAGACTAAGAAAAAAAAATAATTATAAAATAATCACTTATTACGAGCTAAATTTTTGTTTGCAACACCACCACCCAAGAGCAGTGTCAATCAAACAATGGGCACCATGCAAATGTGCTTTCGGGGTTACCCTGCGGGCAAAAAAATTCCCCGGTTTCCTTATGTTTTGTGCAGTTAATTTTCCAGATTCCTTTCTTCTGACCAAGGGTCCTAAGAAAGCAAGAGCAATGGACAGTGCTGAGAAGAAAAAAGGGGGATTTTTCCCGGAATTCAACAAGAAATATTTTAAGCCAGACTAGGGATGAGGGTTAAGGGTTAGCGAGTTGATACAAGCGTAGCCCTCTACTATATGCACAAACAAACAGAAATCTATGAAGCTAAGTGCCAAAAAGGACGTTACTAATTCTAAGCATGGACCTCGTCAATGAAAAAATAGAAAAGCTGCGTTGACATGGTTACAGAGAAAAGGTTCACAGGGATAAGAATGTATGAGATAAACAAAAAATTGTAATTAACAGTTATTAAGATTATTATTATAAATTTTAATCAAGGGAAATGCTAAACCTTTTGGGTTATATAGCACCTGGGGGGGAAGGGAACAGGGTTAATTCAGGGAATGGAGCGTCCAACCCAAACCAAAAGCCCCCTTTACCATCATCAAGGGGCCTTCCTTGAGGGCAGTTCTTTAAGGAAATGGAACTCCTGACAGGATATGCTGCTCTGCATTTCTTCTCCAAAGTATTAAATGCCGTTGACACCAGGTCTAATTTTTTAGCCCAATTTCTTTTCCATTAAAAACTCTGACGTTTTTTATGGCGAGTATGCTCGACCACTTCCGACCCAATCCTCCTCCCCCGTGTCCCCCCCCCCTGTAATGACTATTTTATTATTCTAAAGGTATATCAGTTTTTATGTTTTTTGTATTGTTTATTATGTCATATTAGATGAATTTTGACAGATAAAAAAGCCATAGATTTGATTTTAGGGTTTTTTTGTCACTCCTGAAGCAGGAATTCACTGGAACAAATTAATTCATTTCAATTAATTTAAATGAGGAAATTACAGCATACAAACAAATCAGGAACGAACAAGGCCCCATCCTCTCTTTCTCTCTATCTCTCTCCCTCCCTCTATCACCTACCAATCATCTCCTCTCTCTTCCTCTAACTTCCATACATCTTTCCTTTCCTCTACTCTCCCCCATGGATTCTCTCCTCCTTCTCATCCCTAGCTTCCCTCCTTCCCCCTCCCTCTTATCTTAGTCTTTTCCCTCACCCCACACAAACACACACACTCAATCTCTGAAAATACATAAGCTTGTTTCTGGGGTAAAAAACACAAGCTTCATTCTGAGTTAAAAAAAAAAAAAAAGTTACAAAAGATGGCAGAGAGCCAGGGTCTGTGGTGGATGAACCTGGGAGGGAAAGTGGTATCAGAGCTCAAAAATGGGACGAAGAGTGGGAAGGAACTCCAAGATCTTGGCAAGGAAATGAAGGAGAGGATAACGGAAAAGAGCAGAAAGTGGGACTCAAGTCTTAGCAGCAAAGAGAAGGTACATGTTTAGAAGGGGAACAAAAAATTCTGAAACAGATTAGAGAGACAAATGACAGTACAGACTTGGAACTACTAAACCATCATAGACAAGGGGACTGTAGGGAGAAAAGGAGCTATGCTGTATCAAAGCCTATCAGACCACGGTGGGGCAAGAACAATGGGGAGCACATAAAAATCAATGAGTGGCCTGAAGACAATGAGACTATCAAGATCAGGGACTCTAACAAAAGCAGAGTGGCAAAGGACCCAGCTGAGCAGAAAACAGTCCATGAACATAGGGGCTTCAAAGGGCAGGGATGAACAGGAATGTTTCAATAAAGGGAACTAAAGCACCTGCAGAGATGCAAAGGAGACAAGTAGGGGGAGGAAAGGGAGAAGTCAGTGTTGTCAACGCTCCAGGAGCGAAGGGAATACCTATGATGAAAAAAACAGGGGGAGAAAAAGTGATTTGAGGTGTCATAACAATAAGTGGGAAACATTACCCAGGTGACAATTTTCGGGAAACGGGTGGTTTTGCAAGGGAGGAAACAGCTGTCAAAGTAATTTCCAAGGGAAAGAATCACTTGAACCAGATCCTGCAGGTGGAAAAGCAAACTGAGAGACATAACGGAGGTACCAGGGGAGTGACAGTGGACCCCGGTTACATTTTTTTATTCAAGAAATTTGTTCAGGGCCATACTGAACAAATCTGTTCCCTATAAGGAATTTGGGTGGAAAATAAGAAAAATTTAGGAGTGAGATAAACAAGTTAAAAAGCCTAGAGAACAAATGGATTTGTCATTAAAAATAGGAGAGGAAGTATTTAAATGGAGATTAGAGTTTTGGGGAAAAGATGGAGGGAAAAATTTGAGGAAAGTTAAATGTTGATGAAGATAGAAGCTGTGATTCGTGTATAGGGCAAGGAGAATAAATCTTGTAAGGAGTGAGGAAGAGCCAGTTGGAATGTGGGGGAATTCGTGAGGCCAGTGTAAAATGAAAGGAGGTAAGCAGGGATTGATGGAAAAGATAGAATGTAAAAGCAGTGGATATAGTTTGGAGTGGTTGTGCAATTATTAATAAATGTATGGAAAGGAAAGGGAACCTGGGTTTGAAGGAGCATGCAATTCCTTTGTAAAAGGGAAAAGATAAAAAAAAGTGCAAAAATTTAATAGGGGTTAATCTGTTGGGGTATACCGGAAAAGTGTATGGTAGAGTTATTATTGAAAGAATTAAGGTAAGACGGGGGAAAATGGGATACAGATGACAAGGAGGCTTTGGGAATTGGGGTGTGTGACCAGGTTTTACAGTGAAACATTAAGTGAACAGATTAGATAAGGCTAAAAGGTCTTTGTGCATATGGATTTGGAAAAGGCGTATGACGGGGTGGATAGGGGGCAATGTGGCAGATGTTGCAGGTGTAGGGTGTAGGAGGTAGGTTACTGAAAGCATGAAGATTTTTACGAGGATAGTGAGGCTCAAGTTAGAGTATGTAGGAAAGAGGGAAATTATTTCCAGTAAAAGTAGGCCTTAGACAAGGATGTGTGATGTCACCGTGATTGTTTAATATATTTATAGATGGGTTTAGGAGAAGTAAATGCAAGGTCGGGGCAAGAGGCGTGGAGTTAAAAGATAAGAATCACACATAAAGTGGGAGTTGTCACAGTTGCTCTTTGCTGATGCACGAGTGCTCTTGGGAATACTAGAGAAGTTGCAGAGATTGGTGGATGAATTGGTAGGTGTGCAAAAGAGAAAATTGAAAGTGAATACAGGAAAGAGTAGGTTAGAGGAAAACAAAAAGATTAGGTGATGAAAGATTAGATATCAGTTTGGAGGGAGAGTATGGAGGGGGTTGAATGTATCAGATATTGGAAGTGGACGTGTCAGGGGATGGGTCTATGAAAGATGGTGAATCATAGAATTGATGGGGGGAAAAGGGTGAGTGGTGCATTAGAAGTCTGTGGAGACAAAGAACTTTGTCCTTAGAGGCAAAGGGGGGAATGTATGAGAGTATAGTTTTACCAACGCTCTTATAGGGGTGTGAAGCATGGGATGAAATTTTTGCAGTGGGGAGAAGGACGGAGGCAGTGGAGATGTCATGTCTGAGAGCAATGTGTGGTGTGAATATAAATGCAGAGAATTCGTATTTGGAAGTTAGGAGGATGTGCGGATTACCAAACTGTTGTCCAAGGGCTTGGGAGGGTTGTTGAGGTGGTTCGGACATGTGGAGAGAATGGAGCGAAACAAGAATAACTTCAAGAGTGTATCAGTCTGTAGTGGAAGGAAAGTGGGGTGGGGGTCCGGCCTAGGAAAGGTTGGAGGGAGGGGGTAAAGGAGGTTTTGTGTGCGAAGGGCTTGGACTTCCAGCAGGCATGCGTGAGCATGTTTGATAAGAGTGAATGGAGACAATGGTTTTTTAATATTGACGTGCTGTTGGAGTGTGAGCAAAGTAACATTTATAAAGGGTTTTCAGGGAAACCGGGCGGGCCGGACTTGAGTCCTGGAGATGGGAAGTACAGTGCCTGCACTCTGAAGGAGGGGTGTTTAATGTTGCAGTTTAAGAACTGTAGTGTAAAGCACCCTTCTGGCAAGACAGTAAATGGAGTGAATGATGGTGAAAGTTTTTCTTTTTTCGGGCCCACCCTGCCTTGGGGGGAAATGGGCCCCAGGGGTGAAATAATAAAAAAAAAAAAAGGAATATTGTGAATTAGATTAGTCCCTATCAGACCCCCAAACATACACGTACTAACGCACTTACATAAATACACTTACATAATTGGGTTTCGCTTTTTGAGGTGATTGAAAGGGGGGGTCCACTGTACCCTCGATTGGGACAGAACACAAGAATTAAGGATGATACTGAAAGAGGGGGGGTACAAAGACAAAAGGAGGAATGAGATGCAGTGATGAAGGTGAGCAGAAACCCAGACTCAGGGGAAGGGCAAACACACCCTCCGGAAACACCCGCAGAAGGACTCCAACCACAATAACCCCAACACAACTAAACCCCCCAACTGTTTCCCTCTGCCCCCACCCCCATCACAAACCCCACCCTACAGTAGCCCCCTATGGGCACTCTGCCCCCACTACCCCATCCAAACCCCACTCACCCCCAAAAACCCCCCATAGGCCCCCTCCAGGGCTTTCTGCACCCCCAACCCCCAATATTCTCCCAGGACCACAGTGATAGATACGAAGGTAAAGGTTTGGTACATGAATGCAGAGGGGAAATTAAATATGAGGGGTGGCATGAAAGAATCAATGAGAACCCCCAAACATCATAGCAGTCACAGAAACGAAAGTCACTGAGACAATAACAGATGCAATCTTCCCACCGGGATGTCAGATCCTGAGGAAAGATAGAAGGAGCAGAGGGGGAGGAGGGTTTGCACTGCTCATTAAAAACCGATGGGGTTTTGAGGAAATTGAAGGCATGGACGAGATTGGAGAAAGAGACTACATAGTAGGTACAATTCAGTCTGGCGACCATAAGGTAGTCATTGCAGTGTTGTATAACCCTCCACAGAATTACAGGAGGGCAAGAGGGGAATATGAAGAGAACAACAAAGCAATTGTTGACACACTGGCTGAGGTGCAAAAGAGCTCACTCAAGCAGAGCAAAAGTTACTGGTTTTGGGTGATTTCAACCACAGGAGATCGATTGAGAAAACTTGGAGCCTCGGGGGGGTCCCGAAATAGGGAAAAAGCCAAGATGATGGATGTGGTACTAGAAAACCTCATGCATCAACATGTCAGGGACACTTACCAGAGAGGAGGGGAGAATGAACCAGCAAGACTAGGCCTTGTGTCCACCCTGACATGTTGAGACATTGAGGACATCACATATGAGAGGCCCCTTGGAGCTAGTGATTACATGTTCGAGTTTTGTTTTACATAGTAGAGTTACAAGTGGAGAGGGTAATAGGAGTCGAATGGGAAAAAGAAAAAACTATAAAAGGGGAGACCTACACAGGTATGGGGAACTTCTGCAGTAGGTTCAGTGGGACAGAGAACTAAAAGGGAAAGTCATAAATGAAATGATGGAAAAATGTAACAACAAAATGCAAGGAGGCAGAAAAAAGGTTTGTTCTAATGGGCAACAGAAATAATGGGAGGACCAAAGCGAGCCCCATGGTTGGTCCCAAAGACGCAGGGTGGCAAAAACAAGTGCTCTGGGGAATAAAAAAAGGTACAAAAAGGTAAAGGACCCAGGAAAATAAGGAAAATTACTCAAAGAGCAAAGAAATGAGTATGCACAGATGGGGGGAAACCCACGACAGTAGGGAAAATGACACAGCATCAAAAGTCAAATCTGACCCGAAACTACTGTATAGCCACATTAGGAGAAGACAACAGTGAAGACCAGGTGATCAGGCTGAGGAAAGAAGGTGGGAACTCACAAGAAATGATCAAGAGGTATGCGAAGAGCTCAACATGAGATTTAAACCCTTAAACTGTCCAAACGTAGATCTACATTCTTTTTATTTATTTATTTAGAAATTTTGCATACATACAGAGGTACAAAAAAAATACAGGTAAGAGCACATGCCAAAGCCACTTATATGCATAGCATTACGGGCTGGCTTAAAATTAACTAAAGATTAACCCAAGCAATGATGAAGTCAGTGATAAGACATTATTGTAAACAGAAAACTATAAAATACAAATGAGTATTACAAAGACAGTCATATGGTTGCATGCATTGCTGTTCATCAGTAGAATGGAGTATTCTGTTAGGTAGTGTATTTAAAAAAATAACAAAGTTAGGTTTTAGTGCTCCGACTTGATTTTCTCCATTTGAAAGCATGTAAAATTAGACTTAGATCTACGTTTGGGCCATTTAAGGGTTAAGAAAGCATTTACAATGGAGAGAGGAAGGACTCGGAAGACAGAACAGAGAGGGACACCCCAAAAAGGAATACGCCAACATTGTTGGATGGCATACTACTGAGGAGGTGAAGAGGCTGCTAGGTGACCTCAATACTTCAAAGGCCATGGGACTGGACATCTCTCCATGGGTCCTTAGAGAGGGAGCAGAAATGCTGTGTGTGCCACTAACCACAATCTTCAACATGTCCCTCGAAACGGGGCAGCTACCTGAGGTACGGAAGATGGCAAATGTAGTTCCCATTTTTAAAAAAGGAGACAGAAAAGAGGCACTAAACTATAGACCAGTGTCACTGACATGTATAGTATGCAAAGTCATGGAGAAGATTATCTGGGCAGGGGCAGTGGAGCACCTGGCACGAAAAAGAGTTATAAACAACAACCAACATGGATTCGTGGAAGGCAAATCCTGTGTCACAAACCTTCTTGAGTTTTATGAAAAAGTAACAGAAGTAAGACATGAGAGAAAGGGGTGGGTTGATTGCATTTTCTTTTCTTAGACTGCAAGAAGGCCTTCGACACAGTTCCTCACAAGAGATTAGCGCAGAAGCTTAAGGATCAGGGGTGTGTAACAGGAAGGGCACAGCAATGGGTCAGAGAATACCTGCAGGAAGGCAACAATGAGTCATGGTACATGAAAGAGGCATCACAGTGGGCACCTGTGATGAATGGGTCCCACAGTGGTCAGGGCCCAGGAACAGTGCTTTTTTTTTGGTATACGTGAATGAAAATGAAGGGGGGGATAGACTCACAAGTGTCCCTGTTTGTAGATGATGTGAAGTTTTAATGAGGAAAATTAGATCAGATGAGGATTGGGCAGGACTTCAAAGAAACCTGGACATGCTGGACACTTGGTCCAGCACCCGACTTCTCGAATTTAACCCTGCCAAATGCAAAATCATGAAGATCAAGGAGGGCAAAGAAGATCGCATACAGAGTATAGGCTAGGTAGCCAAAGACTGCAAACTCGCTCAATGAGAAAGATCTTGGAGTGAGTATAACACCAAGCATGTCTCCAGAAGCACACATCAACCAGATAACTGCTGCAGCATATGGGTGACTGGCAAACCTGAGAATAGTGTTCCAATACCTAAAATTTGTTAGGAACTTTCAAGACACTTTAACCCCTGTATGTCAGGCCCATACTGGAGTATGCAGCACCAATTTGGAACCAGCACCGGGCCAAGCATGTCAAGAAATTTAAAAAAGTGCAAAGGTTTGTGACAAAGTTAATTCCAGAGCTAAGGGGAAAAGTCCTACAAAGAATGGTTAGGAGAAATCAGCCCGGCGACACTGAAGACAGAAGGGTTAGAGGAGACATGATAATGACATACAAAATACTGTTTCAGAATAGACAAGGTGGGCAGAGACAGGATTCCAGAGATGGGACACAGAAACAAGGGGGCACACTTAGATGGGTTTAAGACTTAGATGAGCCAAAGGATGTTTTGGAAGTAGTCTTCAGCCATAGAGTAGTCAGGAAGTGGAACAGTCTGGCGAATGATGTAGTGGAGGAAAGGGAAACCATACATACTTTAAGGCAGTACGATAAAGCTCAAAGGAGCAGGGGAGAGAGAGGAGCTAGTAGCATTCAGTGAAGAGGCGGGGCCAGGGGCTGAGTTCCACCCCCTGCAATCACAATTAGGCGAGCACAAGCAACAAGACAGACACACACAGGAAGGCAGATAAGCAGAGCTACACAGACAGACTAAACAGTTATTAATATCTATATTATCCACCCCTTAACCATACTTAATATTAGTGTCAGAACAAAGTTTGGCTATGAAATAACAAGAACTACTATAAATTGTAATTATTTTTTTATTATTAACACGTTGGCCGATTCCCACCCAAGGCAGGTGGGTCAAAAAGAAAAACTTTCATCATCATTCACTCCATCACTTCTTTCAAGAGGGGTTCTTTACAGTTATAAAACTGCAACATTAACACCCCCCTTCAGAGTGTAGATGTACTCCCACTCCAGGACTCAAGTCCGGCCTGCGGTTTCCCGAATCCCCTCATAAATGTTACTTTGCCACACTCCAACAGCAAGTCAAGTATTTAAAAACCATTTGTCTCCATTCATTCCTGTCAAATATGCTCATGCACGCTTGCTTTAAACTCCAAGCCCCTTGCACCCAACACCTCCTTTACCCCCCCACTCCCCAAACCTTTCCTAAGCCGACCCCTACCCTGCCTTCCCTCTTGAAGTCATTCTGTTTTGTTCGTCCGCTCTCATGTCTGAACCAGCTCAACAACCCCTCCTCACCTTCTGGATAATAGTTTTGGTGATCCCACACCTTCTCCTAATTTCCAAACTACAAATTCTCTGCATTATATTCACACCACACATTTGCCCTCAGACATGATATTTCCACGGCCCCCAGCCTTCTCCTTTTTGCAACATTCTCACCCATGCTTCACACCCATATAAGAGCGTTGGTACAACCTTTCTCTCATACATTCCCTCTTTGCTTCCACGGACAAAGTTCTTTGTCTCCACAAAGTCCTAAGTGCACCACTCACCCTTTTCCCCTCAATCAATTCTAGATTCCACCTCATCCTTCATAGGTGAATCAGTTGTTATTATCAAAACAAAAAAATAAACATAAAATAATAAAAAATAGAAAAAATGCATAAAGGCAACACTTCTGCAAGCGGGAGGACTCCATGTTGTTTGTCAGGTGAGCATCCAGGACCAACTTCACGGGCTTATATCTCAGTAAGTAATGTCCCTAAATTTTTTTTAAACCTATAACAAGTAGAAAAATGGTCTCTTCATTTAAAAAAAAAAAATTTATTCCAAAATTTTTTGTAGTGCAATGCAAGTGAATGTAGATCTACATTTGGGCAGTTTAAGGGTTAAACTCCAAGGAAAACCCTCTATTTAAACTTCTCCTTCTTTGCTACAACAGAATGCACAATCATAATACAAGGCATAAGGCACACCTTGACATGCAATCATGTCACCTCACAGTATGCAAAAATGTAATGTAGATAAAGGGTCCAAATATCTTGAATTCACTACCTGAACCAGGAAAGAATCCCTTAACTACTTATAAAATTTAGGACTTTGCTTAAAAATTATCTCATCTCTATTACTAACCAAAAAAAACTTCTAATTATTATATTATATGATTCTAGCCTATTAAAAATCTGCCAACCCATGAAATATTATTGTTTGAACCATTAATTGTAATACAGTGGAAACCCCCAAGTTTCATGATTTAAACCGCTGCAGAAAGTCTGCTGAATGGTGAAATTTATGATTGGCAAAACCATTTTCCCATAAGAAAAAATGTAAAATTAAAACCATTTCAGACACCAAAAAGTATTAACAAAAATATTTTTTTAAAGATTACTTATTTGATTAACATACAGAAAACAATGATAAATGATATAAAGCACTAATAAAATGGATAAATGAACATTTAACATCACATTTACCTTTATTGAAGACTCTTGTTGGTGTTGCCGGCAGACAGGTAGAGACGAGAGGGAGGCAAGTTTATTATGCTCCAATATGATGCTACTATCATCTATACAGCTTATTTATCTATCAAACATGAAAAACAATAATATTACATCATAATATGGGTATAATAAACAATATTAACTCCTTCAGGGTCCAAGGCCAAAATCGAAGTGGTGCTCCAGTGTCCAAGAAATTTTTAAAAAAAAAAAAAAAAAATTTTTTTTTTAAATTAAAGAGTATAATTTTGCGAAGGTAGTAAGACAAAAAAAAGTGTTTTTCTGATCAGTACTTACCGAGATACAGCGGTGGGAATTTGACCCAAAATGACCGGGTACGGCAACATCAGTGACTTCCACAAAATCGCATTTTTTTTATTTTATGTTTTTTTATACTTCTTTCTTTCTTTCTTTTTTTTCTTTTTCTAATAACATTTGTGGCCTGTGAGACCAGTATAATGTATATTGTATAAGTGTACACTCATTGTATTCCACGCAACAACTGCACTAATTTGTTTATCATTATATTGCTTACAAAAATTTTTTACAAGTTTATTGTAAACAAAATGATGAAAATATTAGTGCGGTTATTGTGTTGAATACAATGGTACCATATAGTACCATATGGTACAATGGTGCCATATAGTACCATATGGTACAATGGTGCCAATAGTACCATATGGACAATGGTGCCATATAGTAAACCCTATGGTACAATGGTGCCATATAGTACCATATGGTACAATGGTGCCAATAGTACCATATGGTACCCCAAAGGTGGCCATATAGTACCAATGGTTTCAATGGTGCCATATATACCATATGGTAAAAATGGTGCTATATAGTACCATAGGTACAATGGTGCCATATAGTTACCATATGGTACAAAGGTGCCATATAGTACCATATGGTTTCAATGGGGCCATATAGTACCATATGGTACAATGGTGCCATATAGTACCATATGGTACAACGGTACCATATAGTACCATATGGTACAATGGTGCCATATATAACCATATGGTACAACGGTACCATATAGTACCATATGGTACAATGGTGCCATATAGTACCATATGGTACAATGGTGCCATATATACCATATGGTTACAACGGTACCCCTAAGTACCATAAAGGTACAATGGGGCCATATGTACCATATGGTACAATGGTGCCATATAGTACCATATGGGACAATGGTGCCAATAGTACCATATGGTACAACGGTACCATAAGTACCATATGGTACAATGGGGCCATATAGTACCATATGGTACAATGGTGCCAATAGTACCATATGGTACAAGGTGCCATATATACCATATGGTACAACAGTACCTATAGGGACCATATGGTACAACGGGTACCATATAGTACCAAATGGTACAATGGTGCCATATAGTACCATATGGTACAATGGGGCCATATAGTACCATATGGTACAATGGTCCATATAGTACCATATGGTACAATGGTGCCATATAGTACCATATGGTACAATGGGCCATATAGTACCAATGGGTACAATGGGGCCATATGTACCATATGGTACAATGGTGCCATATAGTACCATATGGTACAATGGTGCCATATATACCATATGGGACAATGGTGCCATAAAGTAAAATATGGTACAATGGTGCCATATAGTACCATATGGTACAATGGTGCCATATAGTACCATATGGTACAATGGTGCTATAGTACCATATGGTACAATGGTGCTATAAAAGTACCATATGGGACAATGGTGCCATATAGTACCATATGGTACAATGGTGCCATATAGTACCATATGGTACAAAAGGTGCCATATAGTACCATATGGTACAATGGTGCTTTAACCCTATGGTACAATGGTGCTATATAGTCCAAAGGTACAATGGTGCTATATAGTACCATAGGTACAAGGTGCCATATAGTACCCTATGGTACAAATGGGCTTTTAGTACCAATTTAAAACTCTTGTAGGAGTGGGGAAAGAGCCATTGTAAATGGGGGGGAATTTTCGTGAGGCAGTAGGTAAAATGAAAGGAGGTAAGGCAGCCGGGATTGATGGATAAAGATAGAAATGTTAAAAGCAGGGGGGGATATAGTTTTGGAGGGGTTGGTGCATATTTAATAAATGTATGAAAGGGTAAGGTACCTAGGGATTGGCAGAGAGCATGCATAGTTCCTTTGTATAAAGGCAAAGGAGATAAAAGAGAGTGCAAAAATTATAGGGGGTTAAGTCTGTTGAGTATACCTGGCAAAGTGTATGGTAGAGTTATTATTGAAAGAATTAAGAGTAAGACGGAGAATAGGATAGCAGATGAACAAGGAGGCTTTAGGAAAGGTAGGGGGTGTGTGGACCAGGTGTTTACAGTGAAACAATATAAGTGAAACAGTATTTAGATAAGGCTAAAGAGGTCTTTGTGGCATTTATGGATTTGGAAAAGGCGTATGACAGGGTGGATAGGGGGGCATGTGGCAGATGTTGCAGGTGTATGGTGTAGGAGTAGGTTACTGATAAGCAGTGAAGAGTTTTTACGAGGATAGTGAGGCTCAAGTTAGAGTATGTAGGAAAGAGGGAAATTATTTCCCAGTAAAAGTAGGCCTTAGACAAGGATGTGTGATGTCACCGTGATTGTTTAATATATTTATAGATGGGGTTGTAGGAGAAGTAAATGCAAGGTCTTGGCAAGAGGCGTGGAGTTAAAAGATAAAGAATCACACATAAAGTGGGAGTTGTCACAGTTGCTCTTTGCTGATGACACTGTGCTCTTGGGAGATCTGAGAGAAGTTGCAGAGATTGGGTGGATGAATTGGTAGGGTGTGCAAAAGAGAAAATTGAAAGTGAATACAGGAAAGAGTAAGGTTATGAGGATAACAAAAAGATTAGGTGATGAAAGATTAGATATCAGATTGGAGGGAGAGAGTATGGAGGAGGTGAATGTATTCAGATATTGGAAGTGACGTGTCAGCGGATGGGTCTATGAAAGATGAGGTGAATCATAGAATTGATGAGGGGAAAAGGGTGAGTGGTGCACTTAGGAGTCTGTGGAGACAAAGAACTTTGCCTTAGAGGCAAAGAGGGGAATGTATGAGAGTATAGTTTTACCAACGCTCTTATATGGGTGTGAAGCATGGGTGATGAATGTTGCAGTGAGGAGAAGGACGGAGGCAGTGGAGATGTCATGTCTGAGAGCAATGTGTGGTGTGAATATAATGCAGAGAATTCGTAGTTTGGAAGTTAGGAGGATGTGCGGGATTACCAAAACTGTTGTCCAGAGGGCTTAGGAAGGGTTGTTGAGGTGGTTCGGACATGTGGAGAGAATGGAGCGAAACAGAATAACTTCAAGAGTGTATCAGTCTGTAGTGGAAGGAAAGTGGGGTAGGGGTCGGCCTAGGAAAGGTTGGAGGGAGGGGGTAAAGGAGGTTTTGTGTGCGAAGGGCTTGGACTTCCAGCAGGCATGCGTGAGCATGTTTGATAAGAGTGAATGGAGACAAATGGTTTTTAATACTTGACGTGCTGTTGGAGTGTGAGCAAAGTAACATTTATGAAGGGGTTCAGGGAAACCGGCAGGCCGGACTTGAGTCCTGGAGATGGGAAGTACAGTGCCTGCACTCTGAAGGAGGGGTGTTAATGTTGCAGTTTAAGAACTGTAGTGTAAAGCACCCTTCTGGCAAGACAGTGATGGAGTGAATGATGGTGAAAGTTTTTCTTTTTCGGGCCACCCTGCCTTGGTGGGAATCGGCCAGTGTGATAATAATAAAAAAAAATAAGGAATATTGTGAATTAGATTAGTCCCTATCAGACCCCCAAACATACACGTACTAACGCACTTACATAAATACACTTACATAATTGGTCGCATTTTGAGGTGATTGTAAAGCGGGGGTCCACTGTACCTCGATTGGGACAGAACACAAGAATTAAGGATGATACTGAAAGAGAGGGTACAAAGACAAAAGGAGGAATGAGATGCAGTGATGAAGGTGAGCAGAACCCAGACTCAGGGGGAAGGGCAAACACACCCTCCGGAAACACCCGCAGAAGGACTCCAACCACAATAACCCCAACACAACTAAACCCACACACTGTTCTCTCTGCCCCCACCCCATCACAAACCCCACCCCTACAGTAGCCCCCTATGGGCACTCTGCCCCCACTACCCCATCCCAAACCCCACTCATACCAAAACCCCCATAGGCCCCCTCCAGGGCTTCTGCATCCCCAACCCCAATATTCTCCCAGGACCACAGTGATAGATACGAAGGTGAAGGTTTGGTACATGAATGCAGATGGGATAATTAAATATGAGGGGTGGCATGAAAGAATCAATGAGAAGCCCCCAAACATCATAGCAGTCACAGAAACGAAAGTCACTGAGACAATAACAGACGCAATCTTCCCACCGGGATGTCAGATCCTGAGGAAAGATAGAAGGAGCAGAGGGGGAGGAGGGTTTGAACTGCTCATTAAAAACCGATGGGGTTTTGAGGAAATTGAAGGCATGGTCGAGATTGGAGAAAGAGACTACATAGTAGGTTCAATTCAGTCTGGCGACCATAAGGTAGCCATTGCAGTGTTGTATAACCCTCCACAGAACTACAGGAGGGCAAGAGAGGAATATGAAGAGAACAACAGAGCAATTGTTGACACACTGGCTGAGGTGGCAAGAAGAGCTCACTCAAGCAGAGCAAAGTTACTGGTTATGGGTGATTTCAACCACAGGGAGATCGATTGAGAAAACTTGGAGCCTCGTGGGGGTCCCGAAATATGGAAAGCCAAGATGATGGATGTGGTACTAGAAAACCTCATGCATCAACATGTCAGGGACACTACCAGAGAGAGAGGGGAGAATGAACCAGCAAGACTAGGCCTTGTGTCCACCCTGAGCAGTTGAGACATTGAGGACATCACATATGAGAGGCCCCTTGGAGCTAGTGATTACATAGTTCTGAGTTTTGATTACATAGTAGAGTTACAAGTGGAGAGGGTAATAGGAGTCGAATGGGAAAAAGCAAAACTATAAAAGGGGAGACTACACAGGTATGAGGAACTTTCTGCAGTAGGTTCAGTGGGACAGAGAACTGAAAGGAAAGTCAGTAAATGAAATGATGGAATATGTAACAACAAAATGCAAGGAGGCAGAAGAAAGGTTTGTTCTAATGGGCAACAGAAATAATGGGAGGACCAAAGCGAGTCCATGGTTTGTCCAAAGACGCAGGGTGGCAAAAACTAAGTGCTCTGGGGAATAGAAAAGGTACAGAAGGTAAAGGACCCAGGAAAATAAGGAGATTACTCAAAGAGCAAGAAATGAGTATGCACAGATGGGGGAGACCCAGCGACAGTACGAAAATGACACAGCATCAAAAGTCAAATCTGACCCGAAACTACTGTATAGCCACATTAGGAGAAGACAACAGTGAAAGACCAGGTGATCAGGCTGAGGAAAGAAGGTGGGGAACTCACAAGAAATGATCAAGAGGTATGCGAAGAGCTCAACATGAGATTTAACCCTTAAACTGTCCAAACGTAGATCTACATTCATTTTTATTTATTTATTTAGAAATTTTAGCATACATACAGAGGTACAAAAAAATACAGGTAAGAGCAGCATGCCAAAGCCACTTATATGCATAGCATTACGGGCTGGCTTAAAATTAACTAAAGATTAACTAAGCAATGATGAAGTCAGTGATAAGACATTATTGTAAACAGATAACTATAAAATACAAATGAGTATTACAAAGACAGGTCATATGGTTGCATGCATTGCTGTTCATTCAGTAGAATGGAGTATTCTGTTAGGTAGTGTATTTAAAAAAAATAACAAAGTTAGGTGTAGTGCTCCGATCTTGATTTTCTCCATTTGAAAGCATGTAAAATTAGACTTAGATCTACGTTTGGGCCATTTAAGGGTTAAGAAAGCATTTACAATGGAGAGAGGAAGGACTCTGGAAAGACAGAACAGAGAGGGACACCAACAAGGAATACGCCAACAAGTGTTGGATGGCATACTACTGAGGAGGTGAAGAGGCTGCTAGGTGACCTCAATACTTCAAAGGCCATGGGACTGGACATCTCTCCATGGGTCCTTAGAGAGGGAGCAGAAATGCTGTGTGTGCCACTAACCACAATCTTCAACATGTCCCTCGAAACGGGGCAGCTACCTGAGGTACGGAAGATGGCAAATGTAGTTCCCATTTTTAAAAAAGGAGACAGAAAAGAGGCACTAAACTATAGACCAGTGTCACTGACATGCATAGTATGCAAAGTCATGGAGAAGATTATCTGGAGCAGAGCAGTGGAGCACCTGGCACGGAACAAGAGTATAAACAACAACCAACATGGATTCGTGGAAGGCAAATCCTGTGTCACAAACCTTCTTGAGTTTTATGAAAAAGTAACAGAAGTAAGACATGAGAGAAAGGGGTGGGTTGATTGCATTTTCTTTTCTTAGACTGCAAGAAGGCCTTCGACACAGTTCCTCACAAGAGATTAGCGCAGAAGCTTAAGGATCAGGCGTGTGTAACAGGAAGGGCACAGCAATGGATCAGAGAATACCTGACAGGAAGGCAACAATGAGTCATGGTACATGATGAGGCATCACAGTGGGCACCTGTGATGAATGGGTCCCACAGTGGTCAGTCCTAGGACCAGTGCTTTTTTTTGGTATACGTGAATGACATGAAGGAGGGGATAGACTCACAAGTGTCCCTGTTTGTAGATGATGTGAAGTTAATGAGGAGAATTAGATCAGATGAGGATTGGGCAGGACTTCAAAGAAACCTGGACATGCTGGACACTTGGTCCAGCACCCGACTTCTCGAATTTAACCCTGCCAAATGCAAAATCATGAATATCAAGGAAGGGCAAAGAAGATCGCATACAGAGTATAGGCTAGGTAGCCAAAGACTGCAAACCTCGCTCAATGAGAAAGATCTTGGAGTGAGTATAACACCAAGCATGTCTCCAGAAGCACACATCAACCAGATAACTGCTGCAGCATATGGGTGACTGGCAAACCTGAGAATAGTGTTCCAATACCTAATTAGTTAGGAATCTTTCAAGACACTTTACACCGTGTATGTCAGGCCCATACTGGAGTATGCAGCACCAATTTGGAACCAGCACCGGGCCAAGCATGTCAAGAAATTAGAGAAAGTGCAAAGGTTTGTGACAAAGTTAATTCCAGAGCTAAGGGGAATGTCCTACAAAGAATGGTTAGGAGAAATCAGCCTGGCGACACTGTAAGACAGAAGGGTTAGAGGAGACATGATAATGACATACAAAATACTGTGCAGAATAGACAAGGTGGGCAGAGACAGGATGTTCCAGAGATGGGACACAGAAACAAGGGGTCACACTTAGATGTTGAAGACTTAGATGAGCCAAAGGGATGTTAGGAAGTATGTCTTCAGCCATAGAGTAGTCAGGAAGTGGAACAGTCTGGCGAGTGATGTAGTGGAGGAAGGAACCATACATAGCTTTAAGGCGAGGTACGATAAAGCTCATGGAGCAGGGAGAGAGAGGAGCTAGTAGCATTCAGTGAAGAGGCGGGGCCAGGAGCTGAGTCTCCACCCCTGCAATCACAATTAGGCGAGCACAAGCAGACAAGACAGACACACACAGGAAGGCAGATAAGCAGAGCTACACAGACAGACTATCAGTTAGTTTAATATCTATATTATCCACCCCTTAACCATACTTAATATTAGTGTCAGAACAAAGTTTGGCTATGAAATAACAAGAACTACTATAAATTGTAATTATTTTTTTATTATTAACACGTTGGCCGATTCCCACCAAGGCAGGGTGGCTCAAAAAAGAAAAACTTTCATCATCATTCACTCCATCACTGTCTTTCAAGAGGGGTTCTTTACAGTTATAAAACTGCAACATTAACACCCCTCCTTCAGAGTGTAGATGTACTTCCCATCTCCAGGACTCAAGTCCGGCCTGCCGGTTTCCCTGAATCCCCTCATAAATGTTACTTTGCTCACACTCCAACAGCAAGTCAAGTATTAAAAACCATTTGTCTCCATTCATTCCTGTCAAATATGCTCATGCACGCTTGCTGAAACTCCAAGCCCCTTGCACCCAACACCTCCTTTACCCCCTCACTCCAACCTTTCCTAAGCCGACCCCTACCCTGCCTTCCCTCTTGAAGTCATTCTGTTTTGTTCTGTCCGCTCTACATGTCTGAACCAGCTCAACAACCCCTCCTCAGCCTTCTGGATAATAGTTTTGGTGATCCCACACCTTCTCCTAATTTCCAAACTACAAATTCTCTGCATTATATTCACACCACACATTGCCCTCAGACATGATATTTCCACTGCCTCCAGCCTTCTCCTTGTTGCAACATTCATCACCCAGGCTTCACACCCATATAAGAGCGTTGGTACAACCATACTCTCATACATTCCCTTCTTTGCTTCCACGGACAAAGATCTTTGTCTCCACAAAGTCCTAAGTGCACCACTCACCCTTTTCCCCTCATCAATTCTATGATTCACCTCATCCTTCATAGGTGAATCAGTTGTTATTATCAAAACATAAAAATAACATAAAATAATAAAAAATGAGAAAAAATGCATAATGGCAACACTTCTGCAAGCGGCAGGACTCCATGTTGTTGTCAGGTGAGCATCCAGGACCAACTTCACGGGCTTATATCTCAGTAAGTAATGTCCCTAAATTTTTTTTATCCTATAACATGTAGAAAAATGTGCTCTTCATTTAAAAAAAAAAATTTATTCCAAAATATTTGTAGTGCAATGCAAGTGAATGTAGATCTACATTTGGACAGTTTAAGGGTTAAACTCCAATGTAAACCCTCCATTTAAACTTCTCCTTCACAGCTACAACAGAATGCACAATCATAATACAAGGCATAAGGCACACCTTGACATGCATCATGTCAGCCTCACAGTATGCAAAAATGTAATGTAGATAAAGGGTCCAAATATCTTGAATTCACTACCTGAACCAGGAAAGAATCCCTTAACTACTTATAAATTTAGGACTTTGCTTAAAAATTATCTCATCTCTATTACTAACCAAAACAACTTCTAATTATTATATTATATGATCTCTAGCCTATTAAACATCTGCCAACCCATGAAATATTATTGTTTGAACCATTAATTGTAATACAGTGGACCCCCAAGTTTCATGATTAATCCGCTGCAGAAAGTCTGCTGAATGGTGAAATTTATGATTGGCAAAACCATTTTCCCATAAGAAATAATGTAAAATTAATCCATTTCAGACACCAAAAAGTATTAACATAAAATATTTTTTTAAAGATTACTTATAGATTAACATACAGAAAACAATGATAAATGAATATAAAGCACTAATAAAATGGATAAATGAACATTTAACATCACATTTACCTTTATTGAAGACTCTTGTTGGTGTTGCATGGCAGACAGGTAGGAGACGAGAGGGAGGCAAGTTTATTATGCTCCAATATGATGCTACTATCATCTATACAGCTTATTTATCTATCAAAACATGACACAATAATATGACATCATAATATGATATAATAAACAATATTAACTCCTTCAGGGTCCAAGGCCAAAATCTGAAGTGGTGCTCCAGTGTCCAAGAAATTTTGAAAAAAAAAAAAAAATATTTTTTCTTTCAGAATTAAAGAGTATATTTTTGCGAAGGTAGTAAGACAAAAAAAAGTGTTTTCTGATCAGTACTTACCGAGATACAGCGGTGGGAATTTGACCCAAAATGACCGGGTGACGGCAACATCAGTGACTTCCACAAAATCGCATTTTTTTATTTTATGTTTTTTTATACTTCTTTCTTTTCTTTTCTATTTTTTTCTTTTTCTAATAACATTTGTGGCCTGTGAGACCAGTATAATGTATATTGTATAAGTGTACACTCATTGTATTCCACGCAACAACTGCACTAATTTGTTTATCATTATATTGCTTACAAAAGTTGTTTACAAGTTTATTGTAAACAAAATGATGAAAATATTAGTGCGGTTATTGTGTTGAATACAATGGTACCATATAGTACCATATGGTACAATGGTGCCATATAGTACCATATGGTACAATGGTGCCATATAGTACCATATGGTACAATGGTGCCATATAGTACCATATGGTACAATGGTGCCATATAGTACCATATGGTACAATGGTGCCATATAGTACCATATGGTACAATGGTGCCATATAGTACCAATGGTACAATGGTGCCATTAGTACCATATGGTAACAATGGTGCTATATAGTACCATATGGTACAATGGTGCCATATAGTACCATATGGTACAATGGTGCCATATAGTACCATATGGTACAATGGTGCCATATAGTACCATATGGTAACAATGGTGCCATATAGTACCATATGGTACAACGGTACCATATAGTACCATATGGTACAATGGTGCCATATAGTACCATATGGTACAACGGTACCATATAGTACCATATGGTACAATGGTGCCATATAGTACCATATGGTACAATGGTGCCATATAGTACCATATGGTACAACGGTAACCATATAGTACCATATGGTACAATGGTGCCATATAGTACCATATGGTACAATGGTGCCATATAGTACCATATGGTACAATGGTGCCATATAGTACCAATATGGTACAACGGTACCATATAGTACCATATGGTACAATGGTGCCATATAGTACCATATGGTACAATGGTGCCATATAGTACCATATGGTACAATGGTGCCATATAGTACCATATGGTACAACAGTACCATATAGTACCATATGGTACAAACGGTACCATATAGTACCATATGGTACATGGTGCCATATAGTACCATATGGTACAATGGTGCCATATAGTATCCATATGGTACAATGGTGCTTTATAGTACCATATGGTACAATGGTGCTATATAGTACCATATGGTACAATGGTGCCATATAGTACCATATGGTACAATGGTGCCATATAGTACCATATGGTACAATGGTGCCATATAGTACCATATGGTACAATGGTGCCATATAGTACCATATGGTACAATGGTGCCATATAGTACCATATGGTACAATGGTGCCATATAGTACCATATGGTACAATGGTGCCATATAGTACCATATGGTACAATGGTGCCATATAGTACCATATGGTACAATGGTGCCATAGGATGCAATGGTACCATATGGTACAATGGTGCCATATGGTACAATATGGTACAATGGCACATGATACAATGGTACCATATGATACAATGGTACCACATGGTAGAATGGCACCATTTGGTACAATGGTACCATATACCATATGGTACAATGGGCCACAGTGCAATGGTACCATAGGGTGCAATAGTACCATATGGTACAATAGCATATGATACAATGGTACCATATGGCACAATGGCACATGAT
The DNA here is from genome assembly GCF_026875155.1 of Cherax quadricarinatus. Classification (NCBI taxonomy): domain Eukaryota; kingdom Metazoa; phylum Arthropoda; class Malacostraca; order Decapoda; family Parastacidae; genus Cherax; species Cherax quadricarinatus. The sequence continues at coordinate 50,834,122 of NC_069410.1, read as the reverse complement.
ACAATGGTACCATATGATACAATGGTACCACATGGTAGAATGGCACCATTTGGTACAATGGTACCATATGATACAATGGTACCATATGGTGCGATGGTACCTTATGGTGTAATGGCACCATATGGTACCATATGATGCAACAGTACCATATGGTACATTGTATCATACAGTACAATGATACCGTATGGTTCATTGTACCATATGGTACTGTTGTATTCAACACACTAATATTTTCATTATTATTTTGGTTACAATAGTTGTTTACAACAAAAATGTGAAAAAATTTTATATATTAGTAATGTTCTATTATATATTTACAAGTGTACAGGAACTTATGTGTTCCTTGGGGTGGATGACAAAGAACTTTGTCTCGGAAACTGCGGAGTCAGTAGCTAGCTTGTGTCACCACTCACTCAGCCTTGGCTGGTGTCTCATGCCCCCAACACCATTGACCAAAATGGTACACGGTATATTTTTACAGGGTACTACATGGTACATTTTTACTATAGGGTAAAGGGTCCCATGCATGTACAGGATAACATATGGTGCAGGGTACCATATGGTACAGGGTACCATATGGTACAGGGTCCATAGGGTAAAAGGGTACCATATGGTACAGGGTACCATACAGTACAGGACACCATATGGTACAGATACAGGGATTACTATGGAAATAAGTCACCCTTACTTTTTTGGGTTATCCTAGGATTTTATATGTAATTGTATTTCTGTACACCTGAATAAACTTATTCAAGTGCCACGTGGCATCATAAGTAAGTTTATTTAGTTATACACAAATAAAGTTACATAGAATATCATACTTAGCAGCATATGTTTGGAGAACCTCGGATAACCCAAAAAAGTCAGACAGACTTATTTCCATTAGGGTCCCTGTACCCTGTACTATATGGTACAATGTACTATATGGTACAATGTACTATATGTACATTGTACCATATAGTACCATTGTACCATATACCATTGTACCATGATACCATTGTAAGACATGGCACCATTGTACCATATGGTACCATTGTACCATATAGTACAATGGTACCATATGGTTCAAAACCATAGAATTCGTCTTCAGCTCCACTTCCATCAGTCTTAGAACTGTAAGTTGTGAAGAGGAGAGTCAGAATTCGCCCAGAGAGTGAGTGGGGAGTGAGAGCATCTTGCCGCCAGGCACAATGAACAAAGCTACTTTGCCAGTGTTCCCACAATGCCATGCGGGCGTCCAGATTTTTTCTATGGTGTGCACACTGACCACCCAGACCCATTCTCTTAGATGTAGGCCTACCAGCCTTCTCATGCTAAATTTGGGGGCGCTAGAATTTTGGCGTAGATCTATGGTTTGGACCCTGAACGTAAAGCCGTAGATCTACGGGACGGACCCTGAAAGGGTTAATAACATAGAAATATGATACATACTCTAGCATGAACGAAATATGTTATAACATATGTGAGGAGTAAGTGTTGGTGTTGTTGCAGTTGGGTTTATAAGGGCCACTGAGAGAAGCAGTACATATTAGTGATACTGCAAGTGGCAGCAGAAGCCAACATTATTCACATTATTATTATTATTATAATCAAGGGGAAGCGCTAAACCCAGAGGATTATACAGCGCCTGGGGGGGGATGTGGAAGGCATTCAGGCTTAATTCGGGGAACTGGTGCACAGATCCAATTCCCTAAATCAAGAGCCCCTCACCAACATCAAGGAACCTTCCTTGAGGGGAACATTATTCACAATGAAACAATGTACATAAATTATAAATAATTAATATTTACACTTTAATTTATAAATAAGAAATATTTACACTTACCTTGGAGGATATTTCAGTTTAATTAGTTTGATGAAGGAGATGCTGGCAGAGGTTTAAGGTGGTGGAAAATAGCAGGGCAGCGTATGTTCAGTGGTTCCTATACTCCTCCAACAACAGTGAAGAGTTACTTTTGTGTCATTTTTCTATTGCTTAATTGATAAATTAGACACATGTGCAACTCTTGGGTATCTTTATTGAGGAAACATTTCGCCACACAGTGGCTTCATCAGTCCATACAAAGGAGAATCTTGAAGATTCTCCTTTGTATGGACTGATGAAGCCACTGTGTGGTGAAGTTTCCTCAATAAAGATACCCAAGAGTTGCACATGTGTCTAATTTATCAACATGTTGGTTCTCTGAACCATTCATCTATTGCTTAATTGCTAAACTTTACTTGCTACACTGTTAATGCTACACTTTACCACTGGCTGCTGCTATACCCTTTATTGATACATGCTGCTTTAGCATTGCACATATCGTAGAATCACTGAAGCTTTCTTTGGGCCCATAGTGGCTTACATCAGTTGCAAGCACAATAAACAGTGGATTATTATGAAATGTATCGTATGAACAAGTGCGGTGATGGTCACTCGCTGATAAACAATTGTACACTGATGGCGGTAGAGGTTGGTAGTGGTATCGATGATGGTAGAGGGTTGTGGTGATGGGGGTAGAGGGTGGTACTGATAGTGGTAGAGGGTGGTAGTGAGAGTGGTAGAGGGTGGTAGTGATTGTGGTAGAGGGTGGTAGTGATTGTGGTAGAGGTTGGTAGTGATGGTGGAAGAGGGTGATAGTGATGGTGGTAGTGATAGTGGAAGAGGGTGGTAGTAATGGTGGTATAAGTTGGTAGTGGTTCTGATGGTTGTAGAGGGTTGTGGTGATCGTGCTAGAGCGTGGTAATGATTGTGATGGTGGTAGAGGGTGGTAGTGGCCGTGATGGTGGTAGAGGGTGGAAATGATGGTGGTAGAGGTTGGTAGTGTTATTGGCAGAGGGTGGTAGTGATGGTAGAGGGTGGTAGTGATCAATGGTGGTTGATGGGAGTGATGGTGGTAGATCCTGGTAGTGATGGTGGTAGAGGGTTGTAGTGATGTTGGTAGAGGCTGGTAAAGGGTAGTAGAGGGTGGTAGTGATAGTGGTAGAGGGTGGTAGTGATGGTGGTAGAGGGTGGTAGTGATGTTGGTAGAGGGTGGTAGTGATGTTGGTAGAGGGTGGTAGTGATGGTGGTAGAGGGTGGTTTTGATGGTGGTAGTGACAGTGGCAAAGGGTGGTACTGATGGTGGTAGAGGCTGGTAGTGATGGTGGTGGAGGGTGGTAATGATGGTGGTGGAGGGTGGTAGTGATGATGGTTTAGAGGGTGTAGTGATGGTGGTAGTGACAGTGGTAGAGGGTGGTTCTGATGATGGTAGAGTTGGTTAGTGATGGTGGAAGAGGGTGTTAGTGTTGGTGGTTGAGGGTGGTAGTGATGGTGGTAGTGACAGTGGTAGAGGGTGGTACTGATGGTGGTAGAGGTTGGTAGTGATGGTGCTAGATTGGTGGTAGTGTTGGTGGTATGAGGGTGGTAGTGTTGGTGGTAGAGGGAGGTAGTGGTTTTGATGATGGTAGAGGGTTGTGGTGATGGTGGTAGAGGGTGGTAGTGATGGTGGTAGAGGGTGGTTAGTGATAGTGGTAGAGGGTGGTAGTGAGAGTGGTAGAGGGTGGTAGTGATTGTGGTAGAGGGTGTTAGTGATGGTGGTAGTGAAAGTGGAAGAGGGTGGTAGTGATTGTGGTATAAGTTGGTAGTGGTTCTGATTGTGGTAGAGGGTTGTGGTGATGGTGGTAGAGGGTGGTAATGGTTGTGATGATGGTAGAGGGTGGTACTGGTTGTGATGGTGGTAGAGAGTGGTAGTGATGGTGGTAGTGATGGTGGCAGAGATTGGTAGTGATGGTGGTAGTGATAATGGTAGTGATTGTGGTAGAGGGTGGAAGTGATATTGGTAGAGGGTGGAAGTGATGGAAGAGGGTGGGGTAGTGATGGTGGTAGAGGGTGGTCGTGATGGTGGTAGAGGGTGGTAGTGATGGTGGTAGAGGTTAGTAGTGAGAGAGGTAGTGTAGGGGTTAGAGTGTGGTAGTGATGTGGTAGAGGGTTGTGGTGATGGTGATGGTGGTAGAGGGTGGTACTGGTTGTGATGGTGGTAGAGGGTGGTAGTGATAGTGGTAGAGGGTGGAAGTGACGGTGGTAGAGGGTGGTAGTGATGGTGGTAGAGGGTGTTAGTGTTGGTGGTAGAGGGTGGTAGTGATGGTGGTAGTGACAGTGGTAGAGGGCTGTACTGATGGTGGTATGGGTTGGTAGTGATTGTGGTGAGAGTGGTAGTGATGGTGGTAGAGGGTGTTAGTGTTGGTGGTAGAGGGTGGTAGTGATGGTAGTAGTGACAGTGGTAGAGGGTGGTACAGATGGTGGTAGGGGTTGGTAGTGATTGTGGTAGAGGGTGGTAGTTTTGGTGGTAGAGGGTGGTAGTTTTGGTGGTAGAGGGTGGTAGTGATGGTGGTAGTGACTGTGGTAGAAGGTGGAACTGATAGTGGTAGAGGTTGGTAGTGGTTTTGATGATGGTAGAGGTTGGTAGTGGTTTTGATGATGGTAGAGGGTTGTCGTGATGGGGGTAGTGATGGTGGTAGTGATAGTGGTAGAGGGTGGTAGTGAGAGTGGTAGAGGGTGGTAGTGATGGTGGTAGAGGGTGGTAGTAATGGTGGTAGAGGGTGGTAGTGATAGTAGTAGAGGGTGGTATTGAGAGTTGTAGAGGGTGGTAGTGATTGTGGAAGAAGGTGGTAGTGATGGTGGTAGAGGGTGGTAGTGATTTTGGTAGAGGGTGGTAGTGATAGTAGCAGAGGGTGGTTAGTGAGAGTGGTAGAGGGTGGTAGTGATAGTGGAAGAGGGTGCTAGTGATGGTGATATAAGTTGGTAGTGGTTATGATGGTGGTAGAGAGTTGTGGTGATGGTAGTAGTGGGTGGTAATAGTTGTGATGGTGGTAGAGGGTGGTAGTGATTGTGAAAGAGGGTGATAATGATGGTGGTAGTGATAGTGGAAGAGGTTGTAGTGATGGTGGTATAAGTCAGTAGCGGTTCTGACGGTGGTAGAGGGTTGTGGTGATGGTGGTAGAGGGTGGTTCTGGTTGGGATGGTGGTAGAGGGTGGAAGTGATGGTGGTAGAGGGTGGCAGTGATAGTTGTAGAGTGTGGTAGTGATGGTGGTAGAGGGTGGTAGTGATATGGTAGTGATTGTGGTATAGGGTGGAAGTGATATTGGTAGAAGGTGGAAGTGACAGTGGTAGAGGGTGGTAGTGATGGTGGAAGAGGGTGGTCATGATGGTGATAGAGGGTGGTAGTGATGGTGGTAGAGGCTGGTAGTAATGGTGGTAGAGGGTGATAGTGGTAGAGGGTGGTAGTGATAGTGGTAGAGGGTGGTAGTGATAGTGGTAGTGTGTGGCAGTGATGGAGGTACAGGGTTGTGGTGGTGGTGGTGGTGGTGGTGGTAGAGGGTGGTAATGGTTGTGATAGTGGTATAGGGTGGTACTGGTTGTGATGGTGGTAGAGGGTAGTAGTGATGGTGGTAGAGGGGGCAGTGATAGTGGTAGAGGGTGGTAGTGATGGTAGTAGAGGGTTGTAGTGATGGTTGTAGTGGTAGTGTGGTAGTGATGGTGGTAGAGGGTTGTCGTGATGGTGGTAGAGGGTGCTAGTGATGGTGGTAGAGGGTGGTAGTGATGGTGGTAGTGATGGTGGTAGAGGGTGGTAGTGATAGCATTAGAGGGTGGTAGAGGCTGGTAGTGATGGTGGTAGATGGTGGTAGAGGCTGGTAGTGATGGTGGTAGTGATAGTGGTAGAGGGTGGTAGTGATGGTGAAAGAGGGTGGTAGTGATGGTGGTAGAGGGTGGTAATGATGGTGGTAGAGGGTGGTAGAAATGATGGTAGAGGGTGGCAGTGATAGTGGTAGAGGCTGGTAGTGAAGGTGGCACAGGGTGGTAGTGATGGTGGTAGAGCATGGTAGTGATGGTTGTAAAGGGTGGTAATGATAGTGGTAGAGAGTGGTTGTGATGGTGGAAGAGGGTGGTAGTGATGTTGGTAGAGGGTGGTAGTGATGTTGGTAGAGGGTGGTAGTGATGTTGGTAGAGGGTGGTAGTGATGGTGGTAGTGACAGTGGTAAAGGGTGGTACTGATGGTGGTAGAGGCTGGTAGTGATGGTGGAGGGTGGTAGTGATGGTGGTAGAGGGTGCTAGTGATGGTGGTAGTGACAGTGGTAGAGGGTGGTACTGATGGTGGTAGAGGTTGGTAATGATGGTAGTAGAGGGTGTTAGTGTTGGTGGTAGAGGGTGGTGGTGATTGTGGTAGTGACAGTGGTAGAGGGTGGTACTGATAGTGGTAGAGGTTGGTAGTGATGGTGGTAGATGGTGGTAGTGTTGGTGGTAGAAGGTGGTAGTGAAGGTTGTAGTGGCAGTGGTAGAGGGTGTTACTGATGGTGGTAGAGGTTGGTAGTGGTTTTGATAATGGTAGAGGGTTGTAGTGATGGTGGTAGAGTGTGGTAGTGATATTGGTAGAGGGGGGTAGTGAGTGGTAGAGGGTGGTAGTGATGGTTGTAGAGGGTGGTAGTGATTGTGGTAGAGGGTGATAGTGATGGTAGTAGTGTTATATCTTGGAGATTGGTCCTCCTGTGATATTTATCTATTGTAAGAGAATATGATCATCACTTAATATTATAGTGCGAAAGTCCCCGTTTATAGCTAAAATAGAGACTTTCGGTGTTATATTATTATCTGTGGGCTAATGAGAGCATAGGCAATGGGGTCGAAGAGGTATGGGGTAGGTTTAAAAATGTAGTGTTAGAGTGTTCAGCAGAAGTTTGTGGTTACAGGAAAGTGGGTGCAGGAGGGAAGAGGAGCGATTGGTGGAATGATGATGTAAAGAGAGTAGTAAGGGAGAAAAAGTTAGCATATGAGAAGTTTTTACAAAGTAGAAGTGATGCAAGGAGGGAAGAGTATATGGAGAAAAAGAGAGAAGTTAAGAGAGTGGTGAAGCAATGTAAAAAGAGAGCAAATGAGAGAGTGGGTGAGATGTTATCAACAAATTTTGTTGAAAATAAGAAAAAGTTTTGGAGTGAGATTAACAAGTTAAGAAAGCCTAGAGAACAAATGGATTTGTCAGTTAAAAATTGGAGAGGAGAGTTATTAAATGGAGAGTTAGAGGTATTGGGAAGATGGAGGGAATATTTTGAGGAATTGTTAAATGTTGATGAAGATAGGGAGATGACTCAGTTTGTTCCTCATTGCTCTGAAGATTGTTTTGATATTTATATTCTTGGTCAGTTCGGTAATCCTTAGAGAAACGTCTTCTCAGACAAACTCTTGCTTTCTACTTACTTTACGGCAGGATTCAAAGGTCTTGTTGAATCTTGTACATTTTGTAGTTTGAGTTTACAGTCTTGTTAAGACAAAGACGTAAATATTAGTGAAGACTAAATTACAGGAAGAATAATTTATCTTCCTTATTAATGTGATACTTCCATGATTTTGAACTAAATATGTATATTGTAAATTTACTGTACAAAGTATTAAGTTATAATATTAGGTACAGAGATAAGATAAAGTATTGTATTTAAATACTTTAATAAATTTGAATATTATTCTATGGAGTTTCCCAGTTGAAATTGTTTCCCCTAGACTCTAAAATACCTTTAACTAACTCTGATCCAAAATCTTGTTGCCTATGAAGAAAATAGTAACGGACCACATTCTGAAGTTCTTTATAAAATTTCTTATTCGCAACAAATGGGGTACCTGTCCGGGAGCTGTTGTTCTAAGACATTGATCAAAAGAACAATATTAAAGCTATATCCTAGGAATTTCTTTAGTTAATTTCAAAATTTTTATCATGGAAGATCACATTAAACATTTATTTAAAGATTTAACATTGTCAAAGCTGGACTCCTTGAAACTTCAAACGTGCTGGCAGATAGTCCGTAAATTCGGAGTACCATACGATAGATATTACACAGCCAATACCTTAAGAGCAATAATTAGAAACAAATTGTTTCCGGAGGCCTCTGACAATCATGTGGCGGAAGATTCTGACTCTGAAAGCTTAGTTTCTCAAGTAAGCTACCAGTCGAGATTTGAAGAATTAGAAGAACAATTTCAAGGAGTTTGTCTTGAAACTGAACCCGATAGATCAGGTCCCGCTTTGGCTTCTAGTAAAGTAGATGAAGTATTGCAGGGTGCAGCCGCTGTTCCTATTAATGGTCAGTCTGTCACTCACCAGGGTGCACGTCCAAAGGAATATCCACGTACCGCCAGTTCAATTCCCTCCTTTTTGATACCGTCGGGGCATATTTCTCAAAGTCAGTTTGAGAAATTAGAGACTATTGATTTTACAGACTGCTCAAACTGAGGCTCAACGTAAATTAAATGAAGAAGACTTTCAAAGGGAAACGCTCCGCTATATAAGACAACAACAAGGTAATGTGAGTGAAAGATGTACTGAATCCTCAAATGATGCTTTTAATATACAAAAAGCCGCATCTATGGTTCCAAGGTTTAATGACGGAAATTTAGATACAGTGGAACCTCAAAAATCTAACTGCTCCCAGCTCAACAAATTATGTAAGTGTATTTTTGTAAGTGCTTTTATAAGTGTATTTTTGAGGGTCTGAAATGGACTAATCTAATTTACATTATTCCTGATGGGAATAAATTCGTTCAGTAGCGACACTTGAACAGCCTTCTGGACCAAAGAAAGTTCTATAATTGAGGTTCCACTGTACTTATTTTGAAGTCTTTGAGAATCAGGCATGTGCTATGCGCTGGCCCCGACAACACTGGGCAACCTTGTTACATACTTCTTTGTCTGGTAAAGCTCAAAGTTGTATGGCTACATTACCTTTTGAGAAGTATGTGAAATATGATTCCGTTAAGAAGGCTTTCCTCAAGGATTATGATCTCCTCCCAGTAAGTTATCAAAAAACCTTTAGAGCATTAAAACGCCAGCCAACTCAGTTGTATGTAGATTTTGCATGTGAAAAGAAAATCGCTTTTGAGAGATGGTGTAGAGCTTCTAACTGTAAATCTATGGAAAATCTTTCCTAGTTGATCCTGCATGAGGATTTCTATAATAATTTACCAGAAGACTTGCATAGGTATTTGAGTAGCTGCCCTATAGTAAATATACTAGAAACAGCCTCACTCGCCGATAATTATGAAATATCTCAACAATTGATTGGCGAAAGAAAATATGACTAAATATGCCCCTAAGAAAGGACGATCTAATTTTACAGAGATGCGTGGCATACAGAATCCTTGCCCGACCTCCTATGTTACCTCCACACCCATTAATGATAAATTTAGATTTAACTCTAGGAAGAGTTCAAAACCACTAAGGCATAACAGTGAATTGAACTGCACTTATTGTAATAAAAAAGGGCATTTAAGGAAATACTGTTATTGGCTAGAGAGGGATACCAGGAATGAATGACTTCGTTTCCCAACTCAGGTAATATCTTCATCGACAACTCAAAAGAAACTGAATCCTAGTACCGAACAAGGTTCGCAGGAGCGAATCAGTAGTCATTCTAGATGACACAATACTAGAGCTATTTCAGAACAAGATATTCACTCGGCTATTAGTCCCTACTTTGCTAAAGTGAAAGTTGGGATAGATGAGACTCAAATAGTTGAAGTTAATTCCTTCCATGATACTGGAAGTTATTTGGCCTTATTGAAGCAGGGCATACTTCCCGTAAGTGATATGACTCACACCAAGCTAGATGTGTTATTAGAAGCATATGGAGGAGCAATTATAAGAGTGCCTCTTCATAGGATATACATCCAAACACCAACCTATACTGGCTTTGTGTCAGTAGGTGTATCCAGTGAAATTTTTCCTATTCAGGGCGTTGACTTACTTATAGGCAATGATCTAGAGTCTAGACAATCCGGGTATAAGCCAAGAGCCTCTGGTTATGGATAATTCTACTGACATTAACTATGCAATAGAAGCTCGAAAAGAGGCTCCTACCTTATTTCCTCTCAATGTTATAACTAGAGCGCCTCAAAATCCTTTGTCAACTGAAGTCCTAAGTGAAGGTGAGGATTTAGGTCTCGGTTTATTGTTCAGCTGATCCTTGCAACCTGGATCTTCAAATCTGAAATATTCTGTGATAGGCCCTTTTCAAGATTCTGATATTAAAATGCTATCGAAAGAAGATTTAATAAGGGATCAGTTCCTTGATCCATCCCTAGAGAAATTACGAGAGATAGCTATTACAGAAGATGAAGCTCAAGACCTGGACAATTGTTACTATCTTGCTAATGGTATATTAATGAGAAAGGAAAAGTCTCTTTTGTCTTCCGACAATCATCTGTCTACCAGCAAACATCTAGTTGTGCTATCTAACACCTTTAGAGAATTAGCTATTAGTTTAGCCCACCATAGTCCGATGGGAGGACATTTGGGAGTAAAGAAAATGCTGGGCAAAATAGCCAAGCATTTTCATTGGCCCAGAATGAAGGAGACTGTGGAAAGCTATCTAAAAAGTTGTCAAGTCTGCTAAGTGACGGCAAACCTTCGCACACTCCTCCACAGTTCCCCTCATTCTGATTCCCGTCAGTGGTGAGCCCTTCTCACGCCTGATAATAGATTGTGTTGGTCCGTTACCCAGGACTAAACAAGGAAATCAATATCTGCTTACAATTATGGATGTCGTTACTCAATATCCAGAAGCTATCCCTTTGAGAAAAATTAATTCTCTCATCATTGTTCTAGCATTGCAAAAATTTTTCTCTCAGGTGGGGATTCCCTGAATAATTCAATCCGATCAAGGTTCAAATTTTACCTCTAAGATGTTTCGCGATGCCTTATCTCGCCTCGGAATTAAGTCCGTATTTTCTGTTGCATATCACCCTCAGTCACAAGGAGCCCTCGAACGATTTCATCAAACATTAAAATCAATGTTGAGAGCGTATTGCGAGCAGTTTTCCCGAGATTGGGATGAGGGAATACCATTTCTCTTGTTCGCCTTAAGGGAAAGCGAACATGAAAGCATTGGGTTTAGTCCATTTGAATTAATTTACGGACACCAAGTACGCGGCCCCCTCGCCGTACTAAAAGATTCATGGACGGGAAAATCAGAACCCTCGTTTAAAACAACTCCAACTCGAATGCAAAAGCGTTTGTCACAACTGAGGGAATTAGCCTCAAAAAACTTAGCTAAGGCCCAATCCAAGATGAAGCATTGTTATGACAAACACACACGCTCTTGCTTCTTTAAACCAGGTGACAGGGTGATGGCACAGAAATTTTTACCTGGACACACTCTGCAACCTAGATACGAAGGTCCTTTGGAAGTGACTGAGCGGCTCAATGAGGTAAATTATGTACTACAAACTCCAGGAAAGAGAAAAGCAAAATGTACTTATCACATAAACCAACTTAAAGCTTACAACCCTAGTCTCATACCAATTATGACAGTTCTTCCTTTAGCTGAAACTGAAAATGTACATCTGCCCAGCATCTCTAAAGCCATAGAAGTACGTTTAAAAAATTCAGAGACATTGCAATCTCTTGATACCTTTCTTATGGACCTTGATTTGAAAAAAGCAAAAGATATCAAAGACTTGATATTACGTTATGAGGTTTTATTTGATGACGTCCCTAGGTGTTGCATATTGGGGATTCATGACATGCAAACAGTCACCTTATAGGGTAAGTCCACTCAAACAAGAAGCATTAAACAAAGAAGTAGAATTTTTGTTGTCCAATGGACTCATAGAATAGAGTAAAAGTCCATGGGCCTCACCCTGTATATCAGTTCCCAAGCCTGATGGAACTTCTAGAATGTGCACTGATTATCATAAGGTTAATGCTCTCACTGTACCGGATGGTTTCCCACTACCCCGTATTGATGATCTAATAAACAGAGTATCAGGAGCCGCCTATGTTACCCGCCTGGACTTATTAAGGGGCTATTACCAAGTGCCGCTTACCCAGCAAGCCCAAGAAATATCCGCATTTACTATACAAGGCGGATTATTCAATTACCGCGTTATGCCCTTCAGGTTGTGTAACGCAGCCTCTACCTTTCAGCGCCTGATGAACCTGCTGACCAATGATTTAGAAGGAGTGGATACATATCTAGATGATCTTCTTATATATAGCAATGAGTGGGAGCAACATTTAATTCGCCTGGAAACCTTATTTAAGAAGTTAGAATCACCATAAATTTAGCCAAGTGTCAGTTTGGACAAGCCAAGATTAAATACCTCGGTTTTTGTATAGGCCAGGGCGAGGTACATCCTGTTGATGTAAAAGTTAAGGCCATTGCCGAGTTTCCTATCCTTCAAGATAGAAAGTCTGTACAGAGGTTCCTTGGAATGACTGGTTATTATCGACGTTTCTGTCCTAATTTTTCTCAGGTTGCGTCTCCTCTTACTGAGTTGACCAGTAGTAAGATGAAGTTTCACTGGTCGAAAGATTGTGAGATAGCTTTTAATCGGTTGAAGCGGTTGCTTTCCTCATCACCCATATTGAAAAGTTCTGACTTTAATCAACCCTTCTATTTACACATTGATGGCAGCAGTTATGCTGTGGGGGCGGTGTTACTTCAGAAATCCCCCTCTACTGACATTTTGCATCCTATATCTTATTTTTCTTCAAACTTGAAACGTCACCAAAAGAATTATGCCACTGTAGAGAAAGAAGCTCTTGCCCTAGTAATATCTTTGGAACATTTTGACGTTTATCTGGGAACCTCCCCCCATAAAATTATGGTATTTTCCGATCACAACCCTTTAATTCATATTAATTCTATGAAATCAAAGAACACCCGGATCCTCAGGTGAGCTCTGAGGATCCAACCTCATTTGATTAGTATTCAACACTTAAGTGGAACTCTTAACATAATTGCTGATGCCCTTTCTCGCCCCTGAGAAAAAAAAATACTTTAAAATGTAAAGTTAAGAGATGAGTACTCTTAGAGCCTAATTTATATATATATATATATATATATATATATATATATATATATATATATATATATAATATATATAATATATATATATATATATATATATATTTTTTGTTAATGATTTTCTTTTATATTGACAGTATGATTATGAAAACCATTTCGTTGATGGGACAAAGTATTAAGTCCACATGGATGACCCTGACAGTCGTATGTGTGAGACTCCTATTCTCGAATTGTGATGGATGCCACTCCAGATAGTTCTTCCGGCCATTGTTCAAGAAGCTCATCCTCTGGCAAATAACCATGCTGATCGAGTTCTTTCATCTTCATTCTCCCGTCGTCCTATATGCCTTATTTACCAAGAGGACGCTTACTATAAAGAAGATATTACCGAGGATGCTTGCAAACTCCCTACTGCAACCTATTGTCATACGGGGGTGGGTGTTATATCTTGGAGATTGGTCCTCCTGTGATATTTACCTATTGTAAGAGAATATGATCATCACTTAATATTATAGTGCGAAAGTCCCCGTTTATAGCTAAAATAGAGACTTTTGGCATTACATTATTATCTGTTAATACAGCGGGGCCCCGCTTTATGGCGTTTCACTTTACGGCGTTCCGCTAATATGGTCATTTCAAATTATGACCAAAACTCGCTATACGGCTCCCCCCACCTGACTTTCTAATACGGTCACCACGCCCCACCCTGTTTGTTTACATTCTTCGCGAGCTCAGTAAGCACTAAGTCTCTCCATTTTGTCTGGAAACTCCAAAATTTCAAATGTTTTTAAAAGTTATTTCATATATATATATATATATATATATATATATATATATATATATATATATATATATATATATATATATATATATATATATATATATATATATATATACCTAGGTAGTAGGTTGGTAGACAGCAACCGCCCAGGGAGGTACTACCGTCCTGCCAAGTGAATGTAAAACTGAAGCCTGTAACTGTTTTACACGATGGTAGGATTGCTGGTGTCTTTTTTTTTCTGTCTCATACACATGCAAGATTTCAGGTACGTCTTGCTACTTCTACTTACACTTAGGTCACACTACACATACATGTACAAGCATATATATACACACCCCTCTGGGTTTTCTTCTATTTTCTTTCTAGTTCTTCTTGTTTATTTCCTCTTACCTCCATGGGGAAGTGGAACAGAATTCTTCCTCCGTAAGCCATGCGTGTTGTAAGAGGCGACTAAAATGCCGGGAGCGAGGGGCTAGTAACCTCTTCTCCTGTATATATTACTAAATGCAAAAGGAGAAACTTTCGTTTTTCCTTTTGGGCCACCCCGCCTCGGTGGGATACAGCCGGTGTGTTGAAAGAAAGAAAGATATATATATATATATATATATATAATATATATATATATATATATATATATATATATATTATAATATATATATATATATATATATATATATATATATATATACATATATATATATATATATATATATATATTTTGTTAATGATTTTCTTTTATATTGACAGTATGATTATGAAAACCATTTCGTTGATGGGACAAAGTATTAAGTCCACATGGATGACCCTGACAGTCGTATGTGTGAGACTCCTATTCTCGAATTGTGATGGATGCCACTCCAGATAGTTCTTCCGGCCATTGTTCAAGAAGCTCATCCTCTGGCAAATCCTCTGGCAGAAATCATACACCAAATCCAGTCATTCCTGGAGTGGAACCACAGTCGATGGCCTCCACTCCAAACCAACAGATACAGATACTAATGCCGGAAAAAAAATCCCCCCCCAGTACCAACAATACCACCAGTCCGATGACATTCTTCTTTGCAAATATACAGGGTCTAAAGCCAGCAACAAACAACAAAATACCTTTCATCCGTGGACTGCTTGCAGAGGCAAAGGCAATGTTTGCGGCTTTCACTGAGACCCACATAAAGGATCACTTGGACAACGAAATATGGATTCCAGGTTACAACCTATACAGATGTGACAGAGTGAACAGGCAAAAGGGGGGGGGGTTGGCCTGTACATTGCCTCAAATGATGTAGTGGAAGTTTTAGCAGTAAAGGCCGAGAACCAAAACCTAGTCATTGTGGTAGTCTACAAGCCTCCGGATGCAACATCAAAGCAATTCCAGGAACAGCTGTTAAAAATTGACCACTGTCTGGAAAATCTTCCAGCTCCTGCACCCAACATCTTGCTCCTGGGGGATTTCAACTTAAGGCACCTAAAATGGAGGAATATAGCAAATAATATTGTTGCAGTAATAATACCAGGAGGCAGCTCTGATGAAAACTCACACTCACACGAGCTTTTAAATCTCTGCACAAAATTCAATTTAAACCAGCAAATAATAGAGCCTACTAGATGGAGAATACACTAGACTCATCTTCACTAACAATGATGATCTGATAAGAAATGTCACCATATCAAAAACAATATACTCAGATCACAACATAATTGAGGTTCAGACATGTATGGGTGGAGCCCCAGACCGACATAATGAGACTAGTCACGAGGGAGCATTCGACCAAATTCAACTTCAATAACAAAAACATAAAGTGGGACCAAGTAAACCAAGTCCTAACCGATATAAGCTGGGAAGATATACTAAGCAACACAGACCCCAACGTATGCCTAGAACAGACTAACTTGGTGGCACTCGATGTATGCACAAGGCTTATTCCTCTAAGAAAAAGGAGGAGTAGATGTAAAATTGAAAGAGACAGGCGCTCCCTTTACAGGCGATGGAAAAGAATAATAGAGCGGCAAAAGAGGTCAATATATCTGAAATGCGTAGGGAGACACTGGTCAGAGAAATAGCAAGCATCGAACTTAAGCTAAAAGAATCCTTTAGGAGTCAGGAATCGCGGGAAGAACTAAAAGCCATAAATGAAATCGAAAGAAACCCCAAGTATTTCTTCTCCTATGCCAAATCAAAATCGATAACAACGTCCAGTATTGGGCTCCTACTTAAACAAGATGGGTCCTACACAGATGACAGTAAGGAAATGAGTGAGCTACTCAAGTCCCAAATATGACTCAGTTTTTAGCAAGCCGCTAACCAGACTGAGAGTCGAAGATCAAAATGAATTTTTTATGAGAGAGCCACAAAATTTGATTAACACAAGCCTATCCGATGTTATCCTGACGCCAAATGACTTCGAACAGTCGATAAATGACGTGCCCATGCACTCTGCCCCAGGGCCAGACTCATGGAACTCTGTGTTCATCAAGAACTGCAAGAAGCCCCTATCACGAGCCTTTTCCATCCCATGGAGAGGGAGCATGGACACGGGGGTCGTCCCACAGTTATAAAACAACAGACATAGCCCCACTCCACAAAGGGGGCAGTAAAGCAACAGCAAAGAAATACAGACCAATAGCACTAACATCCATATCATAAAATCTTTGAAAGGGTCCTAAGAAGCAAGATCACCACCATCTAGAAACCCATCAGTTACACAACCCAGGGCAACATGGGTTTAGAAAAAGGTCGCTCCTGTCTGTCTCAACTATTGGATCACTACGACAAGGTCCTAAATGCACTAGAAGACAAAAAGAATGCAGATGTAATATATACAGACTTTGCAAAAGCCTTCGACAAGTGTGACCATGGCGTAATAGCGCACAAAATGCGTGCTAAAGGAATAACAGGAAAAGTCGGTCGATGGATCTATAATTTCCTCACTAACAGAACACAGAGAGTAGTCGTCAACAGAGTAAAGTCCGAGGCAGCTACGGTGAAGAGCTCTGTTCCACAAGGCACAGTACTCGCTCCCATCTTGTTCCTCATCCTCATATCCGACATAGACAAGGATGTCAGCCACAGCACCGTGTCTTCCTTTGCAGATGACACCCGAATCTGCATGACAGTGTCTTCCATTGCAGACACTGCAAGGCTCCAGGCGGACATCAACCAAATCTTTCAGTGGGCTGCAGGAAAACAATATGAAGTTCAACGATGAGAAATTTCAATTACTCAGATATGGTAAAACATGAGGAAATTAATCTTCATCAGAGTACAAAACAAATTCTGGCCACAAAATAGAGCGAAACACCAACGTCAAAGACCTGGGAGTGATCATGTCGGAGGATCTCACCTTCAAGGACCATAACATTGTATCAATCGCATCTGCTAGAAAAATGACAGGATGGATAATGAGAACCTTCAAAACGAGGGATGCCAAGCCCATGATGACACTCTTCAGGTCACTTGTTCTATCTAGGCTGGAATATTGCTGCACACTAACAGCACCTTTCAAGGCAGGTGAAATTGCCGACCTAGAAAATGTACAGAGAACTTTCATGGCGCGCATAATGGAGATAAAACACCTCAATTACTGGGAGCACTTGAGGTTCCTAAACCTGTATTCCCTGGAACACAGGAGGGAGAGATACATGATTATATACACCTGGAAAATCCTAGAGGGACTAGTACTGAACTTGCACACGAAAATCACTCACTACAAAAGCAAAAGACTTGGCAGACGATGCACCATCCCCCAATGAAAGCAGGGCTGTCACTAGCACGTTAAGAGACCATAAAATAAGTGTCAGGGGCCCGAGACTGTTCAACTGCCTCCCAGCACACATAAGGGGATTACCAACAGACCCCTGGCAGTCTTCAAGCTGGCACTGGACAAGCACCTAAAGTCAGTTCCTGATCAGCCGGGCTGTGGCTCGTACGTTGGTTTGCGTGCAACCAGCAGCAACAGCCTGGTTGATCAGGCTCTGATCCACCAGGAGGCCTGGTCACAGACCGGGCCGCGGGGGCATTGACCCCCGGAACTCTCTCCAGGTAAACTCCAGGTACTCTGATAATTATACTTATGTATACCTGTACTTAAATAAACTTACATACTGTGCTGGCATGCAGGTACACATTAAAATCAATAAGAGTGTCTTATGTCTCCAGACGTCATATTAGTAATGATAATAATAATCATCGAGTCTCATTTAAATGTCGTATATTACGTTAAATACACATTTTCATTAATCCATCTATGATATTGTTTCAAAATTATATAATAAACACGATACATAACAAAAAGATGATAAATACACCCTACAATAGAATAAATAAGCATAAATATGAGATGTGGTAGCCAGATAACTTGTACAAGTGACGCCAAGAATAACATTTTCTCTAATCTAACATAAGAGAAAATGTGTTACTGGGGGTAACTGTAGAAAATTATTCCTTTCGTATGTAAGTAAGTTTATTCAGGTATACACAAATACAGTTACATAGACTATCATACATAACATATGTGTAGAGAACCTAGGAAAACCCCAAAAAGTCAGAGTGATTTTTCCATTGCCTTCATTCAGAGCTTCATTTCTTCTCAAATGATGTTACATGAGAATGGGAGTGGTTTTCTTTATTAATTCTCGTTATCAATGTAGAGAAAACCTGCACACAATGTAACTTGTACACAAACCAGACGTGGTACACTTTGTTTAAAAAAAATTACGTTTGCCTGGTTTGTTTACATAACTCTGCGCCTGTCCTCTTCATGCATTTCATTCTTTCTCTCTCTCATTTATTCGTTTATCTCATTTACTTACTCCTGACCTACATTAAGACTAAAAATTTTTTTAAGGTAAGTATGAGTGAACTGTATATACATTTTATCGCTCTGAGATACTTAAATATCATAGAATTTATGTGTGGGTGGGGTGGCCTGGTATGGTACCCTGGCTGACTACCATACATACCACACTTGATTTCTTACAATAAATACTACTTGTCTCACCCTAGATTAAGACTATAAATATTTTAAGGTAAGTAATGAGTGCACTATGTGTGTATTGTACTTTTTTATTGTTTTTTGATGCCTGGTTCTATTGCGAACTTAATATATGTTAGTGTAAACTTGTTATCTAGTGTTTGTATGCATTTGTAAGTGGAAAAAAAGGATGTTCCACTTTACGGCTGTTTCCGCTTTACGGCGGTAGCCTGGAACCTAACCAGCCGTATAAGTGGGGCCCTACTGTATATAAAAATTACCATGGTATTATCACTATTATTTTATTATTATTATTATTATTATTATTATTATTATTATTACGTAGGATTTCTTATGTATATACAGCACACAAGTCTCGGAACCATCTGGTAAATTGTTCAATTGTTTATATCCGGCTGACTGACGTTTGGGTCAGGTGATCCAACTTGACAACGGGTCAACAGACTGGCAGGTAGTCAGTCCGCTCCCTGTTCTAGCCTTGACAACTGATCTTATATTGGTTCTCTCTTAAGGGTGTACAGTTTGAATGGGTTTCATAATTAGGCTCTAGAGCTGACTCAGTTTGTTCCTCATTGCTCTGAAGATTGTTTTGATATTTATATTCTTGGGCAGTTCGGTAATCCATAGAGAAACGTCTTCTCAGACAAACTCTTGCTTTCTACTTACTTTACAGCAGGATTCAAAGGTCTTGTTGAGTCTTGTACATTTTGTAGTTTGAGTTTACACAGTCTTGTTAAGACAAAGACGTAAATATTAGTGAAGACTTAATTACAGGAAGAATAATTTATCTTCTTTATTAATGTGATACTTCCATGATTTTGAACTAAATATGTGTATTGTAAATTTACTGTACAAAGTATTATGTTATAATATTAGGTACAGAGATAAGATATTGTATTTAAATACTTTAATAAATTTGAATATTATTGTTACAAAAAACGCGATTCGAAAAGCTTAGAGATCTCCAGTGAATACTAGAAAGAACTGCCCATCCAGCCTGTTACTGGGTTTTTGTAACAATTAGTCAGTATCCTTGTCCAATTATCCATTAGAATTCAGTATGATTCAATAGTGCTTCTGGATTACAACTGGTAGGCTACTAACTAGAGAAATTAAAATTTAATAAATTTATTAATTAAGTTGTCTAGGCACATATCAAATTAAATTAGTCACAGTAATCAACAAAATAAGAATAATCACTTCTCTCGTGTACAGTAGTATTGTGCTGATAGCACATATCACTTTATTTATAATTCTAAAGTACCGTCTGGTACATTAACATTTAATAATACAATATACAAATAAGTTTATGTGTATAAGTGCTGGAAGTAGTTCGCTATGTCTCACGACTCGACTAGACTTTAACAAGTGACTGCCAAATTCCTCAAATAAGCTAACTCTTGACCGACTGGCAACCAGAACAGTCTGCTTGAACAATAAAATGCCGGATAAGCCGAACAACAATATAACAAGCAACTGCAACACAATCAGGAACAAGGAGATAATATAAAGACAGCTAGTAGAGACCATCAGCAGATCCTCCACAAAAGTCAAAAAGCTCCCATACTACTTACCTGGAGATTACCTGGAGAGAGTTTCGGGGGTCAACGCCCCCGCGGCCCGGTCTGTGACCAGGACTCCTGGTGGATCAGCGCCTGATCAACCAGGCTGTTGCTGCTGGCTGCACGCAAAACCAACGTACGAGCCACAGCCGGCCTGATCAGGAACTGACTTTAGGTGCTTGGTCCAGTGCCAGCTTGAAGATGCCAGGGTCTGTTGGTAATCCCCCTTATGTGTGCTGGGAGGCAGTTTTGAACAGTCTCGGGCCCCTGGACCACTTATTGTATGGTCTCTTAACGTGCTAGGGTGAACCCCTGCTTTTCAAGGAGGGGATGGTCATCGTCTGCCAATTCTTTTGCTTTCATAGTGAGTGATTTTCTACGGTGCAAGTTCGATACTAGTCCCTCTAGATTTTCCGGGTGTATAGACCTAATCATGTATCTCTCCCTCCTGCGTTCCCCAGGGATACAGGTTTTGAAACTCAAGCGCTCCCAGTTAATTGAGGTGTTTTATCTCCGTTATGCGCGCGTGAAAGGAAGTTCTAGTACATTTTCTAGGTCGGCAATTTCTCTGCATTGAAAGGTGTGCTGTAGAGTGCAGAATATTCCAGCCTAGGTAGAACAAGTGACCTGAGAGTGTCATCATGGGGCTTGGCCTCCCTAGTTTGAAGGTTCTCATTACCCATCCTGTCATTTTTCTAGCCAGATGCGAGTGATACAATGATTTGGGTCCTTGGAAGTGAGAGCCTCCGACATAACACTCCCAGGTCTTTGACTTTGCTGGTGTTCGCTCTATTTTGTGGCCACGAATTTGTTTTGTACTCTGATGAAGATTTTATTTCCTCATGTTTCATATTTCTGAGTATTGAAATTTCTCATCGTTGAAATTCATATTGGTTTCGGCAGCCCACTGGAAAGATTTGGTTGATGTCTCCGCTGGAGCCTTGCAGTGTGTCTGCAATGAAGACCAACTGTCATGCAGATTCGGGTGTCATCTGCAAAGGAAGAAACGGTGCTGTGGCTGAATCCTTGTCTATGTCGGATATGAGGTGAGGAACAGATGGGAGATAGTACTGTGCCCTTGTGGAAACTGAGCTTTCACCGTAGCTGCCTCGGACTTTTACTCTGGTGACGGTCTTAATCTCTGCTGTTTGTTAGTGAGGAAATTATAGATTTCATCGATCCGACTTTTCCTGTTCATTCCTTTGCGGCGCATTTGTGCGCTATTACGACTTGGTCACACTTGTCGAAGCTTTTGCATAGGTCTTTGTATATATTACATCTGCATTCTTTTTGTCTTCTAGTGCATTTGGACATTGGTCGTAGTGATCCAGTAGTTCAGACAGACAGGAGCGACCTGTTCTAATACCCATGTTGCCCCTGGGTTGTGTAACTGGATGGGTTTTCTAGATGAGTGGTGATCTTTGCTTTTTAGGACCCTTTCAAAGATTTTTATGAAAGGGGGTGTTAGTGCTATTGGTTGTATTCTTTGGTTTTTTGCTTTACTGCCCCCTTTGTGGAGGGGGGTATGTCTGTTGTTTTTGTAACTGAGGGACGACCCCCCTGTCCATGCTCCCCCTCCCTAGGGGAAAAGGCTCTGATAGGGGCTTCTTCAGTTCTTGATGAAACAGAGTTCCATGACTGGCCCTGGGGCGAGTGCATGGGCATTCATTTATCGCCTGTTCGAAGTATTTGGGTCGGGTAAAATCGGGTAGGCTTGTGTTTAAACAAATTTTTTGGTCTCTCATAAAAAAATTTTTTCATCTTTGACTCTCGTTTGGTTAGCGGCTTTCTAAAACTGAGTATATTGGGACTTGGTAGCCACTCTTTCCTTTCTGTCATCTGTGTAGGGCCCCCCTTTTTTAAGTGGGGCCCAAATGGGGTTTTTTCGATTTGATTTGGCATAGGGGAAGAAATATTTGGGGTTTTTTTCTTTTCATTTTTGGCTTTTAGTTCTTCCGCATTCTGACTCCTAAAAAATTTTTTGTTAG
>NC_069410.1:50703224-50811492 GCF_026875155.1 Cherax quadricarinatus | reverse complement strand
GAGGTGTGCTGCGCTATAGAGAAGAAATTGTTATCATTCAACTGTGCAGCCATTTTTGGGTAATTAGTGGACGAGATGTTACTTGTTGTTGAGCCCCATGCAACATATTCCATAGGTGAGATAGGGTAAATAAGAGAGTGATATAGTGCCAGGAGGGCTGACTGTGTGAGCATAGTAAAACCGTATCTTCGATAGTATGCCTTAACATTCTTGAAATTTTCTTAGAAAATTTGTTGTAAAGTGTATGAAATTTGAGTCTATTATCAAGGTGGATTCCTAAGAATTTTCCCTCTGTTAGGCTTTGTGATATGTTGATCCGTTGTAATCATTATGTTAAGAGGACTCTGTAGCTCTGTTACCAAACTGTGCATGAAGTAGGTTTTTGGTCAATGTTTAGTGTTAAGTTGTTAGACCTCATCCATTATATATATTCTGTAAATTCGGTTTTACAGTATTGTCTAGCTGACTGTGCTACGGGTGGAGAAGACTATAGTATGTAGTTTCATCCTGCAAATAGTGTGGGTTTGAGTAATTGCGAAGCATTGGGTAGGTCATTTATGAATAGGATAAAGAGAATAGGGCCAAGGACACATCCCTGGGGACATCCACTGTAATAGGTTGTGCAGAAGAGTTTGGCCCCATTTGCATACACAAAATGGCTTCTTGCTGAGGTATGACTTGAGGGTAGTTTAGGGAGTTCCCTCTTATACCATAGTTGACCAATTTTACGTGGAGCAAGTCATGGTTAACTGAATCAAAAGCTGTTACCGTAAGTCAATGAAGATCCCCCAGTGGGACTTCTTTTTCTCTATTGCAGTGTATATATGGTACTAGCTTGTGTATAATAGCATCATTAGTAATTTTTATTTGCCTGAATCCAAAATTGGCATGGGTTGAGTATTTTTTGGGAGATAAGTTAGGATTATATTCGTTTATGAATTAATTTTCGAATATTTTTTTGAGAGAGGGTGTAAAGTTGGATATTGGCCTAAAGTTATTCAACTCTGTTGTTGGTCTCCTCCTTTGTGAGATTGGGGTGACCCTTGCTATTTTGGATTACTGTAGGGAAGGTGGAGGATTCAATGAGATTTGTTAAAGAGTGTTGCAATGATTGGTGATAGCACTTGTGACACTTTTTGTATATAAAGGTGGTAAGTATTTAAAATCTCTGCCTTGTTTTTTAGCGTGTTGATAATAAGGGAGAACTTCGTATGGGTTATCGGAGCTAGGAACAGTGTGTTCGGGTATTTTGCCAGTTGAGGTAGTCAATTGTGGTTTTCTGATCTTGGGGATTTTATTGCAAGAGGTTTCTTCGGCGTCCGTCTAAGATGAGAATAATCATAGAGTCTGTTTGCTGTTTTCTTTTGTGGAGTTGGGGTTCGATCTGATTTTGCTAATTTTAATTCGCTATTTCGTGATATCTTTTTTGATCCAATAATTTCTGATATGGTTTTTCAGTTCTTATTTTTATATCACCTCGTAATTTGGATAATCTGTTCTCATAATACAATTTTTTTGCCCTTATTATCAGGCTGGTTATGAATGATGAGTAACGTTATTTGTTTGTCTCTGGTTATATGACCCTGTGTAGTTGTACTTGCTGGGTGTTTCATTAGTGTTTTTGGTTTGAGTTATTCTGTCTTTTGTTTATGAGTTTTTGTTGTTGAGTATTTTTTTTGGGTTTTTTTTTGTTTCCCTGTACTGTTTTTCATATTGGTGTTTTGTATTATTGATTTGGAATTCTGGGTGTTAAACCATGGACTGTTTCAGTCTCTTAGCTGTCATCTTTTAGACGTGAGTTAAGGTGAAGATATTGCAGTAAAATGAGTCCAGTAAATTGGAAATATATCCTCTAATAATAAACGTAGGTCATGTACTGCTTACGCGCGTCCGCTAGTGATCTGCGCTTTACAATGCCCTGATACGTCAACATGACTCAGGGACCCAACAAAAAACAAAATCTTATGCTTGTAAAGATGCGCTTAGCCAAAGTTGGATACGGAGGACAAGGGTGAGTGTAGTCAAATTTGAATAGCCTTAAAGCACTAAGGATTCTGAGACAACCAGAAAATGAAGACACAGCATATATGCAATAACGATAATTTGCTGTACGGATGCACTATAATTCAGCATAACAAATACAATGCCTGAAGATAGAAAATGCCTGTACGACTCTGTCTGGAAACACTGCTTCGAATCCATACGCCATCAGAAGACTTAGAGCCATCGTTTACACATCAATGGCAATGAGAATGAGGTGAAAGTGGTCAAGAAAAAGAAGCGGGAAGCGACCGTAGACAGTTGGGACTTTCGAGCAAGGGAGGGAGAAAGAACAACTCGAACAGCTGAGAGTTCCCAGGGGGGTGAGGGCAAGTAGAGACGCTACATGTACATGAGAAAGGTGGTAGTTGAAGAGAGACAAGAGCGAATGAAGCAGAAGAGAAAGTGGACTGATTAAACAGGGGCGGCGAACAAATAATGTCACTAATATCAGAGACCATCATTCTAAAAATTTAAGGATAAGCTGTAGATCATGAGAGCGTACAAAAGTACCAGGCAATGGGCATCACGGCGATCGTTAAGGATGGAACGTTCGCGATACCTTCAAAGAGGGATCTCGACAGGAGTGAGCGATAAAGCACAATGCATAAACCCTAATCCTTGGTGAGTGATGAAATGTGTGTTAGAAGGCTAGATAGATGTAGCATGAGATGCCGCGAATAGATCTGTCACCATAATCAAGGTTTCGTAGTAAAATAAGGGTGGAATGTATGCGAAGGATGGTTCGACCGATCACTCCCCATGAAAGATGAGCAAGGGTTTTAAGAAGGTTCAGCCTGCTGTGACAAAGTGCCTTCTAGTGAGGTAATGTGAGGTTCCAGATAAAACCACTACGATCAAAGAGGAGGCCGCAAAACTGACTGTATCACTTCAGTGGATACGTAGCCATAGAGGTACAAAGGTGATCGGAGATGACAGAGCGTCTAGTGAAGTGATTTGGTGGTTTTATTGGTGCTGGAATATTTAAAACCCACGAATTGTTAGCCCAATTGGACACACGGTCGACCTGCATGTTGTAGAGAAACAGTAATGAGGTGACAGTCAGCGCCTGCACAGGCATAGCGAAGTCATCAACAAAGAGTTATGACCAAATTATTTGATGGAAGACTAGAGCCAAATCATTAATAATCAAGGAGAAAAAATGTTAGTGCTCAGAGAACACATCCCTGGGGACAGACCTTCAGCTTGGGATAAAGTCCTGTGGAGAGCACATTATTAACCCAACACGGAAATGCCTGTCAGTTTAAAAATTCTTAAGGAAGGATGGTAATTGCCTCGAAGAGGCCTAATGAGTGGGCTTGGGCTAAAATATTATACCACCAAGTTGTGTCCAATGCCTTCTCAAGGTCAAAAATTATGGCAATAACGAGTGGTTATTCACAAGGCATTAACGAACATACGTATCCAAGCGTATAACGCGGGGTCTATAGTAGAACGTCCCTTACGAAATCCATATTGACGAGTGGAGAGACTGTTGTTTGTCTCTAATACACACCTAAGCGTCAGTTTACTATCAATCCATGTACTTTGCAACTGCACATTGTAAGTGAGCAATGGACTAAATGGGAAGTTTCATGTCCCTTAGTGCTGGATTAGCGGAAAAGGTAGAACAAGGCGATTTCCACATCTGTGGAATAACTCCTTGTGACCAATATAATGATTGTAAAGAAGGCGAATAGACTGAAAGGGCTGAGCTGATGTAAATGTGTCTACATACGAATATGAAATGTAGTCGGGCCCCGCCTGCCGGATGATTGGACAGAGCTGAGAGTGTTTGCCTCCAGTTCATGAAGTGTAAAAGGCACATTATACTGTTCTCTCTGAGAAGAAGAAAAGTCCAAGGGAGCTAACTGCTCAGGCATACTTTTGAGGAAAGAAATGAGGGTCATAGGATTGTAGTCGCCTAGATAAATACGGACCAGATGATTGCCAATATCTCATGGCAACATAGTGGTTAGCTATATCAACGACCGTCAACCCGCAGAACAGGATCCGGGTCGGAGAATATTTACCACTCAGTTTTTCGTACTTTTTTCCAGACTGCACTCTATAGAGAAGCAGAGGTGATGTTGGAGACAAAATCTCGCCATCAAGTGCGTTTAGCATCACGGATGACACGGCGAGCGAATCGCACGCTCTCTGTTTAAAATCAAGGAGTCGCTCTGTGAAACTATTGTACTGGTGCCTAGCCTCCATGCAGCGCGTTTTCAAACGTACTGCACGAGTCACAACAGGAGACCACCAAGGCATGCATTACTGATAATGCGGATGCCCGAAGTATTGGAGGTATAGAATGAACAGCTGCGGTGAAACGGAGACGAGAAGAGGTATGTAAAAAGCACATCGATGAGGCGAAGAAGTAACCGTCTTTAAAACAGTCAGTTGAGAGTAAAGGTTTCAATTTTGCCCGATTAAATTGCCAGCGTGGGGTGCAAAGAGGTGGCGAAGTAATAAGGGGTAAGAAGAATGAGAATGGGAAAGTGATCAACTGCATGAAAGACTGTGAGAACAGACCAAGTGAAGACTAATGCGGCTGAGGAAGAGGCAGACTGAGAATCGATGCAAGAGAGAGTATGAGTCCCGAGGATCAAAATGGGTGTGAGTAACCTTTATAAAACATTGAGTGGGTGGTGGCAAAAGAAAAGTCCCGCCCCTCTAACTGAATTCCAATGAATCACATTGAGACCCCCCCAAGGAAATGGTGGTGCATTAAAATCACCAAGTACCAGAATCGTTGGTGTTAATGACAAAACAAAAGGAAGGCAAAATCCGGAATAGATAATGCCCGAGAAGGAGAGAGATATAAAGAACAGATCGTTATACACTTATTGGTAAGTGGGATACGGGCTGCTGTATAATGCACGAAGTTTTAACACATAGAACAGAAGGTACGGCGAATATCAGTCGGAGAATAAGGGCCCTTACATTAAAGGTCCCCATCAGAAAAGGATCTGCAGAATACAATAAAATAATACTTATATTTGAAATAACATCAGAGTGTAATTTTTTGGTTTCCTGTAAGCAAACACCAACAGGCGCAAACTGGGAGAGTTAACATCTGAAGCTCACACCCGATTACCCCTGAGGCCGCTAATTCCACTGTAAATAGGCCATTGATTGCAATATAAATGATACTTGAAATCCACAGGAAAGGGTTCCTATGGACTAGAAGGTTTTAGAAAAAGTCCACATGCGAGGTAGTGAAAACGTTCAAGCAGCGAAGGAACGGTGCGCTTGAAGAAAGAGTATGCGCAGATTGGAGGCAAGGAGAGACAAAGAGCGGAAGTGGATCAGTGTCCAGTTGATGTTTGGTCTCTGCAATATATTCAGAGATTGCTTCAAGTGTTTAGGAAATCAGAGATTTCTTATGGGTAGACAATAATGGGAAATGGTAGGGGGTAGTGATGATAAAATATTGGAACTGTATTGGACTTTACCAAGTTAGGGGGGGCGAAAGGGTGGAGGGAACTTGAGAAGCATGGCATGACAGAAGAGGCAGGAACCTGTGAGGTGGAGAGAGGAAGGAAACTTGGGGAGGGAACAGGAGGAAGGTCAACGAGGATGAGGGTGAACCTCTACACTTTTAACGAGCCAGTGAGATGGTGAAAGAACGCAGGACAGAGACAGGAGGGTAAAATGAGGAGGTGGAAGAATGGGTAGGAGGTGTAAACAGGACCTTTTTTTGACTTTTGATAAGTGTAGAGGGCAGATTGGAGAGGTTCGTACGAGGTCCTCGTCGATACTGAGGCTTGTGAGAGAGAATCGCTCGCGAAGAAGCGAGATTAGACTGGAGGCCTGTGAAGTAAGGGACGTCTGTAGCCGAGGACTGCAAAAGGATAGATACAGGATGATATGGTAGAGGTAACCACAGAGGTTGGTGTAGAAGATTGGATACCAGAAGTGGGGGACGTTTGTAGAAACACGGGATAAAGAAAGCACGTGGGAGTCCTCCCTTGGGATGCTGAGAATGAGAACAGCCATGGCATAAGGAGACCTCTGTCTCTTTTAGGAACGTGATTTTCCCGCACGTTTAAAATAGACCTGACAACTGCGAGAGTACGAAGGTTGCGCCTCATGACAGTATAAGTCAAGAGGGAGAACCAATTGCATGACATTTAGAATTGTCATCGGCACCACAGACTGTGCATTTCGCGATACATCTTCAATATTTCACTGGATGGCCAAATCGCCAGCCGATTTTCTACACTGTTGTGTGTGTAGGGATCCCTTCTGAACTTGTAGACCGATGTCTGATATATAAACTGAGGATGGAGATTCCGGCATTCAAAAAAGTTAAACGATGCCACAATTCAGTGGTATCGTCTCCGCCACGGCAGTGAAGAACGTAAGTGTCTACCTGAGGGATATGGGAGATCTTGATTACCAGCTGTTCAAGAATGTTCAGTTGTGCCACATGACTGGGAAAATTTTGAGTTGAACTATGGTATGGGGCATAATGAACGTACACTACAAGAATTAAGGTAATGATGTTTTTTCAAGAGTGACAGGAACATTATCGATATGGAGAAAACGAGAGAGCTCATGATCCTGGGTAGCATTCTGTACGGTAATGATGCTCATTAAAATCCGCTCCTTAAGAGCATGAAAAGAAATATCAATACCAACATGGCTAGGAGTGCCTTTCCAATACTAATGACAGAAAGATAGGCATAGAGGAATTGGTCGTAAGTGGAATGAATTAAGTCATTGTTCAGTCTGAAACTGAGCGAGAAAGTAGTGAAGACGTGTCGATCTTTCTGAGAAGAAGAGAAGTGGAGGAAGTATCCATCAGCAGGAGTACATTGTCTTATTGGCGTTTTAGTCGTGTGGACAAGAGTTGGTCCCGACGTGGAACGTTCGGCAATTTAAAATTGCCGCACCTAAGGGGTGAGGCCGGAAGCATAGTTCATAGGAGAGCGAAGGTCTGATAAATCGAAGGAGTCATCCGAGTAGCCCTCAGTACCTGAAGCGGTGAGGAAACAGGCACGCAATAGTACAGAGGTGCATGAGGAAAGTCGAAGAGAGGTCCAAAGACGTGAGCTGGGTCAGAACGTGGTTGCTGTAATCAAGAGGGCCACGGGGAACCAGGTACATGGACAGGGCTTGCCATGGTTAGGTTACTATCTTTTCTATTTGTTTATTTAAGAAAAAAAAGAAGAAGAAAAGAAAAATAAAAATAAAACAAAGATAAAATAAAGGGGGGTACCGGGGAGGATAGTTCCTAGGAGGAATGAAAGGCCAGAACATCTCCACCCGCCCAATAGTACCGTCATCACCGCAAAGTATCGCAGATGCAACAAGGAACGCGAGCCATACCCACCCATCATGCTAGTAAACTAACAATCCAGGATAGCACACCTTCACATCTGCGCGAGCTACCTCGGTGTACAAAAGAGAGGGCGTCCGGATAATTCCGCCACAAAGCATATCACCTTCGGCCACCACCCGCCTGAATCCGGAAAGTGTGTCTTCCAGAGATTACACATCGTCGCCCGAAATACACCCAAAGCACTGCCTTGATACTGGAGAGGGATCGGGAACATCCCCAGTCAGATCCAGAAAATCCACGGCAAACTACGCTCACCGCTAAGAACCTCAACGGAATGGATGGACCCCCCGGTATCCTTTCCCCTACCTAGGAACCTAGCGCGCCTGAGTTGGATATAATCCCAAAGGACCAAAAGAGGAAGGTCAAAAAAGGGATGGGGTGAGGAGGAGGAGGAGGAATTGAAAAAAGGGAGGAAGGGGAGGATGGTATAAGGGGAGGGTGAGATTGGGGGGTAATTAAGTTCGGTTCTGAGTGAAGAAGACCGATAGTCTAATACCTCGACCAAGAGCCTCTTCACCACTCCACGGAGCCCCCCTAGAAGAGTCCATACCGCATAATGAGAGGCAAGAAGTGTTGCATCTGCCTCTTTGATGTAACTAAATTCCCACTCATTTAGTAGACTGCACCTGGCAAACGGAGTACGAAGATGAGCCTAATGACAATTTAAGCAAGAGGGAGGGTCGACTGCAAAACGTATTAAAATGGTCATTGGCACCACAGACTGCCAGGCAGCTTATAGATCTGCAAATATTTAGCTGGGATGCCAAATCGCCAGAAATTCCTACACTGTTGTTGGTGTAGGGATCACCTTCCGAACTTGTAAACCGATGACCGCTACATAAACAGAGGATGGGAGTTTCACTCACGGCTTGACCAAAAGTTAAACAAACCATCTTTGCCACAGGCAGGATGACCATAAGTGTCTACCTTGAGAATTGGGAGATCTTGGAGTTCCAGGCGTTCGATGATTGTCCATTGACACACATGTCTGGAAATTCCTGTTGGACTATGGTAAGGTGCAAAAAAATAGTACCTAACTACAAGAATTGAGGAAATGATGTTTTTCGAAAGTGATAGAATAGCATCGAAATTGAAAGAAGAGAAAGATCATGAGCTGTGTTAGAAATCAGTAACTGTGATGATGCACGTACCACTCTTAAGAGCATGAGAAAGGACATATCTCTACTACCAGTGTGGCGTAGTAGCGCTTTGCCAATACAATGGTCGGAAAGATAAGGTATGAAGAAGTTGGTCTTAAGTAAAGAATTTTAGTCCATTTTGTGGTCCGAAACTGAGTGTGGAGAGGTAGTTGCATGACGTGTCGTTCTTTTCCGATTAGAATGTGAAGGTAAAGAAGATAACAACATCAAGAGATTGTCGCTTGTCCGTTTAGGAAGTGGTGATCAGAGTCGGTCCAAAATGGGATGGGCCTGGCAATTTCATAATCGCTGCAATTCCGTAAGGCGGAGAGGCCCCGGAAGCATAGTCAAAGGAAAGCGGAGGTCTGACAAATTGAAGGAGTCAGTCGAACCCCGTCACCAGAAGTCGGTGATGAACAGCACCATTAAGAGGAACAGAGCCTTAGGAGTGTCTGAAGGATTGGCCAAAAGACGAGGCAGTCAGAACAGGTTGCGGTAACAAAAAGGGGCCCGGGAGATAGTCGGGGTCATTGATCTTTAACTTCCAGTTTAGGTACTTCTTTCATTGTTTTTTAAGAAAAAAAGAAAAAGAAAATAAAAAAAAAAAAAAAGAAAAAAGAAAATGGGGGACCAGGGAGGATATTTCCTAGAGGAAAGGAAGGGCCAGAAATCTCACTCCGAGTCCCAAGAGGACCTCATCACCACAAGTAGTGCAGATGCAGCATGGAACCCCATTGCAATCCCCTACCCTTCATGCCCAGTAAACCATCAATCCGGGATATCAACCGACATCTGCGATCTACCTCAGTGACATAAAGAGAGGGCGGCCGATATCTTCCACAAGCATATCTCCTTTGGCCACCACCCACATAATCCGAAAGGTGGCTTCCATGAGATAACATCCCATCGCCGAAAGTCACCCAAAGCCACCAGCCGGGACACCGATAGGGATCATGACATCCCCAGGCGATCCAGATTCCATGGCAAACTACTCCACCACCAAGAACCTCAATGAATGGGGATTGACCCCGGTACCCTTTCCCCCTACCAAGGACTAGCGCGACACTGGTTGGAATAATCCCAAAGTCAAATAGAGGAAGGGCAAAAGAAGGGTGGGGAGGAGGAGAGGAAAGTAAAAAGAAAGAAAAAAGGGAGATGGGAATAGTGGAAGTGGGGATTGGGGGTAATTTGTTCGTACATGAGGAAGGATACCAACATCCTAAATTCCTCCAGACCAAGATCCTCTTTCACCAAGCCATGGAGCCACCGCCCCCTGAAGAGGAGGACAGCACTAGCCCCTCAGGAATCATTGTTCCAAGACATCCCCATCCCCACCCACCCCATCTGTTTTTTTACCCCAGGGCTGATCATACCATGCCTGACCATATCATACAAGAAGGATGTTTTATTGGTGTTCTTGTCTTTTAATATAGATGTCATTTCCTCATACATGGTTAACTTTGTTTGGGCGGGCAAACCCAAAAACATCTCCTGAATTTATGTCAAGTGTGTCCTGTATAAATCGTCCTGCATATCACTATGGGACCACTGACAACAACACACAGATTGGCCCTATACTTGCAGAATTACACAGATTCTTCATGGATTGTCCTCTTATAATGTCTGGACAACTGCCTTAGCTAGCTAAGTACTATAAATTACCCAATGGCCTAAAATGATTCGTGTATCTTTTTTAAAAATAGATTAGATAAATACATGATTGAGTTGAGGGTGGGGTGTGAGTTGGACCCTGACTAGCTGTGCTACAAGGCCTGATGCCTTGGCTCCTTCCTTAAAGGGAATTGACCTGACTAGTGGTACAATGGGCTAATTGGAGTAACATGGACCTACTTTGCATGGGTCAGTAACCTGTTGGGGAAAGTTTTGTCCTACTTCTTAAGTTTTCTTATCATTTGTGCCTACTACAACACAGAACACTTTTCATCTAATGGAAACCCTCCACTCAAACTCCACCTTGACAACTATAACAGAACACACAACCATAATACAAGACACAGGATCACTCTTTGATATTTCCCCATGTTCATCCTCCTATGCAAACATGCTATGCATGTAAAAGGCCAAAGATCGGAATCTTCATTGCCATAACAAACCTAAAGGACCCCTGTCTGCAAAATAGATATTAAGACCCTAATAAGAAATCACCTCATCATCCCAGAAATTACCAACCTGTAACCTAACCACTATCAGTATCTCAAAGCAATATATTGAGTTGGTGATGCGAATTCTCCCAAACCACTTACTACCTTCAAAGATCACAAGGCTCAGTTCTTCTTCACATTGTTTTAACCCTTTCCAGGTCCACTAGGCCCTCACAGAGACTTGATCTCAGGGACCCCCAAATTTTAAGCAAAAAAAAAAAATTTCTTATGAAAAGAAAGAAATCCATTCCCGATCATAAAGACACCAAAACTTACTAAATTAGCTCACACTAAGTTAGCGGTCTCAACTGATTTTTACGCATTGGTGATTTTGCCCACTTTGAACCCTATTTTTGGGCCAATTCCAGTGTACTAGTCGACAAAAATCATAAATATCGCTAGAAACACATTTTTCTATCAAATGGTACAAGCAGACCACCCATAACCAATTCAACTATCCAATTCAGTGGTCAGAGAATTTAGTATTTTTGCCAAATTCCACACAAATTTCAAAGAAGCCAATTTCCAAATAGTATCCAGAATAAACAAGAATACATTCCTGGACTAAAATAACAAGGTTCTCTTTTACGTTAGTCACCAACCCCAGGCCCCTCACAAATCTTTGGCTCTATTCCAGGTGTGAATTTTATCTTACAAAAAATAGAAGATTTAATTATTCAGACTACAGCATAAGTGTAGAGAATGGTATATAAATATAGCAGCGCACTTGTGAAAGAAAATTAGACTCGCCATTTGACGTGTTATTTGATGCTTGTCATGATTTGTTTACTTTTGAACTTTGAGTAAAATCGAACATTACATGCAACTATGAACGCAATTCAAGTACTTTTCAATGTAAAAAACAGTCAAACATCATCTCATTTCTGTAATGTCTTCCATTCTAAAAATAAGAAAAATAGGAAAACTAGAATACAACAATAAATCCCATACAAAAAAAACTAAAAGTAAATACAGTGCAAAGTCTCGATTATTAATCCAAAAACACTTCAAAGTTTTTTTTCTCATTACCCACATGAGTGCTGCAGTATTTTTTTTTATACTGTGGCACACTGACCACAAAGAACCCATTCTTTCATAGCAGGCCTACCAGCTTTCTCTCACAAGATCTGAGGGTCGCTAAGAAATGTAGTTTAAGGCATACTAGTACGCCAAAAACCCAGGTCGTAAGCCGTACTAGTTAGGCCAAAACCCTGAAAGGTTATAATAGCAAAGATATTAATAAAGTACATCACAAGTAAATGTTCCATTGTAATACTCCAAATTCCAATGCAAAAAATATGTACTAAACTGCAATACATCAAATAATTTGTTTGAAATGTTAAACCTGTAATACTGTAATCTTTAATACACAATCAATAGACTTATCTAAACCAAGTAGCACTACTATTCAATAAGTATAATTATTAAATTTTGCCTGAAATGAGCTCAGCATACAGTAGTGACTTTTGCATGTACACCCAACTATTATATTCCTCATACTACCATGTAATTTGTCCAAAATTAAAAATCTAATTTAATCTAATCTAAGGCAACATCAAAGAACTACAGACTGATAGTGCTAGTGTCCCACTCGAAAAAAATCTTTGAAAGCTTCTAAGAAGCAAGATCAACACCTATCTAGATACTCAACAGTTACACAACCCAGGTCAACAGGGTTTAGAGCAGGTCATTCGTGACTGTTCCCAACAACTGTAACTAATTATGAATAGTTTCCATAGAGATGCTCTAAATGGCAAACAAAGTGCAATGTAAACACACACTTTGCAAAGGCCTTTGACAAGTGTGTACCATGGTTGGTAATGCACACAAAATGCATGATAAAGGAATAACAGGAAAAAGTTGGGTAGATTGAACTATACTTCCTGACAAAAAGAACACACAGAGTAATAGTAACAATCGGGCAGCTACAGAGAAAAGCTCAGTTCCACCACGGCACAGTACTCACTCCCATGCTTTTCCTCATCTCATATGTGACAAAGACACGACGAAAGTCCTTCCTATTGTGGATGACATCTGGATTTCCATGGCGCGACCTCCATCGAAGACACCTCAAACCCAGGTGGGCATAATCCAATCTCAAGTGGACTACTCATAGCAACATGAAGTTCATAGAGAGAATTTCAACTACACAGATATGAGAAAACCTGTGGAAAATAAAAAATTACCTGTGTATACGATCAAATACTAACCATACAATACCTTTTGAATAACTGGAGAGAATACCAGGGTCAAATGCCCCCATGGCCAGGTCTTGACCAGGAGCCTCATGTTGGTTCAGGGCCTTATCAATCATGCTGTAACTGCTGGCCTGCACGTAATCCAACATTACGAACAACACCCCGGTCTGTTCAGGAACTGACTTAGAGCCTGTCCAGTGCCTGCTTGAAGACATCCATGATCCTAATTGTTAATTCCCTTCTAAGAAATAGCTTTATGACAGTATGAAAATCATTGGGCCGCCCCCCCCCAGCATTTCATGGTGGAATGATGAAAAAAAACATCATCTGCCGATACCTGTATGCTTTTGTAGAGGAGAGATTTTTGTATGCAATTTGGTACTAGTCCCTTCTAAGAATTTCCAGGTGTATATAATCATGTATCTCTCCCTCCTGCATTCTAGGAAGTAACAGGTTAGTCACTTTCAAGCATTCCCATGTATTTGATGTGGTTATCGCAACAGAGTTAAAAAGTAATGTAAGACCCGTGAGTGGGATAATGTCAGAGTATCTCGTCATACAAGACCACACAATGTTAACTACTGCATCTGCTAGGAAAATGATAGGATGGGAAATGGGAACCTTCACCACTAGGGACACAACCATAATTATTCTTTTCAAATTGCTTGTTCACTCTAGGATTGAATACTGTTTTTACACTAACTGCCCCTTCAGCAGATGAAATTGCTGACCATGGAGAAGACATAGAACTTATACGTGCACACATAAGTATGATAAAGCACTTAAATTAACTAGGAAATGTTTAAGTCCCTTGATCAGCATTCACTGGAATGCAGTCAAGAAAGTACATGAAAATATACACCTGTAAAATCCAAGATGGATATTACCAAACCAAGACAAGAAAATTATTCCCTAGTGAATCAAAACACACAGCAGGAAGATGCACCATTTTCCAGTGAAAAGTAGGTTGCCACGATATCACTAGGAGAACAAGGCAGTAAGTGTCTGGGGTCCAAACTGTTCTAATACTGCCCCCGTCAAGCACAAGGGGGATTACCATAGCCACTGGCTGTCCTCAAGAATGCACTGGACAGGCACTAAAGTCAGTACCTAACCAACCAGGCTGGGTTCGAAGTCAGTTTTGCATGTAGGCTAGCAGTAACAGCCAGTTTATCAGACTCTTATCCACCCATGAGGCCTGTCTCGAGACGAGCAATTGGACATTGACCCCAAAATCCCCCCTCCCCTCCAGTGCAAAACACAAAAAAATCTAGAATTACTGTTAGGAAGCTTACTGCATATTGTAAAAGTGGTATTAAATAATATCACCACAATTGTGAAAGCATATTAGACCCCATCATGATGTGTATAAGGGAAGTATGATGTGATTTATTTACTCCCTGACTTCATTAGCAAAAATCAAACATTTCCCTCAACTTTGAGCTCAATTTCAAGGTACATTTAATCTATTCTTTAGTAAATCTTGCCATTCTATCACAGAGACCAAGAACACGACAATATAGCCATAATACCTTATGAAAAAACACTGCAAACTCTTTATATGTTTTAAATAAAAAAAAAACCTGTAGGAGTTTGTTTTTCTTATTATGCACTGCGTGCGCAGAACTTTAATTTTATTCGCACATACTGAATCACTCAGACCCATTCTTTCACATGTAGCCTACCATCTTTCTCACACAAGATTTGAAGCCTACTAATGAAATTTGGAGTAATATTATGGGACAGAACCACTTGCTTGCAAGTCCTAAATAATATGGGACTGACACTGGCTTGCAAGTCCCTAATATTATGGGACGACACTGGCTTGGCAATTCCTAATAATATGGGACTGACACTGGTTGCAAGTCAAAATATTAATGTGACTGACACTGTCCATGCAATCTAGTATTATGGGACTGACACAGGCTTGCAAGTCGTAATAATCTGTGTACTGTAACTAGTCTTGCAAGTCGTGAATATATAGGGACTGACACTGGCTTGCAATTCTGTAAATAATTATGGTACTGACACTGGACTTTTGCAAGTCATAATATAATGGTTACTGACACTGGCTTGCCAAGTCTTAATATTAACGGACGAGACACTGCATGCAAGTTTCAAATATTATTTGTACTGACACGGCCTTGCAATTTGTAATATTATGGGACGACTCTGGCTTGCAAGTCATAATATATGTGACTAACACTGGCGTTGCAAGTCCGAAAATTATAGACTTACACTGGCTTGCAGTCGTAATATTATGTGTACTGACACTGTCTTCAAGTCGTAAATATGAATGTGGACTGTACTCAGGCTTGCAGTCGTAAAATTATGGGACTGCCCTGCTGCAGTCGTAATATATGGGACTGACACTGTCATAAAGTCTTAATATTTATGTGACCTGACACTTCTTGCAAGTCGTAATATTAAAATGACTGACAGCTGGCTGCAAGTCATAATATATGGAACAGACACAGCTTGCAATCCTTAATATTATTATAACTGACACTATCTTGCAAGTCGAATCATTATAGGAGCTGACACTGGCTTG
The DNA here is from genome assembly GCF_026875155.1 of Cherax quadricarinatus. Classification (NCBI taxonomy): domain Eukaryota; kingdom Metazoa; phylum Arthropoda; class Malacostraca; order Decapoda; family Parastacidae; genus Cherax; species Cherax quadricarinatus. The sequence continues at coordinate 50,796,052 of NC_069410.1, read as the reverse complement.
CCAAATTCGTAATATTATCGGACTGACACTGGCTTGCAATTTGCATATATTATTGTACTGACACTGGCTTGCAAGTTGTAATCTATGTGACTGACACTGTCCTGCAAGCATAATAATTATGGGACTGACACTGTCTTGCAAGTTGTAGATATTTATGGGACAGGACACTGGGCTTGCAAAGTCATAATCTTATGGACTGACACTGCTTGCAAGTGTTATATTATTTATTTATTAATTATTTAAAAATTGTGCACACATAAAAACAAGCGTAAAAAAAAAAAACAAAAAAATACAGATAAAGAGCAGCATGCCAAAGCCACGTTATACATATGCATAGCAATACGGGCTTCTTAAAAATAACTTAAGATGAACTAAGCAATTATGTACATCATGATAAAACTTTAATGTAATCCTATACTAAACGCAAAGTGAGTATTACAAGACCGGTCATATTGGTGTTGTATGCATTGATGTTACATTCATTGGAATGGAGTAATTCTGTTAGTTAGTGTATTTAAAAAATAATAAGTTAGATTGGGTTATAGGTTTAACAATTATGATGATATAATTGGTGAGAAACAGTTAAGAATACAATTTATAAGGTTCATTATCATATTTAATATGGTTTTGGTGGATAAGTGATCTTGAGAACGAGACTTGAATTTATAAACAGGTAGTGTTTCTTTTGATATTTGACAGGTAAAGAGTTACCATATTTTAGGGCCTTTTATGTGCATTGATTTTTGCATAGTGTGTAGGATGGACACGAGGAACATCAAAGAGTAGATCCGTGCCTAGTGTTATTGGTCATGTGTTCTGTTGAGGTTGGCAAGGAGATGTTTGAGGGAGGGTTAATATCAGAGTTAAGTGTTCTATGATGTAATAGGTGCAGTAAATAGTAGAATGTTTTGTATGGTGAATAGTTTAGTGTATTGAAATTGGTGGAGGTGTGCTGCGCTATAGAGAAGAAATTGTTATCATTCAACTGTGCAGCCATTTTTGGGTAATTAGTGGACGAGATGTTACTTGTTGTTGAGCCCCATGCAACATATTCCATAGGTGAGATAGGGTAAATAAGAGAGTGATATAGTGCCAGGAGGGCTGACTGTGTGAGCATAGTAAAACCGTATCTTCGATAGTATGCCTTAACATTCTTGAAATTTTCTTAGAAAATTTGTTGTAAAGTGTATGAAATTTGAGTCTATTATCAAGGTGGATTCCTAAGAATTTTCCCTCTGTTAGGCTTTGTGATATGTTGATCCGTTGTAATCATTATGTTAAGAGGACTCTGTAGCTCTGTTACCAAACTGTGCATGAAGTAGGTTTTTGGTCAATGTTTAGTGTTAAGTTGTTAGACCTCATCCATTATATATATTCTGTAAATTCGGTTTTACAGTATTGTCTAGCTGACTGTGCTACGGGTGGAGAAGACTATAGTATGTAGTTTCATCCTGCAAATAGTGTGGGTTTGAGTAATTGCGAAGCATTGGGTAGGTCATTTATGAATAGGATAAAGAGAATAGGGCCAAGGACACATCCCTGGGGACATCCACTGTAATAGGTTGTGCAGAAGAGTTTGGCCCCATTTGCATACACAAAATGGCTTCTTGCTGAGGTATGACTTGAGGGTAGTTTAGGGAGTTCCCTCTTATACCATAGTTGACCAATTTTACGTGGAGCAAGTCATGGTTAACTGAATCAAAAGCTGTTACCGTAAGTCAATGAAGATCCCCCAGTGGGACTTCTTTTTCTCTATTGCAGTGTATATATGGTACTAGCTTGTGTATAATAGCATCATTAGTAATTTTTATTTGCCTGAATCCAAAATTGGCATGGGTTGAGTATTTTTTGGGAGATAAGTTAGGATTATATTCGTTTATGAATTAATTTTCGAATATTTTTTTGAGAGAGGGTGTAAAGTTGGATATTGGCCTAAAGTTATTCAACTCTGTTGTTGGTCTCCTCCTTTGTGAGATTGGGGTGACCCTTGCTATTTTGGATTACTGTAGGGAAGGTGGAGGATTCAATGAGATTTGTTAAAGAGTGTTGCAATGATTGGTGATAGCACTTGTGACACTTTTTGTATATAAAGGTGGTAAGTATTTAAAATCTCTGCCTTGTTTTTTAGCGTGTTGATAATAAGGGAGAACTTCGTATGGGTTATCGGAGCTAGGAACAGTGTGTTCGGGTATTTTGCCAGTTGAGGTAGTCAATTGTGGTTTTCTGATCTTGGGGATTTTATTGCAAGAGGTTTCTTCGGCGTCCGTCTAAGATGAGAATAATCATAGAGTCTGTTTGCTGTTTTCTTTTGTGGAGTTGGGGTTCGATCTGATTTTGCTAATTTTAATTCGCTATTTCGTGATATCTTTTTTGTTCCTAGAATTTCTGATGGGGTTTTTCCCAGTCTTTTTTATATCACCTCGTAAGTTGGATAATCTGTTCTCATTTTTTACAATTTTTTTGCCCTTTTATCAGGCTGGTGTGGGAATTGATGATTTAACGTTTTGTTTGGTCTTGGTTATGTGACCCATTCTGTACTGTTTTTCATATTGGTTTTTTTGTATTTTGGTTTTGAGAATGCTGGGTGTTAACCAGGGACTGTTCAGTCTCTTAGCTGTCATCTGTTTAGTTTTTTTAGGGCAGTGCTTGTTATAGAGGTATTGGGTCTTTTTTAGAAAATTATTAATACATTCGTCAATATCTGTATAGATTTCTAGCTCAGTGTGCCAGTCAATGTTTGCTATGCTGTTGTGAAGTTTTTAAATGGCTGCCTCATTGTGAAGTCTGAAGGTGACTTAGTAGTGTCTTGGGGTAATTTACCAAGAGTTGTTTTTGAGAAAAGTAGGGTAGTGGTCTGTGGTATTATCTGTAATTATGCCTGATTTTAAAGGGGATATGGTGTTGGTCCAGATGTGGTCAAGTAGGGAAACACTAGTCCTGTAACTCTTGTAGGTTTTGTTACTGTTGGTAGCAACATACATTACCCCATTGTGTTTGTGAATTCAGTAACGTGTGGGTCCTGGCTTGCAGGAGATTTATATGAAGTCACCTGAGAGTAGTAAGTGATTTTTTGTTCATGCGTGCATCAGTTATCATACTTCCCAGGTTTTGACTAAATTGGCTAATTTTTGACTGTGGAACTCTGTAAATGTTTATCAATGTGAGAGGTTTTGTAGGTATTTGGGTTTGAATTTGGCTATATATATTCCCCTGTTCATCTCTTGTGCAAGTATTAGTTTATACATTCTAGTTGGTCTGAGTAGTATATGGCTGTGCCACCCCTTGTTGGTCTGGCCTACGTTGTGTATGGTTGAACCAGGAATGGCATAGACATCTTTTACTATCAGGCTTTAGCCAGGGTTTTAGTTAGTGTAATATGGGCATATTGGCATGTAAGGAGTTTAGTAATGCTATGAGGTCATCGTAATGCTTGCTTAAAGATCTGATATTGTAGTTAAAGATAGTTATGTTGTTGTTGGCACTGAGAAGTGCCTTTGATTGTTCTGCAGTGTAGTAATTACAGTAACTGGGTTTGATTCATTAAGTCATTAAATAAGAGGTTTGGTATCAGGATCAATGCTTGTAATCATAAGATTTGTAGTGAATCTATAGTTAGAATTAAGTATAAAACAAAGTAAATAGTCTTAAGCTAAAAAAATAGCACCTGAATTATTTAACAAATGTAAAATAATGAGCTTGGGAATATGATAGTAGGTAGTACTATAAAGGTAATTCTTTAAAGTTAGAATTATAGTATAAAATAATAATATAAAAGGGACTAATGTAAGTTGTGGTGAACAATAAAGTGGTAATCAAATAAATGAGCTTTGGAATATAATGGCAAAATTGTGAACTTATTCTACTTTAGCACCTGAGAATAGCACCTTGATTATTTTAACAATTGTGAATGTATAAACTATGGGACTGACAGTGAAAGGGTTAAGAAGGTGCTGGACAAACACCTTAAGTCAGTTCCTGATCAGCCGAACTGTGGTTTGTACATCGGTTGTGTGGCCAGTAGTAACAGCTTGGTTGATCAGACCCTGGTCTCAGACTGGGCATTGACCCCTGAAACTCTCTCCAGAAGTACATCTTATAATTTGTAACTCATTCTGTATCTTTTATTCCATGTTCAGTAACATAGCTTATGAATGATAATTATCATATAGTCAGCCTACTCTCTGACCATTTTAACCCTTTGAGGCTCCAGACCCATAATCTAAAATTTCTTCATAGAGTCTAAGAATTTAAAAAAAAAAAATTATTTTTTTCTTATGAAATGGTATTATTATTATTATAATCAAGGGGAAGCGCTAAACCCGTAGGATTATACAGTGCCTGGGGGGATGTGGAAGGCATTCAGGCTTAATTCGGGGAACTGGAGCACAGATCCAATTCCCTAAATCAAGAGCCCCTCACCAACATCAAGGAACCTTCCCTGAGGGGTATGAAATGGTAGAGAATCTTTTTCTGAATGTAATAAAACAAAAAGTACGAAATTTGCTAAAAAATTTATGAAATTACACTCTTGCAAACTTTGCCGTGTCGTTGATATTTATGCATTGGTGATTTTACCCACTTTGAGTCACATGGAGCTTACAGAGAATGTAAACAAACCAGGTGGTGCAGGATGACTGTATTAGAGTTAATTGGGGGAAGCCGTATTGCAAGTTTTGATCATAATTTGAAATGAATGTACAGTGGACCCCCGACTTATGATGTCCTCAAACTACATTAAAACTGACTTACGATGCTTGTCATCATAAAAATTTGACCCCGACATACGTTGAAAAACTCGACTTACGTCATTCGTACCACGGTCAGCTGCTGCTGCACCACGGTCAGGTGCTGCTCCTGCTGTACAATGGTCAGCTCTTGCTGCTGCTGTAGCACCATCAGCTGCTGCTGCAACATGGTCAGCTACTGCTGCACCACGGTCAGCTGCTACTGCCCCATGGTCAGCTGCTGCTGCACCACGGTCAGCTGTACTACTCGAAGATGTGGAGAGACTGCTATTGGTGTGGCTTTTCGAGGATACTGAGAAACAATTAACCCCAGAGGGTTAGCCACCCAGGATAACCCAAGAAAGTCAGTGTGTCATCGAGGACTGTCTAACTTATTACCATTGGGGTCCTTAATTTTGTCTTCCAGGATGCAACCCACACCAATCGACTAACACCCAGGTGAACAGGAAAAAATGCCAGGAACTAGTGCTCATATTGGTGAATTTAAGGCCAGCAAAGGTTAGTTTGAGAGACTTAAGAATAGTAGTGGCATACACAGTGTGATAAGGCCTGTTCTGGAAGAAAATGGCAAACAGGACCTACATTACTCAGGAGGAAAAGGCACTCCCAGGATACAGTGTCTCATCACTCATCACTACATCTTCAATAAAGGTAAGTGTCATTCTTCGTTTAGTACACTAGTACATGCACAGTATATATTGTGCATGTATCCTTTTTGTGTGTAGGAAAATGTATATTTTATGTGGTAATTTTTTTTTTTTCATACTTTTGGGTGTCTTGAATGGATTAATTTGACTTCCATTATTTCTCAAGGGGAAAATTAATTTGCCTTACGATAATTTCATCTTACAATGTGCTCTCAGGAACGGATTAATATTGTAAGTCGGGAGTCCACTGTATTAGTGGAATGCCATAAGGCAAAATTCTGTAAAGTGGGGGCCCTACTGTATTACCATATACAGTGGACCCTCGGGTAATGACGTCATCTGCTAACGAAAAAATCGGGTAACAACACGTTTTTGTGTCAAAATATTAGCTCGGCTAAGAACATTCATCATGAACGTGTCTGCATGGCCTGAGTGGCCTGGCCACTCCATGACTCCATGTACAGCCAATGTACCATTGTTTACAAGTGAGGACAATTCCACGCATACATGCAATATATTTTGTATTATTCCATTGTTTTTAGTGCTTGTAACTGCTAAATAAGTGACCATGGACCCAAAGAAAGCTTGGGAGGGAGTGACTTCCCAGACTTTGAACTCTGCTTGGAGAAAACTGTGGCTAGAATGTGTACAAGAGAGGAATTTTGAAGGGTTTGGGCTAACCCTGAGGAGCCTATGCCAGTTGTAGAATCTATTGTGGCATTGGGGAAGTCCATGGGGTTGGAGATTAGTGGAAAGGATGTAGAAGAGTTGGTGGAGGATGACGATGAAGAGCTAACCACTACAGAGCTGCAAGAGCTTGAGGTGCAACAGCAACAGATCACAGCTCAGGAATTTCCTTCAGAGATGGAGGAAGTTGCCTTTGTCAAAGATTAAGGACATTTGTGCAAAGTGGGTTGAAGTGCGAACCTTTATGGATGAACATTACCCTAACACAACTGTTGCAGGCTGTATTGGCAACATTTTAGGGAAATCTTAAAAAGACACTAGAAACAGAGCTCTCTGGACAGATTTTTTTGGTGCGACAGGGGTCCAGTGACTCAAGCTGGTCCTTGTGCCATTAAAAAACAAAGGTAACCCCAGAAAAGGACTTGGTACCTGAAGTCTTCATGGAAGGGGATTCCCCTTCAAAACAATCATAAACTCCTCCATCCTCTGCCTTCCTCCCATCTCATCATTCATCAATAAGTCCTCAATAAAGGTAAGTGTCATTGCAGTATTGTTTATTCTGCATGTCTCATTGTTTTCTGTGTAGAGAAATGTATATTTCATGTAAAAAAATTATTTTGTTTAATACTTTTGGGTGTCTGGAACGGATTAGAGTAATTGGATATCCACTATTTCTTATGGGAAAATTAATTTGGCTAACAAAAAAATCGGTTAAAGAAAAGCTCTCTGGAATGGATTAATGTCATTACCCGAGGGTCTACTGTACTAGTATGTATCACTGTTTGAAACCCCTTAAACACACAACAATTTTATTTTTGTCTTTTTATAACTAATAATGTTCTCTTAATATCAGGATCATTTGAGGTAAAAGTATTATTTCCATGTTGTATGATGGTAAACAGGCAAGTTTACCTACTGATACTAACTATAATTCATCAGACTCAATGTGTTGCCTGGTTTACCTTAGTGTACTGGCGCTAAGAGTCAACAATTTTTTTTTATTTTTGATAATTTCTAATACATATTAGTGAAAAATAGTTTACACAATTCATTATGAAAATTAAATTTAATGTTTTATAAATAAAATGTGTTAATATGCAAAGTCTTGTGTGTCTTGTAATAACAAAATTTATTGTTTATGATCACCCAGAGATCATGTATATAAATATAAATAAGTTATTGTCATATTAGTCTTAAGAAAGTCTTAAGTTTGTCAGAAATGTTCTGCAGAACAATGGTCTTTCTGCATGAACACCTAAATGCCACGCATCTCTGTACAAACACTGCATCATGCTTAAATAAAGATTATGATAATAATTATGATAACATGAGATTAGTTTACTGTCAAGTATTGAAGCACTTCTCTACGCTCAGCTTGACGATTATGAACAACTTAATCTTTGGCCACCAAGACACTAGCTTAATTTTCTACACTTATTTTGGGGAAAAAATTACATCAACACTGTAAAATACCATAATTTTCCCAACACATAAACAGAGGAAATGGCATTATGAAGAGTGACCTGAAAAATGTTGCTATCTGTAAAAGGTGACACTCTATCTCAATAAAAGTTTTGCTCTGCATTGCTGTGTGTTACAACTGCATATTTTTTTAACACTAGCTTCTCCTACCAGGGCAAGCTAACCCAAAAAGAAGAAACATGTTCACCATCACTCACTTCATTGCTGTTTTGTCAGAGGCTCACCAATAATATAGTTCAAAACTGAAAATATCTCAGCCCCTCCATCAGGGTGCAGTCAATGTACCATAAACCTCCAGGACTCAAGTCTGGCTAACCACATACATTTCATACAAAGATGAGAGAAGCAGTGCATTCTTGTCAACCATAGCACCTCTGGTATTGATAACCTTAACAAGACAACACAGGCTTCAAAGAACTCAATTCCTCACATTTGAACAATAGAAACAGAAACAAAAAGACTATATAGATATAATTAAAGTTTGTTAAGTTCTACCATTGTTGTGGGAATATTTATAATAAATACTGTTAAAAGAATGAACAATCTTAGATTTATAGTATTGACACCAGTGTTCTCTTACTTCACTTATTTCACTACTGTTGTTCACTGAATATTTCACTGTTGTTCACTGAATATTTCACTACTGTTGTTCACTGAATATTTCACTACTGTTATTCACTGAATATTTCAGTGCAGAATTCTTGGTTACTGAAGTACACAGATTACAGACTTGACCATACAGTATTTTTCATATGTATTTATTGATTATACTGTATATTAACTCTCATGAGAACACAAGATTTATCTTTTTATAAAATATATAAGATATTCTGAACATTAATTCAACTTATCTCCTATATGAACTCATGATTTATATGACTTACATTTCATTAACATATTTCACTCACAACACTGTTATGGTATATCCCTTTCATATATTCTGATGAGTTTATAACAAATATTTCTGAAACATTAAACACTAACGTGTTTTATCTCTTGAATGAACTTGTGTATGTTTCACGAGATTGCTTTTTTGATTAAAACATTTCAGACACTCAAAACATTGACATGGAGCCTTCAAAAAATTCTACTTCAATAACAAGAACATAAAGTGGGACCAAGTAAACCAAGTCCTAAATGATATAAGCTGGGAAGATAGACTTAGCAACACAGACCCCAACTTATGCCTAGAGCAGATTAACTAGGTGGCACTCGATGTATGCTCAAGGCTTATTCCTTTAAGAAAAAGGAGGGGTAGATGGAAAATAGAAAGAGACAGGTGCTCCCTTTACAGGCGATGGAAAAGAATAACAGAGCAGCTAAACGAGGCCAATATGTCTGAAATACGTAGGGAGTCGCTAAAGGAATCTTATAGGAGTCAGGAATCGTGGGAAGAACTAAAAGCCATAAATGAAATCGAAAGAAACCCAAAGTATTTCTTTTCTTATGCCATATCAAAGTCGAGAACATCCAGTATTAGGCCCCTACTTAAACAAGATGGGTCCTACACAGATGACAGCAAGGAAATGAATGAACTACTTAAGTCCCAATATGACTCAGTTTTTAGCAAGCCTCTAACCAGACTGAGAGTCGAAGATCAAAATAAATTTTTTATGAGAGAGCCACAGAATTTGGTAAACACAAGCCTATCTGATGTTATCCTGATGCCAAATGGCTTCGAACAGGTGATAAATGACATGCCCATGCACTCTGCCCCAGGGCCAGACTTGTGGAACTCCATGTTCATCAAGAACTGCAAGAAGCCCCTATCACGAGCTTTTACCATCGGAGAGGGAGCATGGACACTGGGGTCATCCCACAGTTACTAAAAACAACAGACATAGCCCCACTCCACAAAGGGGGTAGTAAAGCAATAGCAAAGAACTACAGACCGATAGCACTAACATCCCATATCATAAAAATCTTTGAAAGGGTCCTAAGAAGCAAGATCACTTCCCATCTAGATACCCATCAGTTACACAACCCAGGGCAACATGGGTTTGGAGCAGGTCACTCCTGTCTGTCCCAACTACTGGATCACTACGACAAGGTACTAGATTCACTAGAAGACAAAAAGAATGCAGATATAATATATATAGGCTTTGCAAAAGCCTTCGAGAAGTGTGACCATGGCGTAATAGGGCACAAAATGCGTGCTAAAGGAATAACAGGAAAAGTTGGTAGATGGATCTATAATTTCCTCACAAACAGAACACAAAGAGTAGTAGTCAACAGAGTAAAGTCTAAGGTGGCTATGGTGAAATGCTCTGTTCCACAAGGCACAGTACTCACTCCCATCTTGTTTCTCATCCTCATATCTGACATAGACAAGGATGTCAGCCACAGCACCATGTATTCCTTTGCAGATGACACCCGAATCTGCATGACAGTGTCTTCCATTGCAGACACTGCAAGGCTCCAGGCGGACATCAACCAAATCTTTCAATGGGCTGCAAAAAACAATATGAAGTTCAACGATGAGAAATTTCAATTACCCTGATATGGTAAACATGAGGAAATTAAAACTTCAACAGAGTACAAAACAAATTCCGACCACAAAATAGAGCAAAAAATCAACGTCAAAGACCTAGGAGTGATCATGTCGGAGGATCTCACCTTCAAGGATCATAACATTGTATCAATCGCATCTGCTAGAAAAATGACAGGATGGATAATGAGAACCTTCAAAACTAGGGAGGCCAAGCCCATGATGACACTTGAAAAGTAAAAGGACACAAGTGCAACTAATGTGACATTTATAGTGGCAACGTTTCGCTCTCCAGGAGCTTTATCAAGTAATGGCTTGATAAAGCTCCTGGAGAGCGAAACGTTGCCACAATAAATGTCACATTAGTTGCACTTGTGTCCTTTTACTTTTCATATTGTCGGTAATTCTACCAACTTTATACATGATGACACTTATCAGGTTGCTTGTTCTATCTAGGCTGGAATATTGCTGCACACTAACAGCACCTTTTAAGGCAGGTGAAATTGCTGACCTAGAAAATGTACAGAGAACCTTCACGGCACACATAATGGAGATAAAACACCTCAATTACTGGGAGCGCTTGAAGTTCCTGAACCTGTACTCCCTGGAATGCAGGCGGGAGAGATACATGATTATATACACCTGAAAAATCCTAGAGGGACTAGTACCGAACTTGCACATGAAAATCACTCAAAACCCGAAAGCAAAAGACTCAGCAGATGATGCAACATCCCCCCAATGAAAAGTAGGGGTGTCATTAGCATGTAAAGAGACAATACAATAAGTGTCAGGGGCCCAAAACTGTTCAACTGTCTCCCAGCATACATAAGGGGGATTACTAATAGACCCCTGGCTGTCTTCAAGCAGGCACTGGACAAGCACCTAAAGTCAGTACCTGACCAGCCGGGCTGTGGCTCATATGTTGGATTGCGTGCAGCCAGCAGTAACAGCCTGGTTGATCAGGCTCTGATCCACCAGGTGGCCTGGTCACAGACTGGGCCGCGGGGGCGTTGAACCCCGGAAGTCTCTCCAGGTAAACTATAGGTAAGCTCTCATTTGTGTCACAAGATGGCTTTTCACATTAAAACATTTTAGACAGAACATTGATATGGTTTATCTCCTGTATGTACTCTCATATGTGTCACAAGACTCCTTTTTACACTGAAACATTTCAGACACTCAGAACACTGATATGGTTTATCTCCTGTATGTACTCTCATATGTGTCAGAAGATTGTTTTTTACACTAAAACACTTCAGACACTCAGAACATTGATATGGTTTATCTCCTGTATGTACTCTTATATGTGTCACAAGATTGCTTTTTACACTAAAACACTTCAGACACTCAGAACATTGGTATGGTTTATCTCCTGTATGTACTCTCATATGTGTCACAAGACTGCTTTTTACACTAAAACACTTCGGACACTCAGAACATTGGTATGGTTTATCTCCTGTATGTACTCTCATGTGTGTAACAAGACTGCTATTTTGACTAAAATATTTCAGACAGTCAGAACAGTGATATGGTTTATCACCTGTATGTACTCTCATGTGTGTCACAAGAATGCCTTTTTGAGTAAAACATTTCAAACACTCTGTGCACTGATATGGTTTATCTCCTGTTTGTACTCTCATATGTGACAGAAGTCTGCCTTTTACATTAAAACATTTCAGACACTCATTGCATTGATATGGTTTATCTCCTGTATGTACTCTCATGTGTGTCACAAGATGGCTTTTTCGACTAAAACATTTCAGACACTCAGAACATTGATATGGTTTATCTCCTGTATGCACTCTCACATGTTTCACAAGACTGCTTTTTTCACTAAAACATTTTAGACACTCAGAACACTGATATGGTTTATCTCCTGTATGTACTCTCACATGTGCCTCAAGATTACATTTTTTACTAAAACATTTCAAACACTCTGCACATTGATATGGTTTATCTCCTGTATGTACTCTCATATGTTTCACAAGACTGCTTTTTTCACTAAAACATTTCAGACACTCAGAACATTGATATGATTTATCTCCTGTATGCATTCTCATATGTTTCACAAGATGGCTTTTTTGACTAAAACATTTCAAACACTCAGAACATTCATATGGTTTATCTCCTGTATGTACTCTCGTATGTGACACAAGATGGCTTTTTTGACTAAAACATTTCAGACACTCAGAACATTCATATGGTTTATCTCCTGTATGTACTCTCGTATGTGACACAAGATGGCTTTTTTGACTAAAACATTTCAGACACTCAGAACATTCATATGGTTTATGTTCTTTATGTTTTTCCATATTTTTTAAATGAAGGTATTTCATTTAAAATATTTTAGTCATACAACAGTGGTATAGTTAATCTTCCTTATGTACACACATGTCTATTTCATGATTTTTTTAACAATTTTGGACACTGAACACATGGTTTTCCTTATGAACATATTCCCATGTTAAGATTTATTTAGGCAAAACTTTTCCTACTTATGAGCATTAATAAAGTTCATATTGTTTGTTAAAACACTATCATAATTTGTTTTGTGTTAAAACATTAATGTATGTACTAGAACACTGCAGATACACTCAACAATATTATTGTTATTATTATTATTATTATTATTTGCTCTTGTGTTTAAACAATTTTTTCTGTATTCTTTTATTGACCTCCAATCTGAAAATTCCCCACAGGGTCTTAGGAAATCATAGAGAACGTAATAATAATGTAATAAAATAAAAAGTACATAATTTTATAAAGAATTGATGAAGTTATACTCCTGCAAATTTCGCTGAGTCAGAAATATTTATGCATTAGCAATTTTGCCCACCTTGAGTCCTGATTTTGGCCAATTACATAGTTCCATTATACCAAATTCTTAGCTATTTCACTAGTATGTGTTCCATATTATCTATTAAGCACATAAAATTGGCCAATTCAACTATTTCAACTTCCCAATAAAGTGATTGGAAATTGGAAATATGGCCAATTTCACAGAAAATTCAAAATATTCCAATTTCAAAATAGGGTCCAGAATAATCAATGCAGTCAACCTGGTATTGGTAATATGGCCAATTTCACACAAAATTCAAAATATTCCAATTTCAAAATAGGGTCCAGAATAATCAGTACATGCAGCCGGGTTTTTAAACTAACATTTCAAAGTACATATTAAAACTTTTGTGGGTTTTTACAGATAAATTTTCTTTTTTATTTTTTAAATTCAAAAATTTTTTTTTATGCACACTAAAAAAAAAGAAAAGTTACTGTTTTTCCCATATTGTAAAAATTTGTATAAATAATATCAGTGAAATTCAGCAGCACTTTTTAAAAAAACCCACCAGCTGATGTGTACGGGGACACTAAGTGTTTTGTTTATCCTCAAAATATCAGCAAAAATAAAAATTTCTACTACTTTTGGGAAACTCAATTTAAAAGTTTTTTCTGTACTAAAACCCATCAAAGTCTTTCTGTAATAATCTTCATTCTGTCCAATAGACCAAGAAACAGTGAATGCTACTATACAAAACAAAAAAAATTTACACCATAAATTTGCTCTTTTAATAAAAAAAAAAAAAAACACATTTCCCCAAAATTTTTTTTCTTATTATGCACTGCCTGCTGCAGGCTTTGTTTTATATGGTGCCCATTTAACCACAGAGTTTTCATTCCCCTTCATTTTTAGGCCCAAAATTTACGGCTCACACCCTTATCTATAAGCTGAGCTCTTTTGGGCAGTCCCAAAAAATTGGACCCCCCGGTTTTAAAAGCCCAAAAAACTACAAAATGAACCCTAAAAAGAATTAACCCCAATGCTTTTTTTTAAAAATTCCCAATATCAAAACCCAAAATTTTTTTAATTTAAGTAAAAACTATTTTAAAAATTCACAAGAAGAACATTTTGTAGCCCTTTCCCTTGAAGTACTGAAAAAATAGTGTCCGGGCCCAAGAATAACTGGTAGCCCTTTCACAAAATACGCCCGCAGTATCAGTTCCCGGGTTCAAGAAAACTTACACTGGTGCTTTTGAAGTACTAAAAGATATAGTGTCTGGCAAGACCAGGTGGTATTTCCCCCAAAAAAATATTTTTTCCCCAATAGAAACACGGTCAGTACAGTATTTTTACGGGGGACCCCCGCAAAAACGTTTTACCTCCAAAATGTGAAAAATTATGTAAGTGTATTTAGAAAGTGCGTTTTTAACGTGTATTTTTGGGGGGGGCCCGAAATGGACAAATTACTTCACAATTTTTCCTTTAGGGGGAAAAAATTTGGGTTCAGTACTGGCCCCTTTAAAACATACTTCTGGAGTGAAAAAAAACTTTTAACCCGGGGGGCCCAAACTGTATTCCAAAATTTTCCCAACACAACAAAACTCAACAAAAAAAAATGTTTTCTCTTTTGGGTCACATGCCCCACTAAATAAAATTGTAACAAAAATTTTTAAATCTGTAAATTTTTCTTCAAAAAAAAAATTTCAAAATTTTGTGCATAATTTTTAAATTTTACTAATTTTGATAAAAAATTTGACTTCAACAAAAAACTTTTTAAATTTTTATTATTTTTCTTGGAGAAATAAAATATTAATTACCCCTCTCCTCTCTTTTTTTGATGTACTCTTTTACAAACACCTTGGACTTATGAGGGGCTCTCTGCCCAGTATGCATCCCTTAAATAATTTTTATATTAGGGGCTAAATTTTCCCTTTATTTTTTTTTATTAAAATATACAGTACACTCAAATATAAAGCATTTAAAAATATACCAAAAATGTAAAAAATGATGCAAAGGTTTGGACTTTTAAAAAAATTTTTTTCAAACAGGGTTGACAAAACCCCCACAAAATCTTTTATATTTTGCTCCTCACTTAGCGATAAATTTGTATACCGATGTGATCTTGGGAAAATGGAACCTGTTGTTGAGTGAGGGAAGCAGAAAATATAATCAAGGTGAAAAAACCTGAAAAGGTCATAAAACCCACTGAAAGGGTGAATTGTGCTAAAAGAAGGAAAATACAAAGGTAAAGAACTAGTGTTTGAGGAGTGGGGCAAGAGGTAGGGTTAGGAAAGGTTTTTTCCCCGGGCCTCAAACCTCTCTCAGGGTCAAAAGTTTTTTTCCCCCCCCAAATTTTTTTTTTTTTCTTACAAATGATAGAAATTTTTTTCCAAAAGTAATAAAACCCAAAAGAAAAAAAATTTAAAGGGGAAAATTTTTGGGAAATTTAAACGCTCCCCAAAAAAATTTAGTAATGCCATATTTCTTTTTCAGGATTTCCCCTCTTTTCACCCCTTAATTTTTTGGGCCCTTTCCCAGTTTTTCCAGTCGACCAAACTCAAAGTTATGACTTAAAAAACGGGCTTTCATTCATAAATTAAAGTACAAGAAACTGCCCATTTCCCCTATTTAAACCTACTCAGAAAAAGGGGATAGAAAATATTTTTTTTTCCAGTTTCACACGAAATTAAAAGAAAGACCTTTTCAAAATAGGGTCCAGGGAAAATAATGAAGACTTTCCCTGCACTAAAAAAAAAATTTCTCTGTTCATTAGCCCAACCTTTCCCCCGGGAAAATTCTTAATTAGGGCTTGCTTTTCATTTAAAATTTTTTATTCACAAAAAAAACCAAAGATTTTTTTTAATTCATAAAATTTGTATAATTATAAAAATTTTGGGGACTATTGGGGAAAACTTTTTTCCCAATTAACTAATAAATTTTCCCTTGGGAAATTTTAAACCCCCCTTTCAGGGTCCAAGGCCAAAATTTAAGTCACACAAAAAAGTGCCCCCAAGAAATTTTTTAAAAAAAAAAAATTTTAAAATTTTTTTTACAGAATTAAAAAAGCATTTTTTTGGGAAGGTAATAAAACAAAAAAAATTAGAATTGATCAGTATTTTAACCAATACAGGGGCCAAGAAGTTTGTAGAAATGATGTGGTGGCGGCAACATCGACGAATTCCCATCGCGAAATTATATTTTTTTGTTGTTTTGGGGTTTTTTTTTTCTTTTTTTTTTTTAAAATTTTTTTTCTATTCCTACAAACTTTTGGGGCCTGAAGACCAATACGGTATATAATTGAAAAATATTTATACTCACTGTTTTAAACACAATAACCGCACTAAAGTTATTATCATTTTTATTGTTTACCACTTTTTGTTTTTTTACAAAAAACATGCCCCAAATATTGTATAATACTAATTTTCCCTACATATACATTTGGGCCCCCCGGTTAAAATTTTTTTTTCTTTTCCAGTATTTATGTTAAAGGTCCCAGTACTGACCGTTTTTTTTTTCCCATAAGGAATATTTTTGAAGAAAGATTGGTCCATTTCAGACCCCCCAAACTTTACACTTTTAAAAAACGCACTTACATAAAAAACATTTAACAAAATTTGGGTCGCTTTTGGGGGTGATCGTTAAGCGGGGGTCCACTGTATTTACATATTTACAATCACTGGACATGGTTTTAGAACTGCGGGGCTTGGGGAAAACTCCTTGAAAAAAGGGCCCACCATGCACAGAGGCCCCTTTTCTTTCCTAAACAAAAACCGATTTTCTTTGCGTCTTTTTTTCCCCCATCTTTTTTGTTTGTGCACAGAAAATTGCACTCTTCTGGAGCAAATTTTTTTTGAGTTAAGGAAGCTTTTTATAAAAAGATCCCCCTTCTTTTCCCAAACGCTTGGGTATATTGTGATAAAATTCAAAGGCCCCTTTTTGTATTGCGGGTTTGTTGTTTTGGTACTTCATTATGATTTTGTCTGACAACAAAAAACCCAAAATTCACCATCGGTGGTCTGTTCCCGTTTTTTTTGGGGACTATTAATGCATTCAGCTTTTTGAAATGTCCTTTAATGGAAGAAAATTTTTCATGTACCACTTGTAACTTACAAACACAGTAAACCCAAAACCAACGGGCATTTTCACACTTGTAAACCAAGCGCAGGGTTTTGTGTAAATCAACCCACTGTCAGGGTTTTTTCGAATACGTTCTTTAGTCATCGACCCAACTTTGCCACTGCTTGAAATTTCTTTTCGGGAATGGTTTTTAAACAATGTGACTTCTCGTTTGTCAGCCAAGGAATGCCGAGGGTAAATTGGCGTAAACACCTGCACGCCCATCACCACGAACACCTGCTTTGAGCCGGGGCATATTTTTACGTTTAAAAAACGCACTGGCCACACTTTTTGGGTCTTGTTCATTTTCCGCATGAAACACTGAGTAAGGGGGCTTGGAAACCATTTTATCGGTAAATAAAGGAAAGGGGCCCTTTAAACCAAGATAAGGTGCCATCATGTTTCTCATTTAACGTCCCTTTGATTACCCAATAACATCTTGGTATCTTTAAAATTTTTTAAATACCCGTGTATACAAAAATTTATCCAAAAACCCGGGCCCCCTTTTCCAATCACAGAGTAAAAAAATTTTTATACCAAAGCGGTTCCTCTTGCCCCGGGAATACTGCTTGATGACAGTCTACCTTTGAACAAAAACAAAGACCGTCAATTACAAGATTCTTTAAAAAGGAAAAAAGTATATCCTGAACTTTTGTTTAGATACATTTAAAAAAATTTTTAATCTTGTATAAACCTTCACTTCTGGGCAAAGGGCCCGGTTTTTTCAGAGAATTTCAAAAATACTAACGTAAGATAAATGGGTTTACTGGTATTATTTTTACTGAAAAGGGTGGGGTACAAATTTTGCCGAAACTGGGGACCATAAAGCTTTTTTTTTATGCTTATGAAAGTAGGCCAAAAAGCATTATTTTTGCAAAAAGCAAAAAACATTTTGCAACATCGCTCTTTTCCACCCGTGTGTCTTTTTACTGTGGGATAAGTCGTATTTTTCCCCTGGGGTACTGAAAATACTTAATTTCTTTCCCCGACAATAATTTCCATCAAAGGGGTGGCCAAAAAAATAATTTCAAAAAAATTCCAGTTCATTTGGGGCCCTGGTTTCCAAGGGGACAGGTAGGAGAATTCCCCCTTTGGAAAAGTCATAAAAAAGGTGGGGGGCTGGGAACAAAAAAAGGGATTTTGCTGCCAATCCCCGAACGGTTTGCTGGTGGGAAATGGGGCATCAAGGCTGGTTGTAACCCGGGGGGTTGTGGTTTGGGGTGGTGGGTGACCCCTCCCCCTTTGTCCTTTTAAAAAAACGAGTCAGCACTGGGTTTCCCCCCGTGGCACGGGGATTTACGCATGGCGGTTTCCACTACCACCACCACCCCACTAACACCATCCACTTTATGCCTGTGGCCCACCATGCCCAAGGTAGCCAAAAATTATCCTCACTATCATACCTAAAAGGGTTTTAAAGGGCCACGGGGTGTACTCCGGGATGTACTCCCTCCCCTGGGGACAGGGAAAAGGGTACATACCCCCGGGGCATGCCCGGGGCGAACATACCCACGCTTCACGGTTAAATTATGTTTTCCTCCCCATCACTACTTTTAATTATCGTTTTAGGCCCAAAAAAAACCCCAATCCACGTCAGAATCATCGTCATTACTGAAGTCAGAGGCCAAAGGCCCACGGGAAAATATTAGTTTTCCCCTTACGTTTAGGAAACACCCACCGTAGTCACGAGGGGCCCCACCCCGAGGGAAAGGTCGGGTGTTTGGGGTTTTTTTTTACTATTATCCCATATCCTGGTTTTTTATTTTTGGTCACTAACTTGTCAAAGCCGTTTGAAACGTTTCTTTCCACTTCCATCAGTGTAAAAAATATTAAAACAGGGAAAAGGGGGGTCCCAATTTTCCCGGGGGGTGGGGAGCTGACCCTTTTGGGTGAGGCAAAAAAAAGGGTTTTCTGAGCCCGGGGTTCCCACAATGCTATCGGCGTCTGATTTTTTTTTTACGGCGCACACCCATGGCGCGACCCATTTCTCTCAAAATGTAAAAAAATATGAGCGCTTTTTTCGCTAAATTTTATGGGGCCCAGAATTTTGGGATAGATCTAAAGGTTTTGGGCATCACCCACCAGCTGTAGATCTACGGGACGGACCCTGAAAGGGTTAAAATTTGTCTGTAAGCCCTTAAATTAAGTCTGCCCTAATGGGCCCAGGCATGAAAGTGGCCCCTTTTTTTTACCCAACACATTACTGTTAAAAACAGTGGAACCCCAGATTTTGAAAGTATCACTTAAAGAAAAAACCCTTTAAAAATTTAAAAGCTTTTTTAACCAACTTTGCCCCCATTTTGAACCGCCCCCATTTTTGAACTGCCGCTCCAGACCTGCTGGGCCCGCCCACTCTGTCTGTGTCCCCCCCCCATGCGCCGTGAAACCAGTTTTCGGGGGGGGGGGGGGGGTGTTTAATGAACACTAACCTGCACCCTCATTTTAAAATTTTTTTTAAAGTTTTAAATTTAAATTTTGTTTAGGGGCTTGTGGGGCGTGAAATTTAAACTACCATGGCCCAAAGAAACTTGCTAGTGGTTACCCCTTGGTAAAGAAAATGGAAAAAACCATAAATTTTAAAAAAGGAAAAAAATACAAAAATATTAGAGTGTTTGAAACTTTTTTGAGCTTGCCTGGATGTATGAGAAAAAAAAAGTTGAATTTTCGCTTCTATCCTCAAAAATAAAAAAAAACAAGGGGAAACGGGTGTTGTGAAAGGTGTTTAAAATGCAACCAAAAAAAAAACCACAGACTTTGTCAGGCTGAGAAGTTGTTGCTAGTGTGGGTCAAGGATAACGAATGGGAGGTATGTGTTTCAGAGATGTTATTTGTGAAAAAGGGAAAAGGGAAATTGCATGCCGATTCAAAGATTTAAAAGATCTGCGCCCAAATTGGGAAAGATGTCCAAAAGTTTGTTTGGGGAAGTACCCCCCGGGGAAGCTGAAAAAAAAGCCATCTTTGCAAAACAAGTTCAGTGGCAGAACCAAGGGCCCATTTTAGGGAAATCTTAACCCTTTCAGGGTCTGTCCCGTAGATCTATGGCTTCAAAGTTCAGGGTCCAAAACCCCCGATTATGCCAAAATTCCCAGCGGCCTCAAATTTAGCGTGAAAACGCTCATAGGCCTACATGGGGAGAGAACGGGGCTGCGTGGTGTGTGTGCGCCAAAAAAAATAGCATTGTGGGAACGCTGGGTTTATTACCTTTGTTTCCCCCATGCCTCAAACGCAAGGCAGCTTTTCCCCTCCCAAGGGAAAAATTTGGGGCTCTCCCCTTCCTTCTGATAGTTCCCGACTTGATGGGGAAATGGAAAAGAAGACAAAAATTTTTTGGCTTTTATCAGTTAGTGACTGAAAGGAATGACCAGGAATCGTTAAAAGTGGAGAAAACCCTGCGATTCCCCAACCTTCTAATCTGGTTTTTTGGGGATCCTCAGTCAAAGGTCAGATGTACCCCAGTGCAAGAGAAAACTATTATTTTCACGTGGGGGAGGCCCCCTAACTTCAGTAAATGAAAGATAGTGACGTGGATTGTTTAATTTTTAAAATTTCTCTTGATGTCTTTTGAGTAGTGATAGTAGGGAAACATATTCAAACCCGTGAAGCGTCGGTTTTTGTACGCCGCCGAATGCACCCCCGGGTAGTAATTTCCCTTTTGCAGTGCCCAGGGGACGGAGTACATCCTGTGGCCCTACAACCCGGAATAGACAGGTGAAAGTGAGGATGATTGGCTACCTTGGGATGGATTTTCCACAGGCATCAGTAGATTGTGGTAGGGGGTGATGGTTTGAGCCACGGCCATGCTGATCACCAGCCCAGGCTGGGACCCACGTGCTGGTCCCAGTTAAGGCAAAGCGGAGCTCAACCACCCCGGGCCCCCAAAACCCCAAAATACCTGCAAAAAACCAGCCCCATGAGTCCAGTAAACCACCGCAAACCATATCTGGAATTGGCAGCAAAAACCCAAAATTTTTTTTTTCCCCAAACCCCCCCACTTTGATGACTCTCAAATTTGGGAAATTTTACCCAAAATTTTCCCCCTTGGAAAAACCCCGGCCAAAAGAAAATGGAATTTTTTTTAAATTTTCTTTTACCCGCCCTTGATGGGAAAAATATTTTCAGGGAAAGTAACAAGTATTTTGAGTACAAAACCCTGGGAAATACGATTATTCACCACCGTCCCAAACCCACAGGTGAAAAGAGCGACGTTGCAGGGAAAAGTATTTGCTTTTTGTAACAATAATGCTTATGCCTCTGTTAAATTTAAACAAATAAAAAGCATACTGGTCAACAAAATCGGTAATTTCTTTCCCCGGGCTCATGAAATCCCAAAACCCTGAACAGTTTAAAATCTTGACCGCGGGTTCAAAACCCGCCCGTGGGAAAGGTTTTTTTTTTCTTTCTGTTGTATGTTTTCACTTTCTTGACCCAAAAACCCGGCCCGACAGAAATGACAAAGGGTTTTAAAAAGATTAGAAAGGTTTTTTTGATCTCAAACAAAAGTTTTTAAAAAGGGACTTTTTTTCCCTTCAAAAAATCTTGTAATTGACGAGTCTTTTTTATTTTTTATAGGGAGGCTGTCATTCAAGCAGTTATACACCAAAACAAGGGAAACGCTTTTGGGAAAAATTTTTTGTACTCTGTGACTATGAAAAAGTCGGGCCCGGTATTGGATATTGTTTTTATTTCACTGGGGTGTTTTAAAAAATTTAAAGATACCAAAAATGTTATTTAGAAACTCAGGTGACGGGAGGGAGAAGATAATGGCACCCTTTTCTTGGTAAAACATAAAAAATAAAAAAATAAAACCGGGAAAACGGCCAAAGGGTTGGCCCAAAAGGGGGGGTTAAGTCCCCAAAAGGGGGTTAAGGGGCCTTTTAAAATTTTTCCAGGGACATTATTTGGGAGGCCCAAGACCCATGCCCCAAAACTTTTTAATAACCCCCCCAACTACCCTTTTTAAAAACCCTTTTTTAAGTACAAACTTTTTCATTTTTTTTTCCCCTAATTTAACCAAATATTTTATTTTAATTAAATTTTTTACTAAAATTTTGTCACCTGGTTTGGTGAATAAATTTTAAATTTTACATCCCCCAAATTCCGTTTCCCCTATTTAAAATAAAATTTTTAATCTTTTAAAAGATTTCGGGGCCCAGTTAATGGGAAGGGAAAACATGGGTATTTTTCTCCTCCGAATTTTAAATTTTTACCTTTGTAAAGGGAAAAACCTTTAACCCTTTTAAATTAGGTAACCGGTTTTGGTTTGGCCCCGGCTCCCATTATTTTGGGGGGGTTTTTTTTGGGGGATTCTTTGCTTTATTGAAGTTCAATGGGGGGGTTTTTGGGTTGGGGGGGTTTCCCAAAATTTTTGGGTGGATTTGGCTTTTTGGGTTTTTTTGGCCCGGATTGGCCCCCCAAAAATTTGGAAATTTCTTTGTATTTCTCTCTGTTCTGAACTGTATCTATTAAACCCTAAGGGAAGGGCCCTTGAAAGTTTGGGGGGGGCCCTTAAATTTTTTTGGATTGGAAATTCCTGGCTCCATTCCCCAATTTTTTGTGAATTTTTCCACACCCCTCCCCAAAGGCCCCCTGTATTCCCCCCCGGGGGTTCTTTCCCCCTTGATTAAATTTTTTTTAAATTTATCCAAAAAAAATTTTTCCCTCCCATTCATTCTTAAATTTTCTCTTCTCTTTCCCCTCCCTTTTACTGGGTCTTAAAAAATTATTCATTAATTTTTAAAAAACCTTTGAAAAAAAAAAAAATTCCGAAGGCCCCGGGCCCCAAAAAATTAATTTAAGATTAAATTTTTCAAGGGGGCCAAAAAGAATCCCCGGCCCAAAAATTTGGGGGGTTAAATTTTACGGAGGAAAGGGTTATTGGCCTAATTTGAAGAAGGGCCCTTTCAGTTTTTAAAATAGGGGAAAAAAAAATCTGGACCGGGCCCGTTTTTTGGATTGTTTAAAAAAAGCCCAAAGGGGAAACTTTTTCATTTCCAAGGGAACCCTATCCTTTATCACCCGGGGAAATTTTTTTATTTTTTTTAAACTTAGGAGTGTGCAAGAGGTAGGGTTAGGAAAGGTTGTGACCCCTGCTCTCAAACCTGCTCTCAGGGTCGAAGATTTTTTCCCCCCCAATTTTTTTTTTTCTTACGAAATGATAGAGAATCTTTTTCCAAAAGTAATGAAACCAAAAGCACAAAATTTGAAGGAAAACTTTTGGAATTACGCTCTCACAAATTTAGTAATGCTATATTTACTTATCAGTGATTTCGCCTCTTTTCAGCCCTAATTTGGGCCAATTCCAGTGTTCCAGTCGACCAAACTCAAAGTTATGACATTAGAACTGCTTTCATTCTATCAATTGAGTACAAGAAACTGCCCATTTACCTATTTCAACTACTCAGTAAAGTGATCAGAAAATACTAATTTTTCCAGTTTCACACGAAATTCAAGAAAGACCATTTTCAAAATAGGGTCCAGAATAAATAATGAAGACATTCCTGACACTAAAATAACAATTTCTCTGTTCATTAGTCACCTCTCCAGGAACTTCTTATATTATGCTTGCTTTTCATTTCAAATTTTTATTCACACAAAAAACAGAAGATTTGCTCTTATTCATACAATTGTATAATTATAATAATTGTACTATTGAAACTATTGTTCAACTTAACTATGATAAATTTCTTGAATATTAACCCTTTCAGGGTCCAAGGCCAAAATCTGAAGTCACACACCAGTGTCCAAGAAATTTTGAAAAAAAAAATATTATTTTTTCTTACAGAATTAAAGAGCATATTTTTGTGAAGGTAATAAAACAAAAAAAATTAGAATCTGATCAGTACTTACCGAGATACAGTGCCAAGAAGTTTGTAGAAAATGATGTGGTGGCGGCAACATCGACGAATTCCACATACGCGTATTATATTATTTTGTTGTTTTAGTTGTTTTTTCTTTTCTTTTCCAATTTTTTTCTATTCCTACTAACATTTGGGGCCTGAGAGACCAATACTGTATATAATTGATATATATATACTCACTGTATTGAACACAATAACCGCACTAAAGTTATTATCATATTATTGTTTACCACTGTTGTTTATTACAATAAACATGCACAAATATTGTATAATACTAATGTTCTATCATATACAGTGGACCCCCGGTTAACGAACTTTTTTCATTCCAGTAGTATGTTCAGGTGCCAGTACTGACCGAATTTTTTCCCATAAGGAATATTGTGAAGTAGATTAGTCCATTTCAGACCCCCAAACATACACGTACAAACGCACTTACATAAATACACTTACATAATTGGTCGCATTTGGAGGTGATCGTTAAGCGGGGGTCCACTGTATTTACATATTTACAATCACTGGACATGGTTTTAGAACTGCTGGAGCTTGTGGAACTCCTTGAAACAAGGCACCATCCAAAAGGGGACCTTACATTCCTCACAATAAACCATGTCCTTTGCGTCTTTGTTGCCATCGTTTTTTTTGGGCACAGAAAAGCATCTTTTCTGACAAATTTTCTTTTGATTTGAAGGAACTTATTATGAAAGGGATCACCTTCTCCCCCAAAACGTTTGGGGTATATTGTAAAATTCGAGGACCATGGTATTGCGGGTGTTGTTACCGGGTATTTCTTTTATGTTTTGCCCGACAAAAAAAACAAAATTCCCCTAGGGTGGCTTTACCAGTTTTATTGGTACATTTTATTCTTTCAGCATTAAAATGCCCATGAAGGAAGAAAAGTTTCATTACCATTTGTAACTCTTACGAACACAGTAAAAAAAAAAACCCAAATCTCATGTAAACACTTGTCAACCAACCATGTTTTGTGTAAAATCAATCACTGTCACGGGTTTTCAAACTTTCATTATCACCCCCGATCAACTTTCCCAAGCTTGCTTTTCATTACGGTAAATTGTTGCCCAAAATTGACATCTCGTTTGTCACCCACCGTAATGCCCAGATGTCATTGGCATAAACACCTGCACTCACACCACGAACACCTGCTTTGAGCCGGGGAAAATTGTTTACGTTTAAAGCACTGTCCCACACACACTTCTTTTTCCACCCGCATGAAATCACTGAGAAAGGGGTTGTGTACCAGTTATCGTATATAATGATCCCTACCAAGATAAGGTGCCACATTTTTCCACTCTTCACCTGATAACCCAATAACATTTTGGGATCTTTCAATTTTTTATACCCGTTTTTTTTTATACAACAATACCAAAACACCAGGCCACTGTCACAATAAACAGAGTACAAAAAATTTTTTATACCAAACGGTTCCTCTTGCCGGTAATACTGCTTGAATGACATCTACCTTTGAAAAAAATCAAAGACTCTCAATTACAAGTTCTTGAATGGATAAAAGTAACCTAAACTTTTGTTTGAGATAATAAACATTTCAATCTTTATAACCTTCATTTCTGTCAGCCTGGTTTGTCAGAGAAGTGCAACATACTAAATAAGAAAACCTTTTTCACGTATTTTTTCATGAGGATGGTTACAAATTACCGCGGGGACCATATTTTTTAAATTTATGCTTATGACGGGGGCAAAGAAATTATTGTTGCAAAAAGAAAATACATTTCTGCAACAGTCGCTCTTTCCACCTGTGTATTTTGACTGGGGTATAAGATCGTATTTTGCCAGGGTACTAAAAATACTTATTACTTTCCCTGAAAATAATTTCCATCAATGGCTGGTCAAAGAATAATCAAAAAATTTCCCTTTTCTTTGGCCCGTGTTCCAAAGGGGGACGGGTAGGTGAATTCCACTTTGAGAGTCAAAAAGAGGTGAGGGGGGGGAAAAAAATTTGGGATTTGCTCCCAAACCCGATGGGTTTTTGCTGGTGGAACTGGACATCAAGGCGGGTTGTAGGGGTGGTTTGGGGGCTGGTGGTGACGCCCGTTTTGTCCTTGAACTGACGTCCAGCAGCGTGGGTCCCCGCGTGGCACAGTGAGTCCCATGGGGGTGCCACTACCACCACCACCCCCACTAACACCATCCACGATGCCTGTGCCCTCCATCCAAAGGTAGCCACATCTCCTCACTACCACCTAAAATGGGTGTAGGCCACGGGATTACCCCGGGGATGTACTCCGTCCCCGGGGCACAGCTAGGGTACACTCCCCGACGCACGGCGGCGAACATCCCGACCTTCACGGGTGAATAGTTTCCTCCATCACTACTCGGATCGTTGACACAATAAAATCACAACCACGTCAAACTCGTCATTAAATGAGTCAGAGGCCGCCCCGGGAAAAAATTATTTTCTCTTACGTTTAGGAAAACCCCCCACCTGATCACGAGTGGGCCCCCACCAAGGAGAAGGTCGAGGATCTCGGGTTTTTTTGTACTATTATCGATATCCGTCATTTTTTCGGTCACTAACTTGTCAAAGCCGTAGAATTCGTCTTCATCCACTTCCATCAGTGTCAGAACTACAAAAGGAAGAGAGAGTCCCAATTTTCCGGGGAGTGAGAGCTACTTGCGATAGCAAGGGTGACTGAGCCCGTCCCCCCAATGCTATGCCGGGGTCTAATTTTTTGTTTAAAAGGGGCACACCCATGGCGAACCCACCTCTCACTTAGGCCATGAGCGCTTTTCCTAAATTTGATGGCGCTAAATTTTTGGCAAGTCTCGGGTTTGGGCACTCACCCCCGCTGTGATCTACGGGGGCGGGCCCGAAAGGTTAATAGTCTGAAGCCATTAAAAAAAAGTCTGCCCATAATCCCAGATGATAGGCTCTTTTTGACGCAAACCATTCTGTAAAACAGTGGAACCTCAGATTTTGAATGCCTTATCGAACACTTCAAAAATTTATACTTTTTTAAAACCAAATTTGTCCCTATTATTGAACTCGCCCCTATTTTTGAACTGCCCCTAAATTTCCCCCCAGGGGGGCGGGCCATTTTGGGGGTCAACACAAACCCACCCCCAAAAATTTTTAAAATCTTTTTCTTGGGACTTACTACCTCCCCGAATTCAGGAACCCCCGGGAAAAGGCACCGTGAAAGGCAAAAAATTTGGGGGCTTTTATGCTTGAGGAAAAACAACCTCCGCTTTTATTCAAAAAAAAAACAAATCAAGGTTTATGTTGTGGGTGTTAATAGCAACCAAAAAAAAAAACCCAAAAAAGGGGGAAATTTTGCTAGTGGACGGGGAAAGAAGTGAGAAAAATTTTTTTGAAAAGGAAAAATTTAATTCAAAGATTAAGGGAAATTTGGGGTTTAATTGTAAAATTTTTGGAAAAGTAATGAGAAAAACAAACTTTCCTTCATTTGGGAAAAATTTTTAAAAAACAAAGGGGCCCCGATTTGGTTGTGGAAAAATGTTATAAAAACTAACGGCCCCAAAAAAAAACCCAAGCCCAAGTAGGAAGGGTTGCTTTGGGGTGGCCCTAAAAATAAGGGGGAAGTGGTAGTTTTTATTTTTTGTAAAAGGCAGTTAAAGGTTTATTCCCTTCCCAAGATAGGACTCGGGAAAATGGAAAAGAAGCAAAACTTTTTTTTGTGGAGAAGTACCACCCTAGCAACTGAAACAACCATCTTTGCAACAATTCATGGCAGAACCATGTCCCATTTTAGGGAAAAATCTTAAACCCTTTTTCAGGGCCCTGCCCCCGTAATCTAGGCTTCACTTCAGGTCCAAACCATAGATCATGCCAAAATTCTAGGGGCCCTCAAATTTAGCTGAAAACCCATAGCCTACATTTTGGAGAAGGGGCCCCTGCTGGTGTGTGTGCGCCATAAACATGCATTGTGGAACGCTGGCTCATTTTTACCTTTGTTCACCTGCCTCACGCAAGGCAGCTCTCACTCCAAAAAAAATTTGGGACTCTCCCTTCCTACGATAGTTCTGACTCGAGGGAAGTGGAAATGAAGACAAATTTTTTGCTTTGATCAGTTATGACTGAAAGGAATGACCAGGATTTTTCGTTAATAGGCAGAAAACCCTGACGATCCCAACCTCTACCTCTGGGGGGCACTCCCAGTCACGGTCAGATGTACCCATGCAAGAAAAAACATTTTTTCCCACGGGGCCAGCCCTAACTCATAAGAGATGATATGACGGGATTGAAATTTTATTGCTCTTGATGATCATTCGAGATGATATGAGAAACATTTTCACCAGTGAAGCGTGGGGAGTACGCCGCCGAATGCACTCGGGTAGTATCCCCTATCATTGCCCGGGGGAGGGATTACACCGGGGCCCTACACCAGGAAAACAGTGAAAGTGAGGATGATGTGGCTACACTTGCATGGAAAGCCCACAGGCATCAGTAGATTGTGAGGGGTATGGTAACCCCGGGCCTTTTGCTGACTCACCACCCAGGCGGGACCCACGCTGCTGACTCCTCATTTCAAGGACAAAGGGGAGCATAAACCACCCCCCACCACAACCACAACTCCCCTGCAAAACCACCAAAACCAGAAACCACCAAAAAACCATATCTGGAATTGGCAAAAAACCCCCAATTTTGTTCCCAACCCCCACCACTTTGAGACCCCAAAAAGGGAAAATTTCTCCTACTTGCCCCCTTGGGAACCAGGGCCCAATGAACGGGAATTTTTTTGAAAACTTTGACCACCCTTGAGGGAAACTTTTGCGGGGAAAGTAACAATTTTTTTGAGTACACCTGGAAATACGATATTCCCACAGTCAAGCCTACACAGGTAAAAAACACTTTGCAGAAATTTATTTTGCTTTTTGTAAAAATAATGCTTAGCCTCATGTCTTAACATTTTTAAAAAAGCATACTGTCAACAGATCGGAAAATTTCTACCCCCTTCAGGAAAAAAACCCCGTGAACATAAACTCCTGACCGCGGTTCAAATCCGCCCGGGGAAGGTTTTTTTATCTTGCTTTTATGATGTTGCACTCCTGCAAAACCGGGCCCTGACAAAGTGACAGGTTGACAAGATTAAAAAGTTTTTAGTATCTCAAACAAAATTTCAACAGTATTTTTAATCCATCAAAATCTTGTAATTGACGAGTCTTTGATTTTTTTCTAGGGAGGGGTCATTCAACAGTATACACCCAAACAAGAGGAAAGCTTTGGTATAAAACTGTTTTTTACTCTTGACTATACGGGGCCCGGGATTGGATTTGTTGTAACACTGGATGTAAAAAATTTAAAGATACCAAGATGTTTTTGATATCTCGGGACGTAGTGAAACTAATGGCACCTTTTCTTTGGGAAGGGCATACATATACCCTACCCCACTTACGACCAAGCTTGGTTTTTGACCAACCGGGCGTAATCAAATGGACGAAGTCGAACCTTTGAAAATTGCCGACATATTGGGAGGGCATAATGCAAAAATTTTCCCTTTTAAGCAGCTACATAATACTTTAATGTAATTACAATCATATTTCATTCTTTTTTTACCAAATTTACTAATATTGGGTTTTATTTTTAAATTTTTTATGTACTAATAAAGTACACATGGTTTTATAATTGAAATTTTCATCCATCATATCATAGTTACATTATCTTTATGTATTGTCGCACAGTGGAATGGAAAATACCACGATGTCTCCTGCCAGAATGTTTTTTTAAAACCTATACCTAATAAAAGAAACAACTCGGAACATTGTAAATTTGTACCCGGGCTCTGGGTGGGTGGCTGGCTGTTGGGGTGGATGGGTGGGTGGGTGGGTGAGGGGGGGTGGATGGGGGGTGGGGGGGCTGGATGGGGGAGTGGGGGCTGGATGGGGGGGCGGATGGGTGGGGGGTGGGTGGATGGGTGGCTGGATGGGGGGGTGGGGGGGTGGGTGTTGGGTGACTGGGGGACCGAATGTGCTGTCCTCTTTTTATCTCTCTCTCTGACTGTACTCTGTATCTATAACCCCTCAAGGAAGGTTTTCCCTTGAGTTGGTGAGGGGCTCTTGATTTAGGGAATTGGATCTGAGCTCCGTTCCCCGAATTTTAAACCAATGCCTTCCACATCCCCCCCCAGGCCTGTATAATCCCCGGGTTTTTGCGCTTCCCCCTTGATTAAAAAAAATAATAATGTACAAATTTTTCCCTCATCCCCTCTCATCCTCTCTCTCCCTCTCTCTCTCCTCTCCCTCCGGTACATGTAAGTAAAGTTATCATACATAGTATAAATTACCTAGGATAACCCAAAAAATCCAGACAGTGCTCCAGTGCCCTAAATTAATAATAATATTAACCCTTTCAGGGTCCAAACCGTAGATCTACGCCAAAATTCTAGCGGTGTCAAATTTAGCGCGAGAAGGCTGATAGGCCTACATCTGAGAGAATGGGTCTGGGTGGTCAGTGTGCACACCATAGAAAAAATCTGGACGCCCGCATGGCATTGTGGGAACGCCGGCAAAGTAGCTTTGTTCATAGTGCCTGGCGGCAAGGAAGCTCTCACTCCTCACTCACTCTCCGGGCGAATTCCGACTCTCCTCTTCACAACTTACAGTTCTAAGACTGATGGAAGTGGAGATGAAGACGAATTCTATGGTTTTGAACCATATGGTACCATTGTGCCATATGGTACAATGGTACCATATGGTACAATGGTGCCATGTCATACAATAGTATCATATGGTACAACAGTATCGTATGGTAGAGTGGTACCATATGTTACAATGTACAATATAGTACATTGTACCATATGGTACATTATACCATATGGTACAGGGTACAGGGACCCTAATGGAAATAAGTCTGTCTGACTTTTTTGGGTTATCCTAGGTTCTCCAAACATATACTGCTAAGTATGATATTCTATTTAACTTTATTTGTGTATAACTAAATAAACTTACTTATGATGCCACATGCACTTGAGTAAGTTTATTCAGGTATACAGAAATACAATTACATAGATTATCATACACAGCAGCATACGTATAAAATCCTAGGATAACCCAAAAAAGTCAGGAAGACTTATTTTCATAGTTATCCCTGTATCTGTACCATATGGTGTCTTGTACTGTATGGTACTCTGTACCATATGGTACCCTGTGCCATATGGTACCCTGTGCCATATGGTACCCTGTACTATATGGTACCCTGCACCATATGGTACCCTGCATCATATGTTATCCTGTACTGCATGGTACCCTATACCATATAGTACAATGTACCATATGGTACCCTGTAACATATGATACCGTGTACCATATGGTCAATAGGTGTTGGTGGCATGAGACACCAGCCAAGACTGAGTGAGTGGCAATGCAAGCTAGCTACTGACTCCGCAGTTTCCGTTTCCGAGACAAAGTGCTTTGTCATCCACCTCAAGGAACGCTTCAAGTTCCTGTACACTTGTAAATGTATAATAGAACATTACTAATATATAACATTTTTGCATATTTTTGTTGTAAGCAACTATTGTAAACAAAATAATGAAAATATTAGTGTGTTTATTGTGCTGAATACAACAGTACCATATGGTACAGTGAACCATATGGTATCATTGTACTGTATGGTACAATGTACCATACAGTACAGTGAAGACCTGTTTGTGTGCTCTCTGTGAATCTGAACCAGGATGCCCTCTCTTGAGCAACTTTACCAGCAGCTGAGAGAAGAGCTCAGAGTTGCTAAGCTGGAGATACGGCGATTAACCGAGGAGAACAAGAGGATTTGTAGTAATCCTCCTGTTGTAAGTCCCCAGGTTAAGAGGGGAGCTTGGTCAGTGGCCGGGCAACATGGAACCAAGCTGAGGATCAAGAAAACGGTTGGAGAGGCAGAAACAACGAGAAACCAGAAGACTACCGTGGAAACTTCCAACCCATTCTCGGTGCTACCTGACGAATGTGAGCGTTCTACTGGGAATGCCACACCGAGCACCAAAGAAGCATTGGCAGACGTGAGTGAGACATCCCTAGAAACCCCAACGAAGACCATCGAGAACGTCTTTACGAATTCTACAAGTGGTGTAATGCTACCTGGCGAATGTGAGTCGACTACTGGGAGCATCACGACGGACGACGCCAAGGAAGGTAAAAACATTGTTGTTGTTGGAGATAGCCATATTAGGTACATGAATAGAGCATTCTGCTTGAAGGATAGGAGTAGGAGGCAGAGTGTGTGTTTTCCTGGGGCTGGGATGAAGGATATTGTTAGTCGTCTGGATGACATCATGAGAGGTAATGGGAGAAATCCTATTATCTGTCTCAGTGCTGGAGGCAACGATGTTGGCAGATGTAGGAGTGAGGACCTGATTAGCAGGTATGGGTCAGCAATAGAGATAATTAGGAGGAAGGGTGGGAAACCTGTCATATGTGGTATTTTGCCAAGGAGAGGAGTTGGAAATGAATGGTTGTCCAGAGCAATTGGTGTCAATTGCTGGCTGGACAAATACAGTGGACCCCCGGTTAACGATATTTTTTCATTCCAGAAGTATGTTCAGGTGCCAGTACTGACCGAATTTGTTCCCATAAGGAATACTGTGAAGTAGATTAGTCCATTTCAGACCCCCAAACATACACGTACAAACGCACTTACATAAATACACTTACATAATTGGTCGCATTGGGAGGTGATCGTTATGCGGGGGTCCACTGTACTGTAAGGAAAATGCGGCAACATTCATTGACAACTGGGACCTCTTCTATGGCAGAAATGACATGTATGCCAGGGATGGGGTTCACTTATCTAGGTGTGGGGTGGGAGCACTGGCCAACGCAGTGGAGGTAGCTGTTAGGTCTTTAAACTAGGAATAGTTAGCGGTATGGGTTTTGGCAGGAAAACAGTGAAGTCGCAGTGTAGTAATATGAGTACTAGGAGAACTAGTAATAGGCAAAATGAAGTGGATATTGGAAACCCAGTGGCACTAATTGACAAGGACAGTAATAGGTTTAGTGGAATAACAGAAAGGAGCAGGAAGGGTAAAGACAGAGGAAGGTCTTTAAATATATATTACACAAATAGTCGCAGTGCTAGGAATAAGATGGACGAGTTGAGACTAGTTGCTAGTGCAGGTAACATTGATGTATTTGCCTTAAATGAGATGTGGTTTAATTCAAAAAGTCGGGACATGCCTGCGGAATGTCACATTCAGGGTTTTAAATTGTTTCAAGTAGATAGAAGTGTCGGGAAGGGGGGTGGGGTGGCATTGTATGTCCGAGATCGCTTGAACTGTTGCATAAAAAAGGGTATTAAGTCTGAAGCAACACATACAGAGTCTGTTTGGATAGAATTTTCAGAGGGGCATGAAAAATTAATTTTAGGTGTGATATACCATCCCCCAAACTTAGATAGGGACCAGGGGAGACTACTATGGGAGGAAATTGTTAGGGCCACAAGGCACGATAATGTAGTAATTCTAGGAGACTTTAACTTTAGTCATATTGATTGGAATATCTTGACTGGGAATTTAGAATCATATGACTTCTTAGAAGTAGTTCAGGATTGTTTTTTGAAGCAGTGTGACAGAACCTACAAGGGGTAATAACCTGCTTGACTTAGTTTTGGCAAACAATGAATCCCTTGTTAATAATTTAGAAGTTTCAGAGGAACTGGGTGCTAGCAACCACAAATCAATTACATTTAGCATTGAATGGAAGTATGATAGTAGGGATAACTCAGTAACAGTCCCAGATTTTCGCTTAGCAGATTACGATGGGCTTAGAGAACACTTATCATCTGTTGACTGGGGTAACGAAGAGAGCTATCAATATGACAGTTTTCTGAACACTATACTTGCTGCTCAAAGAACGTTTATCCCGTATAAAGAAATTAGATCAAATAGAAATGACCCAAAATGGATGAATAATAGGCTGAAATATCTACTAGGGCATAAGAAAGGAATTTATAGGTGTATCAAAAGAGGTGAGGGTCATCTTATGAATCAGTACATTGACATTAAGAGGGACATTAAAAAGGGGATAAGAAAAGCTAAAAGGGACTATGAAATTAAAGTTGCTAGGGATTCTAAAACTAACCCAAAAAGTTTTTTCCAGGTATATAGAACAAAAGTTAGAGATAAGATAGGTCCCCTTAAAAATATCTATGGGCATCTTACTGACAAAGAGAATGAAATGTGCTCGATTTTAAACAATTATTTTCTCTCGGTTTTTACACAGGAAGACACTAATAATATTCCAGTAATTAATTTTTATAGTGGGCCAGAAGAAGATAAATTATGTAACATCACAGTCACTAGTGAAATGGTTGAGAAGCAGATAGACTGACTGAAGCAAAATAAGTCACCGGGTCCTGATGAGGTTTTTTCAAGGGTTCTTAAGGAATGCAAAATGGAACTCTGTGAACATTTAACTAATATTTTTAATTTATCTCTTCAAACAGGTGTAGTGTCTGATATGTGGAAGATGGTTAATGTAATTCCTATTTTTAAAACAGGGGACAAGTCATTACCGTCAAATTACCGCCCAATAAGCCTGACCTCAATTGTAGGCAAATTACTAGAGTCAATTATAGCTGAGATTATAAGAAGCCATCTCGATAAGCATAGCTTGATTAATGATACTCAGCATGGATTCACAAGAGGCCAGTCTTGTCTAACTAATTTATTAACTTTCTTCAGTAAAGCTTTTGAGGCTGTTGACCACGATAAAGAATTTGATATTATTTACTTTGATTTTAGTAAGGCTTTTGATAGAGTTCCGCACCAAAGACTGTTAAAGAAAGTGGCAGCTCATGGCATTGGGGGAAAAGTGCTCTCATGGATCGAGTCATGGCTCACAGACAGGAAGCAGAGAGTGTCCATAAATGGGGTTAAATCCGAGTGGGGATCTGTAACAAATGGCGTTCCACAGGGATCAGTCTTGGGCCCGTTGTTGTTTATAATATATATCAATGATCTTGATGAGGGTGTTACTAGTGATATGAGCAAATTCGCCGATGACACAAAGATAGGTAGGATAATTGATTCAAACGTAGATGTTAGGGAACTTCAGGAGGATTTAAACAAACTGTATTCTTGGTCAGAAAAGTGGCAGATGCAGTTCAATGTAGATAAATGCAAGGTTCTGATGCTCGGGAGTGTCCATATCCCTAGCACTTATAAGTTAAATGATGTAGAACTTAGCCACACAGATTGCGAAAAGGACTTGGGGGTTATGGTGAGCAGCAACCTTAAACCAAGACAGCAATGCCTAAGCGTACATAATAAGGCAAATAGATTACTGGGATTTATATCAAGAAGTGTAAGAAACAGAAGTCCAGAGGTCATACTGCAGCTTTATACATCATTAGTAAGGCCTCACCTAGATTATGCAGCTCAATTCTGGTCTCCATATTACAGAATGGACACAAATTCGTTAGAAAACATTCAGCATAGGATGACTAAATTAATACATAGCATTAGAAATCTTCCTTATGAAGAAAGATTGAAGACTCTTAAATTACATTCGCGTGTTAGACGAAGAATGAGGGGAGACCTGATCGAAGTGTATAAGTGGAAGATAGGTATTAATAAAGGGGATATTAATAAGGTCTTGAAGATATCTCTCCAAGAGAGAACCCGCAGTAATGGATTTAAATTAGATAAGTTTAGATTTTGAAAGGACATAGGAAAGTATTGGTTTGGAAATAGGGTAGTTGATGAGTGGAACAGTCTACCTAGTTGGGTGATTGAAGCTAGGACTTTGGGTAGTTTCAAATTTAGGTTGGATAAGTACATGAGTGTGAGGGGTTGGATTTGAGTGGGACTTACACATCAGAGCTTATTTCTTGGGTAGCATAGAAAATTGGGTTGGGCAAATGTTTTGTTAGTGGGATGAATTGTGAAGGACCTGCCTAGTATGGGCCAACAGGCCTGCTGCAGTGTTCCTCCTTTCTTATGTTCTTCTTAGGTTCTTATATGGTACCATTGCATCATATGGTACCATTACACCATATGGTACCATAAGGTACCATTGCACCACATGGTACAATTGTATCATATGGTACCATTGTACCAAATGGTGCCATTGTACCATATGGTACCATTGTATCATATGGTACCATTGTATCATGTGCCATTGTACCATATGGTACCATTGTATCATATGGTGCCATTGTACCATATGGTACAATTGCAATATGGTATCATTGTACTGTATGGTACAATGTACCATATGGTACCATTACATCATATTGAATTGTACCATATGGTACAACTGCAATATGGTATCATTGTACTGTATGGTACAATGTACCATATGGTACCATTGCATCATATGGTACCATTACACCATATGGTACCATAAGGTACCATTGCACCATATGGTACCATTGTATCAAATGGTACCATTGTACCAAATGGTGCCATTGTACCATATGGTACCACTGTATCATATGCCATTGTACCATATGGTACCATTGTATAATATGGTGTCATTGTACCATATGGTACCATTGCACCCTATAGCACCATTGTAACATATGGTACTATATGGTACCGTTGTATTCAACACAATAACCGCACTAATATTTTCATCATTTTGTTTACAATAAACTTGTAAACAAGTTTTGTAAGCAATATAATGATAAACAAATTAGTGCAGTTATTGTGTTGAATACAATAAGTGTACACTTATACAATATACATTATACTGGTCTCACAGGCCACAAATGTTATTAGAAAAAGAAAAAAAATAGAAAAGAAAAGAAAAAAAGTATAAAAAACGTAAAATAAAAAAATGGGATTTTGCGGAAGTCACTGATGTTGCCGCCACCCAGTCATTTTGGGTCAACTTCCCGCCGCTGTATCTCGGTAAGTACTGATCAGAAAAAATTTTTTTGTCTTATTATCTTCACAAAAATATACTCTTTAATTCTGTAAGAAAATTTTTTATTTTTTTTTTTTCAAAATTTCTTGGACACTGGAGCACCACTTCAGATTTTGGCCTTGGACTCTGAAGGGGTTAATAATCATTATTATTACAATAATACATATGTACTAATATTAATATTATTATTATTAAGCTATAATATAATAATCGTGTCCACTCATTACTTACCTTAAAATATCTGTAGTTTTAATGTAGAGTGAATAAATGAGAGAGAGAATGAGAATGTAGAATGTTCACGAGTTATGTAAACAAACGTTGTTGTTGTTGTTGTTACCAGCCCGGACACGAACGATTCCTGTTCACTGTCAAGCAGACCAGAAAAATATCTCATATTTGTTAATTTACATGTTATGTAGCATGTTTATTATATAATTTTGAAAAAAAATCATAGATGGATTAAGCAAAATGTCTATATTAACGTTTTATACACATTTAATGTGCTTCAGTGATAATTATTGTTATTAACATTATTAATATGGCATCTTCAAGACCAAGTACACTCTAAATGAGTGGCTCTGAGACAGACAAGCAGACAAAGACAGACACACATGTAGACAGAAAGACAGACACACAGGTAGACAGACAGAAACACAGGTAGACACAGGTAGACATAAAGACAGACACAGGTAGACAGAAAGACACATGTAGACAGAAAGACAGACACACAGAGATACAGACAGATATACAGGCAGACAGATACAGACAGGTTTATGTGCAACAGTGAAAAATAGAGAGTTCGAGAGTAAGAGCCTTTCTTGCCACAATCTCCAGTGCAAAATTCAGACTTCATCTTACCTGGAGTTTACCTGGAGAGAGTTCCGGGGGTCAACGCCCCTGCGGCCCGGTCTGTGACCAGGCCTCCTGGTGGATCAGAGCCTGATCAACCAGGCTGTTACTGCTGGCTGCACGCAAACCAACGTACGAGCCACAGCCCAGCTGATCAGGAACCAACTTTAGGTGCTTGTCCAGTGCCAGCTTGAAGACTGCCAGGGGTCTGTTGGTAATCCCCCTTATGTATGCAGGGAGGCAGTTGAACAGTCTCGGGCCTGACACTTATTGTATGGTCTCTTAACGTGCTAGTGACACCCCTGCTTTTCATTGTGGGGATGTTGCATCGTCTGCCAAGTCTTTTGCTTTCGTAGTGAGTGATTTTCGTGTGCAAGTTCGGTACTAGTCCCTCTAGGATTTTCCAGGTGTATATAATCATGTATCTCTCCCGCCTGCGTTCCAGGGAATACAGGTTCAGGAACCTCAAGCGCTCCCAGTAATTGAGGTGTTTTATCTCCGTTATGCGCGCCGTGAAGGTTCTCTGTACATTTTCTAGGTCAGCAATTTCACCTGCCTTGAAAGGTGCTGTTAGTGTGCAGCAATATTCCAGCCTAGATAGAACAAGTGACCTGAAGAGTGTCATCATGGGCTTGGCATCCCTCGTTTTGAAGGTTCTCATTATCCATCCTGTCATTTTTCTAGCAGATGCGATCGATACAATGTTATGGTCCTTGAAGGTGAGATCCTCCGACATGATCACTCCCAGGTCTTTGACGTTGGTGTTTCGCTCTATTTTGTGGCCAGAATTTGTTTTGTACTCTGATGAAGATTTAATTTCCTTGTGTTTACCATATCTGAGTAATTGAAATTTCTCATCGTTGAACTTCACATTGTTTTCTGCAGCCCATTGAAAGATTTGGTTGATGTCCGCCTGGAGCCTTGCAGTGTCTGCAATGGAAGACACTATCATGCAGATTCGGGTGTCATCTGCAAAGGAAGACACGATGCTGTGGCTGACATCCTTGTCTATGTCAGATATGAGGATGAGGAACAAGATGGGAGCGAGTACTGTGCCTTGTGGAACAGAGCTTTTCACCGTGCCTGCCTTGGACTTTACTCTGTTGACTACTACTCTCCGTGTTCTGTTAGTGAGGAAATTATAGATCCATCGACCGACTTTTCCTGTTATTCCTTTAGCACGCATTTTGTGCGCTATTACGCCATGGTCACACTTGTCGAAGGCTTTTGCAAAGTCTGTATATATTACATCTGCATTCTTTTTGTCTTTTATTGCATCTAGGACCTTGTCGTAGTGATCCAATAGTTGAGACAGACAGGAGCGACCTGTTCTAAACCCATGTTGCCCTGGGTTGTGTAACTGATGGGTTTCTAGATGGGTGGTGATCTTGCTTCTTAGGACCCTTTCAAAGATTTTTATGATATGGGATGTTAGTGCTATCGGTCTGTAGTTCTTTGCTGTTGCTTTACTGCCCCCTTTGTGGAGTGGGGCTATGTCTGTTGTTTTTAGTAACTGTGGGACGACCCCCGTGTCCATGCTCCCTCTCCATAGGATGGTAAAGGCTCGTGATAGGGGCTTCTTGCAGTTCTTGATGAACACGGAGTTCCATGAGTCTGGCCCTGGGGCAGAGTGCATGGGCATGTCATTTATCACCTGTTCGAAGTCATTTGGCGTCAGGATAACATCAGATAGGCTTGTGTTAACCAAATTCTGTGGCTCTCTCATAAAAAATTCATTTTGATCTTCGACTCTCAGTCTGGTTAGTGGCTTGCTAAAAACTGAGTCATATTGGGACTTGAGTAGCTCACTCATTTCCTTGCTGTCATCTGTGTAGGACCCATCTTGTTTAAGTAAGGGCACAATACTGGGCATTGTTCTCGACTTTGATTTGGCATATTTGAAGAAATACTTTGGGTTTCTTTCGATTTCATTTATGGCTTTTAGTTCTTCCCGCGATTCCTGACTCCTATAAGATTACTTTAGCTTAAGTTCGATGTTTGCTATTTCTCTGACCAGTGTCTCCCTACGCATTTCAGACAGATTGACCTCTTTTAGCCGCTCTGTTATTCTTTTCCGTCGCCTGTAAAGAGAGCACCTGTCTCTTTCTATTTTACATCTACTCCTCCTTTTTCTTAGAGGAATAAGTCTTGTGCATACATCGAGTGCCACCAAGTTAATCTGTTCTAGGCATAAGTTGGGGTCTGTGTTGCTTAGTATATCTTCCCAGCTTATATCGGTTAGGACTTGGTTTACTTGGTCCCACTTTATGTTTTTGTTATTGAAGTTGAATTTGGTGATGCTCCCTTGTGACTAATTTCATTTTGTTGGTCTGGGGCTCTGCGCATACATGTCTGAACCTCAATTATGTTGTGATCTGAGTATATTGTTTTTGATATGGTGACATTTCTTATCAGATCATCATTGTTAGTGAAGATGAGGTCTAGTGTATTCTCCAGTCTAGTAGGCTCTATTATTTGCTGGTTTAAATTGAATTTTGTGCAGAGATTTAAAAGCTCGTGTGAGTGTGAGTTTTCATCAGAGCTGCCTCCTGGTGTTATTACTGCAACAATATTATTTGCTATATTCCTCCATTTTAGGTGCCTTAAGTTGAAATCCCCCAGGAGCAAGATGTTGGGTGCAGGAGCTGGAAGATTTTCCAGACAGTGGTCAATTTTTAACAGCTGTTCCTGGAATTGCTGGGATGTTGCATCCAGAGGCTTGTAGACTACCACAATGACTAGGTTTTGGTTCTCGGCCTTTACTGCTAAAACTTCCACTACATCATTTGAGGCATTAAGCAGTTCTGTGCAAACAAGTGACTCTGCAATGTACAGGGGCCATGGTGAAATTTACTGTCCAGTTAGTACAGTTAATACACTATGATGCTGCTGATAGGGCAGGGTTACTCAAACTGATGCTGCCTGCATGACGCTTTGCCCCCGTGAGTATTGTCAAATATTGTACAGTGGTGTGCATCAGCCGGCCCAGCCCAGCTGCCAGATGCACGGTCATAAGTCGAGTGGACATATGTCGAGCAGGTTGTAAGTCAGATGGTAGGTGTATACTAATAACTGGTACACAAGCCCTTTACTCAGTGATTTCCTGCGAGTGAACAAAACAGATGTGTGGCACAGTGCATTCTAATCGCAAATATATGCCCAGGTTCAACGCAGGTGCTTGTGGTGATGACATGCAGGTGTTTACTGCCAATGACATAATGGCATTACGGTGGCATGACAAATGAGATGTCACATTGTTGACAACCATTCACCGTAATGAAATGCAAGACAGTGGCAAAGTTGATCAAGTGACTAATGAACATATTCGAAAACCAGTGACAGTGATTGATTATACACAAAACATGCGCTTGGTTCACAAATGTGACATGCAGATTGGCTTTGTTGATTGTGTTCGTAAGAGTTACAAGTGGTACATGAAACTTTTCTTCCATCTCATGGACATTTCAATGTTCAATGCATATATGTACCAAATGAAGACTGGCAACAGACCACCGTATAGTGAATTTTGTTTGTCTGTTGTCAGACAACTCATAATGAAGTACCAGGTAACAAACCTGCTATACAACAAGGTCCACGAATTCCTCAGAATATACCCAAGCGTTTGAGGAGGGAAGGTGATCATTTCATAATACAGCTTCCTGCAACTAAGAAGAAATTTGCTCAGAAGAGATGCATTGTCTGTGCACAAACAAAACGACGGCAACAAAGACGCAAAGACACTCGGTTTATGTGCGAGAAATGTAAGGTACCTCTGTGCATGATACCTTGTTTCAAGGAGTTCCACAAGCTCCAGCAGTTCTAAAACCATGTCCAGTGATTGTAAATATGTAAATATATGATAGAACATTAGTATTATACAAGATTTGTGCATGTTTATTGTAATAAACAAAAGTGGTAAACAGTAATATGATAATAACATTAGTGTGGTTATTGTGTTCAATACAGTGAGTTAACATATATACATTATATACAGTATTGGTCTCTCAGGCCCCAAATGTTAGTATGAAAAGAAAAAAACTATAAAAAAATCGTTAAATAAAGTAATGCGCGTATGTGGAAATCGTCGATATTGCCGCAACTCGGTCATTTTGGGTAAACTTCTCGGCACTGTATCTCGGTAAGTACTGATCAGAATTTTTTTTTTGTCTTATCACCTTCACAAAAATATACTCTTTAATTCTGTAAGATAAATTTTTTTTTTTTTTTTTTTTCAAAATTTCTTGGACACTGGGGCACCACTTCAGATTTTGGCCTTGGACCCTGAAAGAGTTAAAGAGGTGCCACAAACAGAGGACTGTGGACAGTTATTTTGTGAGACAGGGGTCCAGTGACTCTCAAGCTGGTCTTAGTGGCATTAAAAGACAGAAGGGAAGTAACCCCAGAGAGGGCTTTGATACCTTAAGTCCTTCCAAACACTAACCCCAACTCCCTCTCTCCTCCCTATCTTCCAGATGCCATCACCAATCTTCAATAAAGGTAAGTAAAAATGTTATTTTATATGTTTATTTAAATTTACTAATACATACATAATTGTACACTATGTTTGTTGTGTATATGTAAAACTATAATTAATCTCTCTAAAATGGATTTTTTCGTGTGAATATTTTTGGGTTTCTGGAACGGATTAATTGTATTTCCATTATTCCTTATGGGAAATATTGCTTCGCTTTTCAAACTATTCAAATTTTGAACTAGCCTCTGGAATGGATTAAGTTCGAAATTTGAGGTTCCATTGTACATAATCTCAATGTACTCAGTTCCAAAGAAATAAAATTGACTATTGACTAATATCAACCCATTCATGACCTTATATTAAACCAGCCAGTTGCATGCGTATTTTACGCACAACGTGATTTGTTTACTCTTGAGCACTGGGAAAAATTTAACATTTCCGCCACTTCGAACTCAATTTCAGGCTACTTTTAATCCTCAAATGACTGACAATCATCCTCCATCTCAATCTCTCAAACCCGAATGAAATGAAATCTAGCTTATAGAAACCTCTAATTCTATAAAATATTTTCCATTCTATCAAATGAGGCCAAGAAGCCGAGAATATAAATATAAAATCCATATGAAAATACAGTGGACCCTCAACCAACGGTGGCATCGACTAAAGCCAAAATTGACCAACGGCGCTCTTTGGCATAAAAAAATTGGCTCTAGCAATGCCAAAAAACTTGTCTAACGGCTTTCATCCTGAATGTGTCCATGCGGCCAGAGCGTGACCTGAGCGGGTCCAGCCACTCCAAGACTCCATGTACAGCCAGTGTGCCAGTGTTTACAAGCCGTTTCGGTCAATCCCACATGTACCTGCAATTTATTTTGTATTATTCAGTGTTTTTAGTGCTTGTAACTGCTAAATAAGCCACCATGGGCCCCAAGAAAGCTTCTAGTGCCAAGCCTGTGGTAAAAAGGGTGAGAATTACAATGGAAACGAAGAAAGAGATCATTGAAAAATATGAAAGTGGAATGCGTATGTCCGAGTTCAACCATCACGACTATCTTCGTGAACAGAAACGCAGTCAAGGAAGCTCTTGTTGCGAAAGCTGCAAGTATGTTTTCAAAATGGATATCGCAAATA
Organism: Cherax quadricarinatus; assembly: GCF_026875155.1. Taxonomy (NCBI): domain Eukaryota; kingdom Metazoa; phylum Arthropoda; class Malacostraca; order Decapoda; family Parastacidae; genus Cherax; species Cherax quadricarinatus. The sequence goes on along the minus strand of NC_069410.1, from coordinate 50,752,939 downwards.
ATTGAAGAGGTGGAGAGACTGTTGTTGGTGTGGATAAATGAAAAACAATTATCAGGAGATAGTGTTTCTCAGTCAATAATATGTGAAAATGCAAGGCAGTTGCATGATGATCTCATTAAGAAAATGCCTCCAAATAGTGATGATATTAATGAATTTAAGGCAAGCAAAGGTTAGTTTGAGAGATTTAATAATTGTAGTGGCATACACAGTGTGATAAGGCATGGTGAGGCTGCCAGTTCAGACAAAAAAGGGGATGAAAAATATGTGCAGGACTTTAAGGAGTACATAGAGACCAAAAACTTAAAACCTGAACAAGTGTTTAATTGTGATGAAACAGGCCTGCTTTGGAAGAAAATGCTAAACAAGACCTACATTACTCAGGAGGAAAAAGCACTCCCAGGACACAAGCCTATGAAAGTCAGGCTCACACTTATGTTATGCAGTAATACTAGTGGTGATTGTAAAGTGAAACCTTTACTCATGTATCACTCTGACACTCCCATGGTGTTCAGGAAAAAACAATATCATCAAGGGTAATTTCCGTGTGATGAGGAGATCAAACAGTAAGACATGGGTCACTAAGGAAATTTTTCTGGACTGGTTTCATAGTGTGTTTGGCCGCAATGTGAAAAATTACCTCCTGGAAAAGAAATTGTCACTCAAGTGCCTCCTGGTAATGGACAATGCTCCTGCTCATCCTCACAATTTGCAAGAGCATTTTGTGGGGGAGTTTAGCTCCATAAAAGTTAAATTTTTGCCTCCTAATACAACTCCTCTCTTCCAGCCCATGGATCAGCAGGTTATTTCAAACTTTAAAAAACTCTACACAAAAGCAGTGTTTCAATTATTATTATTATTATAATAAAAAAGAAGCGCTAAGCCACAAGGGCTATACAGCACTGCAGGGTAGGGAAGGAAGCAAGAGTATTGGGCAGCAGAAGGGGGGAGGGATGATCAGTAGGTTACAGAAAACAGCGGGGCAGGGGATAGTGCGGGGGTAGAGGGTAGCAAGAGATTGAGGTAGAAAGGGCTGAAGGTATCATCAGGTTTGTGAAGTAAGTCAGTTGCTGTCAAAAAGTCAATGAGAGAGTCCGGATGGAAGGTGGGTCCATCAGCGAGAAGGGAAGGTAAAGAGAGAGCAGCGGAGCGAAGAAGATGACGGAGGTAAATTCTGCGTGCTCATTGATAAAGTGGGCAGTCTAACAGAGTGTGGCTGACCGATAACGGAACCTGACAATTCTCACAGAGAGGAGCAGGGCGCCTCTCCTGAATATCCATGAGTAAGAAGAGTATGGCCAATGCGAAGACAGGAGAGAGTAGTCTCCCAACCCCGACACTGGTGACAAGAAGACGGCCAGTAACCTATACTCGGTTTAATAGACTGAAGTTTCTTACCGAGCAGAGTAGACCAACGTTGTTGCCAACGGGTGTGAAGGTGGGTAGCTATTGCAGCAAAATAGTCCGTAAATGGAATACCTCTATATGAAACTGGTAGGTCATGTACTGCTGACCGCGCAGCAGTGTCTGCCTGTTCATTTCCCTGTACGTCAACATGCTTGGTAAAGATGCAGCATAGCCAAAGTTGGATACGGAGGACTAAGGGGTGAGGTGTATCAAATTTCTGTATAGCCTGTAAAGCACTAAAGGATCTGAGACAACCACAAATGATGACACAGGCATAGATGCAATACGGATAGGTGCTGCAAGAATGGCATACAATTCAGCAGTAAAAATACTAGCCGAAGATAGTAAATGCCCTTTTACGACACTGTCCGGAAACAATGCTGCGAATCCTATGCCGTCAGAAGACTTAGAGCCATCTGTGTACACTGCAATGGGATGAGAATGAGAGTGGAAGTGGTCAAGAAAAAGAGAGTGGGAAGCTACCATAGACATTTGGGGCTTTCAAGTAAGGGAGAAAGAACAGATTCGAACAGCTGGAACTTCCCAGGGGGGTAGAGAAAAGTGAACATAGAAAGGTGGTGGTGGAAGAGAAGACAAGAGCAAATGTAGGCGAAGAGAGAAGGGACGGAGCAAACAGGGGCGGCGAACAAATGAAGAATGTCTACTAATATTGGTGACCATTCCATAAATGGAAGGATTGCGGAGATCATGAGAGCGTACATAGTAGCGAAGGCAATGGGCATCACGGTGATCGGATAAGGATGGAACATTCACTTCCGCATAGAGGCTCTCAACAGGAGAAGAGCGAAAAGCACCAAGGCATAAACATAATCCTTGGTGATGAATGGGGTTAAGGCTAGAGAGAGTAGCAGGAGAGGCCGCTGAATAGATCGTGTGACCATAATCAAGTTTCGATAAAATGAGGGTGGAATGTAGGTGAAGGAGAGTTCGACGATCAGCTCCCCATGAAAGATGAGCAAGGGTTTTAAGAAGGTTCAGCCGGCTGTGACAAGTTGCCTTCAGAGAGGTAATATGAGGTTTCCAGGATAACCTACGGTCAAAGAGGAGGCCCAGAAACCTGACTATCACGTTCAGGGATATGGGAGCCATAGAGGTACAAAGGATGATCGGAGATGACAGAGTGTCTAGTGAAAGTAATTTGGTGAGTTTTGGTACTGGAAAATTTAAACCCATGTGTGGTGGCCCAATTGGAAACACGGTCGACCGCATGCTGGAGAGAAACTGTAATGAGGTGACAGTCAGCACCTGCACAGGCAATAGCGAAGTCATCAACATAGAGCGATGACCAAATATTTGATGGAAGACTAGAGGCCAAATCATTTATAGCAAGGAGAAAAAGTGTTGTGCTCAGAACACATCCCTGGAGGACACCTTCAGCTTGGATAAAGTCCGGGGAGTGCACATTATTAACCCGAACACGGAAATGTCTGTCAGTTAAAAAGTTCTTTAGGAAGGATGGTACATTGCCTCAGAGGCCTAAGGAGTGGGCTTGGGCCAAAATATTATACCTTGGCAGTGTTTCAAAAGTGCTTTGAAGTGACCTGAGACACTCAATTGGCCCTAAGAGAGTTTTGGAAAAATTGCTTCAATATCCTCAGTTGCATAAACCTTATAGGTAAGGCTTGAGAGGGAGTGACTTGCAGGACTTTGAAACTCTGCCTGGAGGAAGCTGTGGCCACAATGTGTACAAGAGAGGGATTTTGAAGGGTTTAGGGCTAACCCACAGGAGCCTAAGCCATTTGTGGAATCAATTGTGTCATTGGGGTTGGAGGTTTGTGGCGAGGATGTGGAAGAGTTGGTGCAGAGCTGCAAGAGCTTAAGGTCCAACAGCAACAGATCACAGCTCAGGAATGTGCTTCAGAGCAGGAGGAAGAGAGATGGAGGAAGTTGCCTTTGTCAAGGATTAAGGAAATGTGTACAATGTTTACAAAGGTGCAAGCATTTATGGATGAATTTTATCCTGTCACAGCTGTTGCAAACCATATTGGCAACATGTACAATGACACTCTTGTGTCCCATTTTAGGGAAATCCTAAGGGCACATGAGAAACAAAGCTTTCTGGACAGATATTTTGTCCGACAGGGGTCCAGTGATTCTCAAGCTGGTCCTAGTGGCATTAAAAAACCAAGAAGGGAGGTAACCCCACCAAAGGACTTGGTACCTGAAGTCTTTATGGAAGGGGATTCCCCTTCCAAACACTAGAACAGCTGAATCTCCCCTGCTTCTGGCACATCACTCATTAACAACTCCACAATAAAGGTAAGTGGCATTTAATTGTTTATTCTGCATGTACCATTCATTTCTGCATAGGGAAATGTATATTTCATGTAAAAAAAATTATTTTGGATACGGAGGACTAAGGGGTGAGGTGTATCAAATTTCTGTATAGCCTGTAAAGCACTAAAGGAGTCTGAGACAACCACAAATGATGACACAGGCATAGATGCAATACGGATAGGTGCTGCAAGAATGGCATACAATTCAGCAATTACTTTTGGGTGTCCGGAACGGATTAATTCTATTTCCATTATTTCTTATGGGGAAAATTAATTCGACTAACAGCTAATTTGACTAAAGGCTACCTCTCTGGAATGGATTAAAGCCATTGGTCAAGGGTCCACTGTACACCGCAAAGTCACTGTTTTACACCAAAAACATGGTTGCTGTTTATTTTTCATTATGCATTATGTACTGTAGGATTTTTTTTACTGTACACAGACCCATTCTATCATATATAGGATTACCACCTTTCTTCAGCAAGATTAGAAGCCACTAGAATTTTGGTACAGTATTATAGAACCAACACCAGTATTACAACCCAGGAACTCAAAGGCCTGTTATCCTGGGTGTAAAGGGAGCAAAATAAACACAGCAGAAAAACTTTGACTTATGTCATCCTTCACCAAGTATAAACAGAAGTATGTACACTATATACACTATGTACATCAATAGGTATTAGTGCATGACATGGTAATCAAGGTTAGAACTGATGCCACTAGAGAACAGACCAAGCTTCAACCAGCTCTCGAACGGAAATGACAAGGGTGAAAATGTGAGTGGTAGCTACGTCACCTTCACAATTGCCAGATCCACCTTCTCATTGGCTGAACAGCAATGCATGCAACCATATGACCTGTCTTTGTAATACTCATTTGTGCTTAATTGTTATCTGTTTACAATAATGTTTTACCACTGAATACATCATTGCTTAGTTAATCTTAAGTTAATTTTAAGCCTGCCCATAATGCTCTGCATACAAGGGGCTTTGGCATGCTGCACTTAACTGTATCATGTTCAAATTAATAAATAAATAAAATAAAATAAAATAAATAAATAAAATAACCTAGATGCTGATCTGATGATAGGGCCCCATCGTCTGACCCTTAGTATCTGGTTCGCTGGTTGGGGAGGTAGCCTTTTAATGAGGGTGTGTACCTGCGCTGAATAACGGTTATGTACTCTTTGCATGCCACAACTAGCTTCAAAGGCATATTATGAAATGAACCCCAAAAAGGCTAAAAGAAAATGTACCCAAAGTTAATGTAATAAGATCATTTATAAAAAGTCATGCAGGGAATCTAAACAACCCTCTTATGCTAGAAGGCTTATTGAAACTGAATTTTTTTTTAAGTTTTCTGAAATTAGTTTGCAAAAATTGAAGAATATAATACTGTTAATAAAATTTAGTGTTGGTGTGACTATTAGAAAAATTTCACATGACAGAAGAACCAACACTCACTGAGTGCAACATAAAATGGAGGACAAACATAAAATGGGGGTGTATCGGCGATAACTGGGGCAGCAGCAGTAGAAACAAGATCCTTGCTTCTCTATTTTTCTTTCACCTGAGGTTTCTAACAACATTGTGATGGCCTAGTAAAGACCCACATAACACTGACATGTGTGGAGACCCACAATGATATAAATCAACTTTAGAAATCACCCAAAAATACACAATATTACCAACTAAGAAGACTCGCGTTACCACCACCACCTACCCCACTGCCAGGCCCGAAGTGAAATTTCTAAAACATTTTTCCTTTACTCATAAACCTCCCATTCATCTAAAAACCACTTTTTCAATGGGGGGGTTTCAGGGAAACGAGAAAAATCCGGGAAAACTGAAAAAAAGACTCCTAATAAAAAACCAGGTGAGAAAAAAAGCAAAAATAAAAGAAAAACATCTCCTACTGAAGCCAGAAGGATGAAAAACCCTTCCCAACCCATACACAACATTTGGGCCAGCAACAAAAAAAAATGGTTTGCCACCCCCAAACATCCAAGAAAATTTCCCCCCCTCCCATGGATTTAATAAAAAACATTAATGCCCCAAAAATAGATAAATCATTGGACCCCGAACGAAACAATCATCAAGCTAATGGGAAAATTGTGGGAATTTTAAAATTTGTTTAATGCCCATGTTAAACCGGGAAAAGTTAACCCTCTGCTGTTTAGTCGTAAAATATACGTTTTAGGGTGCCGGGGGTTTCCCACGTTTTTTTATACGCAAAAATTTCTAGCGGTTTTAAAATCAAGGAGAAAGTGGTGGGCCCCACATGTGGGGAAAAAGGGTCTCCATGGTCAGTTTTGCCCCAAATTAAAAAAAATCGGGAGCCAGGGGTGCATTGGGGGGAATGCCTTTTCAGTCGTCCTTTCTCAGCATGCTTAAAAGGTAAGAAAATGTAAACCCCCCAGAAAATTTGGGAAAACCTTCTCTTCCTAAGTATGTTTCAAACCCACAGATGGAAGTGTCAGGGGAAGTTAAATTTTATGTTTTGAGAGCAAAAGTAATGGAGGAGGAGGGGGAAAGGGGAAAAGGAAGAGGGGAAAAGAGAAAAGGAGGAAAGAAAGAAGAAAAAGGAAAAAGGAAAAAGGAAAAAAGAAAAAGGGAAGAAAGAAGAAGAAGAAAAAGAAAGAAGAAAAAAGAAAAAAAGAAGATAGAAAGAAAAAAGAAAAAGAAAAAAGAAGAAAAAAGGGAAAAGGAGGAGGGGGAGGAGGGGAGGAGGGGGGGAAGAAGAGGAAAGAAGAAGAAGAAGAAAGAAGAAAAAAGGAAAAAAGGAAGAAGAAGAAGAAGAAAAAAAGAAAAAAAGAAGAAGAAGAAGAAAGGGAGGAGGAGGAGGAGGGGAGGAGGAGGGGGAGGAGGAGGAGGGGGAAAAGAAGGGGAAAGAAGAAAAAGAAGAAGAAGAAAAGAAGAAGAAGAAAAAAGGGGAAAAAGAGGAAGAGGGAAGTAAGAAGAAAAAGGGAAAAAAGAAGAAAAAAGAAGAAAAAAGAGAAAAAGGGAAAAAGGGGGGAAAAGGGGGGTGTAGTTGAAAAAGAAAAGTTAGATGCCCATCGCCCTCGCTTTGTTTTTGTGGTACAAAAAATTTCTGTCTGTCTATTTGTTTTTTTTTGTTAAGGCTCCCTGTCTCAGAGAGAGCCAAAAGGGACTGTGTCATCATAAATTTTACTCACATCTTAAAGGGCAGGGTATAGCATTTGCTAAACCCCTTTTTTGGGTTTATCCTGGGTTTAATTTAAAATTTTTGTATACTTGTTTTTATGTGTCCCTTTGTGGACAGAGTTTGACGGGAACGTGGAAAGAGAAGACAGATTGAAAGAGATAAAATTGGGGGGAAAGAAAGAAAAATTAGATGAATGGGGGGGAACCCAACTTTCCCGACCTCATTTTTTGACGGGCGGTAGGGGGGGGGTTTAAATAAGACAATATATTTTATTTTGACACCCTTGCCGACTCCTGACTCAAAAAAATTTAAAACCCAAACACCCCTAAAAAAGACAAGCTTGGTGACATGTATTTTGTATATATATTATAAAAAAACCAGGGGAAAGGGAAGAAGGGAAAGGGCAGGAATGAAAAAAGGGGACGAGATAAAGGGGGAAAAAAAGTAAGGAAAGATGAAGGAATGTAGGAAGGAGGTGGGAAAGGAATGCAGGAAGGTAGGAAAGAAGGTAGGAAAGGAATGCAGGAAGGTGGGAAAAGGTGGGAAAGGGTAGCAAAGGAATGCGGGAAAGGGTGGGAAAGGGAAAGGAAGGGTGGGAAAAAAAGGGGGAATGCAGGAAGGTGGGAAAGGGAAGGAATGATGACAAGGGCCCATTTGCCTAGGAAAAACACAAAAACAAACTCCCTGCAAATACTTTGAAAAAAAACGCTCGGGACGAGGTGTTTTGTCTTTGCCCAAAAAAAAAAAAGTCCAAAAAAAAGCACAAAACCCCTCTTTTTTAGGTGTGAGGAGGGGTTAAAACCCCATTTTGTTTTTGAAAACATGTTTAAAAGAGTTCCACAAGCTCCCAAAACTTCTGGGAAATTTTGTTGGGTTTGACTTTTCATTGGAAATATATATTATAGAAAAATTTGTAAAAAACCCAAATTTTTTGTATTGTTTGTTTTTGTAAAAAGTTTTGTAAAACAATATATTGATAAATTTTGTTTTTTGTGCTTTTGGTTTGTATACAACGAGGTTTTATTGTTTCGTTTCACCTTACTTTGGTCTCACAGGCCCAAAATAAGGTGCAAAAAAAGGGGAAAAAAAAAAAAACAAACCTTCCCCCCCCCCCAAATTCAAAAAGTAAACCAAAGTTTACCAGGTGAGCGGCAGTCCCCCGGGTGTTGCCCTACCGGCCCCAAATTTTTTGCCCAAAATTCACGCCTCATATCTTTGGGAAAAAAAATGATGGCCAAAAAAAAATTTTTTTTGGGTTTAAAAAACTCAGAAAAAAAATCTTTTAAAATTTTCATAAGAAATTTTTTTTTTTTTTTCAAATATTTTGGGAACCCTAGAATGACAGTTTCAAAGGGGCCTGTGACCCGTCAAAGGGTTAAGAACTACAAAACTCCCAAAACTCAGTAACCCTTTGGGAAGAAACCCCAACCTTTTAAGGGAAAATTAAAATGCACTGGAAACCCCTTTAAAAACACCCTCACCAAGTTGAGGAAAATATCAAAAAGTGTGAAAGATCAAGTTTCCTAACTAAATACCCACATCAAGAACAAAGAGCAAGGTGGCCCTTTAAAATTTTCAATGTCAAAAACAATTTTCAAGAAAACTTTGAACCCCAAAAGTTCCCCCTAAAAAAGGTGGGTTTATGAAGTTATGTATGCCATGAAGGTGCTCTGTACATTTTTTTAGGTCAGCAATTTTTACCTGCCTGGGAAAAGGGGCTGTTAGTGTGCAGCAGTATTTCCCGCCTAGGGTTTGAACAAGTGACCTGGGAAAAATTTTCATCATGGGCCCTTTGGGAAACCCCTGGTTTTGAAGATTTCATTATCCATTCTGTCATTTTTTCTAGCAGATGGGATTGATACCCAATTTCTATGGGGTTCCCCTTTAAAAAGAGATCCTTTGACATGTTTACCCCCAGGGCTTTTTTACATTAGTTTTTATACAAAAAAAATGAAAATAAGTATAAAGAACTAATGAAATGGGATAAATGAACCCTTTAAATTTAAATTTTTAAACCCTTTTTGGGAAAAATCTTGTTGGTGTATGGAAGGGTGGCGATGAGGGGAGAGGAAGGAGAAGTTGTCTCTGCCAACATCACCCCACCCTTTTTCCCCAATCACTCCTCCATCTACCCCTATTTACAAAACATACCACCCTCTAAACCCCCTCACTACCCCCCTCTAAAAACCATCACTAAACCCCCCTCTACCCCATCACAACCACTACCACCTCTGCTACCATCATACCAAACCCCCTACCACCTTCATACCCCCCCTCCACCCCCATCACTACCAAACCCCCTACCCTCATACCCCCCTCTAAACCCCCAAACACTACCACCCTTACTGACAAGAAAAAAAGCCAGATGAGTCAGAATTGGTGGGATGTTTTTTAGTGGGTGGGGGCGGGGAAAACCCTTTGGTACGGCAGGGCCCCTGTCAACTAAAGGGAAAAACCCAGGGGAAAATGAAAAAAAAGGACCAAAAAATTTTTATGAAAAAAGTCGTTTTAAAAAAACCCAAAATTTAATTTAAAACCCGAGCAAAAAGGGGAAAAACCCAGGGGTTTCCAAATGTACCAGAATACCTTTAATGCTCAAAATACGGCCAGAAAAAAAATTGGGGGGGTACTGCAATTATTATTCCAAAGAAATTATTATGTCCAAAAACCATATCCTTCAATTAAGAAAATTTTGGGGGAATTTCAGGGGGAACCTTGGCTTGTGGGTTTAATCCATTTCCCCTGACCTTGCTCGTACCCGAAACTGCTTGTATGCTGAAATCAGTTTTTTCCCCATTTTTAAATTTAAATTTAAGTTTCCCCTTAAACCATTCCAGCAGAATTTCCCGCTCTCAGGAGGAAAGGGCCCTAAATTTATATATGATGCTAATTTTAAAATCTAGGTTATTTATCTATTTACAATTCGTTTAATTTTGACATGTTTTAAAAATATAAATAACATAGAAACCGATCATACCCCACATTGGGAAAAAAAATACTATTTATTTTGTGGGCAAGTGGTGGAGGCCATTCCCTATCTCAAGTGGTGCCTTGGTTTAGGGTCGCAGGGGGTATTCCCACCATCCCCCAAAACCCCCTTCCCAAACTTTTTGGGCCTCCCCCATCCCCTATTATCCCCCCAAAAACCATCATGCCCGCTTTCTGAATTTAAATGCTAGTTCCACTTTTCTCCCTACAAATAGCTGTGTTTGTGAATTTTGTTTTGATTTTTTAATTTCCATATCTGAAATTACTTTACTTGACTGGGAAAAACTGACTGACTTGAATGACTGACTTAAAAACTTGATTACTGCCTTTCTAATTGATGACTGATTAAAAGACCAATGTAAAACACTAAAATAACATTTTATCTGTTCATTAAATTTGTCTCCTGGGGCCCCTTTTTATTTCTTTTGCTTTTCATTATGATTTTTTATTCTCACAAAAAATAGAAGATTTACTGTTATGTATACTACTGCATCATTGTAAAAAGGGTATAAATAATATCTGCACACTTGTGAAAGAATATTAGACTTACCAGATGACGTGCATTGGATGTAAAATGTGATTTGTTTACTCTTGAACATCAGCAACAATCAAACATTTTTGCTAATTTGAGCCCAATTTCAAGGTACTTGTCATTGTGAAACCAAACAAAATCATCTTTATTTCTATAATATATCTTCCATTCTAACAAATGAGACCAAGAAAATGAGAATACAACTGTAAATGCCATACAAAAATACATCTCAAAGTTGGCATTTTAATCCAAAAATACAGTTTTGTTTTCTTCTCAGTACCTGGAGTTTACCTGGAGAGAGTTCCGGGGGTCAATGCCCCCGCGGCCCGGTCTGTGACCAGGCCTCCTGGTGGATCAGAGCCTGATCAACCAGGCTGTTGCTGCTGGCTGCACGCAAACCAACGTACGAGCCACAGCCCGGCTGATCAGGAACTGACTTTAGGTGCTTGTCCAGTGCCAGCTTGAAGACTGCCAGGGGTCTGTTGGTAATCCCCCTTATGTGTGCTGGGAGGCAGTTGAACAGTCTCGGGCCCCTGACACTTATTGTATGGTCTCTTAACGTGCTAGTGACACCCCTGCTTTTCATTGGGGGATGGTGCATCGTCTGCCAAGTCTTTTGCTTTCGTAGTGAGTGATTTTCGTGTGCAAGTTCGGTACTAGTCCCTCTAGGATTTTCCAGGTGTATATAATCATGTATCTCTCCCTCCTGCATTCCAGGGAATACAGGTTTAGGAACCTCAGGTGCTCCAGTAATTGAGGTGTTTTATCTCCGTTATGCGCGCCGTGAAAGTTCTCTGTACATTTTTCTAGGTCGGCAATTTCACCTGCCTTGAAAGGTGCTGTTAGTGTGCAGCAATATTCCAGCCTAGATAGAACAAGTGACCTGAAGAGTGTCATCATGGGCTTGGCCTCCCTAGTTTTGAAGGTTCTCATTATCCATCCTGTCATTTTTCTAGCAGATGCGATTGATACAATGTTATGGTCCTTGAAGGTGAGATCCTCCGACATAACTCACTCCCAGGTCTTTGACGTTGGTGTTTCACTCTATTTTGTGGCCAGAATTTGTTTTGTACTCTGATGAAGATTTAATTTCCTCATGTTTACCATATCTGAGTAATTGAAATTTCTCATCGTTGAACTTCATATTGTTTTCTGCAGCCCACTGAAAGATTTGGTTGATGTCCGCCTGGAGCCTTGCAGTGTCTGCAATGGAAGACACTGTCATGCAGATTCGGGTGTCATCTGCAAAGGAAGACACGGTGCTGTGGCTGACATCCTTGTCTATGTTGGATATGAGGATGAGGAATAAGATGGGAGCGAGTACTGTGCCTTGTGGAACAGAGCTTTTCACCGTAGCTGCCTCGGACTTTACTCTGTTGACGACTACTCTCTGTGTTCTGTTAGTGAGGAAATTATAGATCCATCGACCGACTTTTCCTGTTATTCCTTTAGCACGCATTTTGTGCGCTATTACGCCATGGTCACACTTGTCGAAGGCTTTTGCAAAGTCTGTATATATTACATCTGCATTCTTTTTGTCTTCTAGTGCATTTAGGACCTTGTCGTAGTGATCCAATAGTTGAGACAGACAGGAGCGACCTGTTCTAAACCCATGTTGCCCTGGGTTGTGTAACTGATGGGTTTCTAGATGGGTGGTGATCTTGCTTCTTAGGACCCTTTCAAAGATTTTTATGATATGGGATGTTAGTGCTATTGGTCTGTAGTTTTTTGCTGTTGCTTTACTGCCCCATTTGTGGAGTGGGGCTATGTCTGTTGTTTTTAGTAACTGTGGGACGACCCCCGTGTCCATGCTCCCTGTCCATAGGATGGAAAAGGCTCGTGATAGGGGCTTCTTGCAGTTCTTGATGAACACAGAGTTCCATGAGTCTGGCCCTGGGGCAGAGTGCATGGGCATGTCATTTATCGCCTGTTCGAAGTCATTTGGCGTCAGGATAACATCGGATAGGCTTGTGTTAATCAAATTTTGTGGCTCTCTCATAAAAAATTCATTTTGATCTTCGACTCTCAGTCTGGTTAGCGGCTTGCTAAAAACTGAGTCATATTGGGACTTGAGTAGCTCACTCATTTCCTTGCTGTCATCTGTGTAGGACCCATCTTGTTTAACCCTTTGAGGGTTTTCGTCGTACTAGTACGTTTTACGCGTAGGGGTTTTTGACGTACTAGTACGCATAAATTCTAGCGGCCTCAAATCTAGTGGGAGAAAGCTGGTAGGCCTTTATATGAAAGAATGGGTCTATGTGGTCAGTGTGCACAGTCTAAAAAAAATCCTGCAGCACACAGTGCATAATGAGAAAAAAAAAACTTTGACCATTTTTTTGGAATAAATCAGCGACTTTGCAGTGTATTTTCGTATGGTATTTATTGTTGTATTCTAGTTTTCTTGGTCTCATTTTATAGAATGGAAGACATGTTACAGAAATTGAGATGATTTTGGCTGGTTTTACAATGAAAAGTGCCTTGAAATTGAGCTCAAAGTAGCAGAAATGTTCGATTTTTACCAAACTTCAAAAGTAAACAAATTGTGCCAAGCGTGCAATACATGCCAACTGGTGAGTCTAATATTCTTTCACAAGTGCACCAATAATATTTATACCATTTTTTACACTAATGCAGTAGTCTGCATAACAGTAAATCTTATATTTTTTGTGAGAATAAAAATTCAAAATGGAAAGCAAAAGAATATAAGAGGGGCCTTCAGACGTGACTAATGACTAGAGCAAATGTCATTTTAGTGCCAGGAATGTCTTTCTTGTTTACTCTGGACCCTATTCGGAAATTGGCATCTTTTGAAATTTGTGTGAAATTGGCAAAATTGCTAAATTCTGACCACTGTACTGGATAGTTGAATTTCATAAATGGGTGGTTTCTTGCACCCATTCGATAGAAAAAATGGAGTTCTAGCGAAATATTCATGCTTTTTGTCGACTAGTACAGCGAAATTGGCCGAAAATGGGGCTCAAAGTGCGCAAAATCGCCGATGCGTAAACATCGCCGAGACCGCTAACTTTGCGAGAGCATAATTTCGTAAGTTTTCTATCAAATTTCAAACTTTTGGTGTCTTTATGATCGGGAAAAGATTCTCTATCTTTTCATAAGAGAAAATAATTTTTTTTTTTTTAAATTTGGCCGACCCTGAGAACGAGTTTCGGAGAGGGCCTGTCGACCCTCAAAGGGTTAAGTAGGGGCCCAATACTGGACGTTGTTCTCGATTTTGATTTGGCATTGGAGAAGAAATACTTTGGGTTTCTTTCGATTTCATTTATGGCTTTTAGTTCTTCCTGCAATTCCTGACTCCTAAAGGATTCTTTTAGCTTAAGTTCGATGCTTGCTATTTCTCTGACCAGTGTCTCCCTACGCATTTCAGATATATTGACCTCTTTTAGCCGCTCTGTTATTCTTTTCCGTCGCCTGTAAAGGGAGCGCCTGTCTCTTTCCATTTTACATCTACTCCTCCTTTTTCTTAGAGGAATAAGCCTTGTGCATACATCGAGTGCCACCGAGTTAATCTGTTCTAGGCATAAGTTGGGGTCTGTGTTGCTTAGTATATCTTCCCAGCTTATATCGGTTAGGACTTGGTTTACTTGGTCCCACTTTATGTTTTTGTTATTGAAGTTGAATTTGGTGAATGCTCCCTCGTGACTAGTCTCATTATGTCGGTCTGGGGCTCCACGCATGCATGTTTGAACCTCAATTATGTTGTGATCTGAGTATATTGTTTTTGATATGGTGACATTTCTTATCAGATCATCATTGTTAGTGAAGATGAGGTCTAGTGTATTCTCCAGTCTAGTAGGCTCTATTATTTGCTGGTTTAAATTGAATTTTGTGCAGAGATTTAAAAGCTCGTGTGAGTGTGAGTTTTCATCAGAGCTGCCTCCTGGTGTTATTACTACAACAATATTATTTGCTATGTTCCTCCATTTTAGATGCCTTAAGTTGAAATCCCCCAGGAGCAAGATGTTGGGTGCAGGAGCTGGAAGATTTTCCAGACAGTGGTCAATTTTTAACAGCTGTTTCTGGAATTGCTGGGATGTTGCATCCGGAGGCTTGTAGACTACCACAATGACTAGGTTTTGGTTCTCGACCTTTACTGCTAAAACTTCCACTACATCATTTGAGGCATTAAGCAGTTCTGTGCAAACAAGTGACTCTGCAATGTACAGGCCAACCCCCCCCCTTTTGCCTGTTCACTCTGTCACATCTGTATAGGTTGTAACCTGGGATCCATATTTCGTTGTCCAAGTGATCCTTTATGTGGGTCTCAGTGAAAGCCGTGAACATTGCCTTTGCCTCTGCAAGCAGTCCACGGATGAAAGGTATTTTGTTGTTTATTGCTGGCTTTAGACCCTGTATATTTGCAAAGAAGAATGTTATCGGACTGGTGGTATTGTTGGTACTGGGGGGGGATTTTTTTTCCGGCATTAGTATCTGTATCTGTTGGTTTGGAGTGGAGGCCATCGACTGTGGTTCCACTCCAGGAATGACTGGATTTGGTGTACGATTTCTGCCATTTCCTGCCAGTTTTTTTTCCTTCCTGGCACTAAAAAACCTCTCCCTCTTGAGTGGCTGTGGCTACCCAGGTTTTCCCATAGCCTGGATGTTTTGTATCTTTTTGTCCCCTTTAGATGGTATGCCTGGGAATTTAAGTTATAGCACAGTCTTTCCTGTACTGAAGAGGTACACAGTTCGGGGTGAAAAAGCTTACAGGAAGGGAGTTTGCATTTTCCTGTTGTCATATGGGCATGGCATTTTCTAGGGTGGTCATAGTTGCACGTCCCATCTGTTTTTCCAGATTTCCCATGCCAGCAGATACCAAGTGCATAGTATGTGCACAGGCTTGGTTTCCGTTTGCCTTGGGTTTCTGTGACTGTATTCCCTGTTGGTGCATGTTTCCCTGTCTTACTTCTATCCACCCTAGCACCAACAATGGAGCTCCCACCAGTTGTTTTTGGTAATATATCCTCACTATTGTTAGTGGAGTCCTCTTGTTTGCTATTTCCTGCGGTATTTCTAGTTTGCAATATTGGTTTTATCTTATCTTTGACTACACTTGTTTCCCTACTATGGCTCCTGTCCCCTATGAGGTCATTTATATGTATTCCTTCCTGCGTATAATTCCCGACTACCTGGACAAAATCTCCAGCTTCACCATTACTGTCTCCCAGGACAGCATCTCCAGCTTCACCATTACTGTCTCCCTGGACAGCACCTCCAGCTTCACCATTACTGTCTCCCAGGACAGCACCTCCAGCTTCACCATTACTGTCTCCCAGGACAGCACTATCAGCCCCACATTTACTGACTACCAGGACTTCATCTCCAGCCTTACAGTTTCTGACTACATGGCCAGTATCAAGGGCAGTACCATTCAGCCCAGACTTTTTATGTTCCCATCTGTTGTAGAAAGCTTCCAGGTTTTCTATGAAAGCAGCTTTGATGTTGTCCTCTTTTAATACCCTTGTGATTTTAGTCCACAGATTTATCTCATTTGGGCATACCCAAAAACACTTCCCTGTTTTAACACTGCTTGTAGCTAGTTCTTGGATATCTGCACAAGGGGCGTGACACCAATTTCCACAAAAATGACAATTTACCCATGTGGAAGCCCGTTTGTTTGACTGACCACAGACTACACACAGCTTCATAATGATTTGAATGGTTGATTTACTGCAATTCTACTAGAAACCTCTTGAATATTCTATTAATAACCTCCTTAAATGAAGCTCTAGCTATTTGTATTTCTGTTTCTAACTGTTTTTGTATATTGGACAGCTTACCGTGCACGTTCCTGATTTATTTAATGTTTGTGTTTATAAGGGCGCCTACAACCCCATCCATTTACAGTCTGCTTTATTGTCCAACGAAACCGTTTGAAACCAGTCAAGGGTTCGGACCATCAAGGGTTCGGACCAGTCAAGGGTTCGGACCAGTCGATCTGATCTGATCAGTGGGTCACTTATTTAAAACATACTGGTCGGTGATTTGAGCTAACACATGAAGGATCTACTGGAAATTATCTACCCAAGTAATATGTGATTTGATTGATACAAAAGTATAACTTGCGTGTTGAAGAAACCGGTGACTGCTGGCAACTCCTACAATGATGAACGGTCGACCTCAACCCTTGTTTATCAATCGCTGTATCTAGCTTTTCTAGTTTTTTTTTCCGTCTCCACCACAATAAATGCTATATTATCACTATAGTTGACTGGTGGAAATTTTGGAGGAAGGACGCTTTTTCTGTAGTAATAATTGCTTCTCGTTGTGTATATTGCGACCGCTGGTAACTACAGGTTATATGAAATTCACAGTATACGTCTGGTATTTCAAGAAAAAGGAAACTAATGAAAGCCCACTCCACTCCACTAAGTACCATTATAATACTGGTTAGTTGCTACTACAACACTGTATTCTGCTATTCACTGGTATCACTAGATTATATGTGAGTACACTAGCAAGCCAGGAAGATTATTAAAAACAGCTGACCTGTGGTAAGTTTCTGGCGACTTCTGGCACCTGCCTCTATAGGCTTATCACTTCATTTACAAATTCACCTATTTTCAAATGACACTTTAGCCTTTATCATCAATATACTAGGGAGCCACTGTAGTATACACTATACACTATGTATACTCAATGTTATCAGGGAGACTTTCTTTCCTCTGACACGAAAAGTTCAATTATTATTATTTTTTTCACACGGGACACAGGCCTGATTCCCCTCTGGCAGTAAACTCTGCTAGGTAGTGCACACTAATTCTCCTTTTTTGACTCAGTATATAATGTTTTCCGCCCAAGATTGGTTCCAGGCGCTAGAGGGATGTATCATATAGGATTGATGACACAAATTAAATTTCTAGCACGTAAGAGTGACCGTGAAAACACGAGAAAACCCGGAGCACAACGAGGCACGCTGACACGCTCTAACACTTGCTATGCACATTGTGCTGCAGGATTTCTTCTATACTGTGCACACTGACTACACAGACCCATTCTCTCACATCTATGACTACCAGCTTTTTCCTACTTGAATTGAGGGCGGTAGAATTTATGCCTACTAGTGTAGCACCAACCCTGAAAGGGTTAAACTGTCAAAACATAGATCTACGTTCACTCGCGTAGCGCTCTGAACATAATAGATCTATGTTATTTTTCCTGCCTACAAATTTGGCACTATTGGCCATAGATGCCTGGTCAGTACAGAATAGGTCTTAACACTCAGTGTGCAAAGTATTAAAAGAAATCTGGGACCACTTTGTACTCAATACACAACTTTGTACCTTGTGTGAGCAATTCAACTGAGTGCCAGCTAGAGCAAACAGCGTGGCAAACACCAGAGATTCACTGATGTCATGTCATATTAAAACTCCCCTTTTAAGAGGAAAGTGATGTTGGTCCAAAGTTTAGTGGCCTTGAGATGTATGTAGCCACAAGTGATCAAGGAAATATCAAATACCTCAATAATAACCTGTGCGCAACATCTGCACAACATCATTTCATTTTTGATACCACTGGTAGTGTCATCCTGCCAGAATGTCCTATAACCTATGCTCTAAGTACAGAGAAACGAATCTGGAACATGTGATACGTATTCGTCAGGTTGGGTGGGTTGGTGGGTGTCTGGCTGACTGACTGACTTTGGCTGTCTCTTCATCTGTATCTGACTGTTTATCTCTGTTTCTGTCTACCTCTGTCTCTCTTTCTCTGTCTATCTCTATCTCTGTCTCTAACTGACTCTGTCTCTATCATTCTTTCTCACAGGTACACATAAGTACAGATATCATATTGTTAATTACTTAGGATAACCCAAAAAATCCAGTGCTATACACTATGCTTGTACATAAATGGCATCATAAGCATGACTGGCAAGTAATACCATGTTCATTTGTTCATGAATCAGACGTGACTGTATCATGTGTAATAACTGTTCATTCATGAGCTGCTCTCTGAGACAGAGACAAGCAGACAGAAAGACACACACACACACACACACACACACACACACACACACACACACACACACACACTCACGTGGGTGTAACAGATCATTTGTGCTTGTGAATCTTCAGTAGTTTTTGGCCCAACATAGCCAGTGCCAGGACTGTCAAAAGTTGACAGCATTAGTGAACAATCCAGAAGCGATACACAAACTGCCCAAATCAGAAAAAAGGAGGTGAAGGTCACAGTTAGAAAAAAAAAATAATCAGTGCCACAAGAGACAGAGGAAGACCATAGGCTTAGTGTGAGTGAAGGTGGTAATGCCACATCCCAATGCCACAATTCAGCCAGAATAAGTGTGACCCAAGCCAGGGAGATGAGAGATAAGGATAGATGAATTAGTGAATACAGTGTATAATGAATACAGTGATAGATGAGTTAATGAACACAGTGAAGAAGAAATAGAAGAGCAGAAGCCAAAACGTGAAGCATCGTGCCACACAGGAGCGGAGCCAGACGTAGTTCTACCAGACGTAATGTAAAAGCCTTTTTTGTGGTTGCATGTGGGAGCTGGGTCTAGCCCTGGATTACTTATAAATGAGGGTCATTAACACTGCTCTGGAGAGCTGAATATCATACTGAGAGCATTTAACACTTAATGAAGGAGTAGAGCTGCTGGGGGGATAAAGTGTGGGAAGAGGCATTGTAGTGAGCGTGCAGGCGCTAGGTCAGACAAAATACACTAAAGTAATATACTCTATGTAAGTAAAGCTATTTCAGGTATACATGTGTAAGTGCATAGGTTATCATGTGTAGCATACATCTAGAAAACCTAAGATAACCCTAAAAGTCTGACAGCATGACTTATTTTATTTAAATCAAAGTAGCAAGGTTAAGGCTGACAGCTAATGCTCACAGCCAGCACACATGCACATACATACATACATACATGAACAACCATTGGGCTCATGAAACCTGTCCGTGCATACCCCCTCAACCCCATCCTTCCCTCTCTTCTGTCTCCCTCTCTCTCTACATATATATATACATGCAAAACAACCACTCTGAAAGAATAGAAAAATTCCAAGCGCTTTCGTGACTACTCACATATACATGTATATATATATAAATATATATACAGTGGACCCCCGCATACCGATTTTAATCCGTGCAAGAGGGCTCATTGGTATGCGAAATAATTGGTATGCGAATGAATTTTCCCCATAAGAAATAATGGAAATCAAATTAATCCGTGCAAGACACCCAAAAGTATGAAAAAAAAATTTTACCACATGAAATATACATTTTCCTACACACAAAAAGAAGGATACATGCACAATAGTAGAGTAGTACATGCACAGTATATATTGTGCATGTACTAGTCTACTAAATGAAGAATAAATGACACTTACCTTTATTGAAGATGCAGCAATGACTGATGAGACACTGTGTCCTGGAGTGCGTTTTCCTCCTGAGTACTCTAGGTCCTGTTTGGCATTTTTTCCAGAACAGGCCTTATCACACTGTGTATGTCACTCACGATTCTTAAATCTCTCAAACCAACCTTTGCTGGCTTTAAATTCACCAATATGACCACTAGTTCCAGGCATTTTTCCCTGTTCACCTGGGTGTTAGTCAACTGGTGTGGGTTGCATCCTGGGAGACAAGATTAAGGACCCCAATGGAAATAAGTTAGACAGTCTTCGATGACACTGACTTTTTTGGGTTATCCTGGGTGGCAAATCCTCTGGGGTTAATTGTTTCTTGGTATATTCTCAATAAGCCACACCAACAACAGTGCTACAGCAGCAGCAGACGATGCTACAGCAGCAGCAGACGATGCTACAGCAGCAGCAGACGATGCTACAGCAGCAGCAGACGATGCTACAGCAGCAGCAGCAGCAGCTGACAGTGCTACAGCAGCAGCAGCAGCAGCTGACAGTGCTACAGCAGCAGCAGACGATGCTACAGCAGCAGCAGCAGCTGACAGTGCAGCAGCAGCAGCAGCTGTACCACCAGTAGTAGCGATGGTTGATTGGGGTTCATTATACAACCTGGCCAGCTCGGAGACACGCACTCCACTTTCATACTTATCAATGATCTTTTTCTTCATCTCTATAGTAATTCTCACCCTTATTGTTGTAGGGTTGGCACTAGAAGCTTTCTTGGGGCCCATGGTCACTTATTTTCCAGATAAAATCACCAAAAACACTGTAATAATACGAAATGTTACGATTGTATGCTTTGATGCTACCGCGGAGGCTGGCTGGTAAACAATGCCACCGGCGGAACATGTGAGGCTGGCTAAGGCGCACATTGGACGCGTCTTGGACGAACAGCTGTGAGCGGGTTTTTGAGCGGTATGCGAGGCAAAATTTTTGCGATTAAAGTGAGCGGTATGCGGAATAAACGGTATGTGATGCCAACGGTATGCGGGGGTCCACTGTATATATATATATATTTTTTTTTTATTTTTTTTTTATTATCACACTGGCCGATTCCCACCAAGGCAGGGTGGCCCGAAAAAGAAAAACTTTCACCATCATTCACTCCATCACTGTCTTGCCAGAAGGGTGCTTTACACTACAGTTTTTAAACTGCAACATTAACACCCCTCCTTCAGAGTGCAGGCACTGTACTTCCCATCTCCAGGACTCAAGTCCGGCCTGCCGGTTTCCCTGAACCCCTTCATAAATGTTACTTTGCTCACACTCCAACAGCACGTCAAGTATTAAAAACCATTTGTCTCCATTCACTCCTATCAAACACGCTCACGCATGCCTGCTGGAAGTCCAAGCCTCTCGCACACAAAACCTCCTTTACCCCCTCTCTCCAACCTTTCCTAGGCCGACCCCTACCCCGCCTTCCTTCCACTACAGACTGATACACTCTTGAAGTCATTCTGTTTCGCTCCATTCTCTCTACATGTCCGAACCACCTCAACAACCCTTCCTCAGCCCTCTGGACAACAGTTTTGGTAATCCCGCACCTCCTCCTAACTTCCAAACTAACGAATTCTCTGCATTATATTCACACCACACATTGCCCTCAGACATGACATCTCCACTGCCTCCAGCCTTCTCCTCGCTGCAACATTCATCACCCATGCCTCACACCCATATAAGAGCGTTGGTAAAACTATACTCTCATACATTCCCCTCTTTGCCTCCAAGGACAAAGTTCTTTGTCTCCACAGACTCCTAAGTGCACCACTCACTCTTTTCCCCTCATCAATTCTATGATTCACCTCATCTTTCATAGACCCATCCACTGACACGTCCACTCCCAAATATCTGAATACATTCACCTCCTCCATACTCTCTCCCTCCAATCTGATATTCAATCTTTCATCACCTAATCTTTTTGTTATCCTCATAACCTTACTCTTTCCTGTATTCACCTTTAATTTTCTTCTTTTGCACACCCTACCAAATTCATCCACCAATCTCTGCAACTTCTCTTCAGAATCTCCCAAGAGCACAGTGTCATCAGCAAAGAGCAGCTGTGACAACTCCCACTTTGTGTGTGATTCTTTATCTTTTAACTCCATGCCTCTTGCCAAGACCCTCGCATTTACTTCTCTTACAACCCCATCTATAAATATATTAAACAACCACAGTGACATCACACATCCTTGTCTAAGGCCTACTTTTACTGGGAAAAAATTTCCCTCTTTCCTACATACTCTAACTTGAGCCTCACTATCCTCGTAAAAACTCTTCACTGCTTTCAGTAACCTACCTCCTACACCATACACTTGCAACATCTGCCACATTCCCCCCCTATCCACCTTGTCATAACCCCTTTTTTCCAAATCCATAAATGCCACAAAGACCTCTTTAGCCTTATCTAAATACTGTTCACTTATATGTTTCACTGTAAACACCTGGTCCCACACACCCCCTACCTTTCCTAAAGCCTCCTTGTTTCATCTGCTATCCTATTCTCCGTCTTACTCTTAATTCTTTTCAATAATAACTCTACCATACACTTACCAGGTATACTCAGCAGACTTAATCCCCCTATAATTTTTGCACTCTCTTTTATCCCCTTTGCCTTTATACAAAGGAACTATGCATGCTCTCTGCCAATCCCTAGGTACCTTACCCTCTTCCATACATTTATTAAATAATTGCACCAACCACTCCAAAACTATATCCCCACCTGCTTTTAAACATTTCTATCTTTATCCCATCAATCCCGGCTGCCTTAACCCACTTTCATTTTCCCTACTGCCTCACGAACTTCCCCCACACTCACAACTGGCTCTTCCTCACTCCTACAAGATGTTATTCCTCCTTGTCCTATACACGAAATCACAGCTTCCCTATCTTCATCAACATTTAACAATTCCTCAAAATATTCCCTCCATCTTCCCAATACCTCTAACTCTCCATTTAATAACCCCTCCTCTCCTATTTTAACTGACAAATCCATTTGTTCTCTAGGCTTTCTTAACTTGTTAATCTCACTCCAAAACTTTTTCTTATTTTCAACAAAATTTGTTGATAACATCTCAC
Source organism: Cherax quadricarinatus (assembly GCF_026875155.1). Lineage (NCBI taxonomy): Eukaryota > Metazoa > Arthropoda > Malacostraca > Decapoda > Parastacidae > Cherax > Cherax quadricarinatus. Next base: position 50,730,074 of record NC_069410.1, on the reverse strand, counting down.
CCACTCTCTCATTTTCTCTCTTTTTACATTGCTTCACCACTCTCTTAACCTCTCTCTTTTTCTCCATATACTCTTCCCTCCTTGCATCACTTCTACTTTGTAAAAACTTCTCATATGCTAACTTTTTCTCCCTTACCACCTCTTTACATCATCATTCCACCAATCGCTCCTCTTCCCTCCCGCACCCACTTTCCTGTAACCACAAACTTCTGCTGAACACTCTAACACTACATTTTTAAACCTACCCCATACCTCTTCGACCCCATTGCCTATGCTCTCATTAGCCCATCTATCCTCCAATAGCTGTTTATATCTTACCCTAACTGCCTCCTCTTTTAGTTTATAAACCTTCACCTCTCTCTTCCCTGATACTTCTATTCTCCTTGTATCCCATCTACCTTTACTCTCAGTGTAGCTACAACTAGAAAGTGATCTGATATATCTGTGGCCCCTCTATAAACATGTACATCCATATATATATATATATATATATAATATATATATATATATTAATTTATTTTATTTATATATACAAGATTCCACCAAGCAGGCTGAAGGCCCGAAATAGAACAGAAAGTTTACCAGTGCTTTACCAATCTACCCACACTGGACATACCTTGGCCATGAGATGCTACACTACACGTTTGATCCAATGCAGCCAGCTTTCAGAGAAGCTTACAGCTTTCATCTCACCCCTGCATGCTCAGCCTTACTAGATTGAACAATGCAAGGAATTCGCGGAGCATGCCAAATTACACAACCTGATCCTTGGCTAAGGAGACTCGAACCTACACCTAGGACAAGGTACACAGTCTTAAAATACCACTATCTGACATCATTTCTATATTTCAAACAGCTCCGCGATTCCTGCTGTCAAGTCTCAGTCAGCGACGATCAGGGCTCTTAACCTCCAACCCTTCCTAGCCGACCCTACCCCGCCTTCAATCGTACACTGATACACTCATGAATGTCTGTTTCGCTCATTCTCAAAGCTCTGGTACCATTCCTAAGTACAGTTCCAGTCCCTCTGGAAACATGTTTTGGTAATCCCACTCCTCCTACTCCAATTCCTAATCTCTCATAATTGACCACCCACACTTGCCCTCAGACAGACACCCACTGCACTCAAGCCTTACTCGCAACATCATCACTCCACTTTCACACCCATAAAGAATTTTGCTTAAAACATACCTCATACAATCCCCTCTTGCCTCCAAGGCAAGTTCTTTGTCTCCACAGACCCTAAGTGCACCACTCACTCTTTTTCCCTCAATCTAGATTCACCTCATTCATAGACCCATCCGTGACAGTCCACTCCAAATATGCAAACGCCTCCTCCATACTCTTCCCTCCACATCGATATATATATAATATAATATATATATATAATATATATATTATATATATATATACACTGAGTCTGGCTGAAGGAACCGAACCTATGAACCTTAGGACAAGGTACGCAGTGCTTTACCATCTACCCACACTGGACCAAACCTTGCATGTAGCATGAGCTACACGTTTGATCCAAGCAGCCAGCTTTCAGAGGAAGGCTTACAGCTTTCATCTCATCCCTGCATGCATCAGCCTTACTAGAGATTTGAACAATGCAAGGAATTCGCGAGAGCATGCGAAATATACACAAACACTGATCTCATGGCTGAAGAGACTCGAACCTACGAACCTAGGACAGACACAGTGCTTACCAATCTACCACACTGGACCAATATCCTTGGCATGTACATGACTACATGTTTATCAAGACACCAGCTTTCAGGAGGAAGCTTACAGCTTTTACTCATCCCCGCGTGCATCAGTCTTACTAGAGATTTGAACAATGCAAGAATTGCGAGAGCATGCAAATAACACCAACACTGTCCTGGCTGAAGGAACTCGAACCTAAACTTAGGACAAGGTACGCAGCTTTACCAATCTATCCCACACTGGACCAATACCTTGGCGTGTAGCATGAGCTACACGTTTGATCCAAGGCAGCCAGCTTTCAGGGAGAAGGCTTACAGCTTTTCATCTCATCCCCTGCATGCATCAGCCTTACTAGAGATTTGAACAATGCAAGGAATTCGCGAGAGAAATGGAAATATACACAAACACTGATCTCTGGCTGAAGGAGACTTGAACCTACGAACCTTAGGACAAGGTACGCAGTGCTTTACCAATCTACCCACAATGGACCAATACCTTGGCATGTAGCATGATCCTAAGGTTCGTAGGTTCGAGTCTCCTTCAGCCAGAGATCAGTGTTTGTGTATATTTCGCATGCTCTCGCGAATTCCTTGCATTGTTCAAATCTCTAGTAAGGCTGATGCATGCAGGGGATGAGATGAAAAGCTGTAAGCCTTCTCCCTGAAAGCTGGCTGCCTTGGATCAAACGTGTAGCTCATGCTACACGCCAAGGTATTGGTCCAGTGTGGATAGATTGGTAAAGCACTGTGTACCTTGTCCTAAGGTTCGTAGGTTCGAGTCTCCTTCAGCCAGAGATCAGTGTTTGTGTATATTTCGCATGCTCTCGTGAATTCCTTGCATATATATACAGTGGACCCCCGCATACCGTTGGCATCACATAACGATTAATTCGCATACCGCTTGCTTTAATCGCAAAAATTTTGCTTCGCATACCGCTTAAAAACCCGCTCACCGATGTTCGTCCGAGACGCGTCCAATGTGCGCCCTCAGCCAGCCTCACATGTGCCGCCGGTGGCATTGTTTACCAGCCAGCCTCTGCGGTAACATCCAAGCATACAATCGGAATATTTCGTATTATTACAGTGTTTTCGGTGCTTTTTCTGGAAAATAAGTGACCATGGGCCCCAAGAAAGCTTCTAGTGCCAACCCTACAGCAATAAGGGTGAGAAATCCAAAAGAGATGAAGAAAGAGATCATTGTAAGTATGAAATGGAGTGCGTATTGCCGACCTGGCCAAAGGGTTTTACAAGAAACCCCAATCAACCATCGCTACTATTGTGGCCACCAGAAAGTCAATCAAGGAAGCAGTTCTTGCCAAAGGTTTAACTGTGTTTTCGAAACAAAGATCGCAAGTGATGGAAGATGTTGAGAGACTCTTATTGGTGTGGATAAATGAAAAACAGCTAGCAGGAGATAGCGTCTCTCAAGCGAATCAGAGCGAAAAGGCTAGGAAGTTGCATGAGGATTTAATTAAAAAAAAGCCTGGCAACATGTGATGTGAGTTTAATTTAAGGCCAGCAAAGGTTGGTTTGAGAGATTTAAGAAGCGTAGTGGCATACATAGTGTGATAAGGCATGGTGAGGCGCAGTTCGGACCACAAAGCGGCTGAAAAATATGTGCATGAATCAAGGAAATACATAGAGGCTGAAGGACTGAAAAACCCGAACAAGTGTTTTAATTGTGATGAAACAGGCCTGTTTTGGAAGAAATGCCAAGCAGGACCACATTACTCAGGAGGAAAAGGCACCCCAGGACATAAGCCTATGAAAGACAGGGTTTCTTTGTTGATGTGTTCCAATGCTACTGGTGATTGCAAAGTTAAGCCTTTAATTAGTGTATCACTCTGAAACCCCAGAGCGTTCAGGCAAAAGAATGTCCTCAAGGAGAATTGTGTGTGCTGTGGAGGGCAAACAGTAAGGCATGGTCATAGGGACTTTTTCTATGACTGGTTACACCATGCATTTGCCCCCAAGTGAAAGATTTCCTAACTGAAAAGAAATTAGAACTTAGATGCCTCCTGGTGTTAGACAATGCCCCTGTCATCCTACAGACGTGGCAGAGCGACTTTATGGGGACATGAAATTCATTAACATCAAGTTTTTGCCTCCTAATACCACTCCTCTCCTGCAGCCCATGGACCAGCAGGTTATTGCAAACTTCAAAAACTGTACACAAAAGCTCTGTTTGAAAGGTGCTTTGTAGTGACCTCAGAAACTCAACTGACTCTAAGAGAGTTTTGGAGAGAGCACTTTAATATCCTCAATTGTGTAAACCTTATAGGTAAGGCTTGGGAGGGAGTGACTAAGAAGACCTTGACTCTGCTTGGAAGAAACGTGGGCAGAATGTGTAGACAAAAGGGATTTTGAAGGGTTTGAGGCTAACCCTGAGAGGATTATGCCAGTTGAGGAATCCATTGTGGCATTGGGAAAGTCCTTTGGGTTGGAGGTTAGTGGGGAGGATGTGGAAGAGTTGGTGGAGGAGGACAATGAAGAACTAACCACTGATGAGCTGATAGATCAACTTCAACAGCAAGAGGCCAGACCTGAGGAAACTGGTTCAGAAGAGGGGAGAGAGAAATTGAAGAAGTTGCCTACTACAAAGATTAAGGAAATCTGTGCAATGTGGCTGAAAGTGCAAACCTTTATGGATGAGAATCACCCTCACACAGCTATTGCAAGCCGTGTTGGCAACCTGTACACTGACAATGTTGTGAAACACTTTAGGGAAGTCATAAAGGAACGAGAGGTACAGGCCACTATGGACAGATATGTTGTGCGAAAGAAGTCCAGTAACTCTGAAGCTGGTCCTAGTGGCATTAAAAGAAGAAGGGAAGTAGCCCCAGAAAAGGACTCGACACCTCAAGTCTTAATGGAAGGGGATTCCCCTTCTAAACACTAACACTCTCTCTCCCCCTCCTCCCATCCCATCAATCATCACCAGATCTTCAATAAAAGTAAGTGTCATGTAAGTGTGCATGCCTTTTTCAGTTTGTGTGTATTAAAATTAACATTTCATGTGGTAAATTTTTTTTTTTTTCATACTTTTGGTGTCTTGCACGGATTAATTTGATTTCCATTATTTCTTATGGGGAAAATTCATTCGCATACCGATTATTTCGCATACCAATGACCCCTCTTGCACGGATTAAAATCGGTATGCGGGGGTCCACTGTATATACATATATATATATAATATATATATATATATAATATATATATATATATATATATATATATATAATATATAAATATACAGGAGGGCCCCACTTATACGGCAGGTTAGGTTCCAGGCTACCGCCGTAAAGCGGAAATCGCCGTAAAGCGGAAATCGCCGTAAAGTGGAACACCCTTTTTTTCCACTTATAAATGCATACAAACACTAGATAACAAGTTTACACTAACATATATTAAGTTAGCAATAGAACCAGGCATCAAAAAACAATAAAAAAGTACAATACACACATAGTGCACTCATTACTTACCTTAAAATATTTATAGTCTTAATCTAGGGTGAGACAAGTAGTATTTATTGTAAGAAATCAAGTGTGTACGTATGGTAATAGCCAGGCTAACCTTACCAGGCCACCCCACCCACACATACTATTCTATGATATTTAAGCATCCCAGAGCGATAAAATGTATATACAGTTCACTCATTACTTACCTTAAAATATTTGTAGTCTTAATGTAGGGTCAGGAGTAAGTAAATGAGATAAAACGAATAAATGAGAGAGAGAAAGAATGAGTACATGAGAGGGGGCAGGCGCAGAGTTATGTAAACAAACAGGCGAAGGTAAGTTTTGTAAACAAACGAAGTGTACACATCTGGTTTGTGTTACAAGTTACATTGTGTACAGGTTGTCTCACATTGATACGGTAGAATTAATAAAGAACACTCCCATTCTCATGTAACATCATTTGAGAAGAAATGAAGCTCTGAGTGAAGGCAATGGAAATAAGTCACACTGACTTTTTTGGTTATCCTAGGTCTCATACACGTATGTTGTTATGTATGATAATCTATGTAACTGTATTTGTTATACCTGAATAAACTTACTTACATACATACGAAAGGAATAATTTTCTACAGTTACCCCCAGTAACACATTTTCTCTTATGTTAGATCAGAGAAAAATGTTATTCTTGCCGTCACTTGTACAAGTTATGTGGCTCCCACATCTTATATTAATGTTTATTTATTCTATTGTGGGGTGTAATCATCTTTTTATGTTATGTATCGTGTTTATTATATAATTTAAAAAAAAATATCATGGATGGATAATGAAAATGTGTATATTAACGTAATATACGACATTTAATGAGACTCGGTGAGTATTGTTATTATCATTTCTAATATGGCGTCACTTGTGCAAGTCGTCTGCTACCACATCTCACATTTATGTTTATTTATTCTACTGTGGGTGTATTTATCTTATTTATGTTATGCATCGTGTTTATTATATAATTTTGAAAAAAATATCATGGATGGATTAATGAAAATGTGTATATTACCGTAATATACGACATTTAATGAGACTCGGTGAGTATTGTTATTATTATCATTTCTAATATGGCGTCACTTGTGCAAGTCGTCTGCTACCACATCTCACATTTATGTTTATTTATTCTACTGTGGGGTGTATTTATCTTATTTATATGTTATGCATCGTGTTTATTATATAATTTTGAAAAAAATATCATGGATGGATTAATGAAAATGTGTATATTAACGTAATATACGACATTAAATGACTCGATGATTATTATTATCATTACTAATATGACGTCTGGAGACATAAGACACTTACCAATTTTAATGTGTACCTGCATGCCAGCACAGTATGTAAGTTTATTTAGGTACAGGTATACATAAGTATAGTTATCAGAGTATATATAAAATATGAAATAACTTTTAAAAACATTTGAAATTTTGGAGTTTCCAGACAAAATGGAGAGACTTAGTGCTTACTGAGCTCATGGAGAATGTAAACAAACAGGGTGGGGCACGGTGACCGTATTAGAAAGTCAGGTGGGGGGAGCCGTATAGCGAGTTTTGGTCATAATTTGAAATGTCCGTATTAGCGGAACGCCGTAAAGTGAAACGCCGTAAAGCGGGGCCTTCCTGTATATTATATACATACAGTCCTCCCTCACAAATCCGGCATCATTGGGACCTGTAGTGTGCCGGATTACAGAGTGGTTAGGTTAGAATACACTTAATAAAATTAGCCAACTTGGCTTACACAAAGTTCATTGAACATCGGCAAAAATCAAACATTCCCTCTACTTTGAGCTCAATTTCAAGGTACTTTTCGTCATGAAAGCAATCAAAATCATGTCTATTTCTGTGATATATCTTCCATTCCATCAAATGAGTCCAAAAAAACGAGAATACAACCATAAAAACCATACGAAAACATACTGCAAAGAGGCGGCTAATGGCTGAGAAGTGAACTCCCTTATTTATCGTTCATCTTTTTTATTTTTGTTTTACATTAAGAAGCATCTTTCCATCATACATTGCCCAAGTTTCAATGAGATAGCCCAACAAACAACTGAGAAAAAAAAAATATTTACCAAAAATCATATATGGCAAGCCCAAGCCAGGTACTGGAAATAAGTCACTTTGTCTGACTTTTCTGGGTTATCCTAGGTTCTCTATACATACACTGCTATGTATGATAATCTATGTAACTGTATTTGTGTATACCTGAATAAACTTATTTACTTCTAGTCTGTCAATTGAGTACAAGAAACCGCCCATTCACTTATTTCAACTACCCAGTAAAGTGGCCAGAAATTGGCAATTTGGCCGATTTCACACAAATTTCAACAGATGCCAATTTCAAAATAGTGTCCAGAATAAACAATGCAGACATTCCTGGCACTAAAATAACATTTTCTCTGTTCATTAGTCACGGCTACAAGCCCCTCTTATATTACTTTTGCTTACCATTTGGAATTTTTATTCACAAAAAAATAGAAGATTTATTGTTACGCAGATTACTGCATTATTATAATAAGTGTATAAATAATGTCAATCCATTCTTGACTCCGTACTGGAATTTGGACTGGAAGGTGGACAGGTATTGGACGGTGACGTCATTTGTTTACTCTTGAGTTTCGCTAAAGAATAGAACATTTTTGCTACTGTGAGCGCAATTTCAAGGTACTTTTTTTCATGAAAGCAATCAAAATCATATCTATTTCTGTAATATATCTTTCATTCTATCAAATGAGACCAAAAAAATGAGAATATAACCACAACAACCATATAAAAATATACCGCTAAGCGGCCGCTAATGGCTGAGAAGTGAACTCCGCTATTTATGGTCTGATTTCTTTCATTTTTGGTGTATGTGAAGAAGTATCTTTCCATCATACATTGTCCAAGTTTGAATAAGATAACCCAACAAACAACTGAGAAAATAATAATAATAATAATATCTTTATTTACTACACGTACATGTACAAGGTATACAGGCCTAGCTGACATCAGTGACATACTACTGTATAGAAAGCCGCTTGTTATGCAGAGTATTTCAAGAAAATTAGGTCAGTGTCCCAGGATAACACCCACACTAGTCGGCTAACACCCAGGTACCCATTTACTGATGGGTAAACATAGACAACAGGTGTAAGAAACACACCTAATGGTTTTACCCTGGCTGGGAATCGAATATTTACCAAAAATCGTATATGGCTAACCCAAGCCAGGTACTAGAAATAAGCCATGTTGACTTTTTTGGGTTATCCTAGGTTCTCTACACATATGCTGTTGTGTGTGATAATCTATAGAGAGAAAATAACTTTTTGTTTCATGTTTATGGTGGAGTATGAGTGTATATCATAGTTAGCCCTGTGCTATACTCTATTTTCTCTAATATAAGCCACCAAGACAAGGATAGGAGAATAGTATTTGTTTACCATATCCTCTTCATAACTCTGTCGAACTGCTCGGTGTTATGCCAAATATTATTTATTCTGGAGTATTCAACATGTTTTATGTTATTTATATTGTTTATTATGTCATATTAGATCAATTGTGATAGGGAAATAAGCTGTAGTGTTGATATTAGCATAATAATAAAGCATATTCTCCTGCATCATGAGACTGAGCTCATGACAACCGACAGTGGCTTCAAAGCCACCTTATCTTTAATGGATAATGTACTGTGTAGGTGCTTTACATAATGAGAAGCATTTCTTTTATTCATTGGAACCATGGCTAGGGCTAAAAGTAAGCAGGTTAAAACAATAAATGGAGAAAAAGAAATTGGAATAACTTATGCAGCAAGTAGCGCCACCAAACAGTATCATCAGGTTGGTGTGGCGACCCTGGAAATTTGAAATTATGCTAGCCAAAATTAGTGCCGAATAACTGAAGGAACCGAATAACTGATTGCCGGATTTGTGAGGGAGGACTGTATAGAGTTGAAGAACAACCAGAGGACTTCTATTATTTATATTTCTAGATATGAAGCCAAGAATTCTGTAAGCTTTATTGCGAACACTAATGCACTGTTGTATTGGTTTTAGATTACTGCTAACCAGAGCTCTGAAATTCTTTTCACAATAAAATTACATTTTGCCACTGAAGTGGCTATTTTATTGTGCACCCCATATCATCCTGTGGGCGGTAGTGCAATAGCATATGGATACACAAAAGGCCTAGGAACTAGGCCACAAAGGGTTAACAGGAGTACATATGGATTTATATCCACATATCTATAGTTCACTTATCTGTTACAAGCAAATTTAGGAAAGCAAAAGACTCGGCAGACGATGCAACATCCCCCCAATGAAAAGCAGGGGTGTCACTAGCACGTTAAAAGACAACACAATAAGTGTCAGGGGCCCAAGACTGTTCAACTGCTATCCAGCATACATAAGGGGGGAATACCAACAGACCCCTGGCTGTCTTCAAGCAGGCACTGGATAAGCACCTAAAGTCGGTACCTGGCCAGCCGGGCTGTGGCTCGTACGTTGGATTGCGTGCAGCCAGCAGTAATAGCCTGGTTGATCAGGCCCTAATGCACCATGAGGCCTGGTCACAGACCGTGCGATGGGGACATTGACCCCTGGAACTCTCTCCAGGTAAACTCCAGGAAATATCTGGTATCTTATTTTCATTAATAAGATATCTTGACATGTCACACAGGTTATTATACTATCTCTGTATTCCCCAATAAGTGGAAAATTAAGCAGATAGTGTTCAAGACAGTGACCATATGCCTGATCACATAATTTGCATTTAGTTTGATCATCATCTGTGTACATGCAGCGGCAGCGGCAGCAGAGGCAGCAAGCTCTGTTATTTTTCTAGCAATCTTCCTTCATGATGCAAACATTACAGAGTCTGACTGATATTAGTGACCAATTTCTTACTATGTTAGTGTATGTTTTTATGTCATTATTGAACTAATCCCTGTACTATCACCTCCTAGATAGTATTTACTACCTCATTATCCCATATGTCCCACACAGTTCTTTGTGTGACCCATTTTGTGTTATCTTCCCAGATTCCCTATTCACAAATTATTATTTGTTAATAGGATACTTACTCTTTATTAATATCTGTATTACCTTTTTCTTTCCTACTTAAACCCGGTTAAAATTCTCTAATAATCATACCTAATTTTCCCTTTCTCCCAAACTACAAATAATTAACTAGTGTATGTTTCTACTACACTACTGTGCAATTCCTTTGACCATCCTTCACTAGCCAGTCCCAACTACCTCAAATAATATTCCTATAGTGATATTACCTGCTCAAACTTTATGCTATAAGGCAAATCCTACTCTTAGATTATTTTCATATCTCAGTAACTATATTATGTGTGCAATTAGTGTATATTTAAATTATATTATTCTTCAAGGCCCTAAACTATATTTTGCTAACTAGTACCAACTACCTCATATTATTTTTTTACTTTGTAAAGTACAATAAATTGCTCAACTTATTATATATAACAAATCAGATCTTACTCCCAAATCAATATTATATCATAGTGACCATTTGTCAATTTAACTTTGTTTACCATTACTTAATTTAGTCCCTCATATATTTTCTCCTTTATTTTAGCTTTATACAACAACCTTAGTTCATATATTCACAATTGTTAAAATAATCAAGGTTCTATTCTCAGGTGCTAAAGTGTAATAAGTTCATTATTTTGCCATTATATTCATTTATTTGATTACCACTTTATTTGTTCACCACAAATTATTTTAGTCCCTTTCATATTGACTCCTTTATTTTAGCTTTAAAGAGCTACCTTAGCTCACATTTTTACATTTGTTAAAATAATTCAGGTGCTACTTTATAGCTTTAGAATATTTACTTTGTCTTATAGTTAATTCTAACTAAAGATTCACTATAAATCTTATGATAACAAGCATTGATCCTGATACCAACCTCTTATCTAATGACTTAAATGAATCAAACAGTAACTGTAATTACTACACAGCAGAACAATCTAAGGCACTTCTCAGAGCCAACAACAACATAACTATCTTTAACTACAATATCAGATCTTTAAGCAAACATTACAATGACCTCATAGCATTACTAAATTCCCTGCATGCCAATATGTCCATCATTACTCTCACCGAAACCTGGCTAAAGCCTGATACTACTGATGTCTATGCCATTCCTGGTTACACAGCCATACACAACTGTAGGCCAGATCAACAAGGGGTGGCACAGCTATATACTACTCAGACCAACTAGAATGTATCACTAATACTTGCACAAGGGATGAACATGGGGAATATATAATAGCTAAATTCAAATCCAAATACCTACAAAAACCTCTCACAGTGATAAACATCTACAGAGTACCACAGTCAAACATTAGCCGTTTTAGTGAAAACCTAGGAAGTATGATAACTGATGCACGCATGAACAAAGATCACTTACTACTCTTGGGTGACTTCAATATAAATCTCCTACAAGGCCAGGACCCACACGTTACTGAATTCACAAACACTATGAGTAACTGCATGTTGCTACCAACAGTAACAAAAGCTACAAGAGTTACAGAGACTAGTGTTTCCCTACTAGACCACATCTGGACCAACAACATATCCCCCTTAAGATCAGGCATAATCACAGATAATACCACAGACCACTACCCTACCTTCCTCATAACAAACCTTGGCAAATTACCTCTAGACACTACTAAAGTCACTTTCAGACTTCACAATGAGGCAGTCATTAATAACTTCACAGCAGCAGTGACAAACAATGACTGGCACACTGAGCTAGAAATCTATACAGATATTGACGAATGTATTAATAATTTTCTAAAAAAGACCCAATACCTCTATAACAAGCACTGCCCTAAAAAAACTAAACAGATGACTGCGAAGAGACTGAACAGTCCCTGGCTAACACCCAGCATCCTCAAATCCATAAATACAAAGCACCTATACGAAAAACAGTACAGAATGGGCCACATAACCAGAGACCAAACAAGACGTTACTCATCAATCCTAACCAGCCTAATAAGAAGGGCTAAAAAACTGAATTATGAGAACAGATTATCCAACTTACAAGGTGATATAAAAAATACCTGGAAAACCCTATCAGAAATTCTAGGAACAAAAAAGATAACACGAAATAGTGATATTGAATTAACAAAACCAGATGAACCCCAACTCCCACCTACTGAAACAGCAAACAGACTCAATGATTTCTTCTCCACATTAGGAAAAAACCTTGCCAATAAAATCCCAAGCTCAGATACCCCACCCAATGACTACCTCACTGGCAACTACCCGAACACACTGTTCCTAGCTCCGACTAACCCAACTGAAGTCTCCCTTATTATCAACACACTAAAAAACAAGACAGGAGATTTAAATACCTTACCACCCTTTATATACAAAAAAGTGTCACAGGTGCTATCACCAATCATTGCAACACTCTTTAACGAATCCATTGAATCCTCTACCTTTCCTACAGTTCTCAAAATAGCAAGGGTCACCCTGATCCATAAAGGAGGAGACCCACAGACTTGAATAACTACATGCCAATATCCAACTTACATCCTCTCTCTAAAATCTTTGAAAAATTAATTCATTAGCATATCTATTCCTACCTCATCTCCTACAACATACTCAACCCCTGTCAGTTTGGGTTCAGGCCTAATAAAAATACTAATGATGCTATTATACACATGCTAGAACATATTTACACTGCAATAGAGAAAAAAGAAGTCCCACTGGGGATCTTCATTGGCTTACATAAAGCTTTTGATACAGTTGACCATGACTTGCTCCACATAAAATTGTCGCACTATGGTATAAGAGGGCACTCCCTCAACTACCTAAAGTCATACCTCAGCAACAGATGCCAATATGTGTATACAAATGGGGCAAACTCTTCCGCACAACCAATTACAGTTGGTGTCCCACAGGGAAGTGTCCTAGGCCCTCTTCTCTTTCTCATATACATTAATGACCTACCAAATGCATCACAACTACTCAAACCCACACTATTTGCAGATGACACTACATACGTCTTCTCTCACACGAGCCCAGTCATGCTAGCCAATATTGTAAATGCGGAATTACAGAAAATATCAACCTGGATGAGAACCAACATACTTACTCTAAACACTGACAAAACCTACTTCATTCAGTTTGGTAACAGAGCTGCAGATGTGTCTCTTAACATAATGTTAAATGGATCACCTATCACAAAACTCACAGAGGGAAAATTCTTAGGAATCCACCTTGATAATAGACTCAAATTTCAAACACATATACAACAAATTTCCAAAAAAAATTCTAAGACTGTAGGCATACTATCAAAGATACGGTACTATGTTCCACAGTCAGCCTTCCTGGCCCTATATCACTCACTTATTTACCCCTATCTCACCTATGGAATTTGTGCATGGGGCTCAACAACAATAAACTACCTCAGACCACTAATTACCCAACAAAAGACTGCAGCCAGAATGATAAATTCCCACTACAGGCAGCACACTCCACAATTTTCAAAACTCTAAACCTACTCACCATACAAAACATCCATACTTATTACTGCATCTACTACATACATAGAACACTTAACTCTGATATAAACCCTCCCCTCAAATGTCTCCGTACCAACTTCAACAGAACACATGACCATAACACAAGGCATAGATCACTCTTTGATGTTCCTCGTGTCTATCTCACTCTATGCAAAAACTCAATGCACATAAAAGGCCCGAAAATCTGGAATTCATTACCTGTGAATATAAAAGAAACACTGTCTGTTTATAAATTTAAGTCTCTTCTCAAAAATCACTTACTCACCCACAACTAAATAAATACTGAATAAGTATCTCATAAATTGTATCTCATAAATGTTTCTCATTATTGTATCTCATAAATGTCATCCTGTGACCCAATCAAACTTTGTTACTATTTAACTTCACTACCCAACAGAATACTCCATTCTACTGATTGCACAGCATCACATATGACCTGTCTTTTAATACTCATTTGTACTAAATTGTTATCTGTTTACAATAATTTTTGTACCACTGAATATATCATTGCTTAGTTAATCTTAAGTTAATTTTAAGCCTGCCCATAATGCTCTGCATACAAGGGGCTTTGGCATGCTGCACTTTAAAAATTGTATTCCTTGTATTTCCCTGAATCATGTTCAAATTCATCTGCGTGTCTCCCAAACTGCCAGAAGTACTTGTAACCAAGCCCAAGCCTGGCCACTGCAACATCAGTCAGTTTGTTCTCATTGCAAGTTGCTCCATAAACATACTTATCTATGTTCATGTTATCATAGTGGGTTATGGATCTACTCAGGTTTCTAACCGCATTCCCAATATTATTCCTAACCCTAGACACAGATATACCAAAGTTATATTTTACATTCTCCTTCTGGGTACTCTTCTTGGCTAACTTATCAATTTTATCATTCACACATTTACCCCTATCTCACCTATGGAATTTGTGCATCTCAGATCATTAATTACCCAACAAAAGGTTGCAGTCAGAAAACAAATTCCCACCACAGGCAGCACACTCCACCAATATTCAAAACTCTAAACCTATTCACCATACAAAGCATCCATACTTATTACTGTACCTACTACATACATAGAACACTTAACTCGGATATAAACCCTCCCCTCAAAGGTCTCCTTACCAACCTCAACAGAACACATGACCATAACACAAGGCACATATCATTCTTTGATGTTCCTCATGTCCATCTCACACTATGTAAAAATGCAATGCACATAAAAGGCCCAAAAATCTGGAATTCATTACCTGTGAATATAAAAGAAACACTGTCTGTTTATCAATTGAAGACTCTTCTTAAAAACCACTTATTCATCCACAACTAAATAAATACTGATTAACTGTATCTCATAAACGTATAACCTGTGACCATATCAAATTATGATTTTTTTTAATTACATTACCTATAGAATACACCTACCATCCGACTTACGACCGAGTTCAGTTCCGAGAAACCGGTCATAAGTCGAAATGGATGTAAGTCAAACTTTATTACTGAATATCAACATAACATTTTTGTAATGACTTTATTTTATTGTTTTATTTTGGTATTTCATGTTTTACTTTACTTTTTATGCTGTTAGTACTTTATTTTATACCGTAAGGTTTAGGATAAACACTGTGTACAACACGAACACTTGTTTATTTCCCAGAAATTTGGCATAAAAAGCATGGTCTTAAGTTGAGTCATCGTATGTCGAGCAGGTCGTAAGTCGGATGGTAGGTGTACTCCATTCTCTTGAATGCTCAGTAACTCAACAAATGGCCTTATTACCTGTTTCTGCACTACAAATCATTCAATTTATTCGATTTGACTGGATTACATTATAAATTGTGCTGCAAATTTGTACAACTATAAAGCTTCTTACTTGAAATACTCATTTGTACTTCATGTTGTAATTTGTTTACTGTAATTTTTACCACTGAATATATCATTGCTTAGTTAATCTTAAGTTAATTTTAAGCCTGCTCACAATGCTCAGCATAAAAGGGGCTTTTGGCTTGTACACTCAACAACTGTATTTCTTTTATACAACTATGTATCATGTCCAAATTTTTTTTTTTTTTTTTTTCAACAAGTCGGTCGTCTCCCACCGAGGCAGGGTGACCCAAAAAAGAAAGAAAATCCCCAAAAAGAAAATACTTTCATCATCATTCAACACTTTCACCACACTCACACATTATCACTGCTTTTGCAGAGGTGCTCAGAATACAACAGTTTAGAAGCATATACGTATAAAGATACACAACATATCCCTCCAAACTGCCAATATCATGTCCAAATATATATAAATAAATAAATAAATAAATAAATAAATAAATAAATAGGATTGCTGATGTCTTTTGTCTGTCTCATAAATATGCAAGATTACAGGTACGTCTTGCTACTTCTACTTACACTTAGGTCACACTACACATACATGTACACATTTATTTATACACACTCATCTGAGTTTTCTTTGATTTTATCTTAATAGTTCTTGGTCTTATTACTTTTCCTTTTATATCCATGGGGAAGTGGAATAAGAATCTTTACTCAGTAAGCCATGCGTGTTGTAAAAGTCAACTAAAATGCCGGGAACAATGGGCTAGTAACCCCTTTTCCTGTAAAGTTTACTAAAAAGAATAAGAAGAAGAAAATTGTCAAAGTGGGAAGTCTGAATGTGCGTGGATGTTGTGCAGATGATAAGAAAGAGATGATTGTGGATGTTATGAATGAGAAGAAGCTGGATGTCCTGGCTTTAAGTGAAACAAAGCTGAAGGGGGTGGGAGAGTTTCAGTGGAGAGGAATAAATGGGATTAGGTCAGGGGTTTCAAATAGAGTTAGAGCTAAAGAAGGAGTAGCAATAATGTTGAAGGATAAGCTATGGCAGGAAAAGAGGGACTATAAATGTATTAATTCAAGGATTATGTGGAGTAAAATAAAGATTGGATGTGAAAAGTGGGTTATAATAAGCGTGTATGCACCTGGAGAAGAGAGAAGTGTAGAGGAGAGAGAGAGATTTTGGGAAATGTTGAGTGAATGCATGGGGAGTTTTGAATCAAGTGTGAGAGTAATGGTGGTTGGGGATTTCAATGCTAAAGTGGGTAAACATGTTATGGAGGGAGTAGTAGGTAAATTTGGGGTGCCAGGGGTAAATGTAAATGGGGAGCCTTTAATTGAGCTATGTGTAGAAAGAGATTTGGTAATAAGTAATACATATTTTATGAAAAAGAGGATAAATATACAAGGTATGATGTAGCACGTAATGAAAGTAGTTTATTAGATTATGTATTGGTGGATAAAAGGTTGATGGGTAGGCTCCGGGATGTACATGTTTATAGAGGGGCAACTGATATATCGGATCATTATTTAGTTGTAGCTACAGTTAGAGTAAGAGGTAGATGGGAAAAGAGGAAGGTGGCAACAACAAGTAAGAGGGAGGTGAAAGTGTATAAACTAAGGGAGGAGGAAGTTCGGGTGAGATATAAGCGACTATTGGCAGAAAGGTGGGCTAGTGCAAAGATGAATAGTGGGGGGTTGAAGAGGGTTGGAACAGTTTTAAAAATGCAGTATTAGAATGTGGGGCAGAAGTTTGTGGTTATAGGAGGGTGGGGGCAGGAGGAAAGAGGAGTGATTGGTGGAATGATGAAGTAAAGGGTGTGATAAATGAGAAAAAGGTAGCTTATGAGAGCTTTTTATAAAGCAGAAGTGTTATAAGAAGACCAGAGTATATGGAGAGTAAAAGAAAGGTAAAGAGAGTGGTGAGAGAGTGCAAAAGGAGAGCAGATGATAGAGTGGGAGAGGCACTGTCAAGAAATTTTAATGAAAATAAGAAAAAATTTTGGAGTGAGTTAAACAAGTTAAGAAAGCCTAGGAAAAGTATGGATTTGTCAGTTAAAAACAGAATAGGGGAGTTAGTAGATAGGGGGAGATGGAGGTATTAGGTAGATGGCAAGAATATTTTGAGGAACTTTTAAATGTTAAGGAAGAAACAGAGGCAGTAATTTCATGCACTGGTCAGGGAGGTATACCATCTTTTAGGAGTGAAGAAGAGCAGAATGTAAGTGTGGGGGAGGTACGTGAGGCATTACGTAAAATGAAAGGGGGTAAAGCATCTGGAACTGATGGGATCATGACAGAAATGTTAAAAGCAGGGGGGGATATAGTGTTGGAGTGGTTGGTACTTTTGTTTAATAAATGTATGAAAGAGGGGAAGGTACCTAGGGATTGGCGGAGAGCATGTATAGTCCCTTTATATAAAGGGAAAGGGGACAAAAGAGACTGTAAAAATTATAGAGGAATAAGTTTACTGAGTATACCAGGGAAAGTGTACGGTAGGGTTATAATTGAAAGAATTAGAGGTAAGACAGAATGTAGGATTGCGGATGAGCAAGGAGGTTTCAGAGTGGGTAGGGGATGTGTAGATCAAGTGTTTACATTGAAGCATATATGTGAACACTATTTAGATAAAGGTAGGGAAGTTTTTATTGCATTTATGGATTTAGAAAAGGCATATGATACAGTGGATAGAGGAGCAATGTGGCAGATGTTGCAAGTATATGGAATAGGTGGTAAGTTATTAAATGCTGTAAAGAGTTTTTATGAGGATAGTGAGGCTCAGGTTAGGGTATGTAGAAGAGAGGGAGACAACTTCCCGGTAAAAGTATGTCTTAGACAGGGATGTGTAATGTCACCATGGTTGTTTAATATATTTATAGAGGGGTTGTAAAGGAAGTAAATGCTAGGGTGTTTGGGAGGGCCTGGGTTACTAACACTGGGTTATGCTGGGTTACCAACACTGTGTTATCCTGGGTTACTAACAATGGGTTATCCTGGGTTACTAACATTGGGTTATCCTGGGTTACCAAACTGGGTTATCCTGGATTACTAACACTGGGTTATCCTGGGTTACCAACACTGGGTTATCCTGGGTTACTAACACTGGGATATCCTGGGTTACTAACACTGGGTTATGCTGGGTTACCAACATTGGGTTATCCTGGGTTACTAACACTGGGTTATCCTGGGTTACTAACAATCTGGATTATCCTGGGTTACTAACACAGGGCTATCCTGGGTTATTAACACTTGGTTATCCTGGGTTACTGTGTTATCCTTGGTTACTAACACTCTGGGTTATCCTGGGTTACTGACACAGGGTTATCCTGGGTTAATACCACTGGGTTATCCTGGGTTACTGTGTTATCCTTGGTTACTAACACTCTGGGTTATCCTGGGTTACAAACACTCTGGGTTATCCTGGGTTACTAACACTAGATTATCCTGGGTTACTAACACTCTGGGCTATCCCGAGTTGCTAACTCTCTGGGTTCCTGGGTTACTAACACTGGGTTATCCTGGGTTACCAACACTGGTTTATCCTGGGGTACTAACACTGGATTATCCTGGGTTACTAACACTGGGTTATCCTGGGTTACTAAGACTCAGGGTTATCCTGGGTTAGTAACACTCTGGGTTATCTTGGGTTACTAACACTGGGTTATCCTAGGTTGCTAACACTGGGTTATCCTCGGTTACCAACACTGCGCTATTCTGGGTTACTAACACTGGGTTATCCTGTGTAACTAACACTCTGGGTTATCCTGGGTTATTAACAATGGGTTATCCTGGGATACTAACACTCCGGGTTATGCTGGGTTACTAACACTGGGTTATCCTGGGTTACTAACACTGCATTATCCTGGGTTACTAACACTCTGGGTTATACTGGGTTACTAACACTGGGTTATCCTGGGTTACTAACACTCTGGGTTATCCTAGGTTATTAACAATGGGTTATCCTGGGTTACTAATACTTTGGGTTATCCTGGGTTACTAACACAAAGGGTTATCCTGGGTTACTAACACTGGGTTATCCTGGGTTACTAACACTAGGTTATCCTGGGTTACTAACTGGGTTATCCTGGGTTATGAACGCTGGGTTATCCTGGGTTACTAACACTGGGTTATCCGGCATTGCTAACACTGGGTTATCCTGGGTTACTGACACACTGGGTTATCCTGGCTTACTAACACTCTGGGTTATCCTGGGCTACTAACACTCTGGGTTATCCAGGGTTACTAACACTCTGGGTTATCCTGGGTTACTAACACTGCATTATCCTGGGTTACTAACACACTGGGTTCTCCTGGGTTACTAACACTTTGGGTTATCCTGGTTTAATAACACTGGATTATCCTGGGTTACTGTGTTATCCTTCGTTACTAACTCTCTGGGTTATCCTGGGTTACTGACACACTGGGCTATCCTGGGTTACTAACACTCTGGGTTATCCTGGGTTACTAACACTCTGGGCTATCCTAGGTTACTAACACTCTGGGTTATCCTGGGTTACTAACACTGGGTTATCGTGCGTTACTAACATTGGGTTATCCAGGGTTCCTAACACTGGGTTATCCAGGGTTACTAACGCTCAGCGTTATCCTGGGTTACTAACACTCAGGGTTATCCTGGGTTACTAACACTCTCTTTTATCCTGGGTTACTAACACTGAGTTATCCTGTGTTACTAACACTGGGTTATCCTGGGTTACTAACACTGGGTTATCCTGCATTACTAACACTCAGGGTTATCCTGGGTTACTAACACTCAGGGTTATCCTGGGTTACTAACACTGGGTTATCCTGGGTTACTAATACTGGGTTATCTTGGGTTACTAACACTTGTTTATCCTAGGTTACCAACACTCGGTTATCCTGGTTTGCTAACACTCTGGGTTATCCTGGGTTACCAATACTGGGTTATCCTGGGTTACTAACACTGGGTTATCCTGGATTACTAACACTGGGTTATCCTGGGTTACCAACACTGGGTTAACCTGGGTTACTAACACTGGATTATCCTGGATTACCAACACTGGGTTATCCTGGGTGTTATATCTTGGAAATTGGTCATCCTGTGTTATTTAACTATTGTAAGAGAATATGATCATCACTTTCGGCGTTATATTATTATCTGTTAAAATATATAAAAAATCCCATGGTATTGTCCCTATTTTTATTATTATTATTATTATTATTATTATTATTATTATTATTATTAGGTAGGATTTCTTATGTATATACAGCATACGAGTCTCGGAACCATCCGGTGAATTGTTCAATTGTTTATGTCCGGCTGACTGACGTTTGGGTCAGGTGATGCAACCTGACGACGGGTCAACAGACTGGCAGGTAGTCAGTCCGCTCCCTGCTCTAGCCTTGACAACTGATCGTATATTGACTCTCTTACGGTGTACAGTTTGAATGGGCTTGAAAATTAGACTCTAGAGCTGACTCAGTTTGTTCCTCATTGCTCTGAAAGATTCTTTTGATGTTTATATTCTTGGTCAGTTCAGTAATCCATAGAGATACTTCCTCAGACAAACTCTTGCTTTCCTACTTCCTTTACGGCCGGATTCAAAGTTCTTGTTGAAATTGTATATTTTGAGTTTGAGTTTCACAGTCTTGTAAACAGACTTAAATGTAGTGAAGACTTAATTTCTAGGAAGAATAATTAATCTTCCTATTAATATTAGATTTTCCCATGATTTGAACTAAATGTATATTGTAAATTTATTGTACAAAGTATTAAGTTACATTAACTACAGAGAGAAGATAAAGTATTGTATTTAAATACTTTAATAATTTGAATATTATTCTATGAGTTTCCCTTGAAATTATTTCCCTAGACTCTAAATACCTTTGTATAGTCTTGGGGGCTTACGTTCTTTTTTATTATAATCTAAAATACCTTTAAATAACTCGGATCCAAAATCTTGTTGGATAAGAAAAAAATAATAACAGACCACATTCTGAAGTTCTTTACAAAATTTCTTATTCGTAACACTGGGTTACTAACACTCTGGGTTATCCTGGATTACTAACACTCTGGGTTATCCTGGATTACTAACACTCTGGGTTATCCTGGATTACTAACACTGGGTTATCCTGGGTTACCAACACCGAGTTATCCTGGGTTACTAACACTGGGTTATCCTGGGTTACTAACACTGGGTTATCCTGAATTACAACACTCTGGTTTATCCTGGTTACTACATTGGGTTACCTGGGTTACTAACACTCTGGTTATCCTGGGTTACTAACACTGGGTTATCCTGGGTTACTAACACTGGGTTATCCTGGATTACTAACACTCTGGGTTATCCTGGATTACTAACACTGGGTTATCCTGGGTTACTAACACTGGGTTATCCAAGGTTACTAACACTGGGTTATCCTGGGTTACCAACACTGGGTTATCCTGGGTTACCAACACTGGGTTATCCTGGGTTTACCAACACGGGTTATCCTGGGTTAACCAACACTGGGTTATCCTGGGTTACTAACACTGGTTTATCCTGGGTTACTAACACTGTGTTATTCTGGGTTACTAACACTGGGTTATCTTGGGTTACCAACACTGGGTTATCCTGGGTTACCAACACTGGGTTATCCTGGGTTACTAACACTGGTTTATCCTGGGTTACTAACACTGGGTTATCCTGGGTTACTAACACTGGGTTTAACCGGGTTACTAATACTGTGTTATCCTGGGTTACCAACACGGGGTTATCCTGGTTACTAACACTGGGTTATCCTGGGTTCCCAAACACTGGGTTATCCTGGGTTACAACACTGGGTTATCCGGGTTACTAACACTGGTTATCCTGGGTTACAACATTTGGTTTACCCTGGGTTACTAACACTAGATTATCCTGGGTTAATAACACTGGGTTGTCCTGGGTTACCAACACTGGGTTACCCTGGGTTACTAACACGGGATTATTCTGGGTTAATAACACTGGTTGTCATGGGTTTACCAACACTGGGTTATCTGGGTTCTAACACGGGGTTATCCTGGTCACCAACACTGAGTTAAATCCTGGGTTACAACACGGGGATTATCCGGGGTTTTACTAACACTAGGTTTTATCCAGGTTACTAACACTGGTTTATCCGGGGTTTACCAACACTGGGATACCCTTTGGTTACTAACCCACTGTGTTATCCGGGGTTACTAACACGGGGTTTACCTGGGGTTACTAACACTGTTTATCTGGGTTATAATACTGGTTATCCTGGGTTACCAACACTGGGTTATCCTGGGTTACTAACACTGGGTTATCCTGGGTTACCAACACTGGGTTATCCTGGGTTACTAACACGATTATCCTGGGTTACTAACATTTCTGGTATCAACACGGGGTTTACCCTGGGTTTACTAACACTGGATTATCCTGGGTTAATAACACTGGATTGTCCTGGGTTGCCAACACTGGGTTATCCTGGGGTACTAACACTGGGTTATCCTGGGTTACTAACACTCGGTTATCATGGGTTACCAACACTGGGTTATCCTGGGTTAATAACACTGGGTTGTCCTGGGTTACCTACACTGGGTTATCCTGGGTTACTATTATTATTATTATAATCAAGGGGGAAGCGCTAAACCCGGAGGATTATACAGCGCCTGGGGAAGGGGGGGATGTGGAAGGCATTCAGGCTTAATTCGGGGAACTGGAGCACAGATCCAATTCCCTAAATCAAGAGCCCCTCACCAACATCAAGGAACCTTCCTTGAGGGGCCTGGGTTACTAACACTGGGTTATCCTGGGTTAATAACACTGGGTTGTCCTGGGTTACCAACACTGGGTTATCCTGGGTTACTAACAATAATGTTAACAATAAAACTTGAACATCAATTATCATATAATAATGTCGTAGGTTAATTATTAGTTACATTTTCTTGTGTAATTATTAATTAAGTTTTAATATGGATGTTAATAATGCTGAGAAAGTATTACTTTGCTTGGTCTTTATCACAATATATGTTAATATATCAGTCTTCCTACTTACCTCATAAATCAATCTTCCACTGATAGTTACTCCAACATTACATTAACTCAAAACAATTGACAAAAATGTACAATAATTTCCCTGCTACGCCGCCACTTTCTTTGTTGTTCTTTGTTGGGTCTATAAGGGCCACTGACTCCATGAGCCGGAGTATCGAACCCGGTTTCTTATTGGTACCAGAAACTGTTGCTCAAGGCTGGACGATGAGGGAAAAGGAACGAAGTTCCTTTGTATATATAGATAGAAACTTGAAGTTCCCAATCAGTTCCCGTGGACGCCCTTGCCAAGCCCCAGCAGAGAGGGACGCCCTTGCCAAGCCCCACCAGAGAGGGAGGCCCTTGCCAAGCCACAGCAGAGAGGGACGCCCTTGTCAAGCCCCAGCAGAGAGGGACGCCCTTGCCAAGCCCCAGAAGAGAGGGACGCCCTTGCCAAGCCCCACCAGAGAGGGAGGCCCTTGCCAAGCCACAGCAGAGAGGGCCGCCCTTGCCAAGCCACAGCAGAGAGGGACACCCTTGTCAAGACCCAGCAGGGAGGTACGCCCTTGCCAAGCTCCAGCAGAGAGAGACGCCGTTGCCAAGCCCCAGAGGAGTGGGACGCCCTTTCCAAGCCCCAGAAGAGAGGGACGCCCTTTCCAAGCCCCAGCAGAGAGGGACGCCCTTGCCAAGCCCCAGAAGAGAGGGGACGCCCTTGCCAAGCCCCAGCAGAGAGAGACGCGCTTACGAAGCCCCAACAGAGAGGGACGCCCTTGCCAAGCCCCAGCAGAGAGGGACGCCCTTGCCAAGCCCCAGAAGAGAGGGACGCCCTTAAAATGCCCAAGCAGAGAGGGACGCCCTTGCCAAGCCCCAGCAGAGAGGGACGCCCTTGCCAAGCCCCGGAAGAGAGGGGACGCCCTTGCCAAGCCCCAGCAGAGAGAGACGCGCTTACGGAGCCCCAGCAGAGAGGGACGCCCTTGCCAAGCCCCAGCAGAGAGGGACGCCCTTGCCAAGCCCCAGAAGAGAGGGACGCCCTTAAAAAGCCCAAGCAGAGAGGGACGCCCTTGCCAAGCCCCAGCAGAGAGAGACGCCCTTGCCAAGCCCCGGAAGAGAGGGACGCCCTTGCCAAGCCCCATCAGAGAGTGACGCCCATGCTAAGCCCCAGCGGAGAGGGACGCCATTGCCAAGCTCCAGAAGAGAGGGACGCCCTTGCCAAGCCCCGGCAGAGAGGGATGCCATTACCAAGCCCCAGCAGAGAGGGACGCCCTTGCCAAGCCCCAGCAGAGAGGGACGCCCTTGCCAAGCCCAAGAAGAGAGGGACGCCCTTAAAAAGCCCAAGCAGAGAGTGACGCCCATGCCAAGCCCCAGCAGAGAGGGACGCCCTTGCCAAGAACCAGCAGAGAGGGACTCCATTGCCAAGCCCCAGCAGAGAGGGACACCCTTGCCAAGCCCCAGCAGAAAGGGACGCCCTTGCCAAGCCCCACCAGAGAGGGACGCCCTTGCCAAGCCCCAGAAGAGAGGGACGCCCTTGCCAGGCCCCAGAAGAGAGGGACACCCTTGCTAAGCCCCAGAAGAGAGGGACGCCGTTGCCAAGCCCCAGAAGAGTGGGACGCCGTTACCAAACCCCAGAAGAGAGG
Source organism: Cherax quadricarinatus (assembly GCF_026875155.1). Taxonomy (NCBI): domain Eukaryota; kingdom Metazoa; phylum Arthropoda; class Malacostraca; order Decapoda; family Parastacidae; genus Cherax; species Cherax quadricarinatus. The sequence continues at coordinate 50,704,876 of NC_069410.1, read as the reverse complement.
GACGCCCTTACCAAGCCCAAGCATAGAGGGATGCCGTTGTCAAGCCCCAGAAGAGAAGGACGCCTTTGCCAAGCCCAAGCAGAGAGGGACGCTGTTGCCAATCCCCAGAAGAGAGGGACGCCCTTACCAAGCCCAAGCAGTGAGGGATGCCGTTGCTAAGCCCCAGAAGAGAGGGACGCCTTTGCCAGGCCCCAGAAGAGAGGGACGCCCTTGCTAAGCCCCAGAAGAGAGGGACGCCGTTGCCAAACCCCAGAAGAGCAGGACGCCGTTGCCAAGCCCCAGAAGAGAGGGACGCCTTTACCAAGCCCAAGCAGAGAGGGATGCCGTTGCCAAGCCCCATAAGAGAAGGACGCCCTTGCCATTCCCAAGCAGAGAGGGACGCTGTTGCCAAGCCCCAGAAGAGAGGGACGCCCTTGCCAAGCCCAAGCAGAGAGGAATGCCGTTGCCAAGCCCCAGAAGAGAGGGACGCCCTTGCCAAGCCCCAGCAGAGAGGGACGCCTGGAGTTTACCTGGAGAAATTTCAGGGGGTCAACGCCCCCGCGGCCCGGTCTATGACCAGGCCTCCTGATGGATCAGAGCCTGATCAACCAGGCTGTTACTGCTGGCTGCACGCAATCCAACATACGAGCCACAGCCCGGCTGGTCAGGTACCGACTTTAGGTGCTTGTCCAGTGCCAGCTTGAAGACTGCCAGGGGTCTATTGATAATTCCCCTTATGTATGCTGGGAGGCAGCTGAACAATCTCGGGCCCCTGACACTTATTGTATTGTCTCTTAACGTGCTACTGACACCCCTGCTTTTCATTGGGGGTTATTGCATCGTCTGCCAAGTTTTTGCTTTCGTTGTGAGTGATTTTCGTGTGCAAGTTCGGTAGTAGTCCTTCTAGGATTTTCCAGGTGTATATAATCATGTACTTCTCCCGCCTGTGTTCCAGGGAATACAGGTTCAGGAACTTCAAGCACTCTCAGTAACTGAGGTCTTTTATCTCCGTTATGCGCGCCGTGAAGGTTCTCTGTACAATTTCTAGGTCAGGAATTTCACCTGCCTTGAAAGGTGCTGTTAGTGTGCAGTAATATTCCAGCCTAGATAGAACAAGCGACCTGAAGAGTGTCATCATGGGCTTGGCATCCCTAGTTTTGAAGGTTCTCATTATCCATCCTGTCATTTTCCTAGCAGCTGTGATTGATACAATGTTATGGTCCTTGAAGGTGAGATCCTCCGACATGATCACTCCTAGGTCTTTGACGTTGGTTTCTCACTCTAATTTGTGGCCCTTGCTAAGTCCCAGCAGAGAAGGACGCCCTTGCCAAGCCCCAGCAGAGACGAACGCCCTTGCCAAGCCCCAGCAAAGAGGGACGCCCTTGCCAAGTCCCAGCAGAGAGGGATGACCTTGCCAAGCCCCAGAAGAGAGGGATGCCCTTGCCAAGCCCCAGCAGAGAGGGACGCCCTTGCCAAGCCCCAGAAGATAGGGACGCCCTTGCCAAGCCCCAGAAGAGAGGGACGCCCTTGCCTAGCCCTAGCAGAGAGAGATGCCAACACTCCCACCAGAGTTCAGTAACCTGCTTCCCACCAAAGACCGTTGAGAATTTTCCGCAGAACGAAAAAAAAAAAATGGGAAATGCTAAAGAAGGGGATGTACAGTGCCCTTCCTG